>CM076575.1:1163359541-1164559541 GCA_034641835.2 Pinus albicaulis | reverse complement strand
TGTTAAAAAATATTGGTATTATGGCATACAAATTGGATTTTCTTGCATATTCCTAAGTGTACACAATTTTCCATGTTTCATGCTTAAAGAAGGTTATAGGTGACAAGCTCCCAATTCAAGCAATATTGTCAAAAATTGACGAGGAAGGAAAAATCATATTGAAATTTGAATCAGTCACAGAAAACGAATTCTACAACTATGAAATCAGCAAATTTAAAAGTATATCCTCAAGTGGAAGAACTTATCCACTGAACATTCCACATGGGAGGATGAGAATTTTATACAAAAGCATCCAGAACTACTCAAGCTTTGAGGACAACACTTTTTAAAGGAGGGGCATGTTAGCTCCCTATAATACTAGCATATCCCCTTATTTCTATTTTTATTATAGCCCCCTTATTTTTATTTTTGTGCCCATTTAGTCCCCATTTTTTTATTATTGTGCCCCATAGAATCCCACTATTTTTCTTTTTGTGCCCTTACATTATTATTATTATGTAAGCTCTGATTATATTGTGACCCCTTAGACTATTATATATAGAAAGGAGGTATTTTCATATGAATGATCCCATAATTTTTCATTTATTTAATGTAAAGGAGGTTTCCCCCTCGAAGAGGATAAATTTTAAGTCATTGATCTATCTTTTCTTCTATTTTGTGAGTTGGTTACATTACAAAGACATTCCAAAAACAACATTGAAAACTCATGAAGGTCATTATGCATTTTTGTTCATGCCTTTTGGCCTTACTAACTCACCTTGCACACTTCAAGGTTTTATGAATTCCACCTTCAAACCCTTCCTTTGAAACATGTTGACAAGGTGCTAAAACTATTCGAGGAGAAACAATTATATGACAAACCTTCCAAATGTTTCTTTGGGGTACATGAGATGGAATATTTGGGTCATATTTTATATCATGAGGGTGTTAAGGTAGACCCTAACAAAATTAAAGGCACAAACGAATGGAAAATACCCGCAACCTTAAGGCATCTTCGAGGATTTCTCAAGTTGACAGGGTATTATTGCAATTTTGTTAAGAATTAAGGGAAATTAACAACACCTATAACAAAATTACTGAAGAAAAATGCATTTTCTTGGTCTCTAGAAGCAACTATGGCCTTTTAACATCTTAAAGAGGAAATTTGTTGAGCTCGAATCTTAGTTCGACCAAATTTCATAAAAACATTTATTGTGGAATGCGATGCCTCAGGAAATTGACTTGGTGTTGTTTTAATGCAAGAAGGAAGAGCCATTTATTTTGAGAGTCATCCAATAAATGGAAATAATTTTCACATGCCTATTTATGAGAAGAAAATGTTGGAAATACTACATGCCCTGAAGCAATGACACACTTACCTAATGTGAAGACACTTTAAGATAAAAGCATATCATGATAGTCTTAAATACTTCTTGGAATAAATATTATATTAAGAAGAGAAACAGTAATGGGTCACAAATATGTTGGGTTACTACTTTGAAATCATGTAAAAAAAGGGGGGGAAATTTTTTGTTGTGAATTCTCTCTCAAGAAGGGATGAGGATGTGGAGGCATTTATATTTTCCATTTCTATTATTCAACCTTATTGGATAACTAAAGCAAGGGATGTATGGAAGAATGACAAAGAAGTGTGGACACTCATTCAAAAGTTGTAGCAAGATACCAGTGAATCTAATACATTTATTTGGAAAATTGATTCATTATGGTAAAAAGATCACTTATATCTATGTAAGAACTCCCAACTCAAACAAAATGTTCTTTTTGTATTACACACCTATCTTATAGGAGGGAACTCAGGATTTTTAAAAACTTACCACAGGTTCAAGAAGGAATTTTTTGTGATGGAATTAAATATGATATCTAGAAGTTTGTGGCATAATGTTTTGTTTGCCAACAAAATAAAGTCAATATAATAAATACCCCGGGTCTTTTACAACCATTATCCATATCAATTAAGAATTGGGAGGAGGTCTCAATGGATTTTATCACTGGTCTAGTCAAGTCCGAAGGAAAGAGTGTCGTAATGGTGGTAGTTGATAGGCTTACCAAGTATGCACACTTTTGTGCACTATCTCATCCTTTCAAAGCCAATACATTCACTACTGCATTTGTGGAATTTGTTCAAAATCTACATGGAAACCTCAAAATAATTGTAAGTGATAGAGATCTCATTTTCACTAGAATTTTTTGGATAAAATTATTTTCATATCTAGGTAATAAATTAGCTCATAGCTCATCTTATCATCCTCAATCTGGTGGGAAAAATGAGATAATGAAGAAATGTGTGGAAGGATATTTTTGTTTCTCTGTATGTCATAAACAAACATAATGGTTCAAGTGGTTACCTCTGGTAGAATGGTGGTATAACACTTCATTCCATATTGCAACAAAAATGACCCCATTTATGGTGCTTTATGGATATCATCTTCCATCCATCACATCATCTTTAAGAGAAAATTCTAAGCTTCAAGCAGTGGAATATCACATCGAGCATAAATAACAAGTTCTCTAACTCTTAGAAGATAACCTAACTATGGCACAAAATCAAATGAAACAACAGGAAGATCAACATTGCAGTGAAAGAATTTTTGACATGGAAAATTGGGTATTTTTATGCTTACAACCATACAAGAAAATGTCCCTCAAGCAAGCTAAGAAGGATAATAAATTATCACCCAAGTACTATGTTCCTTACAAGGTGTTTTAAAATATTAGTACTATGTCATACAAATTGGAGTTGCCTACATCTTCGCAAGTACACTCATATTTCCATGTTTCATTCTTAAAGAAGGTTATAGGTGACAAGGTCCCAATTCATACTATATTGCCAAAACTTTATGAGGAAGGAAAAATAATATTTGGTCCTAAAGAAATCACAAAAACAAGAGTGAGATAGTTACAAAATTGACCAATTTCAAAGTATCTCATTAAGTGGAAGAACTTAGCTTCTAAAGATTCCACATGACAGGATGAGTAATTTATAGAGAAGCATCCAAAACTACTCAAGATTTGAGGACAAAACTTTTCTGAAGGAGAGTGGCAAGCTAGGCCCCTTTAATACTAATGTAGCCCATATATTGTTACTAGTTTTCCCCATAGAAGCCCACTCTTGTTATTGTTGTGCCCTTACATTATTATTGTTATGTAGGATCTAATTATATTTTAACCTTTTAGACTTCTATACATACCAAGGAGGTATTATCATTTGAATCGTACAAGAATTGTTCATTTATGTGATGTAAAGGATGGTTTCCCCCTCAAAGTGTGTTATTATCTAGTCATTGATCTATATTTTCTTATATTTCTATGTTATTTTGATCTGAATACATAACAATTTTTCCTTCATCTTTTGACCACTTCACACCTATTTCCCTTTACAACTCAATTTACAATTTCATTTCCAAACTCATTGTTTTCCTAAAGGGAATTTTGGTTGAAAACATTTACTCTAAACAATTGACTTCTTAAAGGTGAGAAAAATTCATGAGGCCATTAAACTGGCACAAGAAGACATTTATTCCATTTATATGTGCCACTATAAAGTAGTGGTCTACAAGGTATACCTTTGAAAATATTTCAATAGATTAAGTTGGTTATACATTTTGTTACTCCTCCTCCACCTAGGATTTTGTCACTCCTTTGTATCTGAGGTTTTTAACTGAATCAACTCTACTTCCTTCTCTCTACTTATCAATAGTGTAGCATCCCCACTCTTCAATGAAAAATTATAAATTACCAAGGGCACACCCTTTCTCCTCTTGTGTTTCTTTTGGGAGTGGAAGAGTTAAGTATACTAATAAAGGATGAATGTTCATATAATCCTTTTAAATGCATTTATATAATTTCAAATTTTTTCCTCGCCCACTTACTATTTACAATGGATGAAATTTTAATTTATCTTAACTGAACCCTATATTTCTTGAATATTTAGTTTATATATTACTAAAATTATCATTGGAAACATATCTAGTTATCAATATCTCCAAATCTCAATCGATTTATTGGTCTAATAGAAGAGGAAAAAGGAAGGTTTGAAAATATTTTCTCCTCTCACTCTAAGAAAATATGGGGAGGAAAAATTACTTGAGTTGTTCCTAAATCTAAATCACTTCTTAAAGGTATGCTAGATCTAGCTTCTATCCAAAATTGAGAAGAGGGTAAATATGTCGTGTAATTGGTGGTTGCCTTATGTTGGAAAACTAGTCCTTATAAAGTATGTTGTAGAAGAATCCCTTATATATTGGGCTTCTCTAACATGGCTATTAAGGGGAACATTAAATAGAATCATTCAGATCTCCTCTAGATTCCTATGGGAAGGGAAGTAGGGAAAACACCTTTTTTTTTAACTTCTTTGAAATCCATTTCCATTCCAAAGGTTTGGGGAGGGTGGGGATTAATTTTTTTTACTTAGAAACCTATTTAGCAACTAAATGTATATTGATATTAATTCATAGGGAAGGCTTATGGTCTAAGATGATCCATAAAAGAAATATCAACCTTAATTAACAATTGTTTGTGTCAAATCCCTAAGGAAAAAAAAATGGATCAATTATATGGAATATAACATTTCGTTTTTTCCCTTAGTGAGACAAGGTATAATATGGAATATTTGGGATGGATCCCAAGTCTAAATTGGGAAACATACATGGATTGGAAGTGTTGCATAAAAAAGTGCAAGGAGTTGTTGCCCCATGACCTAGTGTCTGTTAGATCACCAAAAAAGACAAGCACAGTCAAGAAGACATCCTAGATTCCAAATCCATTATGATCCATAAGCATTCATGCAATCATTTAATGCTACGAGGAAGAAGAATTTTTCTTGCCTCCTCGCAGGTCAGGGACAAAGCTTGATTTTTATGTCGATCTATTTCCCTCCACACGAGTGATCTATCTGATATGACTACGATCTCAATACCTACACACAATCAAAACCATACAAATACAACAAGTGATATTTCTCGGAAAATCGTTAGATGAACGATATCATAAGACATTTGCAATATATGAACATACAATCATATAAAATAAGGGAACATAAATCTTCATTAATATATAAAATTTTGCTTCCATGCCTTACTTTCAAATTATCCTCTTTGTGATTCGACAAATTTTCCCCACTAGATAAGACTATGAAGAGAACTCTCCTATAGCATGAGATCTTAGAAGCTCTCAAGATAATGAAAAGATAGAAATAGGGTGGCAAGATCTCAACTATAGCATGGTTCTCTCTGGAACTAAAATTACGACTAGCCTAACCATGTCAAATGATGCAACATAAATAGGTGAATGAAATGTATCTAGGGGATGAATATAGACTCGGGATGACGAGAAGTTAAGGAAAATTCTAGTGGATCAATCTTGGCCAACTCAAATCAATAAGTAATCGAGCGCACCTCCTAGGAACTAAGTGAATATGGAAGGTTCCCTGGACTTCTAGCTCCAAACTGATGGATCAAGTCTTGAGCCACGGGCACAAGAGGCCTTGGCAGCAACTCAAGCCCCTGGACCACAGGCATAAGCCTACTAGCTTGTGGCTTAGGGTCAAAACTCAGAAAATGAGCCCCTCCTACTAGGAAAAAGTCATCAAGAAGTGATGGCTAGGGGTCGGTGATGTAGGGGTAGAAAAATAGGCTGATAACAGATGCCCCCTAATGCATGAGGTCAAAATGAGTAGCTGATTGTCAAAATACATTATAAGCAACATCATAGGTCTCATTGGTAGTGGGGAAGCAGAGCCAGGATCATGGATTGGAAAACACTGAAGTAGAGGTCTTGGCTATGAAGATAACATCCCTGAGGCGGGCACACCCATGCTCGGTCATAAGAAAACTTAATATGGCCACAAACATACACTGTGGATCCATGATATAAATGACTATTACATGGCCACGATAGACATACATGGCGGATCCATGTGAATCAATGAAAATAGAATAGCCACTAAAAACGAATCGTGGATCTATGCCACGGTATACATCGATGGGACTACGGACACATGATAGACAAAGAAGTGTCTCAGATAGCCCTCAAAGTAAATAAATGATACATAACTCCAACGCAACTTGGGAAGGATGCCATATAAGAGTGAGATGTCCCTAACTTAGGGTCTTCAACATAACCCCTATGGTACAAATTTACTCATGCAAATAAATGATTTGAAGTAAAGAAATGGTAGAAATCGCCTGATTACTAACCAATGAGGTAAACTAGTAATGGACACAAGGGAATCCACCAATGAATAAAATGGATCCCAAGGTACCTAGTACAATCCACTCATTGTGAATAAATGAATTGATGTCGAACACTAGTGAACTCAGTCAATTAAGAGCCAGTGATGTAAACCCACCGTTGATCGCAAGGAAGCTTGCCACTGAGTTCTGCAGGCTCCAAGGTATTACTGGTTCCTAGATCAAGCTCCTAGATAATGAGATGGATTCAATAGGAGAAGATCCGTCGAAGGAGGGCCTTGATGTATCCCCCATCAAACGACATGAAACAAACCAGGATGATGTGATGTATGGATGAATTCATGAAGCGATGAAGTACAACTAACACAGGGATAAATGACTCAAAAAGGTCAACATGTTTATATAGATGGCTGACACAAGTGGAGACTTACCTTGAACACATAAAAAAACCACACAAGAGTGAACTAGCAAGATGACTAAATGAGAACCATGTGATATCATGCAATGATGCAAAAGGAATCGAGGCACGCTCCATATGATTGGAAGAGTAACCATTTGGAGGAGCAAAGAGACTCATGTGGATGGTACGACTCCTAGGCAAGCTAAAACCCCACTGTAATATAATGAGACATACAGGTGCCATGTTCAAGGGCAACATATTTGACGTTGCAAATGGATGAAAAATGAAGATAAATGTTCCCGAAAAAGAGATAAAAGTGTACAAGGAGGAACCTCCTAGCCACAATAGATTAGGGTATTCCATTTTCATAACTATTGTATCCCAGTATGGAAAAGGGTTAAACTTATACTGGGTCAATGACACTTCAAGTACTTTAACGAATGTGAAGTAGACAACTTCACTCGACAATCTTTTCTAAATTAAGGAGTCTGAAAAGAGCTTAAATAGAACTCCAGCTAGAGGAACGAGTGGTATAAAGGGTATAAATTGGTTCCAATAATGGTGGAACTTCTCATGAAATAAGGTGGACACGAGGCTGGATAATAGGACCACTCATTGCAGTGGTTCCTCCAGGACATGGTAAAACACCAAGTGAATGAAAATGGTAGGCAGAGCAGATGATGATGATGGATGAGAGAAAACAAGGCTCAAATATGTAGAAGTAGGATGAGAAAAGTGGAAATCACAAGGGATAGAGTGTGGAATCCTCGTGGGGTATGGCCATAAATATGATGAAGAAGAGGACATGAGGCTCAAATTCTAGGTCATGGCGAATCAAAAGGAGTGATTCAAAAAATGAGCAAAAGAGTGATGGAATAGACACCGAGACAACAAGAAGGTGATAAATAGGGTGTCCATGAATGGATAAGCTCTACCACCAAGCTACGAGATGCATATAGGAAGTGGCAAAAATTGCAGCTTGACAGGGTCAGACCTAAGGCATAAATAGTGCTGAGGTCTTGTGTAATGAAAAATTATCCTCACAAGATAAAAGAAAAAATGACTCCCAAGTCCTCCTGCAAAAGGTAAACTCAAAACAGATCATAAAACTCAGAAACCCACTTGGACCCAAATACTAAAAAAGGAATATTCTGGAATATGCCCAAAAGATGCCAAAAGGGTTATAAAATAAACTCATACCTCTCTATTTTCTCATTGTCAAGTTTGTGAGAAAGGAGAGAGCTTCCAAGGGTTTGAGGGCAAGAGAAAGAAGGAGCAAGGAGGAGAAAAGAGGAGCAAGTGGTCATCTCAAGCAAGTAAGTGGTAAATTCCTTCCCTCTCAGTCATTTACGCATGTAGAGGTCGAGTCACTGAGTTTGCAAAGTAATGGAATGTAGTGGTAGAGGGAAAACCTACCTGGCCGTGGGCTTTCCATGGGGAAGGAGAAGCCTAGGAGGCTTGGCCACGGACTTTGCAAGGGTATCCATCATCTTGGGTTGCAGGTTTCCTATGTTAAAGCCGCAACCCAGGGAAAAATAAGGATTTTTAATTTTTTTTCTTTTAGACCTCTATTTTTCTATGTTTCCATGTAAAATGACAATGACGGATATTTGTAACGTGGGTGCAAGAGCAACCACGATTGTTGAATGGGGAGAAAGGAAACATTCATAGAATGAAATCCAAGCCATCGCCCATGATCCAACTATCAACGTCTTGAGGGGCTATGGTTTACTCAAGTTCTTCAGAATCTAAAGCATGGTCAGTCAAGCCCATATGTTTTCATTCATTGTGCTATGGTGGGATGTGGACACACAACACTTCATTGTTGGGCCGAAGATTTTCACCAAAGAAACATCAGATATCTACTTCCTCATTGGTTTATCAAGGTGGGGGACTCCAATGGTGTCGACAGGGGTGCGTAGCTGCTCAGGAGAGACAGTCAGAAGCATGAGAGCTACCCACTGTAGGGTGGTGGAAGGGGCAGAAAAAATGAAGATCCTCATAGAGGAGATACAGGATTTAACCCTTCATAATATAGCCTACACATTGGTTCGAGTAGCAAGGTGAGTGGCACCCCATGTGGCAATAGTGACACAACTGGAGTTATGTTTACAATGTATGTAATCCACCCTTTTTAACTAGTGTGAAGGGATGGTGGCCAGTGTGAAGGACAAAGTTACTAGACTCAAAAGGAGGAGTGACACTTGTGGGTATGGGAGTTTACTTGTGACCTTATTTTTTTGGTAGATTGCAGTGATGAGGCCACAAACACTACATTATGAAACCTATCCACTGGTAAGACAAGACAACATGCATGTTCAAGGCAGGCACACAAATTCATACTTGAAATGGATAAGAGCATCTATATTGTCAGTGGATGATTACCCATATGATGGGGTGGACCTCACAGGAGATATTAACATAGTATTCCCCCTAGTGAAGGTTTTGATTGGCGAGGTTAAAAAAATAATTTTTTGTTTTGTAATTTTTTTGGATTTTTGGAATTTTTTATTTTTTTTTATTTTTTTTAACTAGAGTACATAGTTACTAATGACATGATTTTTTACATGCAGATGTGGCACCTACACACTCGGTTAGATATTCTCCATTGCAAAGACATGTACCACAGGCCCTGGCCCCAGAGCCGGTAGAGGAGATAGAGGATGAGGATGTGGAGCTACGAGAGTTCACTTGAAATGTCGAGGGACTGACTTTGGGGGTTCCTCCAAGCGGGCTTGATGAGACTCCTCGACATATGTAGAGGCACACCATAGCGATGGCCTCATCTCATCGTCGTGATCTACTCCGCCACATCCTAAATGCGGTGTTATTTAATAATTAGCATCATTGAGTGGGGGTAGTGGCACAGGGTTTTGTAGTTTTTGAATGTAATAGCAGGTATATGGAAAAGTAGCCAAGGCCTCGTTTGCCTAATTTTGAACTATGTACTCAGAATTTTTGGAAATAATAAAATACTGTTATCTATGAGTTTTGTTTCTACTGTGTATGTACAATATATTTATAAATGTTCATGTGAATGGTTTTTAAATGTTAAGTGTGATACAAATTCCAATATAACACATAATTATCTAACGAATTAGCCAACTTGCTTTGGTCTTGAGGAATATGTAAATAAGTAATATAATCAAATGAATGTTCCAGGAGACATACCCTCAAAAGGTAATGAAGTAGAGTAGGATTCCTCACAGCATACAGATGATTTAGTTGGGACACTATGAGTTGAGATTCAAGTTTAACAATGAAATTGTGTATGCCAAGACGACTAGCCTCGGTCAAGAGATCGATGATAGCACTATACTCAGCCATGTTGTTGTTGACGGGGCGAAAACAAACACCTCCAACACTCACAAGCTCATCAGTGGGTGAAAAGAGGATCCAAGCAATAAAAGCAACATTCTAAGTGTAACAACTTACACCATATGCAAAGTTTCTATAAGGAAATGAGGGTGTTGACATCTGTACAACAAAAACTAGACACACAAATTACACGAAGGATACCGGGATAATGAGAAGAAAAAAAACTGAACACACTCACAAATACATACATAATATACAAGAAAACATGTGAACATATTAAGCATAGTAGTGTTTCAGATAGAGCTCATTACGAGGCTTCGACACTGGATTCCCTTCATAATCAACCAACTCATAAGCCCCTTTCTTGAGAAAACGTGTATTAATGTAGGGACCTGCCACATGGGTTCCATTTTACCAGCCCCTAACTTATCATGGACTTGATCGTAGACCAAAACCAAATCACCCTCAGAAAAGACACGAAGTTGGACAAATTTATCATATTGGGCCTTAACGTGTTTCTTATGAATTTCATTATTGACTATGTAATATACCCAATTAGCCATGAGCTAGTTGGAATATTAAAATTTTGTTTTGCTAGTTTGTTTTATGAATAAGAGGACAATGGAGGTCCATAATTCTCCTTAATAATGAATAAATAAATTCCAATGTGGAAAGGATAGACCTTGGCAGCTTAATTGAGCACCCTTAGGTGTGGAAAGGGGCTCGAACACCTTGACTGGGTCAAATTTAACCAAATCAACAACGTTTTCCTGAAGGAGTGGTCATCAATGAAAGAAAACATAGTTTTAGACAGAAATGCTTTGCATGGAAGTAGTGCTATTATTGGATGGGGCTTAGGGTTTTCAAGCTCATATCTTATAAAAGGAAGAGGATGGCAACCATATTATGTATGTATGTTGATTTGATATTTCTGAATATATGGTCTGTTTAGACATATATCTTTCTCTTGCTGTTTAGCTGAGATTGAGTGTTGTTTAACACTGGATTTTCATGATCAGGAATCCCACCTCTTCCACTGAGAAGCTCTTGGAGGAGTCTTTTACTACATTTTCCACTATGAGGCTCAAGGCCAAGCTTCATATTTCATTTACAGCACAGATCCTATTAAGGGTTGAGTTGTTTTGCAGGTTGCAGCAATGGAGACTAGATCTGGGTCATTTCATTACTCATTTTTAGTGGAGAAGGTTTCCTTTCCATTGGCAGGATAGTAAGGAAGGCCCGTGTGCTTATTTTTAGATATTTTTTTTGCAGTTTACTTCCAAATCTACGTTATTTCTGTAGGAGGAGTTGCAGGGTGGATTGGCACACCATTTGGAGAGTTGGTTTTCTAGTGAAAGGGATATTCCTTTCATTTACAGGATCTATTGGAGGAGGCTATTTTATTGATCATATCAGATTAGCCACACTTTCCAGATCTTTATTTTTCAGTGGATCTTCAGCCCTAAGGCCTAGATCCCCATCTTGTACATGGTGTTTTGCTGAAAACCCTTAAGGGGTTCTTCAAAGGAGGTTTTATAGTGCTCATATCTGTATTGGATATATCTTTTGAGGCACATATCAGCCCTAGATATGATGTATATTCATTTGATGTAGCAGTGGCTTTAAAATAGCGTTGTAGAAGTCTTCCAGTTTTGATATATAGTAGCATCACCTATTTTTGAGGGATTTTTTCCATTGGAGGCTTATTATTTCTTATTGTACATCTTATCGCCCATTTCTTATGCATATTTTGTTGCTGTTATAACATAATAAAGGTCTCCATATTGGCCTCTTTCTTTTATATGATGATTTGTGTCGAGCTCCAAGAATGTTCTTTCTTCCACCACATTCCACTCCATTTCTTTTATCCATTATCAATCCCAGGCTCAAATGATCAATGAAATTAGTTAAAATTGCTTTAATAATGAATATCATGGCTAACTTGCTATGTTTTTATGATTGTGTCATTGTAGTACTTTTTGAACTGAAACTAGCTACAGAATGCAGACATTTTGTAGCTAGTTGCCAATTCTGCAGCCATCTTCATGTTTAAGCAGGTTCCATATGTCCTCTCAAGGAAAGCCACACATGGTCGTATTCCACGTCATGCCCTCAGCATTTGTTGCTCTCCATGAAGATCGAACGCAATTCTGTACGTGGTTATGAATGTGAGAACTCAAGCTAGGAGATAGACTCCTAATAGGACAAGGACAGTCCAGATGTCCTTTGTCATATTACGATGCCACCTTTAGAGTTCTAGTTCGATTTTAATATGATAAGACAGTAATCCCTGTATTATCTCAAGTTCTGTTATGTAAATTTGCTATAAATATGCCCGGGAAACTGAGAGACAAAGGTTAGATTTTGGTTAGATTTTATGGTTGACTGCTAGATCTTTGAAGTCCGAGAATACTCTGTTTTGAGGTGATTCCTCTTTAATGAAAGAAGCAGCATTTCCTTGAACGCGTTGAGTCAATTTTGAACTAGATTTCATGCTACTCTAGTGGTAGAGGGCCCCTGCCTCCTGAGTGGCCTTGTTTATACAGTAGATAAGTGTTTTAGTCTCGCTTTTATTTCTAGTTTAAGTAGATTTCTGAAGCTTATGTTCATATTTGTTTATATTTACTATCGCAGTCAAAATTACTCTAATCAACTCTTCCAAAATATCATTATGAAGAATAAGGCACAACTGTGATAGTGTAGGTTTTAGTTGCATTTACTTTCGTTAGTTATCACAGTTAAAACTTACTCTAATAAAATTTTCCAAAATATCATTATGATGGATAAGGCATAACTGTGGTATTGTAGGTTTTAGTTGCTAGTTTACACCAAGTGGCATAGCCAATCTTACTCTTATAAAGATTTTCCAAAATATCATAACAATGAGTAAGAAGTAGCTGTGATGACTTGGATTTTAGTTGTATTTGCTTTCAGTCTTGTGTTTATGTTCAATTGCTTTGAATGATACAGCGATACTTGTTCTCACAAACTCTTCCAAAACATCATTCATACTGAACGAGATGGACTATAGAATTCCTTAGGTTAGTTGCATGTTAACTTAGTTATAGCACTCCAGAGGTAGAATGCATGTGATTCAGCTCTGTCATTTAATTTTCAGTTTGATAATGGCTTTTCAGTTTAACATTGTCACTGTACTTCAAATAGACTAGTGGCACTCTAGTTCAGTTTTAGCTCACTGTATTAGCACTCCAGTCTAGTTGTCATCCATTGCATTTTTAAGTTATATTAGTTGTTAAATTCAAATACCACGGTCTTCATTATTTACAAAACTTCTTTTGTTCCAACCTTATATTAATACACAATCATTTGGACAGGAGTTACTATCAGTATAAGACCTAGAGTATTTTGCAACCTTTTTACCATTTCACAAACAAGCCTTTTCTCAAAACACCATTCTAAAAATGAAATTTATAACTTTTGGAATGAGGCCTAGTGGTGTTAAATTGAGTTGCATAACGGAATTAGAAGCTAGTTTAGAATAGAAGTCTTATGGTGCTACAAATGTTCTTTTCCAAATATATTCCAATAGACCTTTAATCATGGATGAGATGTTGTAACATTGTAAGTTGATTGTTTGATTGTTTAGTTAAGAGAACTTCATTTACACTTAACTGCCCATTTCTCAAGCTCTTCCAAAACATCTTCAATGAATGAATTGGACAATTTAAGCTCATGTTGTGATTTATTTCCTTGAATTCATTATCAAGCTTTGTATTTTTCTAGCCATAGTTTAGGCTTTGTTTTGTTTCAGTATTTTCATTTGTCATTTGTCATCCATAATTTAGGCTTCACTCTTTTTTTAACCAGTAGCTTCTTTCCACCAGCATTTAGTTCTTTCCCTTATAAAACCATAAAAAACTCAAAAACATCATAAAACACTAGACACAACGTAGTGAGAGACAATTACCTAGGCACATATAGTGCACCACACTTCAACAGTTTACCAACCCTGGTTGACAATTAATGAAATCAATTTAGGAGACTAGGTTGAGCACAAAAATTTTGGCGTCGTTGCCGGGGAAGTGTAACTAGGTAGCCTTGTTTCTTAACTCCCAAAAACAATTATATGTGTAGAAAGAGAGACTCAAGGGGTAGATTCATAAGAAGCAACCGCATAAGCTTGATCCCTAGAACACCACTTGTTTCATCTAGACCAAGAGCCAGTACACCTCCAACTCAGACCCACAATCCATCCTTTACTGATCCTAGACTCCCAGAGGACTTAAGATCAGATATTTCATTAGAAATACCTTCCACTGAACCTGCCTTAGAAGAATATTCAGGGACCTCTGTTAGAGACACAAACTTTTCCACTTCCACATAAGAATCAACTATGGCAGAAGAAGGGGGAGGAGGAGTCTTTAATGGAGAACACACATTATTTGGAGGGGGTAGAGGTAGAGGTAGAGGAGAAGGAGGTAGAGGTGCAGAAGGAGAATGAGGTAGAGGAAGAGGTAGAAGATATATGGGAAGATCTTTTGGGTTTCCTATAGTAGATGAAGAAACCAATAAAACCATGAAAAACATTTCACCCTCTGTCCTTCCAAACTTCTATGGACTTAAAACTGAAGATCCTGAAACCTTCCTATTTGAATTTGAAGTCCTATGTAGAACTTATGACTACTTACAATATGCTCAAAAACTTAAACTATTTCCTTCAACATTGAAAGGAGCAGCATTGAAGTGGTTTATGAGTTTGATCAACAGTTCTATTAGGACATGGGAAGACATGAAACAAGCATTTTTAGAGAGGTATTTGGATTATTGTATGCCATTCAATCATAAGGAGGAAGTGTTTAAGATGTTACAAAAAGAAGATGAAAACTTGGAAGATTCGTTGGAGAGATTTCATTACAACATCAAAAGAGCAAAAATGGAAAACTTAGATCAAGACACCTTAAAAGCTCTCTTGTTGAAAACAATTAGGGATGAATGGTTGGATATCCTTAACATTATGGGAAAAGGGGATATATCTCAGCTCACATTACCTGAAATAGCTGAGTTATGTATCAACCTTTCAAGAGGGAAATCTAAAACTATAAAAGGCCCAAGAGACCCCACTCTTGCAAGGGTAAGTAAGTCTGCTTCTAGGACAGTAAGTAGGGCAGAGATAGGACATATGCTTGATGAATTCAAATCTGATATCTTAGAGAGTCTTGGTGAACAAATAGACACCCTTAAGTTACAAAACAAGCAAAAAGCTGAATCTGATGCTTTAGCAATCTTTTTTCCCAGATGTAGAAAGAAGCATGCCTTGAGAGAATGTCCTTTGGATGAAAAAGTTGTAGAGACCTGTGTCATTTGTTCAGAAAAACATGAGACCAAGAGTTTTCCTTCACTTCCTGGTCTTAAAGCTATCTTTCAAGAAGAAATTCCTACAAGTGCCACAGAATCTCTCAATTTTGTCTCTAGAAGGCCTTGGCAAGGATCCCAAACAAAAGGATTTCATGATCAAATGTATAATCAACCTCCACCAAATTGGAATTCTTGGCAGCAACCTTGGCCCCAATTTCAAAATCAATCTCAAGCTTGGGAACAAGGGGCACAAAATCCCTATGGAAGATACTCTCAATACTATCAGTATCCACCATCCTATCCGCTTTACCCACATTTTCCTCAACAAAAAAATCCTCAAAATCCACAACATCAAAATCAACCACTTCCATTACCATTTCCTCAAAAATAAAATCAGTTGCCTGCTCAACCCATACCAAACCCCAACAATAAAAATCCTTAGAATACATATATGATAGAAGGCCAACAGTTTCCAACTTATTTAATTACTCCTCTAGACCTTAGTGATATTCAACTTAGGTCTGGAAGAATACTTGAAAGGACAAAACCTTCTGTGATTATACAAGAACAAGACAACTCTGAGGAAGATTCTCTACGAGAAAATAAAAGTCTTGAAGAAGACACATCTTTTCAGGACCCAAACATTGAAAAATCAAAACAAAAAGAACCAATAATTTCAACTCCTGTATTAGAGCAGCCATCAACATCCACGCTTACACCTCCCTTTCCAGAAAGATTACAAATTGATAGAGGTGTAGAAAAACAAATTATGGTGCCTAATTATGATTTCCTAGATGAGCTAAGAAATTTTTGCATCAAGATTCCATTATTACAAGCCATCAAGGAAATCCCAATTCTAGCAAAAACAATAAAGGAGTTGAGCATGAAGAAAACAAGAAAAAGAATAAGAGAGACAAAGAAAATTCAACTGGCAGGAAAAATAGCAGACATTATGATGGGTAAGATTGCTATTCCAAAGTATCTAGACCCAGGAAATCCAGTTGTTAAAATTCACATCAATGGAATTGAAATCCAAAACACACTCATTGATTTAGGAGCAGCAATCAATATCATGAGTAGACAAATCATGGATAAACTAAAACTTCCTAATATTCTCTTTACACCCACATTATTACAATTAGCAGACAGATCTGTGATTAAATATGATGGGGTAATATAAGACATTCCAGTGTCCCTAGATTCTTGGGAGTACCTTGTGGATTTCATGATCCTAACTCCTAAGAGTAATCTAGGAGGACACCCTATTATATTAGGAAGACCTTGGTTAGCTACAGCTAATGCTTTCATTAGTTGTAGATCCGGTGATATGGACATCTCTGATGGTAGTTCAACTAAGAAATTCACTTTGTATCCTCCAGCAAGGAAAATTACAGATTTAGATGATACTCAATGGATAGAGGATGAAGAAGACTTACAACCTCTCTTCACAATCTCAGAAATTAGTGAAGATAGTCAAATTATGAATACTTTAGAAAACTTTGAATCCTCTTCGGAACATAAACATGACCAATTTCAAGAAGAATCCAACATTGAGTTTTTTTCATCAAGACAGATTTCTCTTCATTCTATGGATAAATTTGGCAGCTCTACAAGTGAGATATTTCCAGGCAAAAATTTAAACATAAACAAGAACCTAGAAAAATCTCAACAAGAAGAGTTAGTCAAGATATTACAGAGACATTCTTCTGCATATGCATGGGAGTACACTGATATGAAAGGGATAAGTCCTAAGACTTGCACTCATCACATCTATATAGAGGAAAATTGTAAACCAATCAGACAACCTCAAAGACGGATGAATCCAAATCTTAGGGAGATTGTTAAAGAAGAATTGCAAAAATTGTTAAATGTCAACTTCATCTATCCCATTTCAGATAGTCAGTGGGTTTATCCTTTGGTAATTGTGCCAAAGAAAAATGGTAAATGGAGGGTATGTATTGACTACCGGGAATTAAACAAAGCTACTCTTAAAGATCATTTTCCCTTACCTTTCATAGATCAAGTGTTAGATACATTAGCTGGCAAAAAGTACTTCTCATTTCTAGATGGGTTTAGTGGTTATAATCAAATTCAAGTAGCACTTGAGGACCAAGACAAAAGCACATTTACCTGTCCTTGGGGTACTTATGCTTACCGAGTATTGCCATTTGGATTATGCAATGCACCTGCAACATTCCAAAGCGCAGTATTAGGAATTTTTTCAGATCTAATACATGATTGTGTAGAGGTATATATGGATGATTTCACAGTTTATGGAAACACATTTGAAGAAGCTTTAGCAAACTTGGAAAAAGTTTTAAAGAGATGTCAAGAAGTAAATCTTTCACTTAGTCATGAGAAATGTTTCATGATGTTTACTGAAGGTATTGTTTTGGGGCATCATATTTCAGGGGATGGAATTAGAGTTGATGAGTCAAAAGTTGAAGTCATCTCTAACTTATCTATTCCAAGTTGTCAAAAAGATGTTAGGAGTTTTCTAGGATTTACAGGATATTATCGAAGGTTTATAGAAAACTTCACCAAGATAGCATCCCCACTCTTTAAATTTCTCACCAAAGACTGTGAATTCAAATGGAATTCTGATTTCCAGTTAGCCTTTGAGACCCTAAAAACAAAAATTTCTAAAGCACCTATTTTAAGGGGACCTAAATGGAATTTACCTTTTCATATTTCAACAGATGTCTCAGATACAACTCTAGGAGCAGTATTGGGACAAAAAGACCTGATTCATTATGCCATCTACTATACCAGTAAAAATTTGACTCCTGCAGAGTTAAAATATACTGTAACTGAAAAAGAGTTTTTAGCTGTTGTTCATGCCATAAACAAATTCAGACACTATATAACAGGCTATGAAACTTGTGTTCACACAGATCATTCTGCAATTAGATACTTAATGAACAAATCAATTACTAATGGAAGAGTTATAAGATGGTTATTACTTTTACAAGAATTCAACATTACCATTCTAGATAGGCCTGGAAAACAAAACACAGTAGCTGATTTCCTATCTAGACTCCAAAACATCAAAGATGACACTCTAGTTGAAGATCAATTTCCTGATGAATATCTTTTTGCAATTTCTACTCAGACTCCTTGGTTTGCTGACATTGCTAATTATTTAGTTTCAGGGAAATTTCCTTCAATAATGAATGCAAGAGAGAAAAGAAAAATCATTTATGACAGTGCAAAATATTCATGGGTTTCTAATGAGTTGTACAGGACAGGTCCAGATTTTATCATTAGCAGATGTGTTCGGGAAGATGAGATGCTTGAGATTCTCAAGGAATGTCATGATGAACCTTGTGGCGGACACTTTGCTGACAAAAGGATAGCCTATAAGATCCTCCATTTAGGATATTATTGGCCATCCTTGTTTAAAGATGCTAAATAGTATGTCAAAAGGTGTGACAGTTGCCAAAGGGTAGGGAAACCTTCTCATTCAGGTGAGATGCCATTAAAAACTCAGGTACATATTGAACCTTTGGAAAAATGGGCTTTGGATTTTGTAGGACCTATTAGTCCTCCATCGAGACAAAAAAGATATATATTAGTTTGCACTGATTATGTTACCAAATGGGTAGAGGCCAAGCCATTACTTTTTGCTAATGAAGCATCTGTAGTTAATTTTCTTTTTGAGGATATTTTTACTTGTTTTGGTGTCCCAAGGGAAATTGTTACAGATCAAGGAGCTCAATTCATATCAAGGCTAGTGGAACAAATGACTGAGAGGTACAAAATCAGACACAGAAAATCTACTCCCTATCATCCACAAGAAAATGGTCAAGTGGAATCTACTAATAAGGTTATTGAAGGAATCCTAACAAAGACTGTCCATTTACATAGAAAATATTGGGTAGATAGGCTTCTTGAAGCCTTGTGGGCCTATAGAACTACATGGAGAAGCACAACAAACCATACTCATTATGAACTTGTTTATGGAAAGCAAGTTTTGTTTCCCATAGAGTTCTAGATTCAAACTTTCAAAATGGCAGTTCAGCTAGGACTTGATCTGTCAAAGGCACAAAAGCATAGATTGGAGCAGATTAATGAATTGGATGAGATCAGACAAGATGCAGTTCAGAAAACCAGTATAGTCCAACAGAAGTGGGCTAGATGGCATGACAAGTACATCAAGGAAAAGAAGTTCAAATAAGGTGACTGGGCTCTCTTGTTTGATTCAAAGTTCAAGGATTTCCAAGGTAAATTTCAAACGCATTGGCTTGGGCCTTATGAAATTGTGAGAATTTTTGACAATGGAGCAATAAAAATTAGGACAATAGATAAAGAAGAGGTTACTTTTCTTGTGAATGGTCATAGATTGAAGCTGTATCATAAACTACTCTCAAGAGAAGAATTTGTCAAGAAGTTCCAGGAAAACAGTGACGTGAAGTTAATGAAGAAGAATATTTCTTCTTCATCAACTTAATTAAATTTCCTGAAGACAGACTTATTAAAAAAATAAAAATAAAAATAAAAAAAAATAAAAATAAAAATAAAAAATAAAAGTATAGACATGAAAACCAATCACTGATTGGCATGTTTATATAGAAAAGATGGAGTGAAAATCAGAATCTTTCTAACACTCTAACTTTTTCATTTTGTTTTTTTTACAAGCAGTTGTTACAAAATCATAAGTGCAGATCCATTTCACTTATGATCCATCTCATTTCACTTCATCTCATTCCATACTTCATTCATTTCATTCCATCCATTCATATCATTTTCCATTCATTCATCCACACTTCATCCATCTCACTCCATGGTCCACTTTATTTCCATTTCAGATCTTTAAGTTTGATCTCCTTTCTTCAATTGAATAATACACAGCAGAAATTGTAGGGCATTTTTTTTTCACTCCATTTCATAAGTTGTGATCCATCCCACTCCATCATTCACTTCATACATATCCCATTATACCATATTTCATCATCCATCTTCAATCATTCCATACAACATTCCACTTACATTCCAAACCACTCCATTCCATGTTTCAAGTTCTCTACAGGTACATTCTGCAATCAAACAGACATTCTGCAGCTAATTAGACTTTTTGCAGCCAGACATACATTCTGCAGCTATAGATCCTGAAGGCACTGACCAGCAATTATTTGAGTTGCAACAAAATGATCCTGCATATCCATGAACAAGTCAAGATCAAGAAGGTTATGAAGACTCAAAAAAATTAATGATTTTCAGGAGAAAACAAAGCATATGAAGATCACAAGAAAATCAAAGCAAAGGCAAAGGTATGAAGTGATTATAATGACATTTATGAAAAAAATTAGTATATTTTAGCTATGAATAATTCAAAAAGTTGTTTTGATTAATTTTATTGATCATGCCGAACAAACCTCCCACAAAACTTTGGATAAAAATCCTTCTATTTCACCAACTCAAAACCCATATCCGATCATCATTTAAAAAAAATAATCTAAACAGTTAAAGTGCTGAAGTGATTGGATTAATCACGTCACTAAGCATTTAATGATGATTTTTGAAATATCTCCGCGGTCTTTTCACTCATTGATTCGTTTTCTTCACCTCACCTCATTAATTCATTCCGTAACCATTCCATATCACTCCTTCCCGCAGCCGACTCTTAACCATTTCATTCTATAACAACCATTGTCACCGTGAAACAGAGGAAACATTTGGGGAGCAAAAACAACTTGTTAACGGCCATTCTCACCATGAGCAGAAGGCTGGTGAATTGAAGATTGAAGAAGAGTTATGGGCCTCATCGTGAGAACAAAATAGTTGGCACTAAATACTTGGAAGGCTATCCCCAAATCTGAGAAATATTACAACAAGCAGGATGTTTGCAATTCCTTGAAAGATTTAGTGGCTTCCACAAAGAAGTTACTAAAACTTTTGCAAGATATTTTAATGGGGCCGAAGTTGAAGTTGGAGATATTAAATTCACTGTCACAGAAGCTTTTATTTCAGAAGCAACAGGACTGCCTAGACAAGGAGAAAGGTGGTTTAAGAACAGATAATTCCATAACGAATCATGGAAGCAGATACTCAAGTCACCAGGTATGGATGTCACTGTTTTTAAAAAGGGTATCCCTAGTTCTGCATTAAAGAAAAAATGGAGAAACATGTTGCTTATCCTACAAAAAGTCATCACTTGTGAAGGTAGATATGGTACTTTCTATGTTTACCATATTAGGTTGACAATGAATTTTGTAGAAGAAGAACTTAATTTGCCCTATTTCTTGCTTCAAAGTTTAAAGAAAATGGCTTCAAGTGTCCAAAAGAGAATTCAATTTCTGGAGACAACCTTATACCACCATGGTTTAGTCAAGATTTTGATTGAGCATCATTTGAGAAAAATAGGGGATAATTGGGATAACTTCTTGGTGAGAAATCACTTTGAGGAACCAAAATAACCTTCACTTAAACATCAACCTACAAAAAGAAGCAGAAGATGGAAATCCTCCAAAACTGAAACTGATAAAACAATACAAGAAAGTAGTGAAGAAATTCTCTCTGAAAAATTAGTTCAGATTAAGAAGCAGCTTAAGAAAAAGAGAATCATAAGAAATGTTGCCAGAGAAAAAGGAGAAGGGCCATCTCAACCAAGGAGAAGCCACAGACTAAGGGGCATACTAAAGAAAACAAAAGTCAAACAAACTGGGGTTATAAACATAGAAGATGAAGAAACACCTACTGAGGAGGATTTTGATGAAGAAGCTCCAGAAATTGATCCTGCACAACAAGAAATTTACAACTATGTTGAAACATTGGAGAGAAAAGCTTCAGAGAGTAGAGACAGAACCCCTAGTCCTCCACTGTCCGAAATAGATGTGCTAAGAAGAGATAGGTACGAGCTGGAAGTACTTAATAGACATATCAGGACTGAGAATGATATTCTGAGGGAGCAAGTTAAACTAAAAACCAGTATGAACTCAACCCTGTCTCTACAAATGGACAAAGTGGAAAAGGCCAATGAAAAGTTGAAAAAGAGGAACAAAAAGTTAATCAGGGCACTTACCAATTTAAGGTTCAAGTTAGTCATCAGGAAGCCCAGAAGGCCTTTAACTACCAGACAAAGTAGAAGAAGAGGATTGGATGTTCTTGTAGAGGTCTCTGAGTTCATGGAATAGTTGCATGAGGACATGCAAGAATCTAGCAGTGGGGGTATGTTGAGCTCCAAAAATGTTCTTTCTTCCACCACATTCCAATCCATTTCTTTTATCCAATAATAATCCCAGGCTCAAATGATCAATGAAATTAGTTAAAATTTCTTTAAGAATGAATATCGTGGCTAACTTGCTATGTTTTTATGATTTTGTTATTGTAGTACTTTTTGAACTGAAACTAGCTACAAAATGCAGACATTCTGTAGCTAGTTGCCAATTCTGCAGCCATCTTCATGTTTAAGCAGGTTCCAGATGTCCTCTCAGGGAAAGCCACACATGGTCGTATTCCACGTCATGCCCTCAGCATTTTTTGCTCTCCATGAAGATCGAACGGAATTATGTACGTGGTTATGCACGTGAGAACTCAAGCTAGGAGATAGACTCCTAATAGGACAAGGACAGTCCAGATGTCCTTTGTCATATTACGATGCCACCTTTAGAGTTCTAGTTCGATTTTAATATGGAAAGACAGTAATCCTTGTATTTTCTCAAGTTCTGTTATGTAAATTTTCTATAAATATGCTCGGGAAACCGAGAGACAAAGGTTAGATTTTGGTTAGATTTTATGGTTGACTGCTAGATCTTTCAGTCCGAGAATACTCTGTTTTGAGGTGATTCCTCTTTAATGAAAGAAGCAGCATTTCCTTGAACGCGTTGAGTTGATTTTGAACTAGATTTCATGCTACTCTGGTGGTAGAGGGCCCCTGCCTCCTGAGCGGCCTTGTTTATATAGTAGAAAAGTGTTTTAGTCTCGCTTTTATTTCTAGTTTAAGTAGATTTCTGAAGCTTATGTTCATATTTGTTTATATTTACTATTGCAGTCAAACTTACTCTAATCAACTCTTCCAAAATATCATTATGAAGAATAAGGCACAACTGTGATAGTGTAGGTTTTAGTTGCATTTACTTTTGTTAGTTATCACAGTTAAAACTTACTCTAATAAAATTTTCCAAAATATCATTATGATGGATAAGGCATAACTGTGGTATTGTAGGTTTTAGTTGCTAGTTTACACCAAGTGGCATAGCCAATCTTAATCTTATAAAGCTTTTCCAAAATATCATAACAATGAGTAAGAAGTAGCTGTGATGTCTTGGATTTTAGTTGTATTTTCTTTCAGTCTTGTGTTTATGTTCAATTGCTTTGAATGATACAGCCATACTTGTTCTCACAAACTCTTCCAAAACATCATTCATACTGAACGAGATGGACTGTATAATTCCTTAGGTTAGTTGCATGTTAACTTAGTTATAGCACTCCGGAGGTAGAATGCATGTGATTCAGCTCTGTCATTTAATTTTCAGTTTGATAATGGATTTTTAGTTTAACATTGTCACTGTACTTCAAATAGACTAGTGGCACTCTAGTTCAGTTTTAGCTCATTGTATTAGCACTCCAATCTAGTTACCATCCATTGCATTTTTAAGTTATATTAGTTGTTAAATTCAAATACCACGGTCTTCATTATTTAAAAAACTTCTTTTGTTCCAACCTTATATTAATACACAATCATTTGGACAGGAGTTAGTATCATTATAACACCTAGAGTATTTTACAACCTTATTACCATTTCACAAACAAGCCTTTTCTCAAAAGACCATTCTAAAAAGGAAATTTATAACTTTTGGAATGAGGCCTAGTGGTGTTAAATTGAGTTGCATAACAGAATTAGAAGCTAGTTTAGAATAGAAGTCTTATGGTGCTACAAATGTTCTTTTCCAAATATATTCCAATGGACCTTTAATCATGGATGAGATGTTGTAACATTGGAAGTTGATTGTTTGATTGTTTAGTTAAGAGAACTTCATTTACACTTAACTGCCCATTTCTCAAGCTCTTCCAAAACATCTTCAATGAATGAATTGGACAAGTTAAGCCCATGTTGTGATTTATTTCCGTGAAGTCATTATCAAGCTTTGTATTTGCTAGCCATAGTTTAGGCTTTGTTTTGTTTCAGTATTTGCATTTGTCATTTGTCATCCATAATTTAGGCTTCACTCTGTTTTTAACCAGTAGCTTCTTTCCACCAGCATTTAGTTCTTTCCCTTGTAAACATAAAACCATAAAAAACCCAAAAACATCATAAAACACTAGACACAACGTAGTGAGAAACAATTACCTAGGCACATATAGTGCACCACACTTCAATAGTTTACCAACCCTGGTTGACAATTAATGAACTCAATTTAGGAGACTAGGTTGAGCACAAACAATTTGCATTATTGTTCCAACATTTTGCACTATATTCCTACTTTTCCCATTTGGGAATATTACAGTGGTATCAGAGCATAATCTTGGCACAGCCTGTGCATCTTGAAAAGCCAATATGTCATCAAAAGAAGGAGATCCTCTTACTGATAGAGAGAAGAGGTATCAAAGAAGAATACACGGGAAGTCTGATTATAAAAATGACAAAGAAGACAAGGGTAAAACACCCCTTATATGGAGGAGAAGATGAAGAGAAGGAGTTTCCCAAGATCCTTCTTAGAGCCATGCAAGATGTTTGTAGTAATATCAAGGAATCCCCTAAAGGATTTCATCATGGCTCCAGGATGTCTCATCACTACAGTGATCAACCAGTGTAGTAACAACAAGTTTCCCAACGCTCTACAATGCCTACATTCTTGGTTGTGGGAAATGAAGGGCTTCAAGAGAAAGAATCCCTTGAATACTATTTTATGTAGCATGAGTCTCAAACTCAGATATTCAAGGAAAACTTTAGCTTTCAAGAAATTTGTCAAATCAAGGACAATAGGAGACCCGGGCATCACAATAGAAGTGGTGGATTCATTCAGAATCATGATCTACATTGCACTATGGGTAGACTTTTCTTACCCAACTTTGATGGGTCATCCAAGTGCACTTCCAAATCATGGGTAGAGAAGCTTGACATCTACTTCCTATTGAACAAATTTCCAGAAATGGAGGCCATTAACATAGCAACACTGCACCTTGAGGGTGAAGCACCTGATTGGTGGTTTCATGGCTTGTCTACATTGGGTCATGCCAATGTGACTGCATATTCAGATTTCACTAGGAGGTTTGTGGAAATGTCTGATAGAAGAGATCCCGAAGCACCATTCATGGGCCTTGCAAAGATAAAACAATCAGGTAATCCAAAAACTTACATTTCTGAATTTTTAAGACTTTCTGTTATGGTTCCTGATTTATCTGTAGCAAGAAGGGTGTATATGTTCATTGATGGGTTAGATGAACCTATTCATGAGTTGTTTAAGTCTACCAAGCCCACTACCCTTCAAGATGCCATTGAAAGGGCTAGATATCTTCAAGATGCCTTGCCAAAAGCAAAGGCAACATTTCAACATAAGACCTATTTTCCATCAAAGGGAAAATATGAGAAGGCTCCTCTTTCAAAGGAGAGCCAAAATAAAAAACCTCTTGATGATGATGTCTGAAGATATTTGAGGAGGAGGAAGCTTTGCTTCACATGCCAAGAATATTGGGCACCCAGACATAGATGTGAAGCAGGAAAGACAAACTACATTGAGGTCTTCTCAGATGATTAGGAGGAAGAAGAAGATGAACCAAGGAGAGGTCACAACGCTGACACAACAAGAGATGAACCAACACCATTAGGAGATGGGAATGGGTCATTTGCTCCAATTGGAGTGGCTCTTGCATCATTGAGAGGAGTACCAAATTACTTGACCTTGAGGTTTCAAGGTTCCATCTTAAATCATAGGGTTTCTTTTTTGGTTGATAACCACAATTTTATTGATGCCCAACTAGTGCAAAGGATGGCAATACCCACTGATGCTTTTGAGGGATTTTCTATTTTGGTTCCAGGAGATAGAACTATGAAATGCATGCATTATGTTCCATCCTTATCTATCACCATGGGAACATATACATTGACTGATTATTTATTTTTGGTTGACATACCTGACACCAATGTGATATTGGGTGTGCAATGGTTGATTACTTTGGGGAAAGTCACCACTGATTGGGAGACTTTGTAGATGGAATGGGTGGATAGAAAGAGTGGAAAAAATCAAATAATTAAAGGCATACACACATATCCCTCACATACAACTTCCACATAGAAGAAAGAGATTTATTTGCATAGTGGAAGCAAGGACCTAATAGTCCCATCTATTATTCTTATGAGGTTGCTTCATGGGACATTATTATTGTGTGGCAAACCACCTGGGAGGCCACCTGATTCAGATTTGATGAGAAATGTCTCACAACATGATGCTCTATGCATATATACAAGAGGTATGGGAGAATTAGAAGGCCATGATACAGAGCTGAGAGTCTTGGGTAGACTCAAGGAGGAGGGAGGCATCCTCCCAACATCATCAACACCCACTCTCATTTCAGATTCTGCGTTGTGGGAGGAGAAGCATGGGAGGAATAGTAACCTTCCAACATATACCTTTGGCATGGGTGATTTCAAGGAGGAGAAAATTCTTATGACAGATGTTCTTTGTCATCAACGTTGTCCTTATGGAAGATTGATCCCTATTGATTATCCCAACTGTTGGTGGATTATTCCAAGGATATTTTCACATGCATGATACTTGATGACCAGCTACATGAAGAGGGCTATTCAATCCAAGAAGGATTCATCTAATATCATGGTAGGATATTCTTATCTAGAGCCTCCAAGCTCAAGGAGAAGTTGCTACAAAGGGCTTATGAAGAGTTCTTTTTCAGCCATACTTATTCCATGAGGTCCTACAACACTATCATGGAAAGCTACACTTGGGAAGGCTTTCAAGAGGAACTATATCAGCATTTTCAAAGATGCATGAACCATGTGGAGT
This sequence comes from Pinus albicaulis, assembly GCA_034641835.2. Lineage (NCBI taxonomy): Eukaryota > Viridiplantae > Streptophyta > Pinopsida > Pinales > Pinaceae > Pinus > Pinus albicaulis. Next base: position 1,164,532,359 of record CM076575.1, on the reverse strand, counting down.
TCGAGGAGAGACATGACTCAATGACGAAGTTATTTCAGCCACCTCTTTCCTCTTTTGGAATGAGAGGGGATATATCTATGCACCACTCCATTTGTATGAGGATAAATTTTGGTAAAGAACATGCTTATGTACATGATGTTTCATTTGATGATTACTTGCATTACTTTACCATGTATATGTAGTCCATAGCTACAAGGGGGAGAATTATTCCACATAAAATTCATGGCCAACTTTGGGCCATAAACATTTATGAACATGGCCACTCCCTTGGAGGACACATGGAGATTTTGTATCTTTGTGGGTGCACTCCAAAAGCACCAAACATATCTCACACTTTCAGCCATTGTGAGAAGACTTGGGAAACAATTAAGTGGGTGGGAAAACACTTACCATATCATTATCTGATTCAGTCAGGATATATACTACGTTGATTCCACATGTGGGACTATGACCCACCTCCATTTGTACAAATTTATGTTTGCATGTACTTAGTTTTTATCCCATACATTGATGATGTACTTATACTTTTTATGGGAATGTTTGGAGGGAGGATGGGAGGGATGTATGTGCCCTATGGGAGAGGAATTATCCATGTTCATTATGCTACATGTTTTAGGGAGAACATTGGGCAAACCATGTTTGTTTCATTTGAACTATTGTCTCCTTGTGGGATGAACTATTTGCATCTCATAAGAAATTTGGAGAAATTCATGGAGGGATGGATTGGCAGAAACTTAGCTTATGAGGGAAGCTTATCACATGATGGTTTCACCAATGATTGAGGGTTGCAGAACTCACCTTGTCAGTTGCTTGAGGGCAAGAAACATTTCGGAAGGGATGACTATAATATTCCCAATTAGCCATGAACTAGTTGGAATATTAAAACTTTGTTTTGTTACTTTTTTGTATGAATAAGAGGGAAATGGAGGTCCATAATTATCCTTAATAATGAATAAATAAATGCCAATGTGAAAAGGGTATATCTTGGCAGCTTAATTGAGCACCCTTAGGTGTGGAAAGGGGCTGGAACACCTTGACTGGGTCAACTTTGACCAAATCAGCAATGTTGTCATGGAGGAGTGGTCAACAATGAAAGACAACACAGTTTTAGATGGAGATGATTTGCATGGAAGTATTGCTATTATTGGATGGGGCTTAGGTTTTTCAAGCTCATATCTTATAGAAGGAAGAGGATGGAAGCAATATTATGTATGTATGTTGATATGATATTTCTAAATATATGGTCTGTTTAGACATATATCTTTCTCTTGCTATTTAGCTAAGATTGAGTGTTATTTAGCATTGGGTGTTCCTGATCGGGAATCACACCTCTTCCATTGAGAAGCTATTGGAGGAGTCTTGTACTACATTTTCCACTATCAGGCTTAAGTCCTGGCTTCATCTTTCATTTATAACACAGATCTTGTTGAGGGTTGTGTTGTTTTGCAGGTTGCAGTAGTGGAGACTAGATATGGGTCATTTCATTGCTCATTTTTAGTGGAGAAGCATTCCTTTCCATTGGGAGGACATTAAGGAATGCCCTTGTGCTTATTTTTAGATCTTGGAATTTATCCCTATGGTGCAGTTTACTTCCAGATCTACGTTATTTCTGTAGGAAAAGTTGTAGGGTGGATTGGCACACCATTGGAGAGTTGGTTTTCTAGTGAAATGGATCTGCCTTTCATTTATAGGATCTATTGGAGGAGGCTATTATATTGATCATATTAGATCAGCCACACTTTCTAGATCTATATTTTGCAGTGGATCTTCAGCCCTAGGGCCTAGATCCCCATTTTTGTACATGGTGTTTTGCTGAAAACCCTTAAGGGGTTCTTCAAAGGACATTGTGTAGTGCTCAGATATGTATTGGATCAATATTTTGAGGAACACATCAGACCTAGATCTGATGTATATTAATTTGATGTAGAAGTGGCTTTAAAACAACACTGTAGCAGTTTTCCAGTTTTAATATATAGTAGCATCACCTCTTCTTGAGGGATTTTTTCCATTGGAGGCTTGTTCTTTCTTATTGTTCATCTTCTGGCCCATTTCTTATGCATATTTTTCTATTTTTATAACATATGAAAGGTCTACATATTTGCCTCCTGATTTTATATGATGATTTGCATTATTGTTCCAGCATTTTGCACTATATTCCTGCTTTTCCCATTTGGGAATATTACAGACTAGGGCGAGAAGGAATTGTTCATCGAGATGGGTAAGTTGTAATAGAAGTTCTTCCTCGGATGAGATGTGAGGGAGTAACTTGACATCTAGTTTAAGAGAATATCTTTCGCACTGGATAGGGAGAACTGACTCAACCCCATAAACTAATTGAAATGGAGTGAAGCTAGTGGCATATTTGACAAATGTTCAATATGCCCACAAAGTGGAAAATAGCATGAGGTGCCAATTGGATTTATGTTTTCCTACCATCCATCGCAACATGGTTTTCAAAGTATGATTGATGGCTTCTACTTGGCCATTATCTTGAGGATAGTATGATGAGGAATGTTCATGGAGAAAACCTAGCTTGGCAACTAGTTCCTACATCATATGGCTTTGAAAGTGTTTTCCATGATGATGATGCATTTAGTGACGCTGAACATAGCAATGACATGGTTGAAAAATAAAAATATAGCAGTATCATCGTCATTGAGACATGTAGGCATGGCCTTGACCCATTTGGTAAAATAGTCGACAACGACAATAATATAATTATTACCCTGGGTAGAGGGTGGGTTACATTGAATAAAACCAATTCCCCACTGGGAAAAAGGTACGACGACGATAACTAGAAGTAACAAGGTAGGTTGATCACGCATCTTATGAGAAAATATTTGACAAGGATGGCACTTCTATACTACAGTGATGCAATCTTTGAAAAGTGAAGGAAAAAAGTAACCCGCACGCAATATTTTTTGAGCAATGGCATGCCTTAATAAATGACCCCCACATGCCCCAACGTGGAAATCATTCAAAACACATTTAACTTCAGCATGGGTAAGACATTAACGTAATATAGTATCGACACCACGATGGTAAAGAGTATAATCGATAGTAAGATAGTGTCAGGACTGATGATGTATATGCCGACAATCATTAGGAGACAACTCAGGCCGAAAGCATTGGGTTTGGAGATAGAGAATAATTTCTCCATACCAAGGATCAGAAGTGATAATGAGGAACAAGGATTCATTAGGCAAAGGATCTGAGGCCATATTTTCCTCAGTAGCTGGAGGCAATTCAGTAAGAAGCTCAACGAAGTCTAGGGATTTCTTATATTTAGCAATGGAAAACTCCAAGTCAAATTTCTAAAGGATGACAATCCATTTGAAGTATTTTCCCCCTGAAGACTAAGGATGTGTTTCATGGGTTTGGAGTTGGCAATGAATGTAGTCTTTCACAAAAGGATATAATGTTGCAATCATTATACAATGAACACCACTACAAGGGTAAACTTCTTAAATGGTAATAACAAATCTCAGAACTGATCATGCCTTTTCTAAGGTAAAAAATAAGATGTTCATGTGTATATCTTCCTCTTGGATGAGAACCATGCCTAAGGAAGATTCCAAGTGGTGAGATATAGCAAAAATTCTTAGTTAAATTCAGGAAGAATCAGTAAAGGAGCTGACAACAAAGCTTATTTGAAATCATCAAAAGATTATTGGGCCTAGTCATCCCAGAAAAAATGGACTCCTTTCGTCAACAGATGCATGAAATTGTAAGAAATGTGGGCATAGTTGAAAATGAAACGATGTAAAAAATTGGCTTTTCCCTGAAGTATTTGAAGCTTGTAGACCATAAGAGAAGGAGGCAGACTAATAATTGCCTCAAACTTCGAGGGATGTATGCAGATTCCTCCTTGAGATAAAATGAATCCTAGCAATCATCCATATCACATGAAAAAGAAACATTTATGTGGATTAAGAATTTTTTTGTAAAAACGACATCAGAGAAATACTTCTCGAAGGTGGGAAGGGTGTTCACCACGTAGAAAAGAGCGAGTAGACTTCAATGATGTGTTAAATGTCATGACACGCATAAGACATGGCCCACTAGAAAGTGGCTCCAACTTTTTTAAGGCCAAAAGGTAGTTTTGGATAGGCAAACATACCCCACGGGCAGATAAAAGCAGTCTTGTTCTAGTCTTTTAGTTTGATTTCAATCTGGTTATAACTCGAGAAACCATACATAAAGGAAAAGATAGTGTTACCAGCACAAGAATCAAGGATCTGGTCAATGAACGAAGTAGGATAATTACCTTTAGGACACACTAGATTCAGATAATTATAATAGACACATACACAAATAGTTCCTTGTTTTTTATCAATGAGGACGGGATTAGATACCCATTCCGTCAATGAGATAGGATAGATAAAACCAGCATCAAGAAGTTTTTGAATGTCATCTTTGATGGCTGCTACTTTATGTGGGTTGACCAGTAGGAGCTTTTTCCAAACAGGCTTAGCTCTTGGATATTTTTTAATTTGATGTTGGATGATATGGAGATCTATGCCAGGCATCTCTTCGTAGGACCATGCAAAAACGTCGCGAAATTATTAGAAGAGGGCGGTGTAAGTGGAGATATAAAAGGGAGTGAAATAAACCCCAATAATGATATTTTATACGACACCTGGTTTCATGGAAATATTGATCGATATGGTAGAGGAAATTTTGGCCAGGTTCCCTTCTGACGAAATGGGAAAAACCCATTGGAAATGTGAGGAAGGACTGGCATTTCCAAAGGAACCCATGATTTGACGAAATTCATCCAAAGCCTCTATGTTGGGGGAAAAAAATTATCGATGATGAATAGGTCCCTGTGGATGGTAAGATATAGACATGAATTCTCAAATAACTTCATCAGATTGTAATTGGAAGTCGATAAAGCCACAAGAAGAAGGATGGCCAACAATCCAGGAAGGCAGGAAAAAATCGTCGGTTGATACCGAGGTGGCAACACAAGACTTGTTAGATGGAGAAGCCAGTTGGATGGCGTGATAAGCAAGCTCCGCTGGACTTAAAGGCATGGACGCACCATATGAATCGATCACAGATTCAGCAGGCACCACCCAAGGGTCATCAAAAATATGGGGTCTATAGGTGTGAGAAGAGATCATATGGAAACGACTGTCTACAGGAGAAGGATAAGTGTCGAGCAAGGGGAGTTGAGGAAAAATTCCCATAAGAGTGGAGCTTTTGAAGAGGCCTGCACTGATACTCTAGAATTGACCAGGATTTTCCCCCACAAGCATAATAGTAGTTCTGGTGGTAGTAGAAAATTGGTCCGATGGTATGCAATGGTCCATTTGGTAAATAGTAATGATCTTGCCTTCATGAGGAAATCAAAGCAAGAAAAACATAGATGATACTACGAAAATCATGGTATAAAACCAACTATGGCCAAGGAGAAGGTTATAATCTAAAGGAGCTTTGACAACTTCAATATCGACATGTACAGTTTTACCTCCTAACTCGATGGAGAAATGTGGGAGGACCCCCTTGGGAATGAAATTATGACTGTCAAATGCTTGGAGAGTGGTATTATACTTGGCGAGAGACTGAGAGACAATAGTGTTCCAATAGGATATGGACATGACACAGGTGGAAGAGTCCTCATCTACCAGAGTGCGATGGATATTCTTTTGCGAAACATGCACTATAATATGAAAATCAATTTGATGGGAAAGATGAGGAGCACATTTCTTAACATTAAAAGAAATGACGCCAGAGCCATATGAGTCAACTCCACCGATGGCAGATAAGCACTGCTGAGGAAAAATTTGCAATACCTCCAAAGAAAACATGGGACAAGGTGCTTGGGTTATATCTTCAACAATATTATAGTGATGAGCAGCCTTGGCGAAAGGGTTGTGTGTAATATTACGGAGAACACTCTCGGGGGTGGGGGGGGGGTGTGATAAACTGGTTCCATAGTCTTATCTCGAGTGAGAATTCTAGTGGAACTAGCTGGATTTGGGGAGTGCTTCGAAGGGAAACTCGACTTAGGGGCATCATAGGACTTAGATCACGTGGTCATATTGACATCTTCCTTGGAGAACACTCTCGAGGGTGGGGGGGGTGTGATAAACTGGTTCCATAGTATTATCTCGAGTGAGAATTCTAGTGGAACTAGCTGGATTTGGGGAGTGCTTCGAAGGGGAACTCGACTTAGGGGCATCATAGGACTTAGATCACGTGGTCATATTTACATCTTCCTTGCACATAAATACAATTTAATTTTGAGTGGGATGGGAAGTTGACCCCTCGTTCCCCCCTTGCGAAGGTTGATAAGGTTGAGCAATCATTTATTTTTGTGGTTTCCCAGGGAATGGATGAGTTAAAATGACAATCTCATGAGAATATGGTTGTGAAAGGAGCCTATGAAATTCATCCATTCGAGGACACTCATGAGTAATTTGATCACCCTGAAAAATTTTACAAGGGAAATTGAATTTCTGATGATGCTCATTAGTTCCCCCTCCCCGACTCTTAGGGTTGGGTTTAAACTCCTGGGAAGTTTGATTTTGTTCTTTATTTTGTCTATTGCTCTTGTTTTTTCTAACACCAGTTTGAGATTTGTTCTTCAGTTGAGTGGAATTCACTGTAAGAACATCGACGGACTACTAAGGAGGGGGTGCTTTAGTAGAGACATACACACCTTCAGGGGCTTGAGATGTAACAATTAGTTTCCCAAGGTGTGCAACAAGTTGGCTCATCGAATCAGAAATGAACCCAATCACGCCATCAACATGTGGGCTAGGAACAAGCTTAGGTGGGTCAATGGAAGGCCTAGGGGCATTGGGAAAAAATTCATATAACGTACCCGACTGTGAATATAAGAGATCCAACTGTTGGGAAGCTAAAATTGATTTCTCTTCAGTGATGGCTCAAAACATAGACACACCTTTAGCAATTTGAGGTCGAAGTGATCTAATGAACCATTTACAGATAATCTCATCAGGTAATTTGGTTCTTACTAACCTCTTGCAGAGATTCCACTCATAAATTCAATTTGAAATAAGTGTGGCATCATATTTTTTTAATTTAGAAAAAAGGTCAGAGTCAATATCATACTAGGTGGGCAGCTAAAAATGTGTCAAGAAATTTTGAGCTAATGAAGAAAAATCACCATAGGAAATAGTGTCTAGCTCAATGTACCATTTGGCAGCATCCCTGATTAAAGTTATTTGGAACAAGCGAAGTTTGATAGAATTATCCATTAGCGAATTGGATGAACACCATAGATGGTAAGTGGTGATATGGGTATATGGATTCTCCCCAGGCTTCCCTTCAAACTTGGGAATATTGGCTCAGGGTAATTTGGAGGGCATCGATGGCCACCAGGGATCGTGACGGATGGGGTCATTAGTCAATTTGGAAAGATCTGGTAAATTAAGAGGGGATAGAAACAAATTATGAATTTGACTAAATGGGTCATAGGCAGGATAATCCCCTGACCAAATTTACGATCCCTCCATAAAATGATTTGATGGATGTGCTTGCTGGTGTTGAAAAGGGTTCAGCCATACAAAAGTTTATTGCGGGCCAGGATAATTGGTAGATGGATGTTGCCCCCAGGGTAAAAACCTCCATAGTGAAATGGAACCCCAAAATCATGACTGCTAATGGGGTTGTACCCAGGGTGAAAATAATGATCAAAATGCATAGTAGGACCAACATAAGGGGAATGACCCGGATAAGGCACGATACTAGCATCGGGGTTACCCCCAGGTAAACTAGCCCCTCTATTAAAAGTACTGGTAGGTGGCATCCCTCCAAAGAGTAAATTAATCCAGGCTTGTGTCATAATAGATGTTACGTTGTGTCCAGAATGACTAGCAACAACTGGTGATCCCCCCCATGTATTCCTGGAAGTAACCGTTCCTAACTGAGGAATAGGAATAGTCGGTTGGGGAAATGATGGTGTGTAAATTCCTAGACCTACTAGCTAACTAGGTTGGGGTACCGTAATTGGCATAGAGAATGGTATGGAAATGGTAACATTCAAGAAACCAGTGGGAGCCATAGATGAGACAGGTATAATTCCCTAGGAAGAAGTAAGCAGCGTAGACAGAGGAGTAGGGATAGCCACGCTAAGAGATGACAGCATTTTCATGGCAGCTGAGATTGCTAATGCAAACGGTAGGGAAGTCTTAGACTCCGTTATAGGGTAAATGGAATATAATGGCAAGTAAGTGTAATCCGGTGTAGAATCATCAGGATTCAACCACAGTAAGGTAGGCCCTAAAGGATTAGTCAAAGGTGGGTTGGAAAGAGCGTCAGATTCATCCACTAAAGTCTCAATAGAAACTAGATCGCTATCAATGGGGCCAGACACAGATTCCAACACTATATGGTGATCTAAGTCACAAGTGTCGATAGACACTCTCCATGTAGTAGAATTAAGTCCACTTATTTCAATATGTAAACTTTGAAGATGATAAGGATAGGAAAATTAACCCCTAAAGAAGCCAAGACCGAAACCCCCTTGAGAATTGCCTTCCAAGTGGTCCCCAAGTGATAAAAATCATTTGTATGTGTGTCAATTCCACTATATCAAGCTGCCCGAAACTAAACGAGTAATGGTTGCATCACCCCGCTTAGCCCAAGTGTGACCTTGTGCTTAACCCTCTTGTAAGAAGGGCTTCCCATACCACACTACTGCAAATGGATTTTCACTCCATATCGCAAGCTACTAAGTTGTTTTTGTGGTCTTGAAGTGGTTTACTCACACTCCTACCTCCAAGACCCTAGCCTAAGCTAATGTTGGTGTACTACCAGTGAAAATAAAATATGAACAAAATTTATTTTATTATCGTGTTACTTTTAATGGTTGTTGTTTACTCAAGTAGGACGCAGTGTGAAACTGAAATGGTGTGTAGTACTCTTAGTTAGTCACCCTAATGCAGCTATATGGAATTTTTTCGTTTTCAATTCGATGAATGCTAGCTACGAGAAGGAAATAGATTATCTAACACACCAATTCCTACTAAGATGCACTTTTCTGTTAGGTCTTCATGAATGCAAATTATCCCAATAATTTTAATTAATGACTAAAAAACACACCAAAAACAAATCTGAGAAAGAGACCAAAACAAGTCTCCCAAGAAAGAACGCACAGCACTCAAAAAGTGAAACAACTAGGGAAACAAAAACACACTCAAATCAATAAATAAAAAAATCCAAAATGGAAACAAAATATGGAAATGTCAATCAATCTAGGGCTATAGCACAATGGCACCACCCAAGATAATGTTCTACAAAGGACTAAACTACACCCTAGAGGAAAATATTCCTAAACAAGATCTGAAAAACAACTGATACAATGTGACCAAACACTCTCAACAGAACTTGATCAAAATGATAATTGCACAACCAATCATAACACCACCATTCATGACACTAATTACCAAAATTCAAATGGATCACTCAACAAGAAATAAAGAAAAAGAGGATCAATCTCTAAATCTGGATGCAAATTATAGATCATACCCAATCAAACGATGAATACAACCTTCCTAAAATGATAATGCGATAAGGGAATTAAACCCAAACCTTAATCCAAGGCAACCAATCAAAACTCAAGAAAAAACTCAAGCGATGATAAAGAAAGGGATACCTTGAAAAAATTGATCTAAATAGATCAGATCAAGACCATAGGATGACTGGTCAACTACAACAAGTTTTGGGATCAAAGTATGTTTTCAATAGATCAAAAAGAAATCAACAAGCTTGATGCCTAATGAAATAGATCAGGTGCTATAAAGAGGCACTTATCTAATCAAAATAAAATTGATAACAAGAGTAGATTTGGACCAGATCAAACAAGAAAACATTAAGCCCGGACAATACAGGTCCAAAAAAAGAGAAATCAAACCGAAAGGGAAAAGTTTCACAAGGAAAAATTCATTGGTCATGGGCTCAGAATGCCCTGCTAGCAGCTAGCCGTGGGCATAAGCTTTCCAACAAATAGCTCAAAGGCTCTTGGTCCATAGGCTGAGCATTAGAAGGTCGCAGTTAGGGTTCAAAAGAGGAAATTCCCATTTCCTCGCGCAATTAGTAACAAAGAATCATCAAAAAAATAAATAACCCTATAAAATAGATGAAAATAGTCACAAAAATGAAAGTAAGCTCAACAAACCATAAACGAGAGGATTCTATTAGGATCTAAAGGAAAGTGGACACAAAAGCAATTGTGCTCTCATTGAAAGCACCACTTCTGTTGAATACAAAATTGCAAGGAGTTGTTTCCCCTTGACCTAGTGTATGTTAGATCACTAGAAAAGAAAAGAACAGTCAAGAAGAAATCCTATGTTCCAAATCCATTATGGTCGACAAGCAGTCATGCAATTGTTTAATGTTATGAGGAATAAGAATCTACCTTGCCTCCTCGCAGTTCGAGGATGGATATTGAGTTCAATGCCGATCTGTTGCGCTCCACATGAGCAATCTATCTAATCTTCCTATGATCTCAATACCTACACACATTAACAAATACACAAAGACAAAAAGTGATCTTCCTCGGAAGATCGTTAGATGAACGATATCATAAGACAATTGCAAGATCTAAAAATACAATCATATATAGGAAGGGAACATAGATCTTCATTAATATATAAATTTTCACTTCGATACCTTACTTCAAGCTTCTCATCTCCGTGATTCGGTAGAGTTTCCCCACTAGATAAGAGTATGAAGAGAACTCTCCTATAGCATGAGATCTCACAAGCTCTCAAGATAATGGCAAGATAAAAATAGGGTGTCAAGATCTCAGCAGTAGCATGGTTCCTCTTGAACTAAAATTACAACTAGCCTGACCCTCTCAAATGATCCAGCATAAATAGGTGAATGAAGGGTCTCTGGAGGATGAATGTAGATGCTCAGGATGATGAGAAGTTAAGGAAACTTCTAGTGGCTCAGTCCTGGCCAATTCGAATCAATGAGTAATCGAGCTCATCGTTTTGTAGGTAAATCCCCTCTGCGGACAGAGACGATCCCTCTAGCCCTACGGTGGGTCTAGAAGCAAGAGGACATGCTAATGTGTTAGTTCCTAGTTAACGAATGAAACGAGTTGGGATAGATTGTCCTACATGTAATCCAACGCAGTTGTTGTAGCTATAGCAGAGGTCTCCCGATCCCTGTCCCGACATGTCGCGATCCTTCAACAGTGGTATTCGAATGCCTGCACAAAGATCAAAGGACAAAAGCATCATACATGATAATAATTGCATTCATAACTAGCTAATAAGTCAAGGAATATTAAACATATTGCGTAATATAAATCACATCAACACAAGACGAGAACCAAAACATTAGTCATGCATATATTAAGAGAAAGAAAGAGATTAAAACTAGAACCTTGACGGTGCAACCTCCTTCAGCGGGTCCAGTCAAAGTGCATCTTGAGCATTTGTCAGGGATTTGGATGTGGCGAGGAAAAATACTAAGCTCTCTCTTGACAAGGGTCTCTCTCTTTGCTTTATCTCACCTGCTATATCAGACTGTCTCAACGAAATGTTCAACAATTCTTCTTCAGTTAGCTGCATCAATCTGAGATAGGTTTATTTATAGAGGGAGAGGAAGAGGTTGGGATCCCTCAAATGGTGGAAGGGAGGCCTTATCATTTGGGAGGTTCCCCCAATAGGTGGAAACAAGAGGCCAAAGGAAGGTGTTCATGCTTATGTAGTCGAACAACCCAAGCTGACTCGCTCATGAAGTAGTTAGTGGAAAATTTGCCTCTATATTTAAAAAAAATTCTAAAAATAGCTCGGCACGGGAAGCTCACTGGGACAAAGTGCCAATGGGCACAGGGCCCAGTGTTAATTTCCTTTATCGGTGTGAGGCCATAACGGTCTACCAACGCCAACCCAAAAGCATGTGTTTTTGATGGTCTGTTCAGGGAAAATTCAGCAGAGGAAATGTTATCCTCATGGCAAGGGATGCAATGATACTATTTGCAAGACATGACACTTCATATAAGTCACAGAAATTGTCCTCCAATGTGTGGCATGGGGATTGCAAGGACAGTGAAAAAATGCTATGTAACAGATGCCCCTAAAGCATGAGGTCTGAGAGAGAGTGAGGGGTGAAATTCTTTAAGAGAACGCGTTCGAACCAAACACCGTTATCAGAAGACCTACAAGTAAAAATGAAATTGATATCTTTGATACATGAACATTTGCATGGGCACAACCATCCATAATAGAGTACATAAAAACTGAGATCTGAGGTATGGACGCAACCATCCAGCAATAAGGATCAACAAATAGACTCAACTATGTTCGCAGCCATCCAATCAAAAGAGTCATGCATATAGTCATGATAAACCAAAATATCCCACAGCCTGGATTTTATCAGAAAAAACCTAGGGTCTTGTGCTCCATCTTGACCCGAAAAAGTACAAATTCAAGCATGCGAATATGTGAGCTAAAGTCGAACATGCAATAAAATCCCCTGATTACCAGCCAATGATGAAAGTTGTTAACAAGCCCGAGAGAAACCACCAATAATGACAATGGCTCTCAAGGTACAACAAGTACAATCCACAGAATGTGAACAGTGATCTGGTGTCAAACATCTGCAGAGTCACTCGATCAAAGGCCAATAATGAGTACCTATCATCGAATGCGAAGAAATTGCCATTGAGGCATGCAAGCTCCAAGGTACTGAAAGGGAGCCTCTAGATCAACTCCCTGGATAATAAGTTGAAGTCGACAGGAAGCGATCTATCAAAGGAGGGTCATAATGAATCCCACATCATCGAAATGAAACAAAGGATGTAATATGAGTGTTAATCAAGACTGACACAAAGGATCAAGGAATGTACAAACTACAGAAGGATTTTCTCTTTAAGATATCGGCGACACGACTCTGGAATTTGGCAGCATTTGACTCAAATAGGATTAGAGGTCATGTTGACAAGATTGGTAATCGAATGAGAGGAAAATGGATTTCCCAAACCCATGGAGGCAAAGTGACAGAGTGAAGATATCCCAACCCGACACGAAACAGATAAGTGTCATGTTCAAGAGTGACATACTGCCGACAGAACTGATGAAAAACTTCCATTTCCCCCCACCATTTCTGGTGAGTACCTCTTTATTTTTACACAAGCTTGAAGAGGATAGCATATGCTTGTCATATAATTTTCTCGTTTGGACAAATCCATCCTAGTAAATTTTACAAGCCTTAGGAAGGAGGAACTCAGTAACATCATGGTGACGATTTTTGATGTCATTTAGTTTTAACGAGTTTGGAAAAGGATGAACTTGGCATCTTTTCATGTTTAGAGAGTTTGAAAAGAAGCGGAAAAGGAAACTATAGCAGGTCCCTTTTCGTATATAGTCCCTCATACCCAAAAAAGTAGAAAACAAAATATGAGAGAACCTCTTAGTCGCGATTGGCTAAGGTATTCCTTTTTAGTAAATAATCCATCCTAACTCAAAAAATAGGTAAACGTATACTGGGTAGGTATCGTTTCATAGCCTTTAACGAGTTCAAAATGACAAGAGTCCCAGCAATCTTTTCAATTTTTAAGAGTTAGAAAAGAGCTAAAAGTTGACTCCTCCTGGAGGAATGAGTGGTATTAAGGGTAGCAACTAGTTCTGGTGATGGTGGAATTGCTCAAAACAAGTAAAGGTCAAGAGGCTAGCTAACAAGACCACTCATCGCAGCGGTTCCTCGGGAAAGGGTGAAACAATCAAGTGAGGGCATATGATTGGCCAAGAAAATGGGGACGATGGAATGATAAAACCAAGGTTCATCTGGAAAAATAGGCTGATACAATGACAATCATGAGAGGTAAAATGGGAATTGTTTCATTTTTACACAAGCTTGAAATCAAGAAACTCTGCTTGAAGTTGGTTTCATTTTTACAGAAGCTTGAAACTTCTTAGAAAACTATGCTTGAAACCGGTTTCATTTTTACACAAGCTTGAAATGGGTTTCATTTTTACACAAGCTTGAAACTCTTTAGAAAACTATGCTTGAAATGGGTTTGCATTCCCCCAACATGATGACTCAATTCGAAGTATATGCCCCCCAAGCTTCAGTCCAGCTGCAATAAATGAAAAGCAGATGGAGTGAAGGTTCAAATTGTGAGATCAGAGAAAGACTCGACTGGATCTTACGAGATTTGATCAAAGACTCGAATTGAACAAAAATGTGTTTCATTGTTTTAATGAGTTTGAAAAATTAAAAGAACTTTCCTCATGACACGTTGTTTCATTTTTTAAAGAGCTTGACACAAGAAAAGGAACTTTGCTCTGTAGAACTTGTTTCATTTTTTAAGGAGCCTGACACAAGAAAATGAACTCTGCTCCATAGAAATTGTTTCATTTTTTTAAGGAGCTTGACACAAGAAAATGAACTTTGCTCCAATGAAATCTTATCATCTTGAATAAGAATTCATGGCTTCTAAGAAGGTCTCATCTGATGGGAGAAAAACATCTCGGAAATTGTGATCGAATGCCCCCAGTAGATGGGACTTGATGGCACAATCACTGGATGAGGGCAATGAACAAGTGGCCACATAATTAACCCGTGGCGGGGAAGATACAACTGGTGGATAGAAATCCAGCAGAGACAATGGCGGGCCATCTACCACCCCCGGACCAAAGAATGAAAGTTTATCAATGGTCACGATCTGACCTTCATGTGGAAAACAGATCACACGAAAGAGGGAGGAGACAAGTGCGCCCATGGCATAAGCATAGTCGCGCCCCAATATTAAGTTGAATCCAAGGGGCCTTGAACCACCACCACGTCTATATAGATGGTTTTTCCTCCCAAAGTAATAGGCCACTCTGGAAGGACCCCTAACGGTTGACTGGTTCCTCTGTTAAATGCCAACAGATTTTGTGTAATAGGCACAAGTGTTGGAGAACCAAAAACTTTCCAAGTAGTCGAAGATAGAATACTAACAAACATGCCTTCCTCTATAATCGTGCTAGGTATGACCATATCTAAGGCCTGTACCATGATCTCAAAAGTCATATAAGAAGGAAGGCAGTATCCCACAAAGCTACTCGAATCAAAGGAAGCGACCAAACTACTTGGAGGGGATACCATTGAACTAAGATGGTCATCCCTTGGTGTTACCGAAGCAAGAGGAGCATCCTCCTGAACCACAGACATGGGAGCAGGAAGAGAAACTTCTTGAGTCATAAAGATGGGAGGATCTTTCTCCAAGTCTAAATAATCTGAAGAAACAAGAAGAACATGAGGGGGGTGAGATCCACTCTTGACGGAAAATACTTGATGAACCATAGGTGGAATCAAAACGATCGATTCCATAACCAATGGTTGGTTGGGAATGGATTCGTGAATTTTAATTTATGAGGGAACGGGATCGACCAAGGATGAATCTTGATTAATCGTTGAACCAACTAGTGGAGGACTCGAAGAAAGCTTCTGGTAACCAACCGGAAGGCAGGGTGCAGAAATAGTAGGGTTGTCCAACACTCTCGTGGCTTCATCCATGTATGGACAAAGGTGAATGGGATGTTGCCCTTCACACAAATTATAGGGATTCATAATATTACAATGTTTCTTATGAGTCTTATCATTTCTAGTCAAAGATGTGCCACCAATATGACTTCCAGAACCCAAAGGCAACGGTTGAGGGTCATCGCACCACACTTCAAGTACCTTGGGAATGACAGGGTAGTCTCGAAGAAGGTGTTCACCTTTGCACAACATGAAAGGGAATTTTAATTTCTGTGGAAGGTTGGGGGATTTATCAAGGGAAGGTTTCTTAGGCACAATAGTCGCAGAGTTGGCCTCTCTCTTACTTGACTTATTCTTTTTGCATTCTTTCGTTTGAATCAGAAATGAAAATTTCTTTTGCATAAATAGCTCTTAGCAAACCAGGGAGCTTTTCGTTGCTCATTTGGTTGTATTAGATGAATTGGTAAAATTATTCATATATTTTCATTGATTGCTACTTTGTTAAATATTTCTATCCTTATCTTAGTTAGCATTCATCGAACGGAAATAATTTTCTTCTGCATGTAGTGCGCATTTAGGAATTTGAGATCACTTTCAGTAGGGCTTTGAAACTGAAACATTAATTCAAGATAAACCTTAAAATCAATTCAATCAATCTAAGGAAGCATTGAAACCTAATGCAAATATTTTAGAGGTCTAGGCTACTAACGTGTTCCAGCGTCATTAAACCTAGTAGTTGTCATTCATCATCTTGCATTAGACAATGCTAGCACAGACTTGTGCTCCCCGTACCATCGCGTATATAAAGGGAGACCCTCATAGGTTCAAATCCTTTATCCATAGGAAGCCAAGTATACCGCCCTGTAACCGTCATACACCAAACACAACATTCGGGGAGACTACCTGCACATACATCAAGTCCTTGGTCATTTCTCTTTCATTTGATCACCAAGGTGTATATGGTAGTTCACGGAAACTTGGTACACCCTCTTTCTTAGATTACCTGAGTAGTCATTTCGATCTTTTCGTGACTCTCTAAAAGTGAAAATATCATCAAGCTCTTGTCCTTTCATGCTCGTTTCAACCTGAAAGTGGTAGAGTCACCTTTTTCCTATTTCTCGACTCTTAAAATATGAAATGACAGAGTTTTGTTTCAGTGTATTAAAAATTAACTGCCCACGAAATACTCCTGGTTAAAGTTATCTTCCTTATTGTTTTGTTTTACGGTTGTTTCCAATGGAAACATTTCCAGAGTTTACCAACCAAGGAATCCCCTCCAAAGGGAATCCTGGTCCTTTTCCTGCTTTTGGAAATGTTGGTACTCCTTATATGACAACATTATCCCTTCTAGGGTTAGCTGTTGGTTTTCCTGTGTGGTTATTCTTGACCTCGGTGGTCTTGAGTTTTTCGCCCTCTGTACAACCATCCCCTCCACCTGAAAAACATCATGTTGATTCTAAGGTGGACCTCTCCCCAGCGGAGTCGCCAACTTGTTGTGTAGGTAAATCCCATCTGCAGATAGAGATGATCCCTCTAGCCCTAGGGTGAGTCTAGCAACAAGAGGACATGCTAATGTGTTGGTTCCTAGTTAACGAATGAAATTATTTGGGATAGATTGTCGTACCTATAATCAAACGTGGTTGTTGTAGCTATAGTAGAGGTCTCCTGATCCCTATCTCGACACGTCGCGGTCCTTCAAAAGTGGTATTTAGACGCCTGCACAAATATCAAAGGAAAAAATAATCGTACATGATAATAATTGCATTCATAACTAGCTAATTATTCAAGGAAGATTAAACATATTGGGTAATATAAATCACATCAACACAAGACAGGAACCAAAACATCAGTCATGCATATATTAAGAGAAATAAAGAGAATACAACCGAAGCCTTGACGTTGCAACCTTCTTCAGCGGATCCAGTCGAAGTGTGTCTCGAGCATTCGTCGGGAATTTGGATGTGACGAGGAAAAATACTAAGCTCTCTCTCGACAAGGGTCTCTCTCTCTGCTCTATCTCACCAGCTATATTAGACTATCTCAGCAAAATTTTCGGTAATTCCTCTTCAGCTAGATGCATCAATGTGAGATTGGCTTATTTATATAGGGAGAGGAGGTTGGGATCCATCAAATGGTGGAAGGGAGGCCTTATCCTTTGGGAGGTTCCCCCAAAAGGTGGAAACAAGAGGGAAAAGGAAGGTGTTCTTGGCTATGCAGTCGAAAAACCCAAGCTGACTTGCTCACGAAGTAGTTAGCATGGAAACTTCACCTCTATATTTAAAAACCATTCCAAAAATAGCTCAATGTGGGAAGCTCATTGGGACAAAGCGCCAATGGGCGTGGGGCCCAGTGTTAATTTCCTTTATCAGCACGAGGCTATAATGATCTACTAGCGCAAACCCAAAAGCATGTGTTTTTTATGCTCTGTTCAGGGAAAATTCAACATAGGAAATTTTCTCCTCATGCAAAGGGATGAAATGATACTCTTTGCAAAGCATGACACTTCATATAAGTCACATAAATGGTCCTCCAATGTGTGGGATGGGGATTGCAGGGATGGTGAAAAAATTCTGTGTAACACCCATCTCCTAGGAGCTCAGTGAATTTGGAAGGTTCCCTAGACCTCTGGCTCCAAAATAATTGATTAGGGCCTGAGCCGTGGGAATAAGCCTGTTAGCCTGTGACTCAGGGTCAAAACTGAGAAAATGAGCCCCTCCTACTAGGAAAAACTCATCAAGAAGTGAGGGTTATGGGTCAATAACATAGGGGTAGAAAAATAGGTTGATAACATGAAGTTTACAAAACCATATTCTCTTATAATCTCTAACTTCAAAAATAAATAGAGAATATTTTCACTTCCTAAATCAAAACTCTAAGAGAAACCTTCTTAAAAGAGAATAGGATTGGATATCTACAATGTATTAACAACAAGAAGTAGATCATGCAACTTCCTCAAATGAGTACATAAGAGCTCTCAAGATCTCTTTCATATCTCTCTCAAATAGAGAGGGTCATCTCATTTGGGCTTGAAATTCTATCGAGGTTTATGTGCCACAAAAATTCCTTAACAATATTCGACCAATTTTTTTTTTTTGTGGGGGAAGATAATTTGAAAATAATGTTTCTTTCCCAAGGAAAAAATTTTCACATGGTTTCTCCTCTGCAAAAAATCCCCAACTTGAGATAACTTGTAGAAATGTTCTTTCCACGGAACTAGCAAATGTGACCTCTACTCATACTCCTCTATAATAGTGGATCATATATTTATCAATTTCCCCTTTATGTAATCAATATGGTAGAATATTCCTAGTTTTGAGGAAAATTATTAGGTTTGGGAGGGGAATTCCATTGAGAAGGACCTAATTTTTTTTTTTTTTGGTCATCACAACACTTAACATCATGATATTCCTTTAATTGTTGCATGGGATATTTAGTTTGAAAAAAATCATGATATATTGAAAAATGTTGGCATCTCCTCTTTGAAAGTTATAACCACTCAAAGGCTGGATATTATGATCTTTATGTACCCCCAAAACCCTCTTCGCCCAAACTCCCCTGCAGATACATATCTATTAAAATTAATCTTCCTTGTTACTTTTTTTTATGAAGCTAACCAAGATTCACCATTCAAAGGGCGATCCGATGGAATTCTCTTATTCTATTAGTCTCACTGGATCTCCTTTTCTACTAGCATTGGCCTAACCTCAAACAACTATGTAGAGATAATGGCTCTTAAGCTTCTGCTTCAACTAGCCAAAGAATAGAGGATAAATCAACTCCATGTGTATGTGGATTCCTTGTGAGTCATAAATTGGATTAAAAGACCTTCTAGACTTATTAAATATCATTTACAAGCCATTTTTCAACAGATTCAACTTCAAGTTCATTTTTCTCTTACATATCATTTGATAATTCTCTAAGAGCGGAAATGAAGAAGTAGACAAATTATCCAAGGATGGTCTAGAAATGGACCTAGTACTATGGATAATAAAAACAACAAAGGGTGTCCAAAAATCATAACTTCTTCATAACACTTGGCTTTGAATAATTGCACTTCCCTCTACATGTTTTTTCTCTCTTTACATATTTACAACTTATATCAATATAAATCCGATAGTATATATTTTTTGTTTACTACAACTAGGAAGATAATGATAAATGGTTCGAAAAGTTTGAACATTGTAAAATGATAAGAGGACCTATACATATGAGCAATCAAATATATAAGCTCAAATTTAGTGATAACCTATAATGGGAGGGAGTTCTCTCTTAGTTCTATCATGGGTTTTAGTGAAAAAGAGAAGGTATGAAGACATGAGTACATCCTATAATCTGCTTGACGGAAACCAAACTGAGTCATTACACTTCGAAAAAGAAATAGATATGGTTTTAAAACAATTATTAAAGTATTTATCACTTGATAGGTAGTATTTCACTTCTTTTTGAAATTTCTGAAGTTTTTGAATGTCACATATGAGGCAAGTTTTGGCCTATAGGGATTCCTTCAGGAATATATGCATGCAACATTATTATTTATAATAAATTACATATATTTTTCCCTTGGGAAAAAGTTTGAAAGTTCTCATCCTTATATATTCTCAAGTGGGTAAACATCAAAGTTATTTCAACCTTCCCAGATTTTTAGGCAAGGTTCCACTTCTCTATTCTTCTCTTTCTAATAATAGAATAGGACTTGAGAGAATTTTCTAGGATTTCAAAATAAGAAGAAGACTAAAAGGCATTAATATTGATGACATTATTTCAATCCCGTAAAAAAAAAATTGTGGATAATATTACTTTGTTTGGTGAAAATTATATTAGATAATTTAAGTATATAAAATGAGTTTTTAATTTATTTGATATTCCAATAAGAATGGAGGTTAATCTCTATAAGTACACCATCTCTTGTAGTAGGCTAGATGATATTTTGGAAAGAAAAATCATTTAAATTATCCCATTTCAAAAAGTAACATCGCTAATAAAAAATCCATTTAATAAAGTTAATAAAGGAAAAATAAGACCAAGGTCATGGGACATGTATTCCAAGTTGAATGGTGGAAGAAACATCCTAGTGGATGTCACTTTCGGTCTATTATGGCTAAGGAAATTTGCAAAGGAATTGACAAGGATTTGAAAAGGAAAAGAGACATTAATTGCAATTTATTTATGAAAATAATGGAAAATAGGAGAAAAGGAAGGTGAAAGGTCACATGTTGCATGTGAGGAGTAAAATGAAGGAAAATAATGGAAAATAAAGAAATTAGAGGTCTCAAAGATAAAAAGGCTTATGAGGATCAGTTCATCAATTTTTCTTGGCCTTTGTCAAATTTTTCTTGGATATATCTCTCTCTCATACTCTTGGACACTTATAGTTTTCTTGGAGTACTCTTGGAGGAGTGTGGCATACTTGGGATTTGGAGCAAGAAGGAAAAGGAAAAGTAGGAAAGTACAAACCTGACAACGGGATCACCATCAACAACATGTTTTGCTTGCTGGTATCAAGTTTCATGTATGATTTCCTTGCTAGTTTTGGCTGCATGGCACATGCGTGTGGTTTATTGGTTGTGATTGGTCATTGGCATGGGGGATTGCCTGGATTGACAATGGTTTCTCCTAGCCTTTACATTTCCTAGATAACCATGGTGTTATGGGTTTTACCTTTTGTTTTCTGGATGGTGCTCATGTTCCTTATGGTTGTGAGTTGAGTTATTAGTTCCTGGAGCGTTGGTTGGACAAATGCTCTGCAAGGTTTGTAATATATTGGGTTGAGTTACTAGTCTTGGAAGCCTTGGTTAGAAAAATGATCTGTAGCCCTTAGTGGGTTGAGTTACTAGTCCTAGAAGACGTAGTTGGAAAATTATTCTGGAATCCCGGTGGTAGTTTTGGGTGTTGAGATTCAACAAGATGATGAGCTTAGTGAAAAGAGTCATCTTCACTAAGTGGGCCCGTAGGCTATTTTTGGCGCAAGTCTATTTGTAGACTATGTCTATTTTTAGACATGGTGATCATATTTCAGAAGTTGCAGGATGTTATTTGTGGATGGTTGGTCAAGTTGGAAAAATAGATGAAATTCTATTTTTATAATATTGGGTGAAGTCTATTTATAGATCGTCGATCTAAAAATAGAAGTGTCGATTACTATTAGCTCTTAATAATAATCAGAAAATAAACAACAAATTATTCTCTTGGAGCACTTAATTTCAGTGCACAGATTTGGAAAATCAGTGGGCTGAAGGAATTACGAAATTCCTAGGGTATACTGGTGGTTCGTGCATGGAGGACTCAGTTAGAACTAAAGTGGAAAAGTTATGATAGAGTTGGAAGAGTAGTTCATGGAGTTGTATTTAGTTTAACTTAGTTAAAGTGAGTTAGACTCAGTTGAGCTAGTTGTATCTAGTCTAACTGAATGATACACTAGTGAGAGTGGAGTGAATTAATTATTTTATTAATTCAAAAATAATAACTCATTAATCAACTAAACAATACAATAGTTAACTACAGTGCATGTCAGTTCCAGTGGAGACCCAGTGGAGAGATAGGTGAAAGGGCAAGATGGACTATCTGTTGTGACTATAGTGATGCATTGATTGCACCACACACACATTGGAGTTGCCAATGAAGATTGCGTAGTCAAGGAAAGGGTAATTCAAATTCATTCAGAGCTATTCTTCAGCAAGGATTGTGTAGTGGAGGCAGGCTAGCAGGTGGCAAGAAATCGATGCATTGATTTGCAGATATCTTATGATTAGTGTGTGACGATTGATTGTAATAAGAGCTTGATGTACTAAGCTTTGTGTGATATTGTTACATGATCTCCATGATACATAATATATGATAGTTGCGGTTTTCATCTTCAGGCTTTCCCGTTAAACAACTATGTTATGTGCGATTATTTTTTATTGCTTCATGTGTTTGCAATTGAATGTTTAATTTCTGCAAAATATTAATAGTGGAAGTATTCTGTATTTAGCAAGAAAATAAAATATTGTTAGATCAGGAGAATCTGGATATATACATGCATCTTGTATATAATTTCTACATGGTATCAAAGAAATGTTAATTTTTGAAGATTGCAATTGTGAAGAATTGTTGAGTTTGTGCTGGTGGACAATTCAAATTTGCTTCAGAAAATTCTTGGTGCAGAAGTTGAGTATACATTGAAATGTCTTTCAATGGGTTGCGATTGGAGTATGCTCTTGATGGGAGCTCGAATTACATAGCCTGGAAGGATAGGATGGAGGTGATGCTGGAGGATAATGGACTGAAGGAGTTCATCGATAGCGATGTTCCTAAGCTGGGATCTAGTGATGCTGCATTACTTGACGCATGGCAAAAGAAGATAGCAAAGACAAGAAGAATTATGTTGGAAGGTGTGAAGGACCATATTGCATCCAGCCTTCATGGGAAAGCCACTCCATTTGCAATGTGGAAGGCTTTGACAGATTTTTTCCAAAGTAACAGTGACCAGAGGAAGTTGGCACTGAAAGACAAGCTCGGAAAAATAAAAATGGAGAAGGGCGACAGTATTCCAAAATATCTCACGAAGTTTTTCCACTGTAGGGATGAAATGGGAAGTGTGGGGATTACTGTTTATGATTAATACTTTGTGAGCTTGGCTCTCCTTGGGCTTCCTAAGATTTGGCATAGCTACGAAGACTCTGTCAATGGACGGGAGAAACTACTGGGATGGGAGCGACTTTGGTCGGATCTTGTGCAGGAGGAGATAAGGCGGGGTACCAGGGATGGCTCTTCATCAAATAATGAAGATGAAGATAATTGCGCTTTGGCTACCAAAGTAAGGAAAGGGAAGGGGAAGAAATTTCCTTCAAAATCTGATGCTAAAGGGAAGAAGCAGGATCTGTCCAAAGTGAAGTGTTTTCATTGTCATGAACATGGGCATTTCGCCACTAACTGCCCACAGAAGAAGAAGAACAAGAAGTTTGTTGGAGCTGCAGATGGAGAGGCCTTAGCCTCGCAATTTGAACTTTATTTCTCTTTGAGCACATGCTTGGTTTCAAGCTATATGGGATTGGTGTGGTATCTTGATAGTGGTACGAATTTCCATATGACGGGAGACAAGGAGTTGTTTAGTGACTTGGAGGAGAAGGACCTTAAAATGCATATAGAGATGGGCGACAATGGTCGATACAGTGCGATCAGAATTGGGACCATTACCTTTGAAAGGGAGTCTGGTAATCCATTCTTGTTGAAGGATGTTATGCATGTTCCAGGTTTGAAGAAGAACTTGGTCTCGGTCGCAATGTTGGAAGACAAAGGTTATGATGTTGTTTTTAGTGAGGGAAAAGCTTTCCTTCAACATAAAACAATGGGTAAAACCAAGAGGATAGGGATTAAAGTTAAGAATCTATACAATCTGGAGGTAGATGGCTGTGCTGCAATGGTGGGCAAAACATAAGAAGTGGTGAGCCGAGATGAGGGCGAATTATGGCACAGGAGATTGGGCCATCTTCACCATGGCGCTTTGAATATTTTGCAGCAGATTTCTACTAGACTTCCCAAGGGTACTCTTGCGCAGTCAGATCAGTGCAAGGGATGTAATATGGGTAAGATTGTGAAGACCACCTTTCATGAGAAGGATAACTGTGCTTTAGTGATCCTAGAGAGAATTCACACAGACGTGTGTGGACCTTTCTCGGTTGCTTCAACAACAAAACACAGGTATTATGTTATATTTTTTGATGACTATTCTCGTAGATGTTGGATCTTCTTCATGCAAAAGAAGAGTGAAACATTCTCAAAGTTCTGTGAGTTTAAAGCATTGGTGGAGAAGGAGTCGAGGAAGCAAGTGAAAGCTCTACGGAGCGATAATGGTGGTGAATACATCTCGGGTGAATTCAAAGAGAACTAATAGCACCTCATAAACCACAACAGAATGGGGTCACGGAGAGGAATAATAGAACGATTTTGGGTTCTGCACAAGCTATGCTTGAGAGGGATCTATACTTGCATGCAGTGGAGAAACTTCCAGTTCCGAAAGATGAGCCTCCAGATGTGGATCAGCCATAGGAGGAGATTCATGGAGTGGAGGAGTCCACTCATGCAGAACCAAAAATCAGACAAGTTAGAAAGCATACCAAAGAAGCTGAGAGACTGAAGCTTGATGCGGCACAAAATGTAGGAGTCCCTACATCACATCGCAGACAGAGACAGTCACCTGACTGATTTACTAGATACATGGCTCTGATGAGAAAGTGTATCGTGACAGAGCCATATTATTTTGAAGAAGTAGTGCAGGAACCCACATGGGTAGATGTCATGGTGGAGGAGTATGACTCCATTGTCAGAAACAGTGCTTGGGAGATTGTTCCAATTCCAGTGGGAAAATCAGTTGTAGGATCAAGATGGATCTACAAGGTAAAGCAAGCTGCTGATGGGAGCGTTGAGAAGTATAAGGCAAGATTTGTTGCCCGAGGCTTCTCAAAAATTGAGGGGATTGATTATGAAGAAACCTTTGCACCTGTCACATGGTATTCTTCCATAAGGACCATCCTTGCTCTCTCAGTGTAGATGGGTTGGCACATTCATCAAATGGATGTGAAGACTGTGTTCCTTAATGGGGTCATTGAGGAAGAGGTGTACATTGAGCAGCCTGAAGGATTTGAGATCTTCAGCAGTGAGTCACATGTGTGCAGGCTCAAAAGAGCATCGTATGGGCTGAAGCAAGCACCTCGTGCTTGGTACACATGGATCAACAGCTATTTCACTAGACTTGGCTTCACCAAGAGTGAGGTGAATGCAAACTTGTACCAAATTTTGGTGGAGGGTAAGATTTTAATCATTTTTATTTATGTTGATGATTTAATACTAATAGGTGATGAGCAGTTGATACACTCATGCAAGGAAGATCTTGCAAAGGAGTTTGAGATGAAGGATTTGGGCCTCCTTAATTATTTCCTTGGATTGGAAATATGGCAGCGGGAAGGTGAACTATTTGTGTCTCAAGGCAAGTATGCCCAGGAGATACTGGAGAAGTGTCACATGCAAGGCTGCAAGCCTATCAACACTCCTCTTCCAAGAAATTGGAGGAAAGAGGATGCTACATTGGCAGAGGTAGTGGATGCCATTGTTTATCGACAGTTGGTGGGTTTGCTCATGTATTTAGTTAATACAAGACTAGACATATGCTATGCGGTGAACTAGCTTTCACAAGTGATGGTTAAGCCTACCAAGCTCTTTTGGAAGGCAGAAAAGAATTTTTGGAGATATCTCAGGGGAAAATATGAGTATGGCTTATGGTACAGACAGACGGATGAGGTGAAGTTGCATGGCTTCATAGATGCAGATTGGGCAGGAAGCCCAACAGACAAAAAGAGCACATCAGGAGGTATTTTCAGTATCGGATCTATGGCAGTTTCTTGGTACAGCAGGAAACAAAGATCCATGGCACTCAGTTCAGCTAAAGCAGAATACATGGTAGCAAGTCAAGCTGCATGTCAGGCTATCTGGATGAGGAAGATCCTGGTTGGTTTGTTTGGTTGACATTTAGATCCTGCAGTGATACATTGTGATAATCAGAGTTGTTGATCAGCGGTTGTCATTGATGTCAACCCAAGCAGTACCAGGGGATAACCCAATATTGCATGGGAATTTTGACCTACCAAGTTAATATATTCTGGGTCAATAATGCTTTTAATGGTTTCTACTTGTCGATATGTTTCCATTGATATATGGCATGCCATGTAATTCTTCATGGTTTGAGAGATATTCATGTTTGAAGTTTGTACCCCCAGTTAGTGGGCTAAAGCCCAATGGGGTTGGGGCATGGGTCATTGAAAATTCATAATTAATATTTTTTAAGCTCCTAAATTCCCTCCCACATTCACTTGTTGAAGCCCCTCTCAACCTAAGTATTTATATAAATTGTGATCTTCATTTCCTCCCTAGGCAAGGGATTTCGCCATCTGAAACAGGTCATCATGGAATTTTCACTCTAATGTTTTTTCTAC
Source organism: Pinus albicaulis (assembly GCA_034641835.2). Classification (NCBI taxonomy): domain Eukaryota; kingdom Viridiplantae; phylum Streptophyta; class Pinopsida; order Pinales; family Pinaceae; genus Pinus; species Pinus albicaulis. The sequence continues at coordinate 1,164,505,936 of CM076575.1, read as the reverse complement.
GAAGGTTCAGAAGCTAAAATTGTAATGAGGCGAAGCCAAAATCCCGAGGAAGCTGCTATAAAATTTTTATATCAACGTACGCAATATTTTTGGAGATATGATCTGTGGAAGTCAGGGTTTTTGCAGGCTCCTGAAATTCATCTCAAAGAAGTGACCTTGGTAAATTCGTCATAACTCTCTCTCTGGGTATAATATTGGAATTTTGTAAAAATTGGCAGATAGTGCACAGTCTTTACTTTTCGCTCTATCAATTTCAGAGAAAAATTAAGAAACAATGACATGTGGCACGCCGTACAAGTGCGCTTTTCTGAAACAGTCCATAATTAGGGCATTGTGAGAGATTGGGTATAACTCTCTCTTGAAGAATCAAAATTGGGTCAGACCTGTGGCATTGGAAAGACGACTCAGAGGACTACTACATGACCAAAAATCAGATATTGAGGATCTGAAATAACAGAGATACACCATATTCAATATCGAGCTCCTATAAGGCAAGAAAAAATCTAGATCATGTGTTGTCAAGGGTTACAAAGGACAAGACTTTCTACGGTAGAAAAGCAAAGAAAGGTGCATAGAGGACAAGAGAAACAACCAAGGTGCATAACAACAACAAGAATTTCATTGTACTTAGTCATTGTAAATACATTATTGTACAAATTGTACTAGTTTCTATTTGCCAAGGGTTGAAGAGGAAGTGTTGGGAGGTCTAGGATCATCATTAGGTGGTTGTGTCTAAGTTGGGGTTATGGTCTAGTATATATTCTTCTTCTACATCATTCTATATCATTATAAAGTGGACCATTTTCCCTGGTATAGGAGTCCATTCTTATTTTATTCTTCTATAGGGTGGTAGGGTGGTGCTAGGGTGAGTTGTAGCTCATTGGGTGTTGGGGCATCCATTCAGTTGACTACTGAAGAATCTCGGGCATTGGAGCGTCCATCTAATGGGTGCTGGAGAAGAATTCTTTTCTAGATTCTAGGAAGTTGGAGCTTTATTTTCAATTCGAGTTGAATATTAAAGAATTATTAGAAAATCATTAGGTGGTTTTTTTCCCAGAGTGGGTTTCCACCTTAAAAACTATGTGCATTTGTGTTCCTCTTGTTTGCTTCTATCATTGTACAAACACTGATAATAATTGAAGATTAACTAATGCTAAAATTGAAAGGAATACTGATTCACCCCCCCCCCCCCCCCCCCTCTCAATATTTCCAACAATTGGAATCAGAGCTCGGTTCCTTCAATAGCAGTTTAACAGCTGGAAGGAGGTCATGGAGCATACCAAGAATGGTGTACCTCTATTCAATGAAAATAATTATGCACTCTGGAAAGGAAGAATGGAGGTCTATCTCTTGGCACAAGGTTACGAAGTATGAGACACTGTTCAAAATGGATTTACATCAACCACGGATGAACAAGGTAAGAAGAACTTGGTAAATGATGCAAAAACAAATAATATTATTATCAGTGGACTTATTGAATCTGATTATCATAAGGTGTTGGGTTGTAAAACTACCAAAAATGTATGGTACAAGCTTGAGAATATATATGCAGGTGACTCAAATGTCAAAGAAGCAAAGCTTCAAATCTATAGAGAAAATTTTGAGCAACTCAGAATGAAAGAACATTGCAACATTGCTGCATACTTCCAATACATTGATGAAATAACCAATACTCTGGAAGGATTGGGAGAGCCAGTTGATGAGAATAATATTATACGGAAGATTCTTAGAACGTTACCAGGGAGATTCAACCCAAAGGTATCGGTCTTAGAATACAGTGCAAATCTGGACAAACTTAGCAAGGAAGAATTACATGGAGTTCTCATAGCATATGAAATGAGACTTGATGAGGAAAAGGGTACTTCAAATCTAGAAACTGTGTTCGTTGCATCTAAGAAAACCAATAAGGACAAACAACCTTCAATTGAAATGACATGCGCCTGCAAGTGTGAATAAAAGGGAGATGATGGAGAAGGTCTTTTAGATGAAGAATATGCTTACTTTACGAGAAAACTGAAACTTGGTAAGGGAAAATTCAATGGTAAACTTCCATTGATATGTTTCGGTTGTGGTGAGGTTGGGAATTTCATAGAAAAATGTCAAAAAAAAAGTGATGGAAACTCAAAAGGAAAGAAAGGCTTTAAGAAATTCAACAAGTAAGACAAAAAGAAAGGATCCAAAAGGAACTTTCTCTCTAAAGAAGATAGCTCATCATCCGATGAAGAAAGTGACAGCAAAGAAGAAGCCAATGAGAAAGTATTTTTTATGGCCAAGCACAATAAACAAGAAGTATAAAACAATGAAGAAGAAGGGTTGACCATAGAATAATTTATGAGGAGGCAATCAAGCTTATAAAAGAGCTCAATGCTGAGAAGATCCATTCCAATACTCTTGAAGAACAAGTTCAAGGTCTCAAAATTGAGGTTGAAGAACACAATTGTATTGAAGAGTCACTTCAAAATAAGTTGGAAGAAAGCAACCAAGAAAGGGAAGCATTAGAAGCCAAAGTAGTCTCACTGCACAAGGAAGTGAAGAAGGGAAAAACTGTCCAAAACTATGCCAACAGCTCAAGGGCATTGGAAGAACTCATCAACAATCAACGATCTTACAACGACAGAACTGGCCTCGGTTACAAAGAAGAAGAAGCAGGACCTTCTACAACAAAATACAATGAACCTATGAGATATGACATACATGTAGACTTCATTGGAAAAGATTCACAAGCACATCCTTGGAAGACGATTCCTTAACGAATATTTTCATCCAGGTACCAAAATATTTTTCATGGCTATTATTATTCATGTGGAAAATTTTGTCATAAAGCTGTAGAATGTTGCACGTACCCTAGGAAACAATACAATTCCAAGAGATTCTTCAAATACGAACCTCCCAGGGCTCAACGAAACATCAATATATTTGAACATTTAAGAAATAATATGGAATGTTACAAATGTCAGAAATTTGAACACATAGCCATATACTGCAGACTTGAAAATCCTCCAGAAGAATCTTCGAAGCCACAGAATGAACGAACACGGAAGAAGAAGAAGACTGATAATTGTGCTCTCACTCTCAAGGCTCAAAAAAATAAAGATGTGTGGTATGTTGACAGTGGTTGCTCAACGCATATGACTAGAGATAGAAGGAAATTTGTATCTCTGAAAGAGAAGAAGGATGGAACCATATCCTTTGGAAATGATGGATCTTCAAATGTTATAGGATCAAGTACCATCACTCTCGGAAGCAAAGATGTTATAGCCAAGAATGTTCTATTGGTCAACAAAATGAATCACAATCTGCTCAATGTTGGACAAATGTGTGATCAAGGACACACAATGCTATTCAACTCCACAAAATGTGAAATTAGGAAAGGTGGGTATGGTAAAATTGTGGCTACAGCAAGTCGAGCTCCAAACGACATATATGTTATGGATAAAGAAACTAAAGCATGTATACTAGCTAAATAAGATGAAATATGGTTATGGCACAAACGAATGGGTCACATAAACTTTGACAATATTGTCAGGATAAGTAAAAAGGAAGCAGTACGAGAAATGCCGAAAATATCAAAACCTTCCAACACACTATGTGAGGCATGTCGGCATGGCAAGCAGACAAAATTCCAATTTAAAACAAAAGAACACTTTGCATCACATCCATTGGAATTGATACATATTGATCTATGCGGTCCTGTGAGAACAAAAGGCTTAGATGAAGAATTATATTTCATGTTAATGATAGATGACTATACCAGGATGACAACCATCAGATTCCTAAAGAAAAAATCTGAAGAATTTGAGTGCTTTAAGATCTACAAGGAGTTGGTTGAAAATGAAACTGATTTGAAAATAAAGTGTTTAAGATCAGATAATGGTGAAGAATTCACCTCCAAATTATTTCAGCAATACTGTGACGAAAATGGAATAAAAATACAATTTTCAACAGCATGAACACCTTAGCAAAATGGAGTTGCTGAAAGAAAGAACAGAACCATACAGGAAATGGGTAGAACAATGTTGAAGGACTCAAAATTGGATGAAAAATTTTGGGTTCAAGCAATTGATACGAAATTATTTTATCAACCGAAGTCTTCTCAGAAATAATTGCAACAACACTCCATATGAATTATGGAAAGGAAAACCAGCTAATGTAAAATATTTCAGAATCTTCGGAAGAAAATGTTATATCAAAAGAGAAGATCAAAATTTGGGTAAGTTTGAATCATGTGTTGATGAAGGTATATTTTTTGGTTACTCACACAAAAGAAAGGCCTATAAATGCTATAATCTAAGACAAAAACAGATAGTGGAGAGCATACATGTTACATTTGATGAAGATGGTGTTCTAGCGAGTAATGATGACGATCTAGAATCTTTGAAACTTGAGATAGAGGCTGAAAAAGACATAGATAAAATTGTAGAACAAGAAGCAACTATCAACAAGGAAGAAGTAAACAATGATCATCAAGATATACCAGAACAACAACAAGAAGCTCCTCCAAGTAGAACAAAAGAGTGGATTCAAAAGAACCATCCATCAAATCAAATCATTGGTGACATAAATGAAGGTCGACAGCTTCATTCATCACAACAAGCTCACGTTGCTTTTCTAGCAACCTTTGAGCCTAGTAGTTTTGAGGAAGCCAGCTAGAATGAACATTGGGTAGCAGCTATGAATGAAGAATTGGATAAAATTGAAAAGAATAACACCTAGGAATTAGTTCCATGACCAAAAGATAAAAATTTCATTGGGACTAAATGGGTGTTCAGGAAAAAATTGAATGAACATGGGCAAGTTACGAGAAAGAAAGCAAGATTGGTTTGCAAAGGCTATGCACAAGTGGAAGGAATTGATTTCGATGAAACATTTGCACCAGTTGCCAAAATGGAAGCCATCCGAATGTTTCTTTCCTATGCATGTTCAAGAAAAATCAAAGTCTACCAAATGGATGTTAAGTCAGCATTTCTGAATGGAGAATTAGAAGAAGAAGTTTACATCGAACAACCTGAAGGTTTTCTACTATCACAAAAAGAAGACTATGTCTGCAGGTTAAAGAAGGCTCTATATGGTCTCAAGCAGGCTCCCATAGAATGGTATGCTCGTCTTTGATATCTATGTCAACAAGGGTTCAAGAAAGGTATTGTTGATAGCAATATTTATGTACAAATAGATAAAGATAATTTAACAATCATTGAGGTATATGTGGATGATATAATATTTGGTAGCAATGATGATCGACTAAGTAAGAACTTTTCTACAAAGATGCAAAGTGAGTTTGAGATGTCTTTACTTGGTGAGTTGAAATACTTCTTAGGGCTTCAAATATCTCAGCAAGAGAAAGGAATATTTATATGTCAAGCCAAGTACATCAAGGAAATGCTCAAGAAATTCAAAATGGAAGATTGCAAACCCGTCCTTACTCCAATGGTAACAGGTTGCAAATTGAGCATATACGACTCATCTAAGGATGTGGATCAGAAGTTGTACAGATCTATGATTGGTAGTCTTGTATATGTAACAGCCTCTTGGCCAGATGTTATGCAAGCAGTTGGACAAGTAGCAAGATTCCAAGCAGCACCAAAAGAATCACATATTATTGCCGTCAAAAGAATTCTTCGATATATAAAGGGCACAAAAGAATATGGCTTGTGGTATCCCAAGGGTAACAATCTCATTATTCAAGCCTTTACAGATGCAGATTGGGCAGGAAGCATTGATGATCGTAAGAGTACTAGTGGAGCAACATTCTATCTAGGTGGTTGTCTCGTATCATGGTTGAGCAAAAAGAAAACTTCAATCTCGTTATCTACAGTGGAAGCAGAATACATTGCGGCAGCATCATGTTGTACTCAAGTCCTTTGGATGAAACAAACTTTGCAATATCTTCAAGTACAATTCAGTGAGCCTATTCCCATATTCTGTGACAACACTAGTGCCATCAGCATCTCCAAGAATCCTGTCATGCATTCAAAAACAAAACACATTCCAATCAAATATAATTTTGTTAGAGAACAAGTTGCTGAAAAGAATATCAAACTTGAGTATGTTTGTACAAAAGAACAAATTGTTGATATCTTCACTAAACCTTTACCTCGTGAAGCATTTGAATATCTTCATCAAAAGCTTGGGATTCTCCCAAGTTCTCATTAGATTACAGGTCTGCAGGACGGTTGTGTGTCAGGGGGAGTGGAAGTGTGTACAGGTCCGTAGGATGGTTGTGTTTCAGGGGGAGTTACCCTTTGCCATTGATGTCAAAGGGGGAGAGAATGTTGTAGGAAGAGGTGCCATGATCGCAGGGGGAGTACTTGTGTTGCCATCAATGCCAAAGGGGGAGATTGTTGATCAGCGGTTGTCATTGATGTCAACCCAAGCAGCACCAGGGGCTAACCCAATATTACATGGGAATTTTGACCTACCAAATTAATATATTCTAGGTCAATAATGCTTTTGATGGTTTCTACTTGTCGAGATGTTTCCGTTGATATATGGCACGCCATGTAATTCTTCATGGTTTGAGAGATATTCATGTTTGAAGTTTGTACCCCCAATTAGTGGGCTAAAACCCCATGGGGTTGGGGCATGGGTCATTGAAAATTCATAATTAATATTTTTTAAGCTCCTAAAATCCCTCCCACGTTCACTTGTTGAAGCCCCTCTCAACCTAAGCATTTATATAAATTGTGATCTTCATTTCCTCCTTAGGCAAGGGATTTCGCCATCTGAAACAGGTCATCATGGCATTTGCGCTATAAAAATTTTTATACGAAGGTTCAGAAGCTGAAATTTTTATGAGGAGAAGCCAAAATCCTAAGGAAGCAACTGTAAAAATTTCGGATCAAGGTGCGCAATATTTTTGGAGATATGATCTGTGGAAGTCATTGTTTTTGCAGGCTCCTAAAATTCATCTCAAAGAAGTGACCTTGGTAAATTCTTCATAACTCTCTCTCTGAGTATCAAATTGGAATTATGTAAAAAGTGGCAGATAGTGCACAGTCTGTACTTTTCTCTCTATAAATTTCAGAGCAAAATGAAGAAACAATAACACGTGGCACACCGTAAAAGTGCGCTCTTCTGAAACAGTCCATAATTAAGGCATTGTGAGAGATTGGGTATACATCTCTCTTGAAGAATCCAAATTGGGTCAGAACTTTGGCATTGGAAAGAGACTCAGAGGACTACTACAGGACCGAAAATCAGATATTGAGAATCTGAAATAACAGAGATACACCAAATTCAATATCGAGCTCCTAGAAGGAAAGAAAAAGCTAGATCATGTGTTGTCAAGGGTTGCAAAGGACCAGAATTTCTATGGCAGCAAAGCAAAGCAAGGTGCAGAAGAGGATAACAGCAGCAACCAAGGTGCATAACAGCAGCAAGAAATTCATCATATGAAGTCTTCAAGTGGGTAGCATTGCATACAATCATTGTAAAGGTATCATTGTACTTAGTCATTGTAAATACATTGTTGTACAAATTGTACTAGTGTCTATCTGCCAAGGGTTGAAGAGGCAGTGTTGGGAGGTCTAGGATCATCATTAGGTGGTTGTGTCAAAGTTGGGGTTATGGTCTAGTATATCTTCTTCTTCTACATCATTTTATATCATTGTAAAGTGGACCATTTTCCTTGGTACGGGGGTCCATTCTTATTTTATTCTTCTATAGGGTGGTAGGGTGGTGCCAGGGTGAGTTGTAGCTCATTGGGTGTTAGGGAATCCGTTCAGTTGACTACTGAAGAATCTCGGGCGTTGGAGCATCCATCCAATGGGAGCTGGAGAAGAATGCTTTTCTAGATTCTAGGAAGTTGGAGCTTTATTTTCAATTGGAGTTGAATATTAAAGAATTATTAGAAAAGCATTAGGTGTTTTTTGTCTCAGAGTGGGTTTCCACCTTAAAAACTATGTGCATTTTTGTTCCTCTTGTTTGCTGCTATCATTGTACAAACACTGATAAGAATTGAAGATTAACTAATTCTCTAATTGAAAGGAATACTGATTCACCCCCCCCCTCAGTATTTCCAACAAGAGTTGCATTAAACTCTCCATTAATCCTGTGTTTCATGATAGATCTAAACATATTAAAATCCGGTATCATCATATCAGAGATTGTGTGCAGTGGAAGATCATGTTGCTTCAGTACATTCCTACGGAAGATCAGGATGCAGATATTCTGACGAAGGCGCTCACCAGGAGAAAATTTGAATACCATAGAGGCAGGATCGGGGTGAAGGATAATCACTATATTATTGAGAGGGAGTGTTGAGATTCAACAAGATGATGACCATAGTGAAAAGAGTCGCCTTCACTAAGTGTGTCCGCAGGGTATTTTTGGCGCAAGTCTATTTTTAGACATGGTGATCATATTTTAGAAGTTGCAGGATGTTATTTGTGGATAGTTGGTCAAGTTGGAAAAATAGATGAAATTCTATTTTTAGAATATTGGGCTAAGTATATTTATATATTGTCGATCTAAAAATAGAAGTGTCGATTATTATTAGCTCTTAATAATAATCAAACAATAAACAACAACTTATTCTCTTGGAGCACTTAATTTCAGTGCACAGATTTGGAAAATCAGCGGGCTGAAGGAATTACACAATTCCTAGGGTTTACTAGTGGTTCATGCATGGAGGACTCAGTTAGAACTAAAGTGGAAAATTTATGACAGAGTTGGAAGAGTAGTTCATGGAGTTGTATTCATTTTAACTTAGTTAAAGTGAGTTAGACTCAGTTGAGCTAGTTGTATCTAGTCTGATGGAATGATACACTAGTGAGAGTGGACTGAATTGATTAGTTAATTAATTCAAAAATAATAAATCATTAATCAATTGAACAATACAGTAGTTAACTACAATGCATGTCAGTTCCAGTGGAGATCTAGTGGAGAGATAGGTGAAAGGGCAAGATAGAATATATTTTGTGACTATAGTGATGCATTGATTGCACCAAACACACATTGGAGTTGCCAATGAGGATTACACAGTCAAGGCAAGGGTAATTCATATTCATTCAGAGCTATTCTTCAGCAGGGATTGCGTAGTGGAGGCAGGCTAGTAGGTGGCAAGAAATCGGTGCATGGATTTGCATATTTCCTCTGATTAGTGTGTGACGATTGATTGTACTGAGAGCTTGATGTAGTAAGATTTGTATGAGATTGTTACATGATCTCCATGATACATAATATATGATAGTTTGGGTTTTCAACTTCAGGCTTTCCTGTTAAACAACTATGTTATGTGCGATTTTTTTTTATTGCTTTATGTGTTTGCAATTGAATGTTTAATTTCCGCAAAAGATTAAAAGTGGAAGCATTCTGTATTTGGAAAGAAGATAAAATATTGTTAGATCAGGAGAATCTGGATATATGCATGCACCTTGTATATAATTTCTATAGTGGGTTGAGTTACTAGTCCTGGAAGCTAGGTTGGAGCAAACGCTCTAGAGCCATATACAACTTGGGTAGAGACCAATCTGGTGATGTTTAGTGATGTTCGACCTTGAGGTGGAAGCATTGGTTGAGGTTTGAGGTGGTTTTTCCTATGGAAGCCTTGGTTTGGTGTTCATGGTTTATTCCGTGATATTCCACATTCATGCTTGGAATATGGCACAGGGGTGATTGGCTAAAAGAGAGATTTGGTTTAGCCCAATCTATGGTCTGGTGGTGCATGGAAATACCTGACTTGGTTGAAATATTCATATGTTAATAAGAGGTATTTTCTATTGCGAGTAATTTAAATATGTATTGATTATGATGATGATATTATGGTTGAGTTTCCATGGTTTATATGTTGGTTATGTGTTGGTTACATGATGTATAATTTTTATGGCTTGACATGTTTGATGAATATATGAATGGTTGATGAATGCATGACCTAGTAGATGAATGCATGACCTAGTAGATGATATTGCAGTTATTATGAGAGAGCATCATACCTTATTGATGATTATCAGATAAGTATGATATCCCTATGTTCAAATATGTTTTTATGACCTATAGATTACATGTTTACCATGTGTTCTATTATCACTCTCCCAAAATTCCCAAGGCTCAAAATGTGATTGAAGAAAGGTAACCACAGACCAAGCTTTAGGTCAGGTAGCTAGCCCTACCAGGACCAGAGAGGGCTCTCTCGTTGTCACTTTTGCATTCAAAGGAATGACTGAGTATCTAATTATCTTAGGCTAGGTATGTAAGCTCAGTAAATAGGATTTGTTTGATGTTTTTAGTGCTGGATAGAAAGGTCAGTGAGAAGACTGTGTGTAGGGTTTTTTAGGTACGAATTCCAAGGTCAATTTCGAGAGAACATGTGAGGCTAGATAGGTAGTTTTAAAGCATGTCTAATAGGTCATTCAGTATAGGATGAAGTGAGAGAGATTCTGAATGAGCACTAAGGTGAATTCATTCATTTAGAATTGAATCAACATATCATGTAAACCTTGCCTAAAAAAGAGCATGAAAAAACATGATTTCTGCTTATAAACTTATAAGATAAACATATGGAAAGATGTATCTGAAAGAAGAAGATATATCATTCATAATGAATAGATAAACATACATAAAAATAACAAATGCTCCAATTCATATCACAATATTCTCAACACAAGTTCTACAAATCTGTATCTGGTTTCATTCCAAAATGTTGGTTACAAGAGCTCCAGTGAAAAATAATACTATACAACCCCAAAAAGACTAAAGGGAGTCTAATTATAGAAAATATGGACTAGGAAACCTCATCATGTCGAAATCCTATCTAAAATGGATCATAATACACAAGATGATCCATTTCCTAGATTCTAGGGAGGTTAGAAACCATTCCCTAAATTTTAGCTATGAACTAGTAGTGTTTGTCCCTTACATTAAGTTACATATTCCCTCATGATAGGCGGAAAAAAAAAGGCTCAATAACTCTAATTTCAAATGATAGGACAAAAACACCTCAAATTTTTGAAATTTTCTGAGCTTGACAAGCATCCCGAGGAATCTAATGCTGATTTGTAACATTAATGACAGAAGGGTAACAGAAATTTGCATAAGCATAACAAAATTTTGCAGACACTTTTGAGGCACTTTCCAGAGTCAAAATAAAATTCTGAAAGAACGGTCAACTATCCCTGTGTGTCTATTTTCTAGAACATCTTGAATTTTTCAAAATGACCCACGGGAAGGCCTCCAAAAATCGATTCTCCAAAGGTTACTCCAAAAGTGTAACAGGAGCTCCAAAAAGGTGGAAGGAACATGAAAAAATGAGTGGTTTTTGAGATTTTTATCAAAAATTAAAGATTTTAATGCTAAAGGGGTTCCTAATATGTAATTTACTCATGAAAATGAATCCATCCATGTAAATAAATCATCATTTGGATGCCCCAAAAATAAGCGTAGAAAAAGTTTGTTACACTTCTATGTGGAGGAATTTCTAGAATTGTGCAAAAATCACAAGAAATACCAAAATTGTTCAAAAATTCTCAAAATTGGTTTTGTAGCACCTGTGAGTGATGGGATAAACATCCAAAGAATATTCAGCCAACACGTCCAAGCTATCCTTCTCTTTAAGCTTCATTTGTGCTTCTTTTAGCCTTTTCTTTAATCTTTTTAGCCTCATTTGAGAAATTGTGTTCCTGGTGCGATAATGATTTTCCATGTGCCTTTGCAGTTTATGGTCCCTCTTAGCCCTCTTCAAGAGCTTCTCCAAATGTTCATTTACCCTTGACAACCAAATATCTTTGTCTTGATTGATCTCCATGGCTATAATCTCATCAAAGGTCAACTCTTCAGGTGGATGAGTTGACTGTCTTTCTAGCTCCAACGCCCTTTTGAGGCCTCTTGTTTATGGACTTCTTGGTTGTGTTTCAGCCTCCATATCATACATTTTATCAGCATCAATAACCTCATTACCTTTAAATTTTTCTATCTCTAGGTCTGACTCGAGCTTTCTTTGTAGTAGTTGTTTCACTTTCAAATGAAAATTCTCTTGCTGCAAGAAAGTGATTTGAGAATTAGCAATGGAGAACATCCTCCTCAACTCTTATATTTCCTCATATTTCTCTCTAATGATATCCTCATCTAATTTGATCTCCACCTACTCTGCTACCTCAACCTCCAATGGCGTTGATTCACTATGTTAATGCAAAAGAGGCTTCTCCTCTATCTCACTTTGTTCCACAATGGTGTCAAGTGTAAGAACACTTTTGGTAGACTTGGGCACAAATATCTATCTCTTCCCCTTATCATAGGTATGAGTAAACAAAACAACCCTAGGCACATCTAAAAAATGATTTTGCATGCTAGAATATCCAACCTCCATTGGCTGTGTTGATGATGTACTATGCAAGATAGGAGGGCTAGTGGTAGGCATTGCTGCTAATCTTTCTAAGAAATTTTCCCAAGTCATATAGATGAAGGAAAGGTGATGCAATACAATGAGATTGATCAGACCATGATGAAAAAGACTAGTGTGATGATCTTGTTTTCTGCTCCAAAACCTTCTCAGTCATCTTAATCAAACTCCTGTACAAGTAATATGGATAATATAGTGTTTTGAAAGAGGTGAAATGTATCAACAACCTGATATGGTACCTATACAACCTGGAAAATGTTCCTTCACATGGGAAGTACCTCATTATAAACATCATCAAAGGAGCATATTTTTTTTTGAGGTGTTTGAAAGGGAAGAGGTAATATGGCTCTTCTCTAGCATGAGGTTTGAGAATTTTTTTGTAGTTTTCAATGCCTAAATCCATGCCCTTGAACCACTGCTCTTTGTGACAAGGAATGCCTGTTTCTGAAGAAATTAAATTTTTTGATAGGCTTATCTCCACACCTACAATAGTAACCTTTCCCATGCTAAAGCTTGTGGAAAATAAGCTAGTCAATTGAATATGATACCCCTCTTCCATGATCTTTTCACAAAACCTCAAACATTTAGTCCTCTCAAAACATCTTCTGGCCAAGGGCGAGTCATTGAGTTCATGTATTGTGAAGGGTTATAAACTAAGGTGGTGCCCTCCATTGAATCTCTTCTTCTCACTTTCCATCTTGTTTATCACTAAAAGGATGAAAACCCTAGTATGTTGATGGGATGGGTAGATTAGGTGGTGCCCTCCATTGAATCTCTTCTTCTCACTTTCCATCTTGTTTATCACTAAAAGGATGAAAACCCTAGTATGTTGATGGGATGGGTAGATTAGTGAAATAAGGAAAAACAAAGTGTAGGAATAGTGAAAGTTTAGAGGATTAGATGAAGGATCATGGAGCTAAGGAAAATTATAAAAAAAATTCAGCAGATTGGATTGTATGTTAACTCCAAGTTGTGGGTGGAATGAAGTGAAATGGATATGAGGAGGGTGATGAAATCAAGCAAACACAGGAAATTTCCAATTTTTTCACTGTGAAAACTTGCTTAATCTAGGGTTTGGTGAAAATGACATGTTAGGGACAGTATGGATGATGGTAAATGTGAGGATGAGGTATATGAGAGGTGTGGGTTAGGGTTTAGGTACTAGGGTTAGGGTTTAGGTAGTTGTATTAGGTTAGGGTTTGTCAAATGAAGTCTTTGTATGTCATGGAGAAGTGATGATATGGAGAAAAATATTATGAGCATAAAAATTATTTGAACACTCAATAATTTGACCAAAAGAGGGTATGAGAGTAGTAAATTTAATGTTTTTTAGGGTTTCAAAGAGTAATGGTGACAAGAATTGAGCTTGTTTGAAGAGTTTCGAAGCCCAAAACCTAACTCTGCCTCTCCTCCAGAAGCATAACAACAGCCTTGAAAGCATAACATTGTGTTTGCAGAATTGTAACACTGGCTATGCAGCGCTTGCACAACGCCTGTGTAGCACACCAAAATCATAACACTTGTTGCGCAACACACCGAGAAAGGTAACACACTTGCCTAGAAGCATAACAAAAGCTTCCAAAAGCGTAGTAAAAGCTACCTGAGCATAACAAACACACCCATAAGCGTAACACATGAGTTTTGGAGTAGTTTTCTGCCTTGGATTCAAACTTTTGACCACATTAGGAGTGAAAATGAAGTAAGAGAGGAGCTCTTCCACATAAAAAAATATAACAATGAGTCAAAATGATTTTTCTTTTGCCTTTTATAACCTTGAAATGACCTTTTTTTCCTTGTAATGAAACAATAAGACAAATTTGACTTTTTTTTAACTTTTTTACATTTTAACCATTTTAAAACAAGAGAAATTGTCTTCCTTTACTCCCTAAGCATGCTATCTCCCTTTTTAAAGGTTTAAGAGTGAAATGAAGGGTGAGTGTTTTTTTATGATGATAAATTGGATGATTTTCAAAGGAAGATGATGACACCTAGACAATGACCTAGATGAGGTGAAGAGGCATGACCCTAAACCTTTAAATGATAACGGAAGAGATGACCTTGAAAGTGATGATGGTGATGAATGAGATGAGGGAGCAGAAAATTTGACCTAGACCTCTTTAGTGACCAAATTTTTTTTTTTGAAAAACTTGTTTGAAAAAGTAAAAATTTTGACCTATGATGTTTAGGAAAACAACTAAAAGAGTTATTTTTTATCACTGACATACTGACACTAACATGTTTGACAAAATGTATTTCATGGTTAAGCTTGGTTAGGACAAGTCCTTGATCAATTTTTATGTTAGAGGCATTTTATTTTTGTCATTTATGGTTTTGGAAATTTTAATCGAGTTATGGGAAGTGACCTAGAGTCTAGCCGTAAAAAGGTGGCAATAATATCGCAGTTTTAGGCACAAAATTGGCTAAAAAATACTACATTCGCACAATTTCAGTGGTTATGCATGCGACTAGAGGCCTACAGTTGCATGGATGCAGGCTTGTTTATGTGATTAGGAGACTAGATCAGTGAAAAGGAAACTTAAATCAGGATTTGGACACCTGGAAGGGTGGTTTAGCCCTTGGGGGTCCTGTAGCATCTGAGGAAGGTCAATAAGGTTTTGTTTTGTCGATTCCGCTTCCTTAAGGTGATTTAGGAGGTTGAATCGTATCATAGTAACTCTTCATCACATATTTACCCTGGTGGACCAATAAAATTGGGTAAGTGTGGGAGGAGGGTGTTACAGAGTGGTATCAGAGCCAAGTTCAACCCTTGGACTAAATGGGCGGAATGTGTTTTTCATGCATGCATGTCAGTTGTATATGCATTTGTTATACATGTAAATTTATATATGTTGTTATGCATGCAATATCATGGTTATGGTTATGCATTCGTGGTAGGCCAAGCATGCATCGTGGTGGTCATTATGTAGTTTGTGTCATCATGATGTTTTTGGTATGTTATGATATTGATATACTGGCTGAGATATAGCAGGAGTGTAGATTGTCAGGCGAGGTTGCAACACTAGACTTCAGGGTAAGGGCAGATAATCATACATGTATTGTATGTTGGACATGGATTTATGTTGGTTAATGGTTCTTATATGCATAAGGGTTATATACATGCTTGTAATCCTATTGTTATTATGGTTACATGCATGATAGATGCTAGTTATTTGGTGTGGTCATATGTACATGTGTCAAATATTCATGAATGATAGTAACTTGTTGTTATATGCATTGCGGTGATATGCATAATGATTATGGTCATTGCGTTTAATGCATTGATGTTACATGTATCATGGTAATCTGGATTATTCTGTGCATATGGTTATGGTTATGATATTCAGGTACGAGTCGATATATTTGTGATATTGTGTCGTACTAACATGGACTGACTTGCGCAGGTGTGATAGCCTCCCCTAAGATACATTGAGGTATGAAGTTGATAATGTTCCCTATTTTCTTATCTAATATGGTATGTTTAAAGGATGTCTAAATGCTTATTTAATTGGATGATATGAGTATGAGTCTATAATATTGCATGAAGGAATGATTGTGTTTTAAGATGGCTGTACTAACACATTATGTGTTGAGACAACTGATATGCACTTGAGTGTAAGTGGGTGTTAGTTTTATTATTATGATTAATGACTGTGAGTTGATTATGACATGGCTGTTAGTTTTGGTAAAAGTTGATTTCAAATTAATAGACACAATGTCTTGATCCTTGGAACATGTGGCTAACATATGTGAACAGTTGTTGGGAAACATGCTTGGGATTAGCATGACAAGGTAATAGTTGATTTGTTTATATAACTAACATCTAGGTAATGTGAAATTTCATTATAAGACTCAATTATAGCAAGGTAAAAGGTAAATGAAATTAATTGGGTGAGAATTCCTTTGATTATGTTTGGAAACCACAATTCCAAATGAATGAGTGATTTGCATACATGAAGTCTTCTTAACCTTGATTTTTTCTAATGTCATGTCGATATATGCTATATTCATGAACATGTATTTGACAAGTATAATAGTTGGTTTATAGTTATAGATGTATTCATCAAGGGAATTGGATTCCCTTCAAAGATGACATGGATGTGTTCAACTACAAGGTAGTGTGCATTGCACAAAAAGGTAAGGTAACTGGTATATTGTTATATTTAATTATGCATTGACAAATGTGTGTTTATTGAAGTATGATGCAAGGGATTGCATGGCAAAAGATACTACTATGAAATCTTGAAGAAGTCTTAGGTTTAGCTTTCCCTTGGAAGCATTGGGAACCCATGGGGATTGAGTCGTGGTAGTTGTTTCTAGTTTTGTGCTTTTAGTGCTTTGTCATTTGTTTGCACTTGATTTTTTGTTTTCTTTTATGTTTGTTGCATGGCCATGACACTTTGTTTATGGTGTCGTATTTTTATTGGGTTTTCATGGTTTTTCTTCTTATTTTCTTTTGGTTCTTGCCTTTTATGTTTTGAGGGTATTGGGAATCAGTTGGGAAGGAGGAACTTAATGGAGCACAAGGAGAGATGGATGGAGCCTGATGCCTAAATACAGGGTAGCTAAAGGAAACAATATGATAGTTAGTTAGATTGGTTAGTTCCATTGGTGTAAATGGATGGTGGAAAGACAATTATGAGAAAGGTAACATGAAAGGTAAAGTGAATGGATCTGAGATATCAGATGACTTGGCTATGTTGGGAAATATTGTTATCCATGTTGTGCATGTAGTGCATGGATTAAGGAAGTTATCTTATCCTAGACCTTGCAAAATCTGGTAATTATGTTGTTACTATGATTATGTTGATGTTTATATATGCATATATGTATGTATGTCATTGTCTGACAGGTTCGTCAGGGATCATGAATTTTTTATGTTGATGTTTATACATAAATATGTATGTATGTATGTCACTATCTGGCAAGTTCATCAAGAATCATCCTTGTGGAGGAATGATTTCTTATGCAGGTGAATGGCATGAAGAGGTTCCTAGTTTAGGAGGAATCAAGTGGGAATAGTAGCCCTAACAGATCTATGAAGTCAATATCATGTGGATATGAATTGATATTATATGCGTGTACTATGCCTATGATTATTTTATGGATAGGTTATGTTGAAGGATACATCAACGGAATGAAAACAGTGCGCTCTGTGACATGTTGGGACAAGCATGGATAGTGGAAAGACACTAGAAGCAAGATTTCTTGGTAGATTTAGTGTGTTGTCTATGGATGTGCAGTACTACTATTGTATATATGTTGTACATGTTGCACCTGTGATGTTATGTGAATGTGGTGTAGTGTACATGTTTTTTATGTAGTTCTATGTACACATGGTGTTGAGTACATGTTATTTATTCAATGATATGTATAGCCAGTGTTTTGTACATGTTTTTTAGGTAGTGTTGTGTACATATGGCATTGTGTGCATATTGGATATGTGTTGTTGTGTACATATGGTGATATGCACATGTTGGATATGCGGTGTTGTGTACATATGGTGTTGTGCACATATTGGATATTCAGTTTTGTTTACATATGGTGTTGTGTACATGTGGTGATGTGTATATGTTGTTCAGGAGGTGTTGTGTACTGTCGGTACTGTGTACATGTTGTACATGTAGCACTGTTGTAAATGTGTGAGTGTGTTCATGTCGTACATGTTGTGTTGTTCACATGTGGTATTTTGTGCATGTTGTACATGTTGTTTTGTGTACGTCTGGTATTGTGTATGTGAATTGCGTAGTCGTGGTATCATCACATGTGTATTCATTATGTTGTACTTTGTGCATGTATATGTATTTTGGTGTACACCGGGTGTAGGTGTATATATTATGTTGTATTGTACACCAAGTGTAGGTGTATGTGTTATGTCATACACCAAATCCAGGTGTATGTGTTGTGTTGTACGTTGGGTGTAGGTGTATGTGTTGTATGTCAGGTGTAGGTGCATGTATTGTATGGTGTTATATGTCGTGTGTGGTTATATGTGTGTGATTCACACTATGTGTATGTGTATGTGGTTTAAGAGAAGGCACTTGGTGTTTGTAAAATATGGAAACTGATCTATTGTTCGTACGAAAATGACAAAGGATAAAGGTAGAATCTAAGGATCAATTAAAGGACAAGTATCAATATTTTATTTTAGTTTTAATTACGCATGTGATCTATGATTATGGTTTATGATGATTACTTGTGATCCATGATTTCGGTTTATGATGGTTACATGTGATCTATGATTTTGATTATTATCGTTGCGTTTGTATCTAACTAGATGTGATATGTTTATACATGATGATTTGACCAAATAGTTTGTTTGACTTGTTGTGATAGGAAGTGGACATAATTTCAAGTGTACCTCATTGACGAGCTATCGATGAGGTATGATGTGAATTTATTTCAATTTTTTTTTAATCTAATGGAGATTATGTGCTTGGTATAGGAAATCATGGGAATGCTCAGTTTGGGTGACTGGAATTCGCTATAAAATAATGTTAGCAGTAAGAGTGAAAGGAATTGGAACAAGCATCAGTATGTTGGTAAATCACTTAAGGAGCAGGGCCATTGTAGGAAACTGGTACCCAATAGTATCCATTGATTTTGATGAGATTTTTATGACCAGAATGATGGTTTTGAGGTAGGGATATGCCTTGGTTTTTAGACCTTCTAATGCAAGGAAACCTTGCCAAGGGAGGGGTTGCCCGAGGGACAGTGTAGCAGAGAAGGGGATGCCCATAGAACTTGGAAGGTGTGTGATTGCACAGAAGGGGGTGACTGAATTTCTTGAGGGACTTTGTAGCAGAGAAGGGAGGTTATGGAATAAATTTATTTTGGTCATTATAATTGCTAGATCGAATTAGAAGCACAATGGGAGTGTACCCTAGAAAAATGAGCCGATAACTTTTCACTAAGAGGAAAAGTGGCACAAGATTGTAGCGTTGGACATTGGATGTAGATTTGACTTTGGAAATGGATTATGGACTTCCTGGGAAGGAGGTGAATCCTGATACTAATTTTGAGGGTGGAGGCGTGAGCCTCTAGATTCTCTTCTTGCAGATGCATGCACCGTATCCTTTTATTTTTTGGTTGAGAATATGTGTATATGTGTGTATTATTGTAAATACTATATCGAGTTGGATTTATAAAGCTCCAAAAATAGTATGGTTATTTTCTAGTTGAAGCAAATGTGCCTAAGTACTTATATGTGGTTGTTATTGTAAATAACGTAATGAGTTGTGTTATAATGTGCCAATATACGGTATGATTTTCATATTTTCAGCAGGTGGTCATTGTAAATATTGCAACGAGCTAAGTTATAAAGTTGCATGGGAAGTCTATTTTGTTTTTCAGCATTCTTGTTGGTTGTAGGTGTCATTTAACATCGGGGATGATGTTCCCACAAGGGGGAGGGTTCTGTAACAACCCTGGTAAAAAATCCATGTAGTAAAGTTAATAAAGAAAAAATAAGACCAAAGTCATGGGACACGTATTCCAAGGTGAATGATGGGAAAAACATCCTCGTGGGTGTCATTTCCAATTTATTATGGTGAAGGAAATTGACAAAGAAATTGGCAAGGCTTTGAAAAGGAAAAGAAACATTAATTGGCATTTATTTATGAAAATAATGGAAAATAGGAGGAAAGGAAGGTGAAAGGTAATAAGTTACATGTGAGGAGGAAAATGAAGGAAAAATAATGGAAAATAAATAAATTAAAGGCCTCAATGATAAAAAGGATTATGAGGATCAATTAGTTATTTTTTCTTAGATTTTTTTGGTTTTTTCTTGGAGATCTCCTCTCTCTCTCTCTCACTCTTGGAAACTTAGAGTTTTCTTGGAGTACTCTTGGAGGATTGTGGCATACACGAGATTTGGAGAAAGAAGGAAAAGGAAAGGCAGGAAAGTGCAAGAGGACAACTGGATAAACAACTACAATGGGTTTTTCTTGGAGGTGTTGAGTTGCATGTATGATTTCCTTGCTAGTTTTGGCATGCATGGCACATGAATGTGGTTTCTTGGTTGTGATCTGTCATTGGCATAGAGGATTTCCTGGATTGACAATAGTTTTTCCTATCCTTTCCATTTCCTGGA
This sequence comes from Pinus albicaulis, assembly GCA_034641835.2. Classification (NCBI taxonomy): domain Eukaryota; kingdom Viridiplantae; phylum Streptophyta; class Pinopsida; order Pinales; family Pinaceae; genus Pinus; species Pinus albicaulis. The sequence continues at coordinate 1,164,485,516 of CM076575.1, read as the reverse complement.
TAGACATGGTTTTGTAGGTTTTACCTTTTTTTTTTGGTTGGTGCTCATGTTCCTTATGGTTGTGGGTTGAGTTATTAGATCATGGATCCTTGTTCAGACAAACACTTTGGAAACCCTGCAACAACTTGGGTTGAGTTACTAGTCCTGGAAGCCTTGGTTGGACAAATGATCTTGAGCCCTTAGTAGGTTGAGTTACTAGTCCTGGAAGCCCTGGTTAGACAAATTCTCTAGAAGCTCGTCGACAACTATGGGTTGAGTTACTAGTCCTGGAATTTGGGTTGGAGAAAACAAGTTGGAGCCCTAGACAACTTGGGTAGAGACCAATATGGCGATGGTTATTGATGTCCGAACATGGGTTGGAATCACTGGTGGAGGGGTGAGGTAGTTTGGCCTCTAAAAGTCCTAGTTTGGAGTTCTTGGTTTATTCCATGAGATCCCACATTCATGCTTGGAATATGGCACGAGGGTGATTAGCTAAAAGAGAGATTTGGTTCAGCCCAATCCATGGTATGGTGGTACGTGGAAGTCCCACGATTTGTTGGCATTTTTATATGTTAAAAAAAGGTATTTTCTATTATGATTCATATAAATATGTATTTATTATTATGGTGATATTATGGTTGAGTTTCCATGGTTTATATGTTGGTTATTTGTTGGTTTATATGTTGGTTATGTACTGGTTACATGATTTATATTGTTTATGTATCTTGACATGTTTAATGAATATATGAATGGTTGATGAATGCATGACATAATAGATGATATTTCAGCTATTATGAGAGGGCATCATACCTTCTTGATGATTCTCTGATAAGAATGGTATCCCTATTTTCAGATCTATTGTTATGACCTATAGATTACATGTTTTCTATGTGTTCGACAAAATGTCTTAATGGTTAGGCTTGTTTAGCCCAAGTAATTGATCAAGCTTTGTGTTAGAGGATTTTTCTTTGTGTCATTTATGGTTTTGGAAAGTTTCATCAAGTTCTGGGCAATGATCTAGAGTCTAGCCCTAAAAAGGTGGAAATAATCTCACAGTCTCATGCACAAAAATGTCTAAAAAGGACTGCAGTTGCACCTTCCAATGGTTATGCATGTGAATGGAGGCCTACAGTCGCATGGATGCAAGCTTGTGCATGCAACTAGGAGTCCATATCAATGAGAAGACAAGTTAACTCAGGGTCTGGGCACCTGGAAGGGTGGTTTAGCCATCGGGAGTCCTGTAGCACTCGAAGAAGCTTAGTAAGGTTTTGTTTTTTTATTCCACTTCCTTAAGGTGATATAGGAGGTTCAATCATATCATAGTAACTCTTCATCACATATTTACCCCGGTGGACTGGTAAACTTGGGTAAGTGTGGGAGGAGGGTGTTAGACAAAATCAACCTTTTCCATAAAGAAAAGAAATATTGGGTTTTTTGCTAAAGAAAAAAGACTATGGGTATAAAATTTGGCTTTTGTTATACCAAAAAGTGGAAAAAATATCATAAGTTGGTGTATTAGGTGGATATCATTAGGATTTCGATTAACCTTAATCAAATATGTTTTCGAGGTGATATTATTGTATTGACATTCTTTGGACTATGTTTTAGTTTAGATTTTATAAAATATTAGGATAAATATATTTTCATATCCTTTGGAAAGGTGAGAAAGAAAATGGGGACTCCCATTGGTAAATTGGAAAAGAATTGTCAAGCCTAATGCCATGGAGGAATGGGGTTTACAAAATATTCACCAATTTAGGAGAGAATTTACAACAAAAAGACATATTGAAGCAACTAATTAAAGTTTAGTTTATGTATCCCTTTTTAAAATTGAGAGTTGGATAATATCCAAGATAAAATAAATAATAGGGATTTCCAAAAATTTGAAATCCCTACCTTTGATTTTCCCTCTCATACCAACAAATTTCCTAGAAAGTAGGAAATGGTGTGCATTTCATAATAGGGGAGGATCAATGGATAGGAAGCGATAGGTATCATATATTTGCTAATTATCTAATTGAAATCCTTAGATCCAAAGGGATTGTGACTTTAGTTTTTGAATATGGAATCTTTTAAAATCAAGTATAGAAGAAGAAAAGTGATTTATAATTGGAAGAATTATGGTAGAGAAATGTGATTATTTGGTTAATAGGTTGGTGATATGTTAAATTAAGGTAAGGGATCTATAGGATGATACTTTATTGTATCTTAATCCAACATGGGTATACAAAACAATTTCTACATTAAGGAAATGTTTTTAGTAAAGGTCAAATAGGAATGTTAGTATTGGAAACTACTTTGGAATTAATAATCCCCTTTGGAAGATAAGATTTTACCTAGGAAATCTTGCAAAAAATGGATTTATATAGGTCATTATTATAAATGCAATGTAAATTAAGTGAGGAATCCCTCTAACACATTCTTCCTTTTCCAAACAATTTTGGAAAGAGGTCTTATCCTTGGATAGTAATCTTGATTCTTAATATGGACACAAATTAGTTGAGAGTTTTAAGAAATGGATGAAGGATAAATTGGTTGAAAGCCATAGAATATATCCTTATAATTGTCTATGGAATTCAAGGAAAAATATTCCTTTTGAAAATTTCTTACATCCACTTGAAGGAATATTATAAAATTACATATTCTTATGAGACTATAAAACATTCTTGTAAACAAAAAACACTAAGGTATAGGTAAGCTAGATATAGTTAGTTTGGAAGCATGGGATTTCTTTGAGAGGTCTTCTTTAGGAAACCCAAGGTCCATTGGAACACATGAAATTTTAATTATCACTTATTATAGTAGTTTCACTTTTCATGGGAATTTAGGAACGTGTAATAACAATTAGGTGAGATTACATGTAGTGAAACACTTACTAAAATTTTTGATTGAGAAGTGAGATTGCTCCTAGCCTTTGGCATATTGAAATTAGTGATAAATGAGGTAAAGTAAATTTTCAAACTCCAAAACTTGGTTTGCGGAAGCACCTGGACGGTTTCGTGAGGAAGTTACACACACATACATATACGTTTTTAAGAGTGCAAAAGGGAGGTTTTCACATATAGATATTTGATCCCTTTCAACAATTTCTATATTTAATGTACACACAAATAGAGACATATATATACCAACTAGCACCTATTTTGATCCATATTAACATCGAATCTATCAAGTGTTGAAAGGGATGAAATTTCTAAAAGTGAAAATCTCTCTCTCTCTCTCTCTCTCTCTCTCTCTCTCTCATGATGTGAACCACCTCTCTCTCTCTTCTAAAGGGATGAAATTTCTAAAACTCTCTCTCTCTCTCTCTCTCTCTCTCTCTCTATCTCTCTCTCTCTCTCTTGATGTGAACCAACTTTCTCTCTCTTCTAAAGGGATGAACCAACTAGCACCTATTTTTATCCATATTAACATCGAATCTATCAGGTGTTGAAAGGGATGAAATTTCTAAAAGTGAAAACCTCTCTCTCTCTCTCTCTCTCTCTCTCTCTCTCTCTCTCTCTCTCTCTTGATGTGAACCAAGTCTCTCTCTCTCTCTCTCTCTCCCTCTCTCTCTTGATGTGAACCAACTCTCTCTCTCTCTCTCTCTCTTGATGTGAACCAACTCTCTCTCTCTCTCTCTCTCTCTCTCTCTCTCTCTCTCTCTCATGATGTGAACCAAAACCAACTCTCTCTCGATCGATGTGAACCATCTCTCTCTCTCTCTCTCTCTCTCTCTCTCTCTCTCTCTCTCTCTCTCTTGTGAGATTCGAAATTATGTCCATGATATACTTGTCAAATTGATGTGAACCATCTCTCTCTCTCTCTCTCTCTCTCTCTCTCTCTCTTGTGAGATTCAAAATTATGTCCATGATATACTTGTCAAATTTATTCAAGTTGAACTTACCCAACTCTCTCTCTCTCTCTCTCTCTCTCTCTCTCATGATGTGAACCAACTCTCTCTCTCTCTAATGATGTGAACCAAAACCAACTCTCTCTCTCTCTCTCTCTCTCTCTCTCTCTCTCTCTCTCTCTCTCTCTCTCTCTCTCTCTCTCTCTCTCTCTCTCTCTCTCTCTCTCTCTCTCTCTCTCTCTCTCTCTCTCTCTCTCTCTCTCGCTCTTGTGAGATTCAAAATTATGTCCATGATATACTTGTCAAATTTATTCAAGTTGAACTTACCCATTTTTTTTTTAATGAGATCAAATTCCTATTAATATTGTAAAAAATAATATTACAGTCCATCAAACAAGGTGGAAAACAAAATAGAATCAGCCCAAACCTGTTCTTATACTATCCATAGCATGCCTAAAAGAATTATGCCCTGTACAGGGAAACCAACTTATAATTTCAAAGAGGAATTTATTACACATAGAAGATGTCCAAAAAAAGCTAGCTAAATTCATATGAAAGCAAAGAGAAACTAGAAATCTCAAGAACCTACTACTTCTTAGAACTATGATCATCCTCATTAGGGGTTTCTTTGAGCACTGGGAAACCATGCTCATGTGGAGGCGAGACCGACTGAACAATGAGAGGAATGGAGATTTTCTCCAACTTCTTGTCCTTGGTTAGAAACGAGCTAATGATGTGTGTTGAATCCCTGCAATACACATTTTCCAAAGGATTTTCTTCCAAAATCCAACATCCTCTCGAGGAGAGGTTGTTAGAAGTGTTGGTGGAATAATTTTCCATAGTATTAACCGAGAGGTCTAAATTCTTACAAGTGACCGATGGATGGATAGTAAGGACTGTAGATTTCCTCACCTTCAGTAGTCCTTGACACCTTCAGAGTGCTAGTCTCCTTTCATCTCCTAAAGATTACCCTTTCCTTTGCCAGCATAATCATGATGCTTGGATGAGAGAGGAACAAAAGTGACTGGAAGAATTGAACTAGAACATTCAAGCATGCTACCTATGGGGAAAGTGATTCCTGTGGTGTTAGCTAGAATTTCCATGGCATGCATAGATTGGTCTAGAGCATGTTTGGAATGGACGATGAGAGCCCTTAAGTGCTCAAACTGTGATTAGGAAGCCTAGAGGGTTTTGGAAAAAATTGAATATCATAACCCTCCAAAATTGAATATCCCCATTATTATCAAAATGATCTACATCCTTGCCCACATAGGCTTCTAAATCCTCTATCAACTGGTGTATTTACATCAGAATATCTACTGCAGACCCATAGGGATATTTCTCCAGATGCTGGTGATACCCATGAGTACTGTCACTCCTCCCTTTGTTGCTCATTGAGAGGATCTGTTGACGATTCATTGAATCAAGATGCCCAACCTTGGAAATGGTCCACAAAAAATCCAAAGTCAACTTTCAGTGAAGGAAAAAAAACCTCGAGCTCAGAGCACAAACATAAAACATCAAAATGAAACTCCAAACAACCTTAAAACTCCAAACTAGATCCATTAACACCCCTTGAGAGTCCATTGAATGCATCTTCAGAATCACATTAATTATGTTGAACGATGACAGAAGATAGCTTAAAGAGGGGAGGGTTATTGCGTACCAAGAGGCATGTTGTGATGACACCCACCTCTTCTCCCACAGGCACCCATGTATCATCACCATAAAAATTTTATGCTTATGCGTTGTCACTCGCATCTGGGGAAAGTTTAAATTAACCATCAATGCTCAATCCTATCAATATTTTGTTTTGATATCAAATAAATGCCTAGTAGTTTGAATTACTTACTTGAGAATTTTTTTTTCCAAAAAAATGTAATTCTACTAGATGGTGACCTTCATAAATCACTGCTAGTGACAATGAAAGGTTGTAGTCATTAAAAGACAAGTTATTCCTCATGAAGGAATCACTTTTGATCCAAGCTAGTATATTCTTGATTTCCTATTATCATGTATTGCGTATGTCCTTAGCCAAAAAAGTCCCTTTAATGATGTTTAGTGAGGGTGTAACTATTAGATAATGCATATACGACTAATCCAAATCCATTAGCACAACTGGGAACTTAAAGTGATGCAATTTTTTAGTATATTTTTGCATGTTTTATGAATTTTTAATTATAGTGGATAAGGATTAGGATATAGGCTTCTTGGTCCTTCTAGGATTGTAGTGGAGAAGGATTAGGAATAGAATTCTTCATTATTCTAGTGTTGTAGTGGAAAGGAATTAGGAATAAGCTTCTTGGTCATTCTATAGTTTCCACATGAATAATAGTTCTACATTCTAGAATTTTCCCAAAATATATGTGGTTTTCGAACACCCTAAGTGATAAAATTTGACAAAATCAACTTAGAGGGATAATATAGTTAATTTTGAAAATTCTCAAAATGGGCCAACATGAGAAATAATTAGCATTCAAGGAAACATATGGGTTTCTCTACATGACCATGAAAATGCAATAATTTTCCAAATTTATGGGTCACTTTAGCACCTTCATACTAAATAGATCATGTGGCAGTGCATAACAAGGTTAGGACTACTTGTTGCATGAAAGATAAAATCCTTCCATACATATTCCCATTAATTTTTGAGGTTAATAAAGCATTGCATGGTTAGTATACATTATTTTTTTCTTCATCAAAACAAACTTTAGAGTGATTAGAGAAGAAGTCGCCCATTCAAGGTAGAACACAAAAACCACTCACAAACATAGAGAAAGGGTAATATAATCATCCTTTATTTAATGAGTTAGGCATTCCCATGCTAATGCATTAGTAAATCCAAATACAAAATATTTGACATCATAAAATGGGGAGGTCATGCCTAAGCACATCATATATAAATTGATCCATAATACAACCAAATGTGAAACAAATACCAAATTACAAAAATATCTCAAATAAAACATGAACGAATCTTATAAACTCAAGGGTATAATGCCACAAAAGTGAATGTAAGTATATGAAGTAGTGCAACTATCAGGGACTCAAACAAGTTTTAGGAACTTAAACGATGGATGAAAATAGTCACAAATCAAGGTTTCAATGTTGGTCGAAAGGAAGCACACATGTCCATGATCATAGACTAAATTTGAACAGTAACACCACTTAATAAAATTCTCCACATATGATAAGGAGATAAATTCAAATATGGGGGAAAAGATAAGATCAATAATGAAAATCCATACTAGGCATAATGCAATCAACAATAACAAAAAATGGAATAAATGTAGAATGTTTCTATAAATTTGAATATATTTTAAGAATTTAGACAATAAAAGGAACCATTTGAACAAGTACTAATGACGATAAACCACTACCAAATGTGAGAAACTCCGCTAATTAGGAAAGTGGAACCCAAGGTAGAAGCCTTTAGATCACACTCCTGGAGAATATTAATAATGGTTAATAGGATTATTTCCATAGGAAGAAAGGTAATTATGAATCCCTTATACCAACCTAAGGTAAGAAAATAATTTTTGAATCATTAAGACAATAGACTTCATTGACGACAACTAGAAAAACATTAGAAAAATGATGCAGCAGATCCCTTGACATGGGTGTCAAAGGAATAAGAAAATAATAGCATGGAAAAAATCTACTAAAAGGAAACCATGGGGACGTGACTCATTGAAAGGTGAATTGGGGATTCCTTTGTAATTGTGAGTGAGTAATGGTAGGCATATTGAGAAAGCATAAATTCAATTTTGACAAGAAAATTTTTCTTCAATAAAACTCAATTATCATAATAAACAAGTGAATGAATATGCAAGTGATATAGTCAAGAAATATGCTAATGGTTTCTCAAGTAAGATTCCTCGGAACTTAACAAATTGGTAAAACCTCCAAAATCACAATAATTTATTTCTTTCCTCCCTTTTTCTTAAATTGTTTTTTGTTTCATTGTTCAAAAAATAAAATAATTAAGTGAATAGAAAGGTGCTCACATTATAAGAAACTCAAGTATTAATGGTAAAAATAAATAAATAAATAGATACACAACAAATTTTTGAAATGGTGTAGATAGTGCAAAAACAATTAAAGAAACCAACAAAAAACAATTGGAAGAAAGAAACCAAAAATAATGTGTAATAGAAAATATCCATTGAAAAAGGTGGGACTCTTTTTTGAAATGGTTAGGAAGAGATAATAAAGGACAATTTGGTTCAAAATAAAATTTAATATATAAGGGCTCTTGTTCCTATAAACACAAACTCATAATTGGTGCTATATGGAAAAGTGGTGATATTATGGGGAAACTCAGCTTAGGGAGGATTTGATGCAATTGGACATATGAAATGTTGGGAAAAATACTGAGAGGGGGGGTGAATCAGTATTTAGGGCAAACTGAAACTTTTTACTTTTTCATGCTCTAAAACCCATACGCTACTTTTTTGAAGCCAACTAGCGTATCTACGCGGATATCCTTCATAAAACTCGCGTATACACAGAGATCTAATTATGCCATTAGTTCTTCACTTATGTCATTCCATCATTCATTCATTAGATGTTCTATAAACAGTAAACATGTGTAGTAAGAACAGGATAAATCATCACACAAAGCATCACACATGAACACTAGGATTTTTAGGTGGAAACCCAAGTCGGGAGAAAACCACCGCTGCAGTTGCTCAGCCTTCAATATTTTATTATAGAGAAAACATTTTACAACATATGTGCTGGTGCAGACTCCTACCAGCACGCAGGCACCCACCTGCGCTCGTTTACCAGCCTCTCCTGGAAGGGAGCTCCAACCCCCTGACTCGTTTACCAGCCTCTCCTGGAAGGGAGCTACGACCCCCTGCTCTCGTTTACCAGCCTCACCTGGAAGGGAGCTATAACCCCCTGACTGAAGGCTACAACCCTCAGCACCAATATGGACCACGTTTCATCAATTTTCACACTGGATCCAACAACTTCAATAGAACACAACTTGCAGGCCACATTTCATCATATTTTCAAACTGGACCCTTTCCATACTTTTAATCATAGTCAACCATGAAACAGATACATATAACTCACTGACAGATATCAATAAACCAGCAGAACAGATCAGACATTTCTTACCACAGACTTCAGAAAACCCTAGTTTGCATACGCGCTTTCCTTTCACTGATGTCGCGTATATACGCGCTTCCGTCCACATAAACCAGCGTATACCTCTGTATTAATTTCACTGCGCATACGCGCTTTCTCTTCAGCGAAGCTGCGTATATACGCGCTTCCTCTGCGACGAACTAGCGTATAGATATTTAACCATTTCAGAGCTGCATACTTCTTCAGATCAGATATTGAGTTCAGATTTACCCTTTTACTTCAGACAGATGTTCGCCTCATCTCAGATCTAAGCCTTCCATAAATAGATCTAGCAGATACAAAATACATTACAGATCTAGATATTTTGCTTCATCATTTCTTCATTGGAGCATCATAGATTCAGATCTATCATCAAACCTTAACCCTTTCCATTCAGATATACTTCAGAGAGAAGTATTCATTCAAGTTCAGACATCTAGCTCCCACACTCATGATTTTCACAATGAATTTCTTCTCCTTATATAGGTTTATCCTTTTTCAATACCACGGGCCCCCCTTTTTTTAATACCATGAGCCAAAACAATACCATGAGCCTTCAATACCACGGGCCCCTTTTTCAATACCATGAGTCAAAACAATACCGTGGGCCCACTTTATGAGCGCTTTTGCCCATACGCGACTTGGAACGTTGTTTCCCGCGTGCATACGCGACTTCCCTTAGACAGATCCGCGTATTCCTCGAGACATACTTTTTTCATCATAGATCTAGCACATGTTGAATTCCTTTCTTCATTGCCTTCTGTACACACTGTAGATACATCATATTTAGCTCATCAAGACATATTCTAAGAAGCACAACTTCATCCAGTAAGTTTCCATTAACTTCATCAAGAGGATTTCCTTTCAAGGACAACATTCATCATCATATTGCTAACAAACATCATTTACCAAGTCCATCACGTCAAGAATAACTTCATCAGGTGTATTGCCATCAAGGACAACACATGCCAACAATCTCATGTCTTCATCTTCATTCAGTGGGTTGCCATCAAGGACAACACTCTGCACCATATTTCCAACAATCTCCCCCTTTGGACTTGATGGCAACCATAATGGTGTTTGGTTACCACAACAGAAAAATACAATGACATCATGTCACCGTTCTTTCTCTTCATTCAAACACCATGTCACTCTCCCCCTTTGACATCAAGGGCAAAGGGCGGATCAAATACCAACATACTCTCCCCCTTTTCTCCTTATGTGGAAGAAGCGTTCTGCAGATCTGATATATACTGAAGTGACCAAGCTCCCCCTGAGTTCATGCTGAATCTTCAAACATATTTTTCAATGAAGTACATGACTCTATGAATTTCCTATCACCAATGACTCATACTTACATCAACTATCCAACCAAGTGGATTTACATATGAGACTCAAATACCCAACCAAGTGGGTTTACACATTTCAACTCAGCTACCCAACCAAGTGGGTTTACATAAAGTGACTCAGCTACCCAACCAAGTGGGTTTACAAAATTGACAAGTCCTTACATGACTGACTATTACAAATTTACATCATGGGTCTAAAAAAAAATGACCATTTATGACCAACACCAGAAAATCCTCAAGAAAGAGAACATATTTCGGAACCATCATAATGCCAACAATGCATTATACTCAGCAAAGCTAATGCTCCCCCTGAATCTGTGCATCCAACCATCCTTTCCATGTGACTAAGGCTCCCCCTTAGTTTGTGCATCCTGAACACTTTCACCAACAAAACATCAAGGCATCTTCATCAAATCATTAGAAAAAGAATTATGAGAACTGGAACACCACCAGAGATACCAAACAGTATTGCAGCTGTGCTGAAAAGAGCTGACTCCAAGTAGAAAAATGTCAGCAATCAGAAATACGCGGTTTTCTGCGCAGGAACTCACGTATATACGCGACTGTGTTTCAGGAAACCCGCATATCCACTACCATCTTCTATATTTTGACCAGATCTGATCCTCTGTGAGGAAAATACAGTGTTCAGCTTCTTTCTGAGATATTTGACTGCTTCCCTGGACTACAGATAGATAGAACAGTGTAGTTGTGTCTTCAAGCGTCATCCAATGGTTGTAGCACAATAGTGACCAAGTCTTCAAACTCTTTGCAGCATTAATACAATCTTTTCAAGAGAGATTATCATACCATAACAACATCTTCAAATAAGTGTCAAGCAATCATCCATGTGGTCCAATATCATCAAGATCTTCAAGATTTAACATGAAGTAACATATGTAGACAAAGGATCTCAACCATAGTAACATACTCTGCATGATCTCTTCTTATTTCTGAATCAACCGACATCCAACTCATTCATGTGTGAGCACAAAAGATACTTATCAGAAAGTCATCAGCAACCATCTCTGCATGATATGTCCTTATCTCTGAATACTAAGACTTTCATCTCAGCAACGAATACTCTTCAACAAACAGAACTCATCCATAATCTTCAACATAAGACATCAAGTATCATATCATCATCATTTAGAACTGAGAAATTAAGCTGATACAGAGTCAATAATTCAGTTATTAACAATAAGACTGATGCTCCCCCTGGACCTCTGCTCCAGATCTTCAGCTATCAAATAAATTCTCTGATCATCAATGCATACGCGGATGTGTCTACTGTAACTCGCGTGTATACGCAACTTTGTTTCATCGAACCCGCGTATGGAAAGTGAAATATAGAAAATTTCACACCTTCATCTCCTCCTGCAATTTTACTTTCTGTTCCTGTCTTTTCTTCACACCAGATGTACTGTCAGAAATACATATAACCAAAATAATCAAATCAACCATGAGAGACATCATACATTGCTCCCCCTGTGACGATACATTACTAAATCTGATAATGTATCCCACATTATTCCTGCAGTCAATAAGAGAAGTAAGCTTCAGAAGCGGATGACTGCAGTAGGGTCAGAATTCCCTACGTTTCTGATCGGTCCTCCATCTTGAATTGAGTGTTTTCTTCAAGAAAATCATTGTCTTCTAGAGCATCCACAAAAATATCCTTTTCTTCTCTAGATTGCTTCTTATTCCATCCCTCCATATTTTTCCAGATTTGTTTAAACTTTCTATTTGTGTGCTGGAAGTTATCCAATTTCTCATATCTGTTCAACCTGCATTCCTTTTCTACATGTCCATACTTGTTACAAGAATAACATCTCATGTGTCAAGAGAAATAAGCATAAGAATCATAATGAGTATTTCTAATCTTCCTCCTTTTACAATCAGCTGCTTTATGTCCATACTTGTTACATGAGAAACAATATCCCTTGAAGCTATCAGAGTACCTTTCTGAGTAGAATCTGTTTGTTTGTGGCTGAATTGTTCTGCTTCTGCAATTTGCTGCAACATGCCCATAATTATGACATTTAAAGCATTCAACATCATTGACTGATTTCCTTTGAGATTTCATCATTGTTGGTTGACCGTTTGTCTCTTTCAACACTTCAGGTTTCGCATTGACACCCTCTGAATTTTTTGCACTTCCTTGTGAGCTAGATTCTCCTTTAACAGTTTCATGGAAACCAAGACCAAGTTTGATAGTAGGAGACCTTTGATTACTCAAAATATTGTCCAAAATATTAGTACTATCATGAAACCTCAAAAGTTTAACCTTTTCTTCTAATTTACCTTTGAGAATATTTACCTCAACCTCCAAGTCTTGACATTGCTTTGTCATGCTTTCTTCTTTCCTTCTTCCATCTTCTACTTGGTCCTTCAGATTTAGGATCTCTTCTTTCAACCAATTTTCATTTTCTTCACATGTTTGTTCTAGCTCTTCATTCTTCTTATTTGATTTTTCCAGATCTTCTTTGAGAGATATGATTTCTGCTTCAAGGCCTTCCTTTTCAAATGATTGTAAAGGTTCCTCATTTTTCTTACTTGATGCTTCTAGATCTGCTTGCAGAGAGATGATTGCAGCTTCAAGTCCTTCATTCTTCTTGCTTGATTTTTCAAGATCTGCTTCTAGTTCTTTAATTCGATTGGATGCATAAGTATGAAACCTTTGATACTTGTCCACCTATCCATTCAACATTTCAATTTGATCTTTCATTTGAGAGGTCATCTCTTTGTAAATAGAATCTTTCGTATCAATTTCCTTTTGTTGTTATTTACCTTTGATCTTGATAGCTTCACAACTTTACTATCTTCACTATTGTTTGCACAAAGAAGAGTATTACAAGTGGCCTTCTTCTTTTCCTTCTTTGCCATGAGTATTTGTAGAGCTTCGTCAGAAACTTATGGATCCATACTGTCACTTTCACTATCATAATCTTTGCACATGCAATTAAGTAAGAGACAAGAACAACGATTAATACCTGGTTCATCTTCTTCAATTTTTGCTATACATGATTTCTGAGGTATCTCCTTGTTTCGAGTAGGCTTCTTCTTTTGCTTCTTTGCCATGAGCACTTTCAGATCATGGTCAGAATCTTCTTCATCTTCACTGGACACTTCATCATCATCTTCTTTTTCATAATAACTCTTTCTCTTTTCAAATTGTTTCCCTTTACCATGTTTTTCTCTATAAGGACATTTAGCAGCATAGTGACCAACTTTTCCACATTCAAAACATTTGAAGGGAAGCTTACCTTTGAATCTTCCAGTACCTAGTTGGAGTTTTCTCACGAAATTCGCTTCTTCTTCATCGGATATATAGCTGGATTCTTTGACAACTTCCTTTTCCTTTCCTTTTGTAGATGCCTTAAAAGCAGCTTCTCTTATTTGAGAAGGACCTCCTTGCCTCATTTCAAAAGCAGTCAGAATACCATGCAATTGAACAATAGAAAGAGTTTGCAGATCTTGCCTTTCTTCAATAGCCGAAACTTTAGAGTCAAATTTTGAAGTCAAGGATCTTAAGACCTTTTCCACCAGAGTAGTATCAGTTATGGTTTCACCCAAATTTCTCATCTGATTTACAATATCATCCAGACGAAGAAAGAAACTGGCAACACTCTCATCACTATGCATCTTCAAATTTTCATATTCAATTCTAAGAGTTTGGAGTTTTGCACTTTTTACCTTTGTGTCTCCTTCATAGCTTAGAACGATTTTGTCCCATATTTCTTTTGCTGAATGTAGCTGCATCACTTTAGCAAATTCTGATTCAGACATGCTTCCTAATAAGACATTCACTGCTTTGGCATTGATTTCATACTTCTTTCTTTCAGCAGCATCAGTAGGAATACTTGCCGGGTATTGATAACCTTCTTTCACGATTGCCCATACATCTCATATCTAAGACTTTGCGCATATGCTTTTGTTCGACCTTCCGTAATATCGTATTGCTTCCATTGAAGAGAGGTGGTTTATAGACATCACTCCTTCTTGATTCTCTCCATGGCGATATGATCTTCTTCAAGCGATCAAGCTTCTGCAGAAGAACCTGCTCTGATCCAATTGTTGAGAAAAATACTGAGAGGGGGGGTGAATCGGTATTTAGTGCAGATAATCAAACTTTTACCTTTTCCTTTCTAAAAACCCATACGCTGCTTTGCGAGCCAGCTAGCGTATGTCTGCGCGGATATCCTTCATAAAACTCGCGTATACACGAAGATAATTATGCCATTAGTTCTTCACTTATGTCATTTATCATTCATTGTTAGATGTTATATAAACGATCGCTCATGTGTAGTAAGAACGGGATAAATGTCTACAAAAGCATCACACATGAACACTAGGATTTTTAGACAAAACGAGTCGGGAAAAGGGAAAACCACCGCTCACGTTGTCTCAGCCTTTATTTTTTGTTATAGAGAAAACATCTTACAACATGTGTGCGCGCGGAACTCTACCGACACGCGAGCACCCTCGCGCTGGGGCCCCGACCTCTCACGGAGAGGGCTACGACCCACGACTGGTTGCCGGCCTCACCCGGGAAGGCCCGACCCCCGATCTCGTTTACCAGCCTCACCTGGAAGGGAGCTACAACCCCCTGACTGAAGGCTACAACCCTCAGCACCTCTATGGACCACGTTTCATCAATTTTCACACTGGATCCAAAGCTTCCTTTAGGACACCACTTGCAGGCCACATTTCATCATATTTTCAAAGTGGACCCTTTCCATACTTTTAAGCACAGTCAACCATGAAACAGATACATATAACTCACTGACAGATATCAGTAAACCAGCAGAATAGATCAGACATTTCTTACCACAGACTTCAGCAAACCCTAGTTTGCATACGCGCTACGCTTTCCGCGTGTCGTATGCTCACGGCGCTCCCGAAATCACATAAACGTATGTCTCTGTGATAATTTCTTGCGCATACGCGCTTTCTCTTCAGCGAAGCTGCGTATATACGCGCTTCCTCTGCGACGAACTAGCGTATAGATATTTAACCATTTCAGAGCTGCATACTTCTTCAGATCAGATATTGAGTTCAGATTTACCCTTTTACTTCAGACAGATGTTCGCCTCATCTCAGATCTAAGCCTTCCATAAACAAATCTAGCAGATACAAAATACATTACAGATCTAGATATTCTGCTTCATCATTTCTTCATTGGAGCATCATAGATTCAGATCTATCATCAAACCTTAACCCTTTCCATTCAGATATACTTCAGAGAGAAGTATTCATTCAAGTTCGGACATCTTGGCTCACACTCATGATTTGCCTGATGAATTTCTTCTCCTTATATAGGTTTATCCTTTTTCATCCTACAGGCCCCCCTTTTTTTTATCTCCATGAGCTGGTAATACCATTGTCCTTCAATACCACATTTGTACCAATACCATGAGTCAAAACAATACCATGGGCCACTTGTGAGCGCTTTTGCCCATGCGCGACTTGGAACGTTGTTCCGAACGGTGTCAAAAGCTTACATAGAACGGATCAACGTGTCCTTGAGACATACTTTTTTCATCATAGATCTAGCACATTCTGAATTCCTTTCTTCATTACCTTCTGTACACACTGTATATACATCATATTTAGTTCATCAAGACATATTCTAACAAGCACAACTTCATCCAGTAAGTTGCCATTAACTTCATCAAGAGGATTGCCTTTCAAGGACAACATTCATCATCATATTGCTAACAAACATCATTTACCAAGTCCATCACGTCAAGAATAACTTCATCAGTTGTATTGCCATCAAGGACAACACATGCCAACAATCTCATGTCTTCATCTTCATTCAGTGGGTTGCCATCAAGGACAACACTCTGCACCATATTTCCAACATGAAAAGGTTACACTTGTGGAGATTATATTTTTTATGGCGAGTACTAATCAATCACCAATCATATATGTATGAATTTGGCATGATCAAAGGAACAAACACAAAGAAAACTCGTGAATGAACACTAAACATTGCTTAGAGAAACCCTCGAAAAGAAAAAATCCATGGATAAAAAGAAAGCCTCAATTATTATTTCATCTAAATCAGCTTCATATAATGAGGAGCCATTTCCAATCTTTGTAGAAATTAACTAAATGCTAATGGCCCATTCATTTGTAGTTGACTAAGCCACCTAGCCAAATTCTTTAAATTTACTAACAACTTGGGATTATGTCAATGCATGATAAGATTAATATAACTCAATTGAAGTGTGCCAACCATATCATGATATTTACAATGCTTGATTTTAATTATCTAAATGTTTCTTATCATGATTTAATTAGGTGCTTAGATAATTTGTTTGCATAATAAATCATTAATGTGTATAAACAATTGTTTTTGTGCATAATTAACCATTAAGGTGCATAAATAATTATTTACCAATACCCCCCAAAATCTTGCATTGGAGATGAAGGGCAGTAGGAATTACTTGTGATCCCCACTAAATGGAAACTTCATTTACATTTGTAAATTATTATAGAGGAAGGAATGTGGCTTGGAAAGGCCTAATTGAGGTATGGCCAACATCTCAAATGTTAGGTGACAAGACAAGTTCCTTAGAGGAAAGCACTAGAGAGGACATGATGGTAGAATGCATTGAAGTTGAAGAAGATCTAAAGTTGATACACAAAATGGTAGACCTACCAATTTCCAATATAAATGTTACAAGAAAAATATGGTTCCAACATAAAAGGGTTAAAAAAGAGCTCCAAAGTAAGAAAACAATAAAGTTGTCAAGTTGGTTGAAAGTGTTGAAGCTAAAGAAGATATCATAGTAATACAAAATGGAAAAAATATGACAATGATCAACATAATTTCTCTAAGAAAAATATGGGGCCAACTTAAAAAATAGGCAGAGTACTTCATTGTCATGATGATGGATCCCCTTTGGAATTTGAAATGTAGACAAGATTCATCTAATATTGTGGTAAATCTGAACCATATTTCTCCAAAAGAAGACCACATAAGTTTAAAATCTAAAAAAGTACTTCATGATAAAGAAGCAAACACCCTAAAGGTATGCCATCAAGAAGTGGCATCAAGATGAGACAGTACTCTAGAGGAATATAGTGATATTATAAGGTAGAGTAGTCACTATGCAAAAAATTCTCATGAACAATGGTCAAAACCTATTTATATATGAATGTAAAGAATGTTAAATTTTCCAAAATGATCAATCATCAATATACCCATAAGTCATTCTGATGATGTGAGTCAATCAATAATTTTCCGCTTCCCTTTTTCACAAATTTTTTACCAAAAGATATCTTACAAATATACGAATACTAATTTGAAGGTTGATCCCATGAATAACAATGAGAGTGCCTCCTTCAAGTAGCACAAGGGTGATCCTTTAGTGTAAGATTGAAGAAATTTTAAATGGAAATGGAGAAAAACCTTAGTGTATTCTTGAAAATGAGAAGTAATATAACCGTTAAAAAATTCCCTTAGAAAATGAACAAAACATGATGTTATCCTTGATAACAACTAGGTTTGTCTAGGTTGGTCTTAGGTAAGTTAGGTTAGGTCGTCAGGGTGAAATAACATCATGAAGTTCATTAATTTTCAAAAAATGTACATATGTGGGGGTCTTAAAGGTCATCATTAAGGTGATAGGTGTCAATGTCAAATAAAAATCCCAAAAATATCTCGTACATAAGTGAAATTGGCCATTTCATGTAAATTTGGAACTTCTACACAAGTTTGTAGAAAAATCAGTGTAAAATAGTCAGAATTTGCTATGAACTTGCCTAAAAACTTTGTTTTTACAATGAGCTGAAGTTTTGGTATTTTTTAAGAATTTAATGTATTTAAAAGAGCATATGAGTCATCAAAAGTGTTGAGGAGTGTCATTGGGACACTTGTTGAATATCACTTAGCAAGAGGATGACATGGCTGCCAGCACACCATTTTTTCCACCTCACCAATACACATCTCATCTTCAAATTCGGAATATAAGGACCTAAAATCTAGCATGACAGTTTTCCACATGATCAGGGTTGTTGACACCTTAGCATGCCAGTTGGGTTCAATGGAGATGGTGCAAGCAGAATTGAAGAAAAAAGGGTTTGAAGATAATTATAGTGGATGACCCTGCTGCCCCTTGAAAGATGGTAAGACACACTTTTTGACCAATTTTGTCTTAGGATACTCTATCAAATTAGTTACAAAGATGTAAGCATTTTTTTTGGAGATGAAGAGTAAAAATTGAAAAATCTGGAAAAGTTAGGCAAGTTCATAGCGAGCTCCAGCCTTGAATCTGAGTTTTCGCTACGAACTCACTTTAGAATGTTTTGAGGTCAAAATTCCAAAAAAATATCATGATAGGGGTGAATGAAGACATTTTTTTACCTTATATTACCTAATGAAGACCCTCCAATAGTCATCAAATTCAGAAAAGTGCAGAAGGTGGTGAAATGAAAACGCTACAAAAACTATGCTATGAAATTTCCTGTACATCACTGTTTTAGCAGTCAACTTAAACTTAAATTTTTGAACAAATGAAAAAAAAAATGGAACTATAAAGGAGGATTTTCTTCAGCACAAGCCCATCTACAAAAACATCTCTCATTTTTTGCAAAGCCATTAGAGTTTGGAAATTATGCACTACTCTTTGAGGCTTACTTTTCAGAATTTTCATTAACCAGATTTGTGTAAAAAATGTAAAATTCGACTTGAAAGAGGTCAATCTCAGCATCCAAGTGGCATAATGGCACATCAGCAGTCTAGTACACTCAAAAAATTATTTGGTTGCATTTGATAAGGGTTATTAAAGGTATTTTTTGAACTATTTAATGAAAGAAGAGTCATTTTTGTATTCAAACTCTGCCAAATTGAAAATATCCCTAGGAAGTCTCCAAGTGATGTAATCCTATTTGAAATAGGTCTCTGAGGTAGGAATTTGAAGCTATCAAGGTGGAAACTATTTGTATGAGTCCTCACTCTATAAATGAGAGGAGTTTTAGAGTTAGAAGGGGTATATGGATGTTATGACCAATGTTGTTATTATAATCTTTTTCCTACTCAGTTAATATACAGTTGTAGAAAACTTTTGTTCAGACCTAGGATTATTTGTGGGCTCTTATGTGTTTATCTCCTTTATCTATTTAATTTTAATTAAAATTCATACATAATTACTTGGAATTCATATATAATTATGCTCCAACTTCCTTTATGTATCTAGTTTGTTGTCAGAATTTTTTTATAACAACTCATATGCCTCAGCTTCCATGAATGATATGTTTATGTAATTGAGTTTCATACTGACTCCATGCCCAATGGTAGCCATCACACATATTTCCCTGCAAAAAACAATCCAAAAGACATATGAGGGTTAGTCATATTCTTTTTAAAGCTTCATTATTGAATATCATATATTTTCTTGAGAGAGCCCTCCATGTTTGGAAGGGCTAACTTCCAACCCTAAGTGGTTTGAAATAGCTACATCAAATTGACTGTTGAGCAGCCCAATTAGTCTCAGTTTGGTGATAACACATGATATGCAAAAAATTCATAAAACAAAAGAAAAAATAGATCGACGACTTAAAAATTAACCTCTTCAAGGGGGAAACCTCCCTTACATCACATAAATGAACAATTATTGGATGATATAAATGAAAATACATCCTTGGTATATACAGGAGTCTATGGTGTCAAAATATAATCATAGTCTACATAACAATAATAATGTAAGGGCACAATAATAATAATGGTGAGGTTCTATGGGGCATAACAATAACAATAAGGGGGCTACATGCGCACAATAATAGCAATAGGGGGGATACACTAGTATTATAGGAACATAACATACCCCTATCCTTTAAAAAGTGTTTTCCTCAATATTTGAGTAGTTTTGGATGCTTTTGTATAAAATTCTCATCCTCTCATGTGGAATCTTCAGTGGGTAAGTTATTCCACATAATGAGATACTCTGAAATTGAGTTCCTCAATTCCCTATTTATTGCCTTTATTTTCTTCTCTTCTTTGTAGGTTAGTCCTAAAGATAAGTTTTTTTTTAGAATCGAAATGTCGACAAGAAAAATGAAGACTATGGATAATCCGAATTATCAACCAAACTTCTACCACATAAATCTACAAACTATGATTTTTTAGTTTTCAGGTTCTTGTTTCTGTGAATGCTTCAAGATCCACTATGATTTTTCCTTCTTCGCCAAGTTAAGGAAATATTTTTTGAACTAGGATCTTGTCACCGATAACTTTCTTTAAGCGCGAAACATGGAGAACTAGGTGTACTCGAGAAGATGCAAATAACTCCAATTTGTATGTCATAGTATCAATATTTTGCAACACTTTGTAAGGACCAGAATACTTGGGTGATAATTTATTATCCTTCTTAGCTTGCTTTGAGGGACATTTTTTTATATGGATGTAGCCTTAAAAATACCCAATTTCCTAGATCAGAACTTCTTTCGTTGTGATGTTTTTATGCATGTTGTTACATTCGATTCTGCACCAGAGTGAGGTTATCCTTTAAGAGTTGAAGAACTTGTTGTTGATTCTCGATGTGGTATTCCACTACTTGAACCTTATAATTTTCTCTTAAATATGATGTGATGGACAGTGGATGATATCCATAAAGTTCCCATAAATGCGGTCATTTTGGTTGTAGTATAGAAGGAAGTGTTATACCACAATTCAGCCAGAGGTAACCACTTGACCCATTGTGTTTGTTTATAAAATACAAAGAAACACAAATATCCTTCCAAATATTTGTTCAATCTCTCAGTTTTCTCGTCAGATTGAGGATGATAAGATGATCTATGAGCTAATTAAGTACCAATATAAGAAAATAATTTCAAAAATTTCTAGTGAAAATGAGATCTCTATCAATTACAATAATCTTTGTGTTTCCATGTAGCTTTTGAATTGTTTCCATAAATGCAGTAGCAGTTGTACTAGCTTTAAAAGGATGATATAATGCAAAAAAGTGTTCATACTTCGTATGTATATCAACTAACACCATGATGACACTCTTCGCTTCAGACTCGGGTAAACTTGTGATAAAATCCATTGAGATCTCCTCCCAACGCTGACTTGGAATGGATAAAGGTTGTAACAGACCTGAGGTCTTATCGTCTCAAATTTATTTTGTTATCACATCAAACATTATGTTGCAAACTTATAAACACCAGATTTAAGGCTATCGTCAAAAAATTCCTTCTTGACCTTGTGGTAATTTTTAAAAAATCCCAAGTGCCCTCCTAAGGGGGAGGTATGAAATTCCAAAAGAATATTTTCTTTGAGTTGGGAATTCTTACAGATTATCAACAATCTTTGTACTATAATGAATCATTTTCCAAATAAATTTATCGAATGTACTGGTATATTGCTGCAACTTTTGAATGAGTTCCCACACCTATTCATCATTCTTCCATTCATCCCTTGCTTCAGTTATCTAATCAATTTGGATAATAGAAATCGAACAAAGCAATGCTTCCACATCCTCGTCCTTTCTTGAGAGTGCATCTACAACAACATTTTTCTTCCCTTTTTAATAGACAATTTCAAAGTCATTACCCAATATCTTTGTGACCCATTTTTGTTGCTCTTCTAAAGATAATATTTGTTCCAAAAATTATTTAAGGCTATCGTGATCTATTTTTACCTTGAAGTGTCTTCCCATTAGGTAAGGTTTCCATTGCTTTAGTGCATGTAGTATTGCCAACATTTCCTTCTCATAAATAGGTTTGTTTAAATACTTTCCCTTGATTGGACGACTTTCAGAAGCATTGGGTCTTCCTTCTTGCATTAAACAAAAACAATTCCATTTCCTCGGGAATCACATTCCACAATAAAAAATTTTGTGAAGTTCAGTGTAGCTAAGACTATTGATTGGTACATTGCCTCTTTTAGATGTTCAATGGACTTATTTTATTTTGGAGTCCAAGAAAATGCATCTTTCTTCAAGAATGTTGTTAGAGATGCTACTATTCTCCCATAATTCTTAACAAAATTGCGATAATACCCTATCAATTTGAGAAATCCCCAAATATGATTTAGGGTTGTAGGGATTTTCCATTCCTTAATGGCTTTAATTTTATTAGGGTCTACCTTAACACCCTCATGTGATACAATATGACCCAAATATTCCACCTTTTGTACTCCAAAGAAACATTTGGAGGTTTTTTCATATAATTGTTTCTCCTCCAATAGTTTGAGCACCTTGTCAACATGTTGAACATGATCCTTCCAAGCCTTATTGTAGATTAATATATCATCAAAAAATACTAACACAATTTTTCAAAGGAAGGTTTTGAAAATGGAATTCATCAAACCTTGAAATGTGGAAGGTGCATTTGTAAGGCCAAAATGCATGACCAAAAATACATAATGACCTTCATGAGTTTTGAATGTTATTTTTGGAATGTCTTTAGTCTCCATTCTAATATGATGATATCATGAATGAAGATCCAACTTGGTGAAGTAAATTTCTCCATGTAATTCATCCAAAAATTCATCAATGACAGAAATGGGAAATTTATCTTTAATAGTGAGTTTCTTGAGCTCCCTTTAATTCAGACACATACACCAGGATCTGTCCTTCTTGTGCACCAATATTACTGGAGTAGAGAAATAACTTTGACTAGGTTGAATTATACAGACCTCTGGAATTTTTGCAAACATACGTTCAATTTCACTCTTTTGGGCATAGGTATATATGTAAGGCCTAATGTTTGGAGGAACACTTCCTGCAATCAAGTGAATAGCATGATCATAATCATGAATATGTGGGAGGCATTTAGGATTCTCAAATACCTTAGAATGATTGTCCAAGAATTTTTGGAGATCTAGAGAAATAGATGATTTTAATGTTTGATCCTCTAGTGATCATAAGTATGCAATTACACCTTGTTATTTTTTCAAAATAGTTTTCATGCCATTAGAGATGATTATATTCCCTGGCTTCCCTATGATAGCCCTTAATTCAAATTACTTTCCCTCCCAAAAAAAATTCAAGAAGAATTCCTGGAAATTAAAATCTATCGTCCAACATCAACACCATCCATTGGAATGGAAAGAATTAGACTATTCAATACCATTCCCCCGTGGTTGTCTTGATATTATGACACTTTCTAGATAAATTTATAGTCCCTTCATTTGCAACCATCACTTGACACTTTAGTGCTGGATATAGAAATAAATTCAATTCCTTGGTTATCTTACAATGAATAAAATTATGGGTACTACCCAAATCAATAAACATTATTACATTTTTCTTCTTTATATATCCTTCTATCTTGAGAGTTTGAGGAGTGGTAATTACCACCAATGAATTACAAGATATGGTCGGACTCATTTCTTCTTTCTCTAGGGTTGGTTCCTAGTGTGTATCATCTTCTTTTGGTGTTTCTTGATCCTTTTCTTCCTCCTCTTCATAATATATGTAAAATAATTTATTCTTGACACACTTATGACCTATAGTGTATTTTCTATCACAACTGTAAGAAATCCCTTTTGCTATTTTTTCCTCCAATTTTTTTGGTGCCAAACTTGTATGTTATGTAAGGCTAGGAACACCAACACTTCCATATTTATAGTTGTGGTGGTATACTTCCTTGTTGACATCATTTTTCTTTCAACTTTTCTTGCAACCCTGAATGCCTTCTTTAATGAATCAGGTTCCCAAATGCTAACCTCATGTTGGATTTTATACTTCAAATTCCCTATGAAGACATCAATATTATGCTCCTCTTGAATATTAGTTACCTTTATATTCAATTTTTGGAATTCCTCAATGTGCTTCACCATTGAACCCGTTTGTTTGAGAATTATCAATTGGCTAAAGAAATTGTTGCTCTTTGTATCTTTGTAATTTGATATCATTTCTTTCGTAAACATTGAACAAGTGTCAAGTGTTTTATGAGAGAAAATCCATCGATACCATATAAACTAATTTGGTTCTAAATATAAAGATGCAATGCATACCCTTTGTGTGTGTTTCACATCATGTAGATCAAAATGATTTCTCCATCTGTAGTATCCATGTTACCAAATCCTTGCCATCAAACTTTCTCATATCGATCTTTGGAATGTGGTTATTATTTAATCTAAAGTTAGAGTATATAAAATCATTATTAACATTCCTTTTGTTCTCATCAAGGGTTTCATGGGATGCCTTTTCTTAATTAGGAAGCATTTCTTGTAGCAACTTTGTCAAACCTTCCTTCAAACCTCCCATGTCTGCTTTTAAACCATTCATTTTGCCTTTTATTTCCACTTTTAAACCATCCATGTCACTTTTTATTTTCAATTTTAAACCATTCATGTCCCCTTTTAATCCATCCATGTCCCCTTTTATTTTATCTTTGGTTTCTCTTTGTGAGAGTAAAATTTATTGCACTTGGTCCTGTAATTTTGATATATCATGTTGCAATTCTTCCTCTTCACGCGTCATAGTAGAGCTTTCCGAGGGTTTAATGGGTGTATAATTCTTTGTTTGGGTGGAATTTTATAACCAAATACTAATACCTATGCTTCAATAGTCCCTTGGAATCAATTCAAACTAACTTTCCAAACAAAAGTTATGTAATTTTAAAAAAATACACACATTTTTCTTGATTTTAGGAGCTTGATATTGAAATTATTGTAACTATGTAATTTTGGCTCTCCAAGGTCTGAAATTTTGTTCCATGGTATCCCTATGCGTCTTCTTTCCAATGCCACAAGTCAGAACGAGATTGGATTCCTCAAGATAAAGTTATGCCCAATCTCCCAAAATGACATGGTTATGGACTAGTTCCATATAGCGAACTTGTATGGAATACCATGCATCAATGTTTAAATATTTAGCCCCAAAAATGATACAAGAAAAACCAATGTCAGTGTTATTTATAACTTTTTTTTATAAAATTCAAATCCGATGCTCATAGAGAAATTTATGATGATTTTCCCTAGGTCACCTGTTTGAGACTAAATTCTAGAGCATGCAAAAACCCTAAATTATTCGAACCATAAATCAGAAAATATAACGAACCAATATTTAAACTTTTTACATGAATTTAACCAAGATTTCTTCTCCATGTGTTCTAAATTTTAGCTTCTGAAGCTTTGTAGAAAAAAATTTATAACAAAAATTCCAAGATGTCATGTTTGAAGCACTGAAACCCTAGAATATGAAGCTATGATACCAAATGTTATGCAACGAGATCACAAAACAGAAGAAAATATAGATCAATTACTTGAAAATTACTCTCTTCTAGGGTAAAACCTCATTTATATCACATAAAGGAACAATTCTTGGATGATACAAATGATAAGATCTCCTTGGTATATATAAGACTCTAAGGGATCACAATATAATCAGAGCCTACATAAAAATAATAATGTAAGGACACAACAATAACAATAGTGGGGTTCTATGGGGTACAATAATAACAGTATGGAGGCTACATGGGCACAACAATAACAATATGGGGGTTGCACTAGTATTATATGGACCTAACAAAATACATCCTTATTAGGTTAATAATACCATAAATTTTCTCTCATAAACCATCACTAATCTATGTCATATGGTGGAGTAATTTGGAACCAAAAACAAATGTGCTACTAAAAATAAAATAGGTAAATGTACACACCATCACTAGAATTAAAATTACTAGAGAGTGAATCCATCAAGATGCTTCCCATTTTTTAATGAAACATGCATATGAAAATTTGACATTTTACATTCTTTTTTATTTGAAGCTCTCAAAACTCATATATACCTTGTACATTTTGTCATGTGGTAAAAAAAAAATTTGTATGGAATTGTGATATCTTTCTAATGTTTTTTTTTACAAAAATATACTAATGCCATTTAATGCATCAAATTTTCATTTAATATAATGCTTGTCCTTGCAATTTTGGAAAATTTAATAAGTGATTTATGTTTCCAACACCAAATTCAATGTTCAATATATAATTTTCAATACATACATATGAGCATGATCTACACATAATGTAGTATATCCCACATTTTTTGGAAGATTCTATTTTGTTATTATTACACAAAGTTGGAAAATCAATATTTGAATTGTACTTTTCACACCTTTGTGTTCCTTGAAACTTTTTTTCTCTTATTTTGTAAACTAAGAAACAAAAATACCCTTTTGAAAAATAATTTTCTATGTGGATTCCACATATTTTTATAATATTTTGGTTATGTCATTTTTAAGATACACAATATTTTTTGTTGGCTTTAACTCTTTGGGAATTTTTTTTTGAATAAGTTTTAGAAAAAATAAATTGAAAAAATATTATAAATTAAGAATGAGAAATTGTATGTCATTATATAGAGGACAATGAAAAATCAACAAGCACCAAGTCCACCATCTTCAATGGAAGAGATAGAGTGATTTCACTTCATGGAAACCTTCATCGGAGACTAAAAATGGGAAATTATTCTTAATTATTAATCCCTTGCTTGAGGGCTTAAAAAACCTTGGATTAAGGTATTTTAAAATCATCAATCAAGGTACTTCTAACAAAAATAGTTGATTTTTATTTGAAATTACTAATCAAGGTTTTAATCCCCATGTTTAAGTTTTAAACCTTGATGAATGGATTAAAATATCAGTCAAGACAAAACCTCAATATTGCATAAACTTTTGAACAAATGATAATTAATTTAAAATATAAATCTTACCACCAAACTAGAGGTTTCCTAGAGCATATCCCTAAAAATATTTATCTATGGATGTTATGAATTATAAACAAAATGACAACAAAAAAGGAAAATACCTTAATCTTAACAACCCCAATCCACCAAACAATTCAAAGATGAGATACCAAAGTGTTCCAGTGAGTTTCATCCCTCTAGGGAGATATTATAATGTACATAATAACTATTTATTATAGCAAGTGTAATATTCCCTTAATTATTCAATTACTATGTTAAAGTAATTTAGGCATTCATTTTTAGCTTATCTCAAATCAACAAGAAATATGATTGCTAGAAATTACAAAACTATGAAGAAATATATGACTAAAATAAAATATATAGTTTAGACAATTATTGGATAAGTAGCCCCAAAGATTGAGTGCCAATTGTACTTACATATATACTTCTACCATTTGTTGAATGGAATCTACCAATTAATGCATGAAAATCAACGTGGGTAGTTGTGAGATCAAGAAAAGGGTAAGTGTAATCATGGTTATTCATGGGATGTAAATGGGGTTTTAAAACCAACTGATCAATAGGGAGGGTGCAAGTATTGGAGGTCCAATGATATCCCATAGTGATGATGGAAACACGAGGAGATAATGAAACATGAATGACTCTACATTGTTATGGGAAGGAATAATGATAAGCATAATTAGTGTGGAAGGTTTTAAAGTGAGATGTTCTAGGAAATTAAAGGGGAAAGTTGACTTCGTGGGACCTATCACCCCTATTTGCATTCAGTCCATTGGAATTACTCCTTTATTTTCATTTATAGTTTTTCACCATGTCTACTATCCTTTTTCTAGATTGTGCCTTCAGCTAACCTATTGGGATATCTCTGGGGACGGTGGAGCTTTGTTGCGAGCTTCTCCACCTACTATCAAGGAGGTATTTGTAGGAAATTTTGTGGACATGGAGTGACTACGGCACACTCATAGATGTTGGAAAGTAATGGATGTGGGTAGACTGATTCCTACACATACATATTAACAAGAGATTCTTAAGGTATCAAAAGCTATCCTTTTTTTTCTTTGATTCTCCTTCAATGACTTAGTCTCGTCAATTCAGATCCTCAACCATACGATAATGGCCAAGCTACTATATACAAGTCCATTGACTATAAATACAACAACAAATATTACCTCACTTGTTCAATTAAAATTTTAAATTACTTTACACATTCATGTTTACCTTATGTCAAATTAATAAGACATATGATTATTGAAATTATTATATCGTGAAGGAATAAATGGTTAAAAAATAAAATATGTAGTTTACATAAGTATTTGATAGCTATAAACTTCATTAATATGCATAAATATGAAGTTCATGTACATACCATAGCCTTGTCATAGGAATAGTACAATCCTTTAGCTCTCTAAAACCCTAGCTAATGAAAACAGTGAAACCCTAGCTCATCCAAGGAGAAACAAAAAGCATGCATCATACAAGTATATCCTCCAAGGCTAGGCATATATTGTTCTTCTTCACCTCGAAAAATATAACCTAGAGTTTAATTTCAAAACTTTGATCTCCAACTCTCTAAGGGATGAAACATTAATGCTAATATTCAATATTCTCCATGAAGCTCAAGAAACCCTAGTAACTTAGAGAGAGATTAACAAATAATATCCAAGAGATAGAGAGGAGAAGCATTTCAATCCTTTGAATCACACATATACACAAGATTAAATAAGACTATTGAATGGGTAAAGGTCTCTCTCTCTCTCTCTCTTTCTCTCTCTCTCTCACATATATAAGAGGCTCACAAATGTGGATTTGTGCACTCAAAGGGTACACATATCAAGCTCTAAGGTAAGGTCCTCCATCAAATTAAATTAAACTAAATTAAATCAATCAAATATAAATTAGATTAAAATTATAATTAAATTATATTTTATTAGAATTAAATTAAATTAATTCATAATTAAATTAAATTATAATGTAAATTAATTTAAATTAAAACATAATTAAAATCTAATATTTATTATTCATAAAACCTTTGTATCTCTATTACTAAAATATTGGGTTTTTTACATTGAATTAAAAATTATTATATTTAAATTAGATTTAATATTCATATTAGATTTAATATTTCCATATATTAAAAAAATTAAAAATTACAATTTAAAAAAAAATAAAAATTACTATTTAATAACAATAAATTAAAAATAAAATTACAATTTAATAAATATTTATTTCATCTATAAATAAAACATATATACATTAAAAGACCAAAGTTTTTAGATAAATTCTAATTAATAAATTATTTAATTATTTCCTGTAGCATTCTTCTTTGTCGGCCATTTCTTTCTTCCATTGTCCCTTCATGCATATTTATAGTTCTCCTTTTCTATTGTTCTTCCTCGACCTTTGTCATGACAATGGGTGTTGTTGTAGACTCGAAACATTGACACTCAAACATGTATACTATGGAGAAATTTTCGACCTCTTAATCTAAAGGAGAACAATACAACTTCAAGGATGACAAATCCACGTACAATAAAAAATATATATGTAAAATCAAATCCTATGAATTTTTTTGTGTGGAAAGTAACCTATAATGGGATGAGAAAGTAGTTGTTAATGTTAAAGGGTCCATAGATAATTTCAAGGTTGAGTAAGACAAAGCCAAAATTAGAAGGAAAGAAAAGGAGAAAAGGAGGATCTACTAAGGGAATTCACTAAGAATATTAAACCTACTTCATTTATTGAAGAACTATCCCAATAATTGGAGGAAGAAGTTTTCATAGTAAAAACCAAGGAATACATGGAGAATATATCCGAAATTTTCATAAAGGAAAATGGCGCTGGAAATTAATTATTGCATTCCATGGATATCCATTTTGATTGGATATAGTGTAAATAATTTTAATTTTGTTGTTGGAATCTTACATTTAGTTCCTAAAAATTAATCTCATGTCATAGCAAATTGAGGAACCTCAACAAGCCTCCGTGAACTACATGTCTGTGGCATTTCATTCCCAAAATGGGCTTTCTTATATCCCAACTAGAAATGATTACATTCCATCTCTACAAGCTAAGTAGTCTCCAAAATAACATCATATTTAGTTTCATTTATTCTTGAATAACCATGGATATTATTACCTTGTTCCATGGCCAATAAATTTTCACATGTAGGGATAACAATAACAATGATTTTTTAGTTGTGTTTTATGCATAGGATTTCCATTTCATTGGAGAATGTTGAGGCTTCATGGAGACCCAAAATTATTATTTAGGAAATTATTTCATTCTATGACCCAATGCTACTATATTCAAATCCATCTCTTATTATTACATAACCATGGATCTTCTCACCTTGTTCTAAAGTCAATAAATCTATACGTTGTGACAAAATGCTAACCATGGTGATTGAGATGGGATTTATGTCAAGGACTTGCATTTTGTTGAGGAATGCCAAGGTTCCACGGGAAAGGCTAATCTAGGAATAACTAAAATTTATTGCACACCATAACCTAACATCTCATTTAAGAGTTATATTAAAAACTTTGTGGCCAGTGGTAATATACCCACATTTGTCATACATGTTGAAAAATGAATTATCAACCATTATAACATCATATTCAAATTCACTTCTTATTGCATAAATATTTATTTTATTACCTAGTTCCAAAGAAAACAAACCTACACATGCTAGTAGAGCACCAACCATATTGATTGAGGTGGGTTTTATTCCCTCTCCTTTCATTTCATTAAATAATTTCAAGGGTTCATGGGGATGAAAAATATGTAGAATAACTAGAAATGATTTTATTCCATAGCTCAACATCTCATTTAGGCATTGTTTTAATAATTTATGGGTAATATTAACATCCATACATTAAGCCTTAAGGATTAGCTCAAATGGTCATGAGTTACATGTGGGACCTCTTATCTCTGCCCCATAGTTTCGTAGGTCATGGGTTTTTCTTTCTTGAGACCCTTGAGATTAGGCTCTATAATTGGGGCTATGATTTTACCCATTTAACATGAATGGATCATGGGGAAGTATTTGGATGGTTTTCCACACGGGTTTCATTGGAAAAGAAAAGCATCCCTGCATTTGAGGTACAAATTTACAAACACATTATCCATGACAACAACATATTAAAATTCACTTCTTATTTCATAACCATGGATATTATTATATTTTTACATAGCCAAAAAATATAGAAATGAAAGAAGAACACAAGCCATGGTGATTGACTTGGGTTTGATGCTCAAAACTTCATTTTAGTGAAAAATGGTAAGACTTCATAGGAGATGGACAATATGGGATTAAGCAACAATGTTTTCATTTCATGGCTATGAATTTAGATGTGATATAGTGTAATTAATTTTGATTATGGAATCAAAATATTTCATTTCATTTCTATAAAGGTTAATTCAATTGACAAGTTGAGGAATCTCACCAAGTCACCATAAACAAAGTGCTTGTCATTACTTCATTCCTAATAACAACCTATTGTAGTTTGGGTTTACTTATATTCCAATTAATAATTATTTCATTCCATCTCTACAATACCAATTCCCACAAAAACATTGTATTCAATTCCAAATATTTTTACATAACTATGGATCTATTTACCTTGTTTTGAAGCCAGTAATTTTGCACATGTAATAAGAACAATAATAACATAGATTGAGTTATTTTTTATGCCCAAAATTTTCTTTTTGTTGAATAATTTCAAGGCTTAATAGAGACCCAATATTTCCCAACATATCATTTAGACAAGGATTGCATTTCATTCCCCAACATCATTCAATTCAAATTTAATTATAATTGCATCACCATGGATCTACTTACCTTGTTCCACAAATTGTAAACCTACACATGCAAGCATAACACTAACAAGGTTGATTGACTAGGTATTTATTCCCAAATACTTGCATTTCATCAAATAATGTTATGGGTTCATGGGACCCAACATCACCCAAAATCTCATTTCAGAAATGATTGCATTCCATGACCCAACATCTCATTTAGGCATGCTTTTAGACAATTTGCAAGCAATGGTATCATCCCATTGTGATAAACCAAATATTATAGTATGATGCCTTCTTTCATGTAGTATGGTCCACATTGACATGTAGTATTCTATATTTTATAGTGATTTATATAACCTTGATGTTTGTGGAGTTTCATGTAGATAATGTGAGGCCCTGCATTGACAAAAATGCATGCAGGCAAAAAGAGGTTTTGAGTCAAGGGTTATCAAAAGTGGGTTTTTATGATTCCTTTAAATATCCTCCTCTTATTTTTAGTTATAAAAATTATTGTTCACATGCATTCATTTTACATATATGTTTTTCTAGCTATATATTATCCCTAGGGACCTTAAAGGGGAAGGGGTTATGAAGCATGCTATTAAATTATTAATTTATCTCGATAAAAAGACATTTTAAGGAAATTATAGCTTAAAAAACCAAAAAATTAAGATGTACTTTAGATAGTGACACTTGTTAGAATCACAATGAAATACATATTTTACTAACATGGAATTTTAAAGTGAGAAATGAAAACGTTGAATTGGAACTTTTTATTCATGCATACTAAAGATAATGCTTGGAAATCATTCTAATATGAGGAAACCTATAGTGAAAATATGTACACTTGTAGTATAATCATAAATGATAATGGCATTTCTAATCCATGCATAAATATGATTGTATAAAATAGGGAACATGGAGGCACATACACCTCTTTGAGAATAATGATAATATTAATAAGAGAATCATTTCCATGGGCTATTGAATATAATATGAGAATGACCATATGGAGAACCACCTACATTCTGGGAAAAATAGTCCTTGGAGCCACTAGAATGTTACGGAGCATCATCATCAATAAAATGCTAGAGACGTGGCTTGGGAGAAATAACATAATGCTCAAGTTAAAAAAGAGATAATAACTTGAAATATAATATGATGATGCTTAAATTTTGTAATCAAAGAGGGATATGAATTTAGTTATGGATAGGAATATAATTTTGTTTAGATCGTGAGAAGAGTGATGACTCAAAACCCCTGCATTGGGGGTACCTTAAAACTCAATGTACAGTGGTCAATAGACAAGTGATCATGTAACATACATTTTTATCATGAAGAAAAATGGATTAAGTGAGAAAAAGATAAAAGCCGTCTTTATCAAAATATAAAACTAGGTTCCATGCTCCATATGGTTACTATCACGTGTTTATTTGGTTGATTAATTCTATAAAGAGAAATGTAAAGATAAATGAAATTTTGTTGCTTAAAAAAATTTCCTTAAGTTTTCTTTTGAACATGAATGGAAAAAGAGTTAGATATGCTTAATTTAAAAAAAATTGTACATAATGGTCAGTAATTAGTTCTAAATTGTGCAAGGGAAAATAATCGAAGTCCTAAATATGGTATTAGAATTAGATTGTGACTATAAGGCTCTAAGGTTTTTTTGGAATATTTTATGTTGTACACCTTGAAAAGGTATGGGTAAGATCTACTCATTTTCATGCGAGCACCTATAGGCCAAGAAATAAATATATTTATTTAAAAACTTAACTCTCATTTTTAAGTTGAGAAAAAAAAATTCACATTAAATAAAACAAAGAAAATGTAATTGAAAATTATGATCCCAATCCATATAGAGAGAGAGAGATGTTGTATAACTTGGTATATACATCGTTAGTTCCAAAGCATATATATATATATATATATATATATATATATTTATTTATTTATTTGGGTTCATATTAACTAACACTTATAAGTGGAAAATAGATTCTTCATCAAGGATTCATCAATAAATTGATATCATATCAAATGGATTGATATTGGTGATATTAAAAATAATTAAGATATACTTTAATATTAAATAGTATTAGGAATGAGGTATTTTTGAAATTAAACTAAGGACACATAAATTGAGGGGGCAGGTGGGTGGGTTCAATTAACCAAATTGTTTATTTTTATGGGGGAGAGCTTCAAGGAGCTTCTCAAGTTACCAAAATTTCAATGTGTACAAGTAGGTGGAATTGAGCATCCTCAACATTCGAGTAGAGGAAACTTATCTAACCCTATCTATGAAGGTTAAAATTCTTCATTTTGAAGGATGATTGTCATCCTAGGATTCCAATTAAAGTAATTTTTAGCTGAAGGACCCTAAATTTAACGTTTTTATTTGAAAAATGGTTGAGTATGGAAATATTTCTATAATGAAAACATTTGCATAGAGTTTTGAATCTTTTTGTGTTAAGCAATTCTATACATAAGAGATATTCATGATATTGTGTACAAATAATAATCTATTATCCTCTTGGAGATATATGGGTTTTCAATAAGCTATAATTCCTATTTCGATTGAATGGGAGGTTGGAAGTAAGAGGTGTTACTAGTATCCTACACAGTTTGAAAACACTAGCGTTGGAGTATTGCTCCTTTTTCTAATTGGAAACATCAAGGGATTGAAATTAAGAGGTAATGAAACTTGATCCAACAAGATGAGGACATACGTCTTTTTACGATTTTTGCTTGAAGTGAAACATCTCGTGGAGGGATGGAATAATACGTATCTCATTCTTACACTTTATAGAAATTCTCAATGAACAAAAAATATTTCATTGAGCAATGAAAACGATGAGAAGTTTCATAAAGGGATATAAAGATGAAACTATCTTGTAATTCCTAGAGATGATATTTAATGATAATAATTGAAAGCTCAAGTAACATGTGAAAAAACACATTTTTTGACGTATATACTAGATACATATATTAAATATTGCAACCAACATAATAGGGATATAAATGATAAGGGTATAAAAACTCGAGTGTAAAAAGAAAAGTAAAAGGATGAATAAGAATAAGAAAAAATTACTTATAATATTTAGTAAAAGTAAAAGGTTATTTTATTCATAAATATATATCACGAATAGTATGAAAAATAAGCTTTTGAAAGATTAAAAAAAAACTAAGAATATTTTTTAATATCATAGAAATTCACATTTATGCATTAAATTTAATAAATTAACTCTGAGTTATTCATTTTCATTATGGTTGAATTTTGAACCATACTAGTCCATAAGTAGATATAAACCTTTACTAAAGTGACATTAGTTTAAATTTTTTGTGAAATTGACTTTTTTTTCCTACTCAAAATAATAAGGGAAAACAACATTTTTTCTAAAATCCAAAAAAAATCATTTCAAATTAATGGGATTGAAAATAATAATTGTTAAAATTAAAAAATTGAGTTTTATTAGGGATATTTACAGGTGTTGAATCCATTTTTGCATTAAAAATAATTAGTTAAATAAATTTAAAATTGTAATTTCAATAAATATTTTATCATCGAATTCCAATTATGGAAAACTAAGAAAGGTCAAAATCATATAATTTTTAGCATTCTTCTTTCACATGATAGAGTTCAAGTCAAAATAATTGATGATCCAACCTTGGTACTAGTCTTTGTTCTCCAAGTTGCTCCTTATTTTCCTATCATACTAAGTGTTACTAAAGAGGATGATAATAAATGTACCTATTATGATCACATTCAAACTAGCAGGAAGGAAGATGTTTGCTCGAAGGGAAAATTTTAGGGGATGAATTTCAAATATGGGATAAGTTTCCATCTTTGTTCCAAAAATAATTCAACAGTTCACATTTTTCTCTAAAATTGGTTTGCCCAAAATCTATAGAATAAAAGCACTATAAGCTGAAAGTTGTCAAAATTCTCTAGAAACTATATAAAATCATTAATTATTTAAATATTTTTACAAAATTATCATCACACATTTTTATGGTTTCCATTTTAAAAATTAGTAAAATTTTCCAAGATTTCTGCACTTCAATATAAATATGGATCATTTAAATTCTCCTTGCTTACCAACCTTGATGCCTCATTTACTCAAAATTCATCAATCATACAACAAATTTTAGAAGACTATCTTTTAAATGGAAAATATATTGTAAGAGAGCTTCCTTTAGGTAATTTGAAAGGTTCTGTCGATGCCTCAAAATTTGCTGCAACAACATGTGGGGATGACCACCCAGTCCGGACCAAGTAGTTCCTTTTTCGTTTGGAATGGTGTTTTTGACTGGTTTAACTAGATCTAGTTACCTTCTCTCAATCTTCAATGGCTTAAAATATAAATTTTGTGTACCAATGAAGAAGAGACATCAGATCATCCATCTTGTTGATCAGCCAAGAAAGTGATCGTTAAGCTAATTTAGGGTTCATCCAAGCCACAAATAAATTTTTTCCTATTTTGGAAGAGGACTTCTAGTAATGTAGAATTAAATCTAAATGCAAAATTATTCTAAAATGCAAGAAAAAGGAAATTATCTTAATCCTATCTCAATTAGGCAGATATAGATCTAACCCAACTAAGAGCAAGATATTTAAATGATTGGGATTTAAATATGTCTAGCTTATAATGAATATCAAACTAATGAAGTAGTTCATTAACTGACATTATGTATACCCAAACACATTTTATTCAGAGGCCTCTTAACTGAAATAATCAACCAACAACATTTGAGAAGTAGTTCATAAAATGATATTGATTGTTTAATCAATAATTCGAATAATTAAACAATAATATAAGGAAATAGTTCACAACATAACAATGTTTGTTAAATCAATATTAAAAGACAAATTTCTGAGTAAATAGTTACTCAGAAATTAGAATTCAACCCATAAGAGCAGAGATAAATTATAACATATAATTGAGACACGTT
This sequence comes from Pinus albicaulis, assembly GCA_034641835.2. Classification (NCBI taxonomy): domain Eukaryota; kingdom Viridiplantae; phylum Streptophyta; class Pinopsida; order Pinales; family Pinaceae; genus Pinus; species Pinus albicaulis. Next base: position 1,164,448,809 of record CM076575.1, on the reverse strand, counting down.
ACTCATATCGACAATAGTGCACAAATATGAATAAAATGACACATTATTGCCATCATAAAATGAAACTATTATTTAAAACAATAATATTATAAATACCAATTTATTTAATCCATTTCTCTAGCTCTGGTTTCCAATAGTCTTTTACAATGCTTGAACTTCTTCTTTTAAAACTAAAGTTGTAATAGTACAAGCTTCGTTCTCCATACATAATTCAACATACAAAGGAAAAATCCTCAATAATCCTTAGACATGAGTTTTATCTCTTCTACCCTACAACTATAGATCCTCTATACAATAGTGCTTTCAAGAATTCTTAAATTGCAGAGAAGAGGAACCCATAATACATTCTACAATCTACTATTTATAATATTTACAAAATAATTCCTCAACAGAAAGTTGTTGAAGAGTGGTTCTGCTAAATCAAATTTCATTGGCCCATAATCATATTTTTCAATTGTTGGAGCATTTTTATTGATTGAGATATTCTTCTCATCATCTCTTCAATTGTTTTCATGCAAAAAAACAAGTCAAAACAAAAATAAAATCAAAATGCCAAATTTGGAATTAAAACAAATCCAATCAAATTTAATTAAATAAATAAATGAAAAGCAAATGTGAGCTTTCAATTGATAAATGTAGTGGTGTAATTTTTGAAAGAGAACATAGATGAATGGATCTGCACTTAGTAGAGGCATTGGGAAAATAAGAATGCAGAAAATAAAACTTAGAAAATTGTTTTTGTATAAAATTTCAGAGCATGATCTTCCACTAAATTATAGACCCATTAATGATCAAATATAGTTTTGAAACCACTTCAGTAATACTTTTCATGGTTTTATCTATCCAACGGGCCATCCTGGGCCTCATTTGACCAAGTAAAATGTAACTTATGAGCATTTAAATTTAGTATATTGAAATTGTCATAATTCTGAAATTTCTATTGCTTAGGCTAAAAATCAGAATTTTTTAATTAAAATTTTAATCCTAAATTAGATTATAATTTTTAATTAATTAATTGTAGTTAATTAAAAACTAAATTTCAGATTAATTATTAAAAAAAAAATTAATATAAAAATGATTTAAAATAAATTAATTAAGATATAATAATATTATAATTCAAATTAATTTAAAATTATAATATAATTATTATAATAGTGGTATAATATTAAATTAAAACTTTAATTTACAAACCATTCAAATCAATCCAAATAAATACAAACCATTACAATCAATCATAACCAAAATAAAAAAAAAGAATTAAACATACCACTCATATGATATGAGTGAGGGAGGAGAAAATGAATGGAGGTCAGTGGAAGGTGAGGTCATGGAGGGTGAAGTGAGTGGAGGGTGAGGTGGAGTGGAGTGAGGTGAGGATGAGGCCACATTGTTGGGAGGCATAAGGAATGAACTAAAAAAATTCACTATTAAATCCTCTTGTCCTATTGCATTTTTCCAAATCGCAAGATCACAAGTTTTGAAATGAGGTGCTTTAAAAATATGTGATATGCGATATCACATATTTTATCGCATCACAAATATTGATCGCAATAATTTTAAAATCACATTTTTATTTTTTGAGTTGCATTTTTATTTCGACACTTTTGAAATTGGGAGTTTTCGAAGGAAAGAGATAATGTGAAGTGGATCCCACATGGAATAAAAAATTCTACAAAGGACTACACTCATTTTGAAATTTTTGGGTTTTGGGTTTGGTAATTTGTTTAAAAATAATAAATTGGAGTAAACTACCAAGATCCCGAAATGTTTTTCAACCATTCTATAATTTGGCCGGGTTATTTTGTAGGACCGTTAGTGAGGAAATGAAAAAGTGAAAATATTAACTAAAAGATTAATATTTACACTAAATGCATTATTGAACTAAATTAGTTACAAAAATTGGACTATTGGTACATTTTATACATTTTTTAACCCATGCGACACAAATGACCAAACTTCAAAAGGGTGTTATTTACAAACCGGTTGACTAAATGAGGTGAAACAAGTATCGATGGAAAGCTTGCTAAAAATTGAATCCAATGAAACTATCATAATAGAAATCTGATAAAAATGAAAAAAATTGTTGGACAATTAGCTTAATGAAAATCATAAAAGGTGCTTAGCCAAAATTAATAAAAATGGTCCCCATTATTGAAGTAAATAATTCAAAAATGGGGGGTGTTGGGCTTTCCCTAAAACAATGGCGACACACAAGAGAAGGACCAGTTATCTCTTATTAAAGATAATGAACTTTAATTTACCCAAAGGTTAAAAATAATGGAAATCACGAAATTGTAAAACATTTCCATAGGTCTCACATAAATAGATTAAGTAATATGAGTTTTTAAAGATAAGTACTTAAAACAAACTTGAGTAAAAGTGATGAATCCAAATTTGGAAAAAAATTGTTTTAACATTTCCTCATGTGAAAAATAGAAGAAGGTAGAGATAGAATTTTTTGATAAATCATATATCCATTTTATGATTGGTCTCTGACATCGCTTCGCTGCCAATGAGCTTGAACAGTACCCCAACGAAGTTGTCTTTTGTGCCATACAAGCCTAGTCCAGCTGCCAATAACCGTCCATAGCCCCGACAAGTTTACTTGTATTTCCCATGCTTCCTCTTTTAATCACCCTTTTGATAAACGTATTTGCGACCTTTTATTTTATGATGTATTTGAGTGAAAGAGGTGGGATGGTAATAGAGATTTATGTTTAATGGACATAATACTTTGATGATTTTTACTCCAAATTATTTCCCTAGAACTATCAATCATAGGCTTTTTACGTGGAGGGGTGGGAGGGATTCATTGTGTTAAACTCAAATCAGTTCTTTCCTTGAAAAATTAAACTCAATCACTTAAAAAGGATGTGTGTTCCTCCATGAAAAAATATTTAAATCAAGATGGTTTTAATGTTCCATAAATATATTCCTTTAATGATAAATGAAATTCACTGAAATTGATATAGTAAAATATTTCCCATGTATGTCAACCACTTTTAGGTAAGAAAAATACATTTCACATAAATCATATCAGAGTCACCGAAATCAAAACAAAATCAAAAGCAAAGGAAAATAATTCCTAAACTAAAGTAAGAAAAGAAATTAAAAAAAAATGAAAAAAAGCGGAAGGTAAAAGAAAAATCCAAATTTAAAAGATGAACTCCAACAAGACTGATTATATGGATGTCTCAACAAAAGAGATAAAACTAAGAATATGTACGTTCATTCCTATGTTGAGATTTAAATTATTTATCTTGCAGAGTTATAAGAAATGAGACTCCCAAAATGTAGAAGGTGAATAGTAGTGATGCTAGATAATATGATGAATGAGAAGTCTGTGTGTTGCAAATTTTCCTTCTTCAAGGTAAAACCTGTATAAAAGCATCCTAGCCATTTTCTAATAAAAAAATGCTTAAAGATACTGACTAGAGGTCTAGAAACTCCCCAATTTTATTGATTCGATGAGTATCGTTACTATTTCTTTCTAGAATCTCAAAGAGAAAAAGAAAATGAACTTCAAAAACTGATCTGGTAGAGGTGCGAAAGATTCACAAAACCCTGTAAAAAACCAAGTTCGAGATCAGAAAAAAAAAAAAAAACTGAAACAAAAAGTTAAGAAATGAAAATAAATGAAAGTGGAAACATGAAACTTACCATTGGAGAATTGCATTTAATCTTACCTAAGAAATATGTTTTTCTCTAATATAAGTTAACTTATTTCTTTAATTAGAATTGAAAACATGAAGAAGTTGAATTGATTGAAATATTATTGACCCGAAATCATTATTTATTGAATCTAAACTAAATAAATAAGTAAACTAAAAAAAAACAATGTTTCGTATTTAAGGAATCAGAAATAAATCGAATACATCAGAAATGAGGATGAAGATATGTTTCTTTATGAATTGAAATGACGAATGTTCTCTTTGCTTCTTTCATTCTGAATTTTATATCAGCCCTAAATTATTGAAGTTGATTCAAAATCCCAAATAATGTAGCAATTATGTATATGAAGAGGACTTGAATTTTTATATGACAATTATGGAGAAAAATTCAGAATAAAAGAGAATTAAAATATGAATTAACCATCGGTACATTACCTTTACTTGTTCAAAATTCCTTATCAGTGAAGTAGATTGTCAAGAAAAGTAACAGAAGTCCATGTACATACACCATGAAAAATTTATATCCATTTAGTCAGAAATTAATCCCTATAAATGAATACTTGGATTTGGAAAAACTACGATTGAAATACATCCAAGTTTTTGGACCACCATTATAACATGAAAGTATAATTTATATTCAAAAGATAATCAAATGAGACTTCATGTATACATAACGAAATATAAAAATGTAATGATCATAGACTTGTGAAGATTATTAAATCGATATTCTGAAGTTCTAAGTTTTTGAGAAAATCAAAACAAAAGGTAAGAGCTCAAGTTTTCCAAAAGCCCCTAATGGAAAAAACTTCGATAAATAAAAATCTTGCTTGATAAGGTTTCCGATGAGATTTATTTTTAGAATTTTAATGAAATTTCACCTTCATTACAAGAAATCTTGGTATTTAGAATATTGAGGGAAAAAAGATCTTGGAACAAAAGATTTTTTTGTAACTTTAACAAACAAAATTTACAATATTGTTCATTCTTGATAACGAATTCTTGATAAATGTATGATGTAGAAATGTTACATTTATAATGTATCAAACATTCATGTAACATAGGTAAAAGTTTCATAAGAGTTTATAAAGTAACCGTGATGACTTTCATTCCGTTAATGTGAAGTTTTGTAAAAATAATTGCAAGAGCACTTAAATTTACTTTTAAAATAAGTTTCAAGGAGAGGGATTCAATATTTAATAAATATGAGAATAAATAAAGTGTCAAATATCTCAAAATATTTTTCTGAAGCCAAAATCAATTTTACAAAATTCTGAAACCAGAAAATTCCAATGAAGATAGTAAAATAGGGGTCATTTCCTTTACTAAATATGATGGAAAATATAGTATAAAGACAAGGAAATTTGAAGCTTAAAGAAATAAATCTTTAAAATTCATTTTAAATGCTTTCTATATAATACAAACCCAAGAATCTGATAAGTTAACAACTTTGAAATTTTGAGGAAGTCTCGAAAAATGAAAAGCAGAAGATTGGGATTTAAAATTTCATCAATTAGAGATTTTGAGTCTCTTTGGAAGAAATGAATATAACTAAAGGGAAAACAATTTGGCGAGTGTGATGCAATGGTTCAATTTTTCTTGTAAAATTGTATGATTTGGAACATGCATAAATCAAATCACGGATAATATTATTCACAGTAAGTGTTTTCATGAGAAATTTCCTTGGTATGTAGCAATTTAAATCAATAAAAAGCATAAGCATTTCATTCTAGCTAGACCAATGAGAGGTAGAACATGAAAACGTGCATTCACATGGTATTTCGAATAGGTTAGTGCCTTGCTGAATGTTTCACATTGCAAGTGCCTTGACGAATGTTTCACATCGCAAGTTTATTTATCATACAAAAACTTAAAATCTGCGGCTTTCACCCTTTGCCGATGTGTGATAAGTGTTATATAAAAGTTAAATGATAATGATATAGAGGTACATATCAACATTTATCACATCATAGGATCTTAAGATAGAGCATCACTTGAGTTTCGAGATGTGATATAAGTGTTACGGTAGCGGGATTGCGATATGAGCATATGCAATGGGAAATTGTGATGGAGTGATTGTGATATAGGAGAATAGACATGTCAGGTATAGGAAACACCGATATTGTTCTTGTGATAGTGGGAATATGATAGATGACATGGCTCACTAGTAGGACAGGCCTTGGGTTTTATAAGAGGTCGACAATTGGAAGATTTGAGCACGAGATGTAACATTGTTGATATGTCGATCTGTGATGAAGAATGGCACCCAATAGTTTTATTATATCGATTTAATTTCATATCAGATCCGGGACATCAAAAATTTTAAACATATTTTCCTACCAAAATTTTGATTTATGAATGGACACGATATCTTTCATAACTGAGTTTAAATATCGTATCAGGTTTAAGGTTTTGTGAACATTGCAATTTGGAAAAGTCATTTTATTAGTGAATGAGCGATAAGGAATATCGAAGGACTTGCATCAAAGGGTTTTTAATGGGAAATGGTAAGAGTTACTTCCGATAAAATGTTGCGATACAAAATATTGTGATACGGGTGATGTGATATCGGAAGGAAAGGTTCCTCATAGATCAGAGGGAATGTGAATATCATAATATCAAAGATATTTGGAGTATGTTCATTTCAGAACCTTCGATATGCGATGTGATATATGACGTGCCATATGTGGGGCTGACGATTTCTTGAAGTATTCAATTAAAAAATAAAGAAACTAATTTAGCTTTGCCTTTAAATAAATAACCCTTTAATAATTTAATTAAATGTTTAAATATCTGATCGGAAAGTAATTTTATCAGAACTTTCTTATCAAGAGAGTTATGAAATATAATGATCTGATATGACTCTTCCAAGAATTTACTAAGACTTATCAGAATTTCAATGAATATAAGAAAAAATAGATAATCCTCAAATTTAGACGAAATCATAAATATTTCCTTGAACATGTTGCATATTTGGAAAAAAGGCTTGGTTGCTTGCTTATCTCAGATCTACACAATCAAGTCAATGAAGACTTGCAAAAGAAACCAAACGGAAATTAGAAATAACCTTTGAAAAAAGTAAATCTAACAATAGATGAAGATGAACCTATAAACTACGTACCTGGAACAAATTGATTGTAAATTTTACCTCATGAATCTTCAATTTATCCCATGTTCAATATCATCTACTTATTTAGAAAATATTGGCAAGTAATGAGTTTTTTGAATTGCATCCTTTCCAAATTTACATTAGAGATAAAAAGTGGTGAAAATTATCTTTTCAAAAGTACTCGTGTATTAAATATTGCCAAGCTTTAGCTATTCTTTGGAATTTATTTGTATATGATTTTAAAGTAATCTTGTCATTGTGACAGAGTTTTACAAAACCAAGACAATCGAGGAGTTCATAAGCTTGATATATGTTATAAGCCACTTTACCAGAAAATGAAAGGGACGCCAAGAAAACTTGAGATTTATTACTTGCTTATTAAAAATCTGAATAATAAAATAAATGAAAAGAGAAAAGAAAATTAATCTATTCCTATTTATAGCTTAATGAAAGAAACATGATTAGGTATATTGATACTTTCAATGTAACCATGTAAGCATTTTGATTCCTGCATGTATGTACATTTCAAACATTAGTAACAAAAATAAAAATATAATTAAACTAAGGAAACAAAATCTAAAAGTTGAATGTACATTTATTGTTAGCAACTTATTTATAGTAACCTTCTTTTGAAATGTCCTTTCCAACTGAATTTTGATTAGATCATAGAAATGTGGATGGATTTCCATTATTGACTGGAAGAGATTTAAAAGATAAGATGACATGCCAAATTGTGGAAATGATCTTTCAGAAACAATAGCTTGTATGAATTTGTTAGTGTTATGTTCAAATGTAAAATTATTAACAATATTTATTGAAAGAAAATTCTCCAAATACTTTTCAAATGGATCAATGAAAAACAGATGGAAGTCTAATAGATCCAACAAAATATTATTAATTGAATTAGATTGCTGGTCATATTGTGTAAATACACTCTCTTGTTGGTACTGCTTTTGAGAAGAAAGAAGTAATTGATAAGAAATGAACATCAATTGGAATTGGAAGTTTAATAGCTCTTGATGTTCACAATTATAACTTGAATCTTCATTTTTTCATTGAGGCAATGCATCAATTGAGTTTTCAATATTGAGTTTATCAATATGCCAACACAAAGTGCCTAAAAATCTAAGACTAAAAACAGAAAATAAAACTGAAGTTAAACAAAATAAATGACAGAATAATAACAAAATTGAATCATAGTTTAGACTAATGTTACAATTATTGTCAGAACACAATTGGGACTGACTTAAAGAAATTTCTTCTTCAAAGAATTGGGAAGAATAATGCAATTAGAATGATTGTTAATACCAACTTGTGAATTCGAGAGAGGGCTATGACTATGAATACGAATGTGAGTTTGATCGTCATATAAATAATATATTGGAATGGTTTTTAGAATACTAAAATCATAAGTATGGTTAATAGTTTAACAATGAGAACTATTTTAAACAATTTTTGAATTAGAGTGTTCTTAATTTTCACATGTGATTAGACTTTGATCACGCAGATTCAATTGTAAAGAATCCAAATCAATATCTTCAATTTCAAAGTAGCCAACATAAATGAACACATGATATTCTTTAGAATTTCATTCAATCTCATTCAATGTATAAAAAATAAGAGGAATATTAAGCTCATGTTCATTAATGTCAAAAGAATGATCAATAATTAATTCTCTATCTCGATAAAAACTAATCGGAAATTCATTTAGATCAACCTCTCTATTTTTTGAAATATCGTTAAAGTGATGAGAGGATAAATTTCTATTAAAAAAATTATGAAGATAAAGGGGAAAATATGAATACGAAACAATGCATTTGAAAATGTCTCTATTTAAGAACTCTTCTGCATTTTTTTCATTGCAAATTTCAGATTTAAGATCATTTACTTGGCTAATTGTGCTTTCTTGAAGAATGTTGTTTTGCTGTCTTGAATTTGGAATTTTCTCATCGTAAAATAATTCATAAATTTGTACAGAAGATTGTGTATTATTAGAAACTTTAATCACTGCTTATACTTGCCGAATTATGCTCTGATTTTCTGATTCTAACTCACACTGATTTTCAGATTTCAAAGTGGTATCTTTTTCAATATTTTTGCTAATATCTTATTGCAGTTGATTAGTGAAATTTTCCAAGCTTTTTTACTAAGATTCATTAACATGTGAAGGTGCACCATGATCATTATAAATATTGTAGGAAGTGTGCACTAAATTAAGGAATTGATCATACATAATAGTGGCAACTTCATTATCATTTGTTTGCATCTCCATATTGGAATTCTCAATTATGTTAATAGAACTAAAAGGAGATTGAGAAAAGCTTGAAATAATTTCACATGGATTATGAATGGAAGGAAGAGAGAAAATATGTTCAAACCAATCTAATAATTCCTCTTTCAAATGTTTGTATTCAATTTTAAATTTTAAACAATTTAAATAAAATCTAATGGTAAAATCAATTAAAGGCTCACCTTCAAACCTTCGTATATATTCAATTTCATCACATACTTATTCCTAGTCATAACCGTCAAATTTACAAAGAAACATTATAATAATCTGATCCCAATTTTGAATTGAGGCAACCGGAAGTGATTGACACCATCTTTTGGCTTTTTCTAAGAACGTAAGAGTAAAAATCCTGCATAAAATACCTTCATCAATTTCCTGAAATTCAGAGTTTGTAAAATTTTGAATAAATTGAAAGACATGGTCAAAAGTAGAAGAATTCCTCTTACCATTAAATTTTACTTAAGATGAGAGTCTTAATATTTCTGGTGGAGTATTGGAAGATGCACGTCTAGAAATACAACTCCAAATTGGAAGTTTAAGAGGAGCCATTGCAATAAAATAAATGTTAGATACAAAGACTCCACTGGACAACAAGTCTCCAGGCCCTCTTTCTAGCGTCAAAATGTTGATGCCTCGGAATTCGCTACAGCAACATGTGGGCATGACCACCCGGTCTGGACCTTAAAGCAGTTCATTTTCCGCTTGGAATGGTGGTTCCGACTAGTTTAACTAGGTTCAGTTACCTTCTCCCAATCTCCAATGACTTAAAATGTAACTTTTTTCTACCAATGAAGAAGAGATATTAGAACATCCCTCTTGCTGATCAGGTAAAAAAGTTATCTTTAAGCTAATTTGGGGCTCAGCCAAGCCACAAGTAAAGTTTTGCCTCTTTGGGAAGAGTACTTATAGTAATGTAGAATTAAATCTAAATGAAAAATTATTCTAAAATTCAAGCAAAAGGAAATTTATCCTAATCCTATCTCAATTAGGCAGATATAGATATAACCCAACAAAGAGAAAAATATTTAAATGATTGAGATTTAAATATGTCTAGCTTATAATGAATATCAAGCTAATGAAGTAGTTCATTAACTGACATTATATATACCAAAACACATTTTATTTAGAGACCTCTTAACTAAAATAATTAACCAACAAAAATTTAGAAGTAGTTCATAAAATGATATTGATTGTTAAGTCAATAATTTGAATAATTAAACAATAATATGAGGAAATAGTTCACAACATAACATTGTTTGTTATATAAATATTAAAATACATGTTTCTGAGTAAATAGATACTCAGAAATTAGAATTCAACCCATAAGAGGAGAGATAAATAATAACATATAATTGAGAAACATTTCTCATATCGACAATAGTGCACAACTATGAATAAAATGACACATTCTTGTCATCATAAAATGAAACTAGTATTTAAAACAATAATATTAAAAATACCAATTTATCAAATCCATTTCTCTGGCTCTGGTCTCCATGAGTCTTTTACAATGCTTGAACTTCTTCTTTTAAAACTAGAGTTGCAATAGTACAAACTCTGTTATCCATACATAATTCAACATGCAAAGGAAAAATCCTCAATAATCCTCAGATCTGAGTTTTCTCTTCTCTACCCTACAACTCTAAATTCTCCATACAATAGTGCATTCAAGAATTCTTGAATTGCAGAGAATAGAATCCCATAATACATTTTGCAATCTACTATTTATATTATTTACAAAAGAATTCCTCAATAGAAAGTTGTTGAAGAGTGGTTCTGCTAAATGAATTTTCATTGGCCCATAATCATATTCTTCAATTTCTAGAGCATTTTCATTAATTGACATCTTCTTTTCCTCATTTCTTCAACTGTTTTCCTGCAAAAAACAAATCAAAACAAAATTAAAATGCAAAAATAAAATCAAAATGCCAAATCTGGAATTAAAATAAATCCAATCAAATTTAATTAAATAAATAAATGAAAAGGAAATGTGAGATTTCAATTGATGTATGTTGTGGTGTAATTGGTCAAAGAGAACATAGATAAATGGATCTACACTCAATAGAGGCCATGGGAAAATAATAATGCAGAAAATAAAACTTAGAAAAGTTATTTTGTTTAAAAATTCGGAGCATGGTATTATGCTGAATTTTTTATGCATTAAATGTTCAAATCTGGATTTCCAACCACTTTATAAATAATATTTATGGTTTTATCTATCCAACGAACCATCCTGGGCCTCATTTGGCCAAGAAAAACTCAACTTATGAGCATTTAAAGTTGGTATATTAAAATTTCGAAAATTCTGGAATTTTTTAATTAAAAATCAATTTTTTTAATTAAAAATTTAATCCTAAATTAGATTATAGTTTTTAATTCATTAATTGTAATTAATTGAAAACTAAATTTCATCTTAATTATTAAAAAAAATTAATTAACATAAAAATGATTTAAAATAAATTAATTAAAATATAATAATATTATATTAATATTATAATTCAAATTATATTATAATTATAATATAAATATTATAATCCCCGGATGCGGGTGTCACAAATGCGTATTAAATTGATGGGCTGGCGGGCTGCTCCTCTCTGCCGCCATCTGCCTCATGGGTACAACGTGTTAAATGGCATTATGCCCAACGCAAACAACCATTTATGCTTCCCCCATTCCAACGCTGCTCGCCCTGCAAATTCTGGCTCTCGCTCGTCTCCGGATGTGGTGAAGCATCCCTCCGCATGCTTGAGAGGGATTCACAGTATGATGGCAATCACGTTTGCAGATAGGATTCGCTTGGGAAGGACGGCTTGAGAGCCTGTGGTGATTCGGCGCGCTGTGGGTGGCATTCACTCGCATCATGTTTTAAACCTGCTCTCGGCTCCCACCATGTATCATTCTGTTGTCAACAATTGCAGCGTTTGCCGGAAGGATAGTGTCGACCAGTGCTTGCAGCATTTCAGTAGAAGTGAGGCTCGTGGTTTGCTCTGCGCCTGGTGGAGTGTTGATCAAGTGCTGCATTTGGTGTGTTTCCAGGACTACCTCGCGAGGGTTCGCTCTGCGGTTTGGAAGGCTCTCAGGCTTCCGCTCCCTTTCAACATGCCTAGACTTCGCCATCGAATGAGAAGCAGTCGGGGTAGCTCGAGGAGCCGCCCTTCTCCTGCCAGTCCCTCTCCTGACTCTTCTTCCTTTGGGGAAGGCTCAATTCGTTATCCTCGCACTCGTTCTGGTCGAGGGAGCTCTCATGGCCACCGTCTGTTCTGGGGTCCTCACACGCACAGGCCTCCTGCTTCCTATGCCCCAACCACCGGCACGGCCAGGTTCACCTTCAACAGCAATCTCAACCGCCCTCGCATTACCGCCATCCTTTCAGTGGTTTTCCTTGAAGATATGGTTCCTGGGGATGACTCGCTTCCTTCGGCTCCGGCTGCGACTGTCTGTGCTCCGGACACTCAGTTTTCTGCCTTTAATCTCGAAGGGCGCAATCCTCAAGCTTCGCCTCCGTCTCGCCATGTTGATCATGTCGTTGATGAAGAAATGCTTTCTGCCGAGAATGTCTCTCAAGCTGCTCCGGATGAACCTGCTTCAGGCCCGCACGCCTCCGGATGGTGCAGAATCGAAGAGGTGCCCCCGGAAGATTAAATGGGTTTGTTGTCTGGTCATCCCAATGTCTCTGTTTCTCCAACCTACGGGTTTTTTCTGCTCTGGAAGTTTTTGCTATGTTTATGGCCCTTCTTTGTATCTCTGGGTTCAAAGTATGATACAGAAAACCGTGGTTATGGTCCCCTGCGTGGGCATCGACAGTTTTCAACACTGTTTTTTCTGATTTTCTGCCTCATGAGCAGCAGTTTCTGACTACGGTCCAGATGTAATTTTACCGCTTGTTAATAGATAATTTTACTTAGAAAAAAAAAATATAAATATTATAATATTAATATAATATTAAATTAAAACTTTAATTTACAAACCATTTGAATCAATCCGAATAAATACAAACCATTACAATCAATCATAACCAAAACCAAAAATAATTAAAAACATACCATGATATGATTGAGGGAGGAGAGAATTAATGGAGGTGAGTGGAAGGTGAGGTCATGGAGGGTGAAGTGAGTGGAGGGTGAGGTGGAGTGGAGTGAGATGAGGGTGAGGTAAAGATGAGGTCACCATGTTGGGAGGCATAAAGAATGAACTAAAAAAAACTAGTATTAAATTTTCTTATCCCATTGCATTTTTCTAAATCGCAAGATTACAAGTTTTGAAATAAGGTGCTTTAAAATATGAATATTTTATTGCATCACAATTTTTTATCGCAATAATTTTAAAATCGCATTTTTATTTTTTGGAGTGCATTTTTATTTTGGCACTTTTGAAATTGGGATTTTTGGAAGGAAAAAGGTAATGTGAAGTGGGTCTCACGTGGAATTAAAAATTCTATAAATTGGATTACAACCAATTTGCAATTTTAGGGTTTTGGCTTTGGTAATTTGTTTAAAAATAATAAATTGGAGTAAACTACCAAGATCTCGAAACATTTTTTAACCATTCTATAATTTGTCTGGGTCATTTCATAGGACCATTATTAGTGAGAAAATGAAAAAGTGAAATTATTAACTAAAATATTAATATTTACACTAAATGCATTATTGCACTACATTAATTACGAATATTGGAATAATGGTACATTTTATACATTTTTTAACCCATGCGACATAAATAATCAAACTTCAAAAGAACGTCATTTACAAACCGGTTGACTAAATGAGGCAAACCAAGTATCGATAGAAAGCTTGCTAAAAATTGAATTCAATGAAACTATCAAATAGAAATCTGTTAAAAATGAAAAAATGACAAAATTGTACGACAATTAACTTAATGAAAATTATAAAAAGTGTTTAGCCAAAAATTAATAAAAAAAGTCCCCATTATTGAAGTAAATAATTAAAAAATGAGAAGTGTTGGGTTTTCCCTACAACAGGTTCCCAATGACATAAGCGAAAGTATGCTTGGGTCTTGGTTATGGATTTGGAAAAAGAATGAACCTTTCATCAAAACCCTTTCCTCCTTGTTAAATGAATCAAAGGAAGCGTTCACAATGAGATCCAAGTAGTTGGTGAATAAAGCTAAGAGTGAAATGTAAATATGTAACCGAATACACTGGAAGCGAAATTAGAAAATTAAAATGATCACCATAACAAAAAGAAATTCCTATATATTATATTAGATACATGTATGTATCTAAAGATACGTGTGACCTTTGCCTAACCTCGACAATGGTAGAACACATGATGGACAACATGTGATACTAGGTATCTTAGGGATGCATATAGGGAATGAACCACCCTTTTAATCTTAAAATGCTAGCTTAAACTTCTACTTAATTGAATTCAATTAACACATTCTTATGCTTAATATGAAAGTGAATTGTTTTTATTATATTCAAATTGAAAAAGGTGAAACTTGTAATTTTTTTCAAAAATAAGTAAAGTAAAATAACTATTAACATAAATATTTTTTCTTACTTTACAAATAATTTAACACTTTTTCTTCTAATTAAAAAAGATAATTTAAAAGTATACTAATATAAAATATATAGATATATTTTAAATTGGTCTCTCATTCGTATATCTATATAAAGTTTAAATTGGTCTCTCAAATCAAAATCAACCATCCTTCATTTAGGTGCAACCTTCCTAATCACTTTTGCGTCACCAAAAGTAATCAAGATAACGACTATGCACATGTTCTTTACAACAATATGATTATCTTAAAAATAAATCTCATTAGTCATGCTCAACCAACAAAGAAATAAAATGATCAGTTGGCAGTCATTTATTCTAACTTGCCATGTGTCGTGATTAAGATCAAGCAACTACTTTCAAGCTATGTCGATCAACCATGTTGAACAATTTAAGGAGACCCTCATACTAAGTCTTAGTGTAGAAATTCAATTTTAGAATTCGTAAACCCCCATATAATTATATTTAGATTAATTTTACTCCAAATTATATAAAATTTATTATGAATATCAAATTTTAATATTTAAAATATTGATTTTGAATAATTTAAAGATTAATTTTCAATATCTAAAATGTTGGTATCTAATACTTAATAATCAATTTCAAATATCTTAAATATCAATTTTTAGTATTTCAGATATTAGCTTAATTTTATTATAATGGTAAATTGGAGATTATAAAAAGTATAATATGACAAAATTAACAAGTAATGAAGTAATGGCAAACACAAAATTAGCCAAATGTCTAGCAACATTGGTGGCAAGTAGTTGAGTTAACCCTTTGAATATAACATATTATATCTAGTTTTAAGGAATGTCTGGTTGTACTCGCAAATTTTCCTTGGTACATTTCCTGGATCCCTGGACTCTGAATTTATTCTTTACTCCACGCAAATCTGGGATTGGTCCCACATTTGGCTCCTTCCATTTAATGCACCACAAGGGACCCACCCGGATGTGTTACACATCATCAATCCATCCCAAATACACCATACCCCTTGTCGAAATTTGGGTCATTTCACATCTGACTCAGAGCCTATGCTTCTCGCAGTGGCCCTACTCTAGATAACTACCAAAATTCAGATCACTTTAGATCTGGGTCTCGTGCACTAACAATTTCAATGGGCCCCACCTAGAATGCACTTCAAAAATCCATATATGGGCCTTGTGAAAAAGTACGCTTGTAATATTTTCCCATGCACTAGATCCTTGAATACGGCCACCAACGTTGTGGGAATCCACCTTATCTGGATATCCAGATGAATCAAACACTCAAAGCTTGGAAAGGGTATCCAGCCACAGATACATATCTTTCTCCAAGGCCATTCGACCTTAGATGCATCTAGATTTATGCAATATGTAGACTTAGAATTTCTAAAGGATTTCAAGGGACTTGCACAAGTTTCCCTTGATGCATAGTGTTGCTCAGAACACTAATGTCTATTAGAATGAAACCTTCATTCCATATCTAACATTTTAGAAATTATTCATGCACATGATACAATAAATTAGTTCATCAAAATCCCTACAACCAGGCATCAAACTAGTTAAACCATATCTAACAATTCTCTGTAGATTCAATACAACAACACCATATTTAAACATGAAATAAATCTTACGCAGAGACATCATATCTACTAAGAGGTCATGCATTATAATGATAATCCATCTATACAGCTAAGGGAATAACCACTCACACCAATTTAACTTAGAGCTCTATAACTCTTGCAAGATTATTATACAACACACAATGCATATCCATTATGTGCATAAAATTATTAAGCAAAAATAGTAATCCTTTCAACTTATAATCATGCCAACTATCAAAGCATTGGTATTAACAGTTATTTGCATGTCTTCATGCAACTAGTACAATTTCATATATAATCAAGAACAATCATATCATCCACATAAATCTAGTATTCCAACTTAGTCAAAAGAACATCCAAGGCATATTAATCATCAAGGAAATGCAACACTTTTCAATGACCATTTAGGAATAACACATAGCCATACATTATTCATTAAAATACTAGTCATGGTAATCAATATCATTCAAGTATACACAAGCCATGGCACTTATCTGAATGGATAGAGATGGATGGAAATTGAAGGTGAGACTTCAACTCTCCACCCAACCATACGCCAATTACACCACAATCTTTCTCACAATTGTCCACTCCCAAGCTAGATTCACAATCTGAGTGATTACTTTCTCAAGGATCAAACCAAGCTTAGTTGGAGTAATGCTCAACTCCGGGACAATGGATTTACTTTATAGGTTTTTTATCAATTGTGTCTTCAAGGCAAGCACTCCAAGAACTTATAGCTCACTATATCAATGGTTTATCGGCTTACTTAGAAAGTACTAAGTGGTTTATAAGCCCTTTTTAACAAGCACCATGGTGGATTTCTAGCCTTCCTATTGGTTTATTAACATTCTTAGAAAGCACTAAGTGGTTTAAAAAACTTCGTATCAAGCACTTAGTGGTTTATCATCCATATGAAAAAAACTCATAACCCAATTCCTCCTATGAGCCTCCCATTGACCTTTCATGCTTAGACACCACAATCCAACAACTTTTATGCATAAATACTGGGAATCACATCCCATTAATCTGAGTAGAATTTCTCAAGTGTGTATCTCCTTGTTCCTGTGCTCATACTTGTATTTTCTCTATAGTTCTCTCTTTATCTATCCCATATTCTCCTATTTTTATTGTCGCTATTTATTTTTCCTATAGGCCCTTTATGGTTCCCCATGAAATTGTTCGCTTCCCCTCCCCTTCACGTCATGGAAGAAAGGAAGACCGTGGGCACCTCCTCTAACTCATCATGTCTTTGCCAATTGTTTGGTGGTAGGAGTTTAGCTACGCAAACCACCACCTCTCACAAATCTCCCTCAAATAATGTATCCATTTTTTTCACTCTTCAGGCCAGCCAAATATAAAATTATTTTATAATCATAGCCATAATTTATCATTACAAAATTAGGGGCTGATACAAGGGGTGATATAGGGAACCTATGTTATAACCATTCGAAACACTAAAATATATATAAGAAATTGACATTGAAATAAATTAACATATTCATTACAATGAAACAATGGAAGATAGGAGGGAAGAATATTGGCTTCCAAGGATACAATATTCGGAAAATGTTTTGAAGGTTTTAGATGTACCCTTATTTAACTAGGTTAGGTTAACATGTTTTTTTTAAGCAGGAACAAAACAAGAATCATACACTAGTGACTATATGATGGATTTTTTTTTTGTGAATCAAAGTTTTTCATTTATGCCAAATTGTTACATTGTTGCTTACAATTTGCAAAAATTCTACTAGCCTCACTCTAACCAGATTTATTGGCCAGTAGGTAATTACCACAAATAATTAAAAACTACCATAAGAACTTGGGTGACCAAAAATGAAAAGGAACATACAAACAAAAGACTTGTAAGATCATAATACAACCAAAAACCATTATGGATTAGTGGAATTTACCAAAGAGGGATTCTCCTCTTCAAAACTAGGTAATGGCGAAGGCATGCATTCACAATGCACATGTGTCTCCATGTGGGCCATTTTTCCTTCAAAGCAGTCAAGTTTTTGATGAATGCACCATTGTCCCTGTTGCAAGCAAGCCAACTGATCTTGCATATGCCACTGGTTTCTTTGGAGACCATTCTTGAAAGAGATTAACACATTCCTATCAGCATGAAAGTATATGCTAAGATGCTTCAAAAGCATAGTGAGATGAGCAAGTTGTTTGCCAAATATTTCCTGATTAATTTCAACCTTGTGGATTCCTAAAGGATTGGTTGGGTTTGGGTCTACAACCTCTCCCTGACTAGAATCCTCCAAGTTGTGCTTGCCATACTGCCCTCACTCACAAGCCGCCTACCTAACTCTACCATGTTGGTGTTGCAATGTGAATTGCGTAAAGGGATAATAAACCATGGGGGAAAGAGACTATGGGAATTTCAAATAAACCAATCTCGCCTAATAGACCAACACATAGGAACACACCTAAAGAGTGGCGAACACCTAACAGTATTGTCCTAGTAGGAGTTGGGTAACTAAACGCACTTAGCCCACTAGAAGTGGAGCATATAACACCTCAGATGACAACCTAAGTGTAGAAGATGACCCAATAAGAATAAGATCAACCTCCTCTTACCAAGGAAACTAACTCAGAGCCACAACCAGAATGATAAGATACCAAAAACTATGGTAAAACCAAACATGAAAAAATACCCAAAATCACAAATAAAGAGCCCTAAGCCTGAATTGAGCTAATTGTGGTCAATTCCACCAAAATTCAGAAAATTAATTGAAATTGGATAATTACCAAGACTTTGAGGGTGGAATAAAGAGAAATAGGATTGAATTTGTTCTCTCAGGTCATACCCCAAAAACCAGAACATGCAGACCCTAATTTCCCAAAAAGCACTAAGAACTACACGATGCACATATTTTACAAATAAGGGCAAAAAATCCCAGAGCTCAACTTGAAAGAAAGGAAAACAAATGAATGGAACTAAGAAATATGAGAGATTAACAACACCTTATTAATGGTCTCAGAAGCCAGAAAAGAGATAAGTCGACCAATAAGTGTACAAGAGCACCTCAAAACTCTGGATAACAGACTTCTAGTTGTAAATGTAAACATGGAGGATCCCTAATGTCGGGATCCGAGCTAATCTAATGAATATCTCATGATTTATTACTTGAGACAAAAGGTCCATATTATTGATGAAATATATGTGGGGAATTCTTGCAATAGACATGTAAAAGAATTTTATACAACAAAATATGTGAATAGAGATAATATGTTAATTGTATGACCAAGTGATGATAAGCCAATATAGTTAGGAAATCCATTAGTTGATATTCTTAAAGATATAGATTATGTTTAGAGATACCAGATTCTAATTCAATGGTGGAACCTCAATGGAAGATATTATGTAGGTCATGTTAGAGTCCTGTAATTTATAGTATCACAAGGTGACTGTGTACTTTCTCCTTGAAATTTTTTCATATTGTACACAGATGTCAATATTCAAAATTCATTTCCAAAGAAAGATAAAGAGAAACAAAAGAAGCAGAAAGGAGGGTATTTAAAAAATAAAAAAGGAAAATTTCATACTATAGGTAAGCAACCTAAAAACCGCTTGACTGTTTTCCTATAATCAAACTGAAAAGATCAAATTTTGTTCTAAAGGTCCGAAAAGGGATGATTTTTGTCAAGTTTGGGACCTTATGGTATGTTTTTATCCTAAGTCCCCGACCACATTTCATATCCTTTAACCCTGCCCCTTTTTTATTCCTCTTATCCTAAGTTTCATTTTTATTCCCTCGACTCTAATACCCCGACTCCACCTCACATCACCAGTCCCAACCCATCCATGTTAACCATCTATGTTCCCCATCTCCACATCCAACGGTTTTCGATGCATTTCGCACCCCCCCATAGCCTTCGAACTTTAACCATGAAGGGGGGGTCTAAAATGGGCAGTTTCAAGTCTGTGCCCAACCCCCACACATCAAATTATAGTTATTTCTCACCCCCCTTTCACAATATCACCTACCACCTTAGGACCCTTCCAAAAACCAACTTCGGGTTTTACATGACGGACCATCGCAACCAACCATTATCCCCCTTAAAACCTTTACCTCTCATCGCATGCCGCAAGTTTGAAAAGATAAGGAAAATGAGAGATCAGTGCTTTTAAAGACTGAATAAAGCTCAGGAAGGATAGAAAAGTTGCAGAGCAGCGACGGTAGAAAGCAGAGAAATCGACTAAGACAGAAACACTTAGAAGATTTCCAAAGGAGGCGATCGGATGACGGGGATCGAATCGCATATCTGAAGGGGAAGAGACCGACGACTGATATGACATCGCAAGTTGAACAATATATCTTACGATGCGATGAGGATAGGAGCCACGTGTCAGCATAGCGCAATTTCGCATCGACAATTATTGAGTTTATGTGTTAAGGACTTCACAAGTTAAACAAAACAACTTGCGATGCGGTAAGAATTGAAACTTACGATGCGATAAAGGGAGGAGCCACGTGTTGGCACAATGATCCCGTGCATATCGCACATCAATAGGTTTAGAGTTTAGCATTAATAATTCACAAGTTAAATCATTTTAGTTGCGATGCAACAAGGATGGGAGATGGCAGTGTGAGACAATACAACGGGGCCGTTAGATCTGGCGAAGATCTACGATGGAGATTACATCGCAACTTCACATCAACGTTTGCATTGTTTACCATTTAAGTTATATGTTAAGTTCGCTGATATGCAATGAACTGTGATTGTTCACCATATTGTGGGACCGTACAACCATTGTTCCACGTATATGTAAGTGGTTTGAGTTATGTGCGATCTGTTTTAAAGTAAATCGTTGTTGATTGCGCACGTATGTATGTTGAATAAACTCCAGTATCATAGTCCACTGCGTATGTAAAGGGATTTTATGTGGGCCACAACCCATAGGCCCACGGTAATGTTTAAAATGAAGTTTCGCGATGCGGTGGGACCCGATCACAATCAAAAATTGCAAATTTTACAAGGTAAGTGCTAAGGAAAAGTTAAGTCTTGCGTCATGTGAAGTACGATGTTGGCATTCATGTGATGCTGTTCCAGGGTGAAATATAAAGGATTTCAAGTCCGGGTGCATGTAGTTTGTATGTTGTTTTATGAAGAAATAGGCCAAAACAAGACATAAAGGACTTGTGGTGGAAATAAGCCCTGACAAGGTGTGCAAGAAAAAGAGGTCGAGTCCAGCAAAGGGCGTTCACGTAGAATTGTTATGGTATACCAGAAAAAGTAGAAAATGTAGTAGAACACATCAGAACCATCACCAATCAATGAAAAGTGGCCAGCACTGCAACAGATTTGATTAACCAATGCCAGTTTTCTGAAAAATAGAGCCAGATGTCAGATCCACCATTGGTTACCTCTTCGTGACCATCACAACCACCTCCAAGCTTATTGTTTGATCTTATGAAGAGCCATTGAAGCGTTTTGATCCATGAAGAGCTGCCCAAAATTAATTCCAGAGGTGGTGTTGTTGTTAGTGATGTCTGATCAGGCCTTGCATGTCCACACTTGTCCATTTTCTACTAAATTGTAATCGATGAAAGGCTTCCAAGTAAGGTAGGGAAACCGACTTAGTTTTTAGATAAATATTGCATGCCTTAGCAGTATCAAGGGTTGGAAAGGGTTGGAAAATTGGACCTTGTTGAAGCTTGCATTGTGAGAAGTATTGGAACTCTGTAACTATTCGAGCTGGGCATCAATAATAAGAGACCGTTCACAAGATTCTTGAGCTATGTTAATGGTGATGTTTTTCCACTATGTCAATGTTTTTCCTCTGTCTTTTCATGTTGTGCATCAATTTATCTGATTTCAAAATAGAAATTTTAGATTAAGATTTGCTACGAGAGCACCTTAATTCTGTTTGTGTTTGTTACCTTAATGTTTTCCTCTGAGAACTGAATGCAGAATTCAGAGACGGTCTGCTCTGTATTTACGTTGAACCTTAATCTCCTTCTCCTTTCGCATTTCACATTGCTAGTAATATCTAGTCTGCATAGTTATATTTCCCTATGAATTCCCTTGAAAAGTTGGTGCACAATTCAGACTTTTATGACTCCATAGCCCAATGGATTAGTTTCACAGCTCTATCTATCCAACTACATAATCAATCAAACAAACAACCCTCATAATCTCTATAACTAGCCTAATATCAGCACTTATAATTATCAAGTTAAATCATAAAACAGAGAGAGCTCTCTCTGAGTCTAGGAAGGCTAGGTCCTGGACTCCAAAGTGGTTTGATGTTGTCCTCTATCGTTTTTTATTTCCAATCTTACAAATTACAGAGTGATAACATAATGGCGTCTCTGTTGGGGAATGAGTTATTGAAAAAGCTTAATATTTCATCAGAACTCAGAAACCCCAATCAAAACATTGTATGATTTGAGTATTTTCCAAGATTGGTATCTGGTTGTTGATGGTGGACAACAAGCCAGACACATGAAATTTGAAATCATCCACCCAGCGACTCCAATTCATATTAGTTCCATTCAAAGACTCCAGTGGAGGAAGGACCTGAAACATGACCAATCTGCCTAGAAAGAAAAAGTATTCAAGCCCAAATTGGATTCAAGAAATTTTTATTTTTATCTGTAACTATGTTCTATCCTACTTTAAGCCTGATGAAGAGTACACTGTTGTGGTTTACATTGATCATTGGCAGATTGATGAGCCTCAAGAAGATAAGCCCAAAATTGCAAACCATTTACATACTTATACACCTGTGCACATCCCAGATGCACTTGTGTAAAACCTAGTGAAACATGAGCCTCATGCTTCATCTCCTTCTCTTTCTAAATTCCCAAATGGTTATAAACCTCCTGCTTTACCACCTATACCTAAAAAATTCCCAGACATATACAAGCCTCTAGTTTTGCCTCCTATTCTCCATGACCTCCCTGCAAATTTTATCAATAATCTACCAGGATTTGATGGAGAAAATGAAAAGATCACTGCTGAAAAACGCATTCAGAATCTTGAGGATTTTCTTTATCAGCTTGAGGTGGAAGAGGATGATATATGTATCAGGATGTTTGCCTTGTCATTGCAAGGTAAAGTTAAAAACTGGTTTAAAGATCTTCCAGCTGCAAGCATTAGCAATTTTCGTCAATTCACTCAAGTCTTCCTGGATAGATGGGTGGTCATGGCAAATATTTTTCTCATCATAGAGGAGTATAACCATTTAAAAATACAGCCAGGTGAGACAGTATAACATTTTTCAGCTAGGTTCAATAAGTTCTACCATTCGATGCCTGCTAAGATAAAGCCACCCCCAAGATTAGCTCTCTGGCACTACCCAGATGCATTTGACCTAGAGATAGCATTCCAATTAAGAGAAAGGGACCCCGCAACCCTTGAATAAATGAAAAATATGGTTGTTGATGTGGAAACCAACCTGCTGAACAGGGAAGCAAAGCTAAAAGCAATGAATAAGGACAAAATATAAAAATAGCAACTGATATCTTCAAAGATAAAATTATATATGTTGACAAACACAGTCAACAAAATGATGCATATGATTAGCAGGAAAGAGGAACTTGTTGTTTAGATACCTCATGTTCCATTAGTTCCGGAAAATACAAACATCACTATACCCAAGCAGTTTTCAGCCCATCCTAGACACCCTAAAACAGAAAATGATTGTTTCATGTACTCTATCCACAACACAGCCAAAGATGAAGTCCAAAATCAAAAGGAGGCAGGGAAATCCTTAGCAACAATGTAAATGATAGATGACCTTGTATTCAAATGTAGCCATCTTGAATATTATTATCAAGAGGAATACTATAAGGTTGAGATCGAGGTTGAGTGTACAGAGCAACCAACATTGTCTCCATGGGAAGAAGAGGCCTGATCACCACCATGAAAAGACGAAAACCAAAATCTGCATGCTGAGCAAGGTTGTAAGGAGGAAAATGTAGGAAGTTGTCAAGTAAGTACAAACTGCCTTCCTCTATCTTTTTCCTCACTCTTAAGAGAGAATTACAAGCAGGTTGCAAATAGGAGGGAGGAGGAATGCTATAATGGGTTAGTTGAGGAAAAGGGGGATGATCCTGAACCTTTTTTAAATCCAGTTCAGCCCTTGAATCCTTTTGAATATCAAGTATCAGATGAAGTCAAAGAGTCTAGATTAGAGGATGAAGTGATCTAGTTTGACTCTCTACCTTTGTTCTTTAAAACATTTCATATTATAAAATGGAATCGGGATCACATTCTGGCTGATAGTTATAAGAGAAAACATGAGGTCTCAGAAGAACCAACACTACCATCTAAAGCACCACATGATCCAATAGTAGACACGTTGGATTGTTTCTTCTTTTAAATTCAATCTTCATGTCTTCATAATGCTCTCAAAATATGCTATGATATGGATATGATCAGACAGTCTTCCCCATTGTCTGATTCGGTAGAATTAGTGTCACAATACTCATCAGGTAGCATGCACACATGTTCCGAGTTGATTGAAGACCAGGAGAGCACATCTGCAGTACCAGGATATGAAGCTAAGTTGGTTGAGTCAGAATACCCATAAATAAATCAAGAATATCTTGATCCAGTAGCTGTCTATATGGAGGAGCTATTCTTTACAAAGCCAACACATATTTCTGGAATGTCAGTTGTTTTTCAAAGGTACCAAGATCCATGTAAACAAGATCAAGCTGAGAATTTCTATTAAACACCATTGTTAGGTTTGTCTCTGAACATGGTGAAGAGCAATGAAAGAGAAAATATATTAGAGAAATTGCATGATTGGCTGCACTGGAATTATTGTATTGTTTAGAAGGGCAGTAATTTTAGTAGATTAGGGTAGGTAGGCGTGAAAATAAGCTCAGTACTTTGAGCATTCTTCCAATTTTAGTTTCAGATTGTTTTTTAGTTTTCATATCAAGTATGCCCCAGAATTTAGCTTCTAGAGATTATTGACTTCATCTTGAAGGTTTTCAGCCACAGAGATTGTAGCAGACCAGATTGCAGGGTTGGGATCAGCCCAATGGATCAGGCCACTAATTTGCGGTGTTCTTGACACTTCCCTAAATAGAAGTGCCATCCCCAGCTGGAGCCACTATTACAGTACTGTAATTTACAGTATCACAAGGTGAATCTATACTTTCTCTTTGCAAATTTATCATATTGTACACAGATGTTAATATTCAAAAGTCTTTTCTAAAGAAAGATAAAGAGAAAAAAAATAAGAATAAAGGAGGGTATTTAAAAAAGGAAAAAAGGAAAAGTTCATACAGTAGGTAAGCAACCTAAAAACTGCTTGACTTTTTTCCTATAATCAAACTGAAAAGATAAAATTTTTCTCTAAAGGTCTGAAAAGGGATGATTTTTGTCAATTTTGGGACCTTATGGTATGCTTTTATCCTAAGTCCCCGACCACATTTCATATCCTTTAACCTCGCCCATTTTTTATTCCTCTTATCCTAAGTTTCATTTTTACTCCCTCGACTCTCATACCCCAACTCAACCTCACAACACCTATCCTGACCCATCCACGTTAACCATCTATGTTCCCCACCTCCACATCCGACGGTTTTCAATGCATTTCACACCCCCCCTAGCCTTCAAACTTTAACTATGAAGGGGGGTCCGAAATGGGCAGTTTCAAGTCCGGGCCCTACTCACAATTATTTCACATGCCCCTTTCACAATACTGCCTACCAGCTTAGGACCCTTCCAAAAACTGACTTCGGGTTTTACATGACGGATCGTCGCAACCAACCATTATACCCCTTAAAACCTTTACCTCTCATCACATGCCGCGAGTTTCAAAAGATAAGGCAAAGGAGAGATCAACACTTTTAAAGACTGAATAAAGCTCTAGAAGGATAGCAGAGTTGCAGAGCGGTGACAGTAGAAAGCAGAGAAATCGACTAAGACAAAAACACTTAGAATATTTCCTAAGGAGGCGATCAGACGACGAGGATCGAATCACAGATTTGAAGGGGAAGAGACCGATGGTTGAGATGACATCGCAATTTAAACAATATATCTTACGAAGCGATGAGGATAGGAGCCACGTGTTAGCATAGTGCAATTTCACATCAACGATTTCTCATTTTATGTGCTAAGGACTTCACAAGTTAAACAAAATAACTTGTGATGTGGTGAGAATTGAAACTTGCGATGTGATAAAGTGAGGATCCACGTGTTGGCACAATGATCCAGGGCATATCACACATCAGAGGGTTTAGATTTTAGCATTAATACTTTGCAAGGTAAAGCATTTTGGTTGCGATGCGACAAGGACGGGAGATGGCAGTGTGAGATGGTACAGTGGGGCCATTAGATCTGGCGAATATCTATGATGGAGATTACATCGCATCTCCACATCGGCGTTTGTATTGTTTACCATTTAATTTATATGTTAAGTTCACCGATATGCGATGCACCGTGATTGGTCACCATATTGTGGGACCTTACAACCACTGTTCCACGTATATGTAAGTGGTTTGAGTTATGTGCGATTTGTTTAACAGTAAATCCATGTTGATTTTGCATGTATGTATGCTGAATAAACTCCAGTATTGTAGTCCATTGCGTATGTAAAGGGATTTTATGTGGGGCACAACCCACAGGTCCATGGTAATGTTTAAAATGTAGTTTCGCGATGCGGTAGGACCCAATTGCAATCACAAATCACAAATTTTACAAGGTAAGTGCTAAGGAAAAGTTAAGTCTTGTGCCATGCAAAGTGCAATGTTGGCATGGATGCGATGTGGTTCCAAGCTAAAATCTAAGGGATTTCAAGTTTGGGTGCATGTTGTTTGTATGTTGTTTTATAAATAAATAGGCAAAAACATGACATAAAGCACTTATGGTGGAAATAAGCCCCGACAAAGTGTGCAAGCAAAGGAGGTCGAGTCGGGCAAAGGGCATTCACGCAGAACTGTTATGGTATACCATCAGAAGCAGAAAAGGTAGTAGAACACATTAGCACCATCACCAATCAATGAAAAGTGGCCAACACTGCACCATATTTGATTACCCAACGTTGGTTTTCTAAAAAATAGAGCTAGATGTCAGAGCCACCATTGGTTTCCTTTTCGTGACCATCACAACCACCTCCAAGCTTATTTTTTGATCTTACGAAGAGCCATCGAAGCATTTGGATCCATGAAGAGCTGCCCAAAATTAATTCCATAGGCAGTTTTGTTGTCATTGATGTCTGATCAGGCCTTGCATGGCCACACTTGTCCATTTTCTACTAAATTGTAATCAATGAAAGATTTTTGAGTAAGGTAGGGAAACCGACTTATTTTTTACATAAATATTGCATGCCTTAGTAGTATCAAGGGTTGGAAAGGGTTGGAAATTTGGACCTTACTGAAGCTTGCATTGTGAGAAGTATTGGAACTCTGTAATTGTTCGAGCTGGGCATCAATAATAAGAGACAATTCACAAGATTCTTGAGCTATGTTAATGGTGATGTTTTTCCTCTGTGTCAATGTTTTTCCTCTGTCTTTTCATGTTGTGCATCAATTTATCTTATTTCAAAACAGAAATTTTAGATTAATATTTGCTAAGAGAGCACCTTAATTATGTTTTTGTTTGTTATCTTAATGTTTTCCTCTAAGACCTGAATGCAGAATTCAGATATGGTATGCTCTGCATTTATGTTGAACCTTAATCTCCTTCTCCTTTCCCATTTCATATTGCTAGTAAGATCCAGTTTGCATAGTTAGCTTGCCCTGTGAATGCCCTTGAAAATTTGATGCAAAATTCATAATTTTATGACTCCATAGCCCAATGGATTAGTTTCCCAGCTCTATTTGTCCAACCATAGAATCAATCAAACAAACAACCCTCATAATCTTTATAACTAGCCTAATATCAACACTTATAATTATCAAGTTAAATAATAAAACAGATCGAGCCCTCTTTGAGTCTAGGAAGGCTAGGTCCTAGACTCAAAAGTGGTTTGATGTTGTCCTCTGTCGTTTGTTCTTGCAAATATTACAAATTACAGAGTGATAGCAGGTCGAGATAAGAAAAATAAAGAGTGACAAATGAAAGTGACAAAGATAACATGATTGATATGGATATCACCATATAGGCATGGAAATTATGAGAAAATGCAAATGAATATAAAGTAGGATGAATGCGACTTTTGTATTAGTGTTTAAAAAAAAGTTATAAACTTTGTTTTCATGACCTTGAATGTGATTTTATGAGAGATTTACAAACAATATATCATGCGCATGCCTTGGAATATTGTACTACCAGGTTCTATTCAACTTAGTTTCATTCAAATTTTTTTGTCTTAAACAAAAAAATATAAACTATATATTCCATCATTATATAAAATATGATGTGAATATTAAAACACTTATAACTTGTGAAAAATAATAATTATACATTATGGAAATAATAATTACATGATTGAAAACTAATAAAATATCATTTGAAGTTAATAATCATATTATTGAAAAATTATAATGTTATTGTTAAAAATATCTATTACTATTATTTATAAAAATAATGTCTTATTAAAAACATCTATTAATTATATTTATAAAAATCAATAACTAAACCATTGAAAATCAATATCACAAATTTTTGAAAACCAATAAAAATACACTTTTAAAACATAATTTAAATTTTAAAAAATAATAAAAAAATTAAAATATAATTTTAGTTTTAAAATTAAATAAAAGATTTAAAATTTAATGCTCAAGATGTCATAAGTTGCAACAATCTAAAGAAGTGGCCCAATTCTAACTAGATGACCTATATCCATGGGCTTGGTAGCAGCGTGGTAGACTATATTATTTCCGATATCCCTTTATACAATGAAATAATAAATTTTGACATCCTAAACGACCATGAGCTTGACTTTGATCATAGACCTCTAATTGTAACTCTCAATTTTGTCATGCATAGAAAGCCTATAGAAGACAATCCTTACAGCCATAAGAACCTAATATTTGATAGAAATAAAAATGATTTGTTTCTAAATGACTTAAAAATTAATTTGCTTCCTTTATCTAGTATAGAAAACATAGAGGGCCTCTATCATAATTCTACCACAACCCTCTCATATTCTATAAACAAGTTCTCAATTGAAGTTTCAAGTAACAAAAGAAATATCAAAACCAACCCTTGGTATGATAATGACTGTAAAAGTGTGAGGAGAGATATTAAAGAAGTTGTTGATGAGTCTCTTAAAATTGACAAGATAAAAATATACAAAGCCCTAACTAAAAGGAAAAAAATGTAGTATATTCATAAAAGACAAGAAAATATCTTACACCTCTCTAAGGTAGCTCCTAAGAAATTCTGGAGGCATATTCTAACTAGAAAAACTAAAGATAATAATAGAATTTCTTTACACGATTGGAATTCCTATCTTAAAAAGATTTATGAGTCTCCAAATGTCATTGATAACTTTGAAACCTTGCTCACAATGGAAGAAGTTTTCTCATTAGAAGACATAGAGTTTGGGGTTAAGCGCCTGGAAAATGGAAAAACTAAGGACATTGAAGGATACCGGGAAAAAATCTTAAAAATTGGAGTCATCCCTCACATCCACAAGCTTTTCAATCAAGTTTTCAAGTAAGGGTTACCTAAATTGTGGACTCAGAGCCTCATTATTCCTATTTTTAAAAGTGGGAATAAAAATAACCCCTCTAATTATCGAACAATTATGATTATCCCTCTCTTAGCCAAGTTATATGGTATTATTTTGGAAAAGAAGATGAGCATATGGCTTGAAAGTGAAGGTAAGTGGGCTAAAGGCCAAGCGGGTTTTAGAATGCATCACTCAACAATGGACCACCTCGTTACACTTAGGATCATTGTGGAGGAATGTCGTAATGATAAATCCAATCTCTTTTGTTGCTTTGTATACTTTAGAAAGGATTTCAATACGATTCCTATAAATAATCTATGGATTAGATTAGAAGAGCTAAAGGTTCCTTTTGAGTTGAGAGCTTCCGCTATAAGGTTATACGGGAATGTAATTTCCAATTTTAAGAGAAATGAGGGGTGGTCAAAATATATTAAGTGTAATATCAGAGTCAAACAAGGTTTCCCCCTCTCCCCCACCCTATTTGGAATCTACATCGACAAGCTAGAAGGTTGTTTAGAGGAAGCAGGTTGTGCTGGCACGATATTAGCTGGAATAGTCATCACCCTTCTTCTCTATGATGACGATATTGTTGTTCTGGCAAGGTGTCCACCTAATCTTGATAAGCAACTAAGACTTCTTAAGGATTTATGCTCTACCATGGGTATGACTGTTAAAATTGACAAAAAAAGAGTTATGATTATCAAATCCAAGAAAGACACTTACGCTAAATTTGTGTATGAAAATATCAAATTGGAGGAAGTGTCTTCTTACAAGTACCTGGGAATTGATATTCATCACAAGATGAAATGGAACTATAGCATTAAGAAAATTATTAATGGAGGGTGGAAAGCTTATTTTGGTCTTGAAATAATTGTAAAGTGGCAAACCTCGTGATGTGGGATAAAAAGAAGCTCCTCTTTGAAACTTTAGTCACTCCTGTTATCTTGTATGGATGTGAGGTTTGAGGTTGCAACGTCTCTAGGGAATCCTGGAGAAAGATTGAGAAAATCCAGAAGCGTTTTAAAACGTATAACCTCAAAATTAAAAGCAATACACCCTATCATATTCTCCTTATAGAAGTGGATCTTTCCCCTATCGAGAGCCTAGATATGACTAGGCTCATGTTGTACAAGCACAAAATCAATAACATGGGAGACCATAGGCTTCCTAAGCTAGCTCTAAATTCCAGCCAAAACCAAGTAAGGCTCAAACAAGGTTGGTATGAAGATACCAAGGCCTGGTTAAACCATTGGGAGATTGACGAAAATGTTGCATTGCAAAATATTAATAACATTAAAAATATTGTTACTTCTTAGTTTAAAGAGAAAATGTGGTGTGAGAAAGATTTAGAGGCTAAAATAAAATTAAGATATTATAAGGAGGTCATCAACCCTACTCTAGAAGATCAAAAGTATCTCTCTGTTTTAACTAGCTCAAAGAAAAAAATTGATATTTCCAAGATAAGAACGAACTCTCATGAGCTCCATAGTGAAACAAGTCGTTGGGCAGTTCCTAAAACACCACAGATGGAAAGGATATGCCATCTCTGTGAGAATATGAACATTGAGGATGAAAAACACTTCCTCTTAGAATGCCCTGTGTACACCAACATTAGATCTCAGTTTCATAATCTTTGTTGCAATAATGACCTTCCTAGTCTTTAAAATGTCAAATTTACAGTGAGCTCGGGACGCTTCTCTCCAAGCTCTTTGAGCATAGAAGTACAATGTTAAATCAAACTAAATAATTTGTTTCTTTAGATCCGATAAACCAAAGTTTGGTCTGAGTAAACGTTAACCATCATCATTATCATCATCAATTGTTCACAGCATCATAATTATATACTATAAAATTGATAATATAATTTCTAAAATTAATAATTACATTAATAATAATATAATTTAAAATCAATAAATTCAAATATTATTATTAAAATTAATTAATAATCATATTTATAAAAACCAATAACTACAACATGAAAATCTTAAGAAATAGATTGTCTGGAATCAGTCATATTCATAGCAAGAAGAAGTGATCTCCACCATAGTTTCATGCGGGTTTGGAGAAATATTGAATAAAATAAATATATATATTATGAGGAAAGGTGTGAATGTGAATAAATATTAGATTTTACTAAATATTTTTCCCCATCACCTTGTATAATAATTCTAAATATAAACATAATCATCAATACAGTGACCCGAAAATAGATGCAATTTTATAGTAAATGAAAAGTTACAAAATAGATCGTGGATACCAAATATAAAAGAAGTGCCTTATTGGTGTTGCTACAGTAACCCCAAAATAATAGATGCAATTTTATAATAAATGTAAATTTACAAGTTAGATTATAGATACCAAATATTAAAGAAGTGGAATATTGGGTTTGTAGAGACATACTTGACTTGGTTAGGAAGGGTGGCTACCTTAGCTTAATGCTTCCGTATCACGTTGCCATAATCATGATTGTGTTAAATTGTTTTTGTTG
The DNA here is from genome assembly GCA_034641835.2 of Pinus albicaulis. Lineage (NCBI taxonomy): Eukaryota > Viridiplantae > Streptophyta > Pinopsida > Pinales > Pinaceae > Pinus > Pinus albicaulis. The sequence goes on along the minus strand of CM076575.1, from coordinate 1,164,416,550 downwards.
TTCAGGGCACATTGAAAAGGCTTGTTATGTAATATTTGTGTTCCATACTCTGTATCAATATAAGAAATTAGCATTGATGTATATTTTAAGGTATATGGTATATATATATATGGTTTGTGCATTAATATATTTTAAGTTATATAATATAGATATGTATATAATCTATTTTTCGGATTTTTAGAATGAAAGATTTGAAATTAACGAGGATGAATTAGGTAATTAGTCAAAACAAAAATATAATAAGTTTTACTAATAAGAGATTCTTTTAGATTTCTCCATTATTCTGACACTCCTCCTTAATGTAGGAAGTTGTTTTCTACCACACCCAATTGATTTTCACATACTAGAAATTTTCTCTTTCCAAGAGGCTTTGTAAAGATGTGAGCCACATTTTCATTAGAATTAAAATAGACCAAATCAATTTCCCTCGATGACATATCTTCTCTGAAAAAATGATAGCAAGTCTCAAACTCTTTAGAACTTGTGTGGTATGATTGTTGGTGAGTTTAATGGAGCTTTGATTATGACATTTGATAATTGTTGGAATTTTCTGTAATTTTTCTACACCTCCAAGAACTTGCCTCAACCAAATTTCTTCAGAAGTAGCACTACAAAAATATTTGTACTCATTTTTAGTTGATGACAAATAAATCGTTGGTTGTTTCTTGCCACTCCATTCCTCCTTCTCACATCCAAGGTTGAATGTATATCCTAAAGTTGACATTTTTTCATCGCGATTTCTGACCCAATATGAGTCATAATAGTCTGCCAACTCAACATAAAAATAATTAGTATATTCACCAAAGTTAATAATTCCTTTCAAATACTGAAGTACTCTCTTCACTTCTTTCCAATGGATTTCAAGAGATTTGGCTATGAACTGACTTAGGATTCTAACTAAATGTATTATGCCTGGCCTAGCTGTAGTGAGATAGTTTAGATTCCACTAGTTTACAATACAATGTACCAACCACTTCCCTTGTCCCATCATCCCTGTATATTTTTGAATTACGCTCTATAAATTGGTGTATTCTAAACCTTTTGAGTATCTCTCTTATATATTTTCTATATGTACTTAATGTCTGGCCAAATTTACTCCATATTTCAAGACCTAAGCAATAATCCAATTCACCAAGGTATTTCATTTCAAACAGTTGTGAAAATTGTCCTTTAACTTCATTAATCAACTTAGAAGCATTTCCTGCTATAATAAGATCTTCAGCATACAAGGAAATAATAATAACATGTCCAGGTTTTGATCTGACTTGATATATAGGTTAGGGTAACTCTTTCTTTTCATAAAACCTTTACAAAGAAATAAAGAGTCAATCTTCACATACCAAGATCTTAGTGCTTGTTTTAATCCATAAAAATATTTCTTTAATTTTCCAACAAGGTGCTATAGACCTCATTTATGAATCCTTCCAGAAAAGCAAGATTTAATTTTCCTTTAATTCCCCATTTAGAAAAGAAGATTTAACATCTAGGTGATGTATCTTCCATTTATATTTTGTAGCTAATGAAATCATTAATATAATTGTATTTGGATTAGCTACTGGTGAAAAATTTTCTTCATAATCAATTACCTCTTTCTGTGAGTAACCATTTGCATCCAACCTGGCCTTATATTTATCTATACTTCCATTAGCATTAAATTTGGGTTTTAACAATCATTTGGATCCTATGGGTACTTTATTTTTAGGAAATTCTATTAATTCCCAGGTATCATTTTTCATTATGAACTCATATTCTTCCTTCATTACATCTCCCTATTCTTTATGCTCATTAGCTTAATTTGAAATTCAAAGGTTCTATGACATTCATTACTTCAATCACTAAGGATAAATATTTAAATCTTATTGGTGGTTGAGTTTGATGTGATGTCCTTCTTGGTGCTTCAGTGCTTTCATCGTTTTTCATGCTTTGTGGTGAAGCATCTCTTCCTCTTGGTGTGTTATGGCTATAATAGGTGTCTATGTCATTGGATTCTTCATCATCTTCTATTCCTACTTATCATCTACTTCCTATTTGACATCATCACAATCATAAGGACTATGCCATACATCATACCTATCCTCCTTATGGCCTTAATCTGCATGCTCATGAAATATTGCATCTTTTCTTACAAAACATTTGTGTGTAGGGATGAAACAAATTATATGATTTATGATTATAACAGTAACCAATGAAAATACATTTGATAGTATTTTCATCAAATTTTCTCCTATCTTCTTTCAAAACATGATAAAATTCTTTGCTTCCAAATAGTCTTAAATGACTTACTATTGGTTTATAACCATAAATAACTTCAAAAGGATTCTTATGGTCTAAAATTTTAGTTGGACTTCTATTTTCAAATTAAAAATAGTGCTAACAGCTTTAGCCCAAAATAAATTGGTAATATTTTTACCTTTTAACATGCTATGTTCACATTCTACTAGGGTTCTGTTCTTCCTTTAAACTACTCCATTATGTTGTGGAGTATGTTTTAATGTGTATTGCTATACCATTCCATGGGATTTGTAGTACTTGATGAAATCACTTGAATTATATTCTCCCCCTTGATCTGATCAAAGGATCTTGATGTATTTTCTTGTTTGCTTCTCAAGTATATTTTTGAACTCTTTAAAATATTCAAATACATCAATTTTATTTATCATGAAGTAGACTCATGTATATTTTGTAAAATCATCAATAAATATCAAAAAATAATATGTTACACCTAATGATCTTGTTTGCATAGAACCGCATACATTTTATGAACTAGTTCTAGAATATCCCTTTTCTTTTATCTGCATGAGTAGGAAGTATTCCCTTTATCGCTCGTCCCTAATGCACACCATTCACAAGAAGAATATTCATTCTTAAGTATTGGAAGACCTTTTACCATTCCTCATTTTTGTAGATCGTTTTCACCTAGGTGCACAACTCCAACTGTGCCACTATCACAACGACATCCAGGAAGGGGCATATTCTTCTTTCAGCTGTTGTGGTGATTATGGTTGCCATCAGGCTCACTTGTATCGACCTCGCTTGAAAGTTGTATTTATTTAGCTGCAAAACCTGAAATCCAGTTTGTAAGGCTTCCACCGCAGTGTTGTATTGCTCCTCCATGGTAGTCCATCTATCTTGTGAAACGAAAGCGATTGCATCTGCAATTTTACCTAGGTCCTCTTATGTTAGAGTGACCTCGTCGGCACCTCCGGCTTTGGATCCCTTCCGCTTCTTTCACGAACCCTTTGAAGTTTCTGCACCACACTTGGTGCCGCGTGGAGATTCGACACCATCACCATCTAATCCATCCAGGCCACCGGGGTCAACATCAGCCTCACCTCCCTAATCGTGCTCTGTATCTTTCTTTGCGTCAGGCTCCCTCTCACCCTCACCATCCTTCTGCACGCTTGTTTCCGTCTCTTTTTCAGTGTGCAGCTTAGCCCCTTTTTTTCTTTCCCCTGGAGTCATCTCTTTCCATAACGTAGAGGCTGTAACGGGATGGGTGGATGCAAGCCCCACTTTCAAGGCTGCTGGACAGGTTGCAATGACTTGGTCGACCTCCACCTCCATTACCATAAAAGGTAAAGTATACCATACCAGGTCACAGCGCGCCCTGACCTACACATGGTGCATTATGACTTGAAAATCGACGATGTTCTTGTATTTGTCATAGACTGCCGACGATAGTCTTGGACGTGAATGGATTGCAGCAACTAGCTCACCCTCAAATAGGACCCAAAAAATCTTGTTTTCCTTTACGCACTTGGGATCAGGGGAATCCCACAAATTTTCATAGCCATGGAAAATTTTAGGGGCTAATATTTACAGGTGGGCTAATTTTCCATGATTTTTGCAAAAAAAAATCGTCAGTTACCATTTAAAAAAAAAAATGATTCGCCCAACTTTTAAAATATAAAATTATTTTGCATTAAAAATAGCCAACATTATATAGAGACTATATATAAAATTATTATATATCAATAAACATTTAAAAATTTTACAAATATATCAATAAACATTTTACATTTTGCATATTAGGGACTAGTGATATTTGCCAATATTTTTAAACTTCAAGATAATTTCTCATCCTAAATTTTTTCCCTGGGCATAGTGTGCCCCCTTGCATACGCTAGGCTCCAATTCTGGGAGGACTGCATCTGATGGAGTCTCCCATGCTATTAGCGCAATAAGTAGCAACAGCCAGGAGTAGCAAAACAACTTCCCCAACTCCTGCGTCTCGCGCACATTCTCCAAAAACTCTTCGTAAAGGAACTGGGACCAGTTGTAGATGATCCCCTTCTCACATTGTCCCTCTAACGCAATTACATGCGTGGGGATCGTCTTTGGTCGAAATTTTCTCATCAATCTGCAACCTAGGACCAAGGTTCCTAGGTGCAGAGTCGGGTCTAAAATTGTCTACACCAGGAATCTTCTCTTATCTCGCTCGACCTTGAAATATTTTTTTACTTTTGTTGCCAACTTATGCTCATTGATTTTCCCATATCTTTCCATGGGATGAGGCCCCTTCTTTGGCAGGCCAGTGACTCGGTGGATTAGAACGGTGTCGATTGGAATGTGGCCCTGGATCCATAGACACCATTCATGAACAAATGCCAGCAGCTGGGGCATGCAGATAGAAGTTGTTAGCCATATATAATTTTTTCTGATATCAAATGATGACTAAATAATGATTTTGGATTTCTAGAAACAATATTTGAGAAACACTGTGAGTTCTAGAAATCTCACTGCCTTCATCATCCTAAGTTTGACTATTTTTCACTAATCTTTCCTGTCTTTTGCCTTCTCAAAATTTGACCCTGCTGCTCTAAGAAGACTCCATTTTTTGGGCTCACTAGCCTTATTCATCACTCCATTGACACCCTCACTCATTCCCCTTTTTTCCCTCTAAAAACCCTAAAAAACCCTCCAGCATTCACCATTTTCTTCTAAAAAGCCTTAAAACAATGTAAAAATCCTTTTTACATTGTTTAGCCTAACCCTTTAGCCTATCGGACCCTCTAAAAACTTATAAAAACTCTATTTTTATAATATACCCACCCTTTTTGTAAAATAGGCCTTAAGCGCCTCTTTGCTTAAGCCCTAGCCCCTTCACTCCTCATAAGAACTTTTCCCTCCGCCTATTTCTAAGCCCTTTCCCTATTTTTTACCCCTTCGCCCCTTTCACTTTGTTAAACACCCTCGCAACCTTATAATTTCCCCTTAACCTTTGAAAAATTAAAATGGGCCCCCTTCTTCCCATCCTCATCCACACCCTCTATCCACTCATTTGGACTGTTGATCAAAAGCCCTCAACCCGATCCAACGGTCATCGCCTCTCCTCCCTTCATCCCGCATCAACGAGACCCTACACCACACGACAAAATCTGCCACATCATCACTCTCGGCTCCCACTCTCCATTTAACCCCACGTCAAATAAAAGCCTGCCACTTGTCCTGGGCTCCACTCCATAGATTTGGGCCTTGGCCCCGAAAGCCCTCCGCACCTTCGATCTCACCTCTTGAGATCTGATGGCTCACACTCATATCGCGCATGATTTTGCGCTGAGGTTTAACACTTCTAACCCACGTGAAAAAGTAGTTTTGACATGCCACGCAGTAAAATATAAGTGGAATTGGACAACCCCAAGCCAATACCACTTACCACCTTTCACCTACGCGATAAACCACCATGGTTTTCCCAAAACTGCCTTTCCCCTCCCGTGCCAAAATTCAAATTTCTTCCCCTCTGTTTGATTTTCCCCATGGTTCCGCCTACGAGACCTTCCCCCTGCATTTCCTCCTCCTTTGCAAATCGCCCCCCGACACCTCAAAACCCCAAAAAGGAATTTCTCCTCGCCCGCAGGTTTTTAAATTAAATTTTGTTTGTTTTTTTTTGTGCAGGTTTTAAAATAATGGACAAGGGCCCAAAATGCCCTCCCACGGTCAAAAAGTGACGAATTAAACCTCTGGATAACGATCTGAGAGGTGAATTCATATAAAAATAACCAGGGTAGCCTGCATAAAGGTTAACCCATGATGAATCATGATCATCGATGGGTTATAAACCCTTATACCATGAAGAGATCCTCCCTGCACACAGAACAAGCAAACAGTCAGAGAAGATAGCAAAGGAAATGAAGGAAGCTGAAAGATTGAAGAGATAATCGCGTATCAAGAGCAAACATAGAGGATTAGCCCTTAAGACAGTGATTAAAGGTAAAAGGCCAAAGTTTAAAGACAAAGGATAAATTAATAAAACAGTCATAAATCAAAATGATGAATAAAGACATTGAAATAGATTATAAAGGTTAAATCAGAAATCAAAGGCCTAATACTGAAGTTTATGATTAAGACCAGGGTAGATGACCCAAAGATAGCTTCGAATAACTCAGTAAAGAAGGAATTACTTCTCCAAAGACAAATTTTCCACCTACAACATTATTTCTTTCCATAAAGGCATCAGGCAGTTATTGTACTGTTAGAGATATTTTAAAGTAGGTCAACAATTATTACAAAGTTATTACCAAGCCTTAAAAGTCAAATATTTCAACTAAATTAACTTAGAAGTTAAGACAAAAGTTATTATTTCAGAGTAACCCTTTCAAATATTTTTGCCTTGGGCCTTACATTTTCTCAAAGGTCAAAAATCACTAACTCTGTAATAAATAACATTTAAACACCCTAGTTTGGCAGCACCTCCTCATTTTACATACAAATATTGCATATGAGCCTCATTTTAAATGTTGGTTACTTGATGGTTATTGGATTGATTTCTGCTGCTAAGCTAGTTGAGGAATGCTAGACTGAACTGAAGAAAGCTCTGAGTTGTAGAGAGCTATTGTACTTGGAGTATCGTAACTGGTTTGATCATCAATAATACAAGCATGTTCACAGGATCCTTGAGATATATCAATGGTGATGTTTTCCTAAATTTTTATTGTTTCTACTTATATTTTCCATTATGTCCATCTTTCTCTAATAAAGAAGCAAAAGTTTTAGATTAGGATTTTTTGTTTCAAGCACCCTATTTCTGTCTATATTCTTTATACTTATGTTTTCTTCTGCAACGTCTAATTGGAAGATTCTTAATTCCCTTCTAGTTACATCTGGTTTGTTGTCTTGGAAATGATTCAATAGAGTGAAACCAAGGAAATTTTGGTGAACCCATGTTCCTTTGAGTAAGACTTGAGATATTGTTTTTAAGACCTTTCTTTATAGTATGCTTATTAAAGTCTAAAATAGAGAGATTTATGGTATGCCTTGCCTTATGGTCTGCCTTGAATTGTTGTTGTAAAGAGTGTTTGAGAGTTTTTCAAAAGCAGATTAGATTATTTCTGTTTGATATTAGACCACTCTTACTATTATTTTATATGTTTTCTTTATCTGAAAGTAGTTCTTGAATTACTGGATTGTTGTCTTAGAGTTTTTCTTATTGAAGTTTGTCCAAAGAAGTTTATGGTTTGCCCTGTCCTTTGGCTTGCTCCAAACAGTTACCTTAAAAGGCTTTTCTTGTCTAAGTAGAGCTAGAAGATTTTTAACTGAATATAGCTTTGCTACCTTCACAACTATTATTGTTTCATATCACAAACTAATCTAAAGAATCCACTTGATATAGTTAGGTTTCCCTATGAATACCCTTATAGAGTTGATGAACAATTAAATCATTTTATGGCTCCATAGCCCAATGGATTGATGTTTTCTCGTAGTCTATTTTTTCAGCTGAAACATTCCCTCAATCAGTCACACCATTGATCCTTCAATCTATCAATTAATCCGACCAAAAACAAACAAGTCCTTATAACTTCACATCTAGCCTAAAATAATAATTAAAGAGTACAAAGATATATCAATATAAAACACCTTTATAGAGAGATCCCTCTCTGAATCCAAGAAGGCTGGGTCCTAGGATTCCAAAGTGGTTCTGATGTGGCCCTTGCAATGTTTTTTCTTGCCACTCTTGCAAATTATAGGGAGCCAACATAGTGGTGACCATATTGGGGAACTACTGAGTAATAAACATTCCAGATTCAATCAAAACTCGAAAAACCTCATTAGTTTAAGATGAATCAAGTGTCAGCCAAGAATGGTTCTTTATTGTTGATGGTGGACAACAACCAGTCCTACAAGACAAGTAAAAATCCTCCACCTAGTGACTACACTAATTTTCCATTGACTCCACTCGGAAACTTAACCTATCATCAAAACATTTAACAATACCCAGTCAAAAATACTTTTTGAGTTAAGTATCTCTTTTACAGTTTGGTTTGTGTCTTAATACTGTTATACCTCTAAAAAAAGAAAAAAAAAAAAGAAAACCATTCTGACGTATTGGGTCCAAAATCCTGGATTTTAGAAGAATCCATACTAGATCCCATCCTGACCCAAATCCTCCTGCAATATTTGAAAATCCTAAAAGCATCCTTAGGAAGTCTCCTACATCTAAAAGCCCAACTGTTGACAGACCAATCCGAAGAGAAAGTTCTTTCCCTGAGAACCTTACAACCTTGCAAAATACCCAAGTTGACTTACCTCATATAAGAAGCTTATCTAGAACAAAGTCAGAAAGTGGTATAGACCAGATAAACCTTGAGCTTGTAGACTCACAAAAAAGTAGCAGTAGAGAAGCCTCCCCTTCCACTCCGCCTGATTTCCATTTTCTCCAAAACTTTGGCTTCTCTCATCCTAAATCTACTCAACATCACTTAGCTGGTCCAAGTACTTTTTCTACACCCACCCATACATCCACTGTTTAAACCACTGCACTTCATCACCTTCCTCCACTTGTTAACCCTCCATTGTTTCCACAAGCTCATATCATGGCAACATGGTATGCTCCATTAGTCCTTCCTTTACCTCTAGTTGCTCTACCACAAGACTACCAATCCAAGATTCCATTATACGATGCCAATAGTTTTACTACAACTCAACAACATGTGGATAGAATGAATGACTACTTTGATGGATAAGAAATAGATGATGAAATTTTTAAACTTAGAATGTTTGCTCAAAGTTTAGGGGGAGAAGCAAGAAAATTGTTCAAAGGCTTAACCCCTAATAGTATCAATGATCTCCATAATTTTCATCAACTATTTCTAAACAAATGGGAAGTCAAGAGAAATCCTCTCCAATTCCTATCAAAATACAATGACCTTAAAAGAAATGCTGGAGAGAGTGTCCAAGATTATTGCACTAGATTCAATAGTGTTTATATTCCGCTCCCTCCACAAATGAAACCCCCACAAGGCTTAGCCTTAATGAAGATTCCTAAAGGATTTGACCCAGACATGTGTTATCAATTAAGGGAAATAGAACCCCTCACATTAGAAGATATGCAGAAAGGGAAGTAAGTGTAGAAGCTAACCTAAATGCCAGAAGAGCTAGATTGAAAGCAGAGAAAAAGGTTACCTACAAAGATGAACCTGGATATTCCACATCAGATTCCAAAATTGATAGTCTGGTTAGAACCATGGAGATGATGATGGACAGAATTAACATGAATGAGAGAGCTTATTCTAAAGAAAACCAAATAGCTCCTCAAAATAAAAATCAAAACCAGAACCAAAACTTTGGAAGGAATCCCCCTCAAATTAGACAAAGAGGCCCTCATCAGCAAGTCAGACCTCCTTTCCAACAAAACTATGCTGATGAAGATGAGGGAGTGATTGAAGAAACAGACGAAGATCACATAAACTTATTGGGAGTAAACAATGAGGATACTATTTTCCTCACTAAATAAGAACAAGGCATATATACACCATATGATGAAGAAATCCCAGAATCTGAAGACTAAAAACAAGGCTTTGAAAATGCTATAATGGAAGTACATAGACAATATGAACTTAGGAGTAAAAAGAGTCAAGATACTCCCAAAAATAAAGCCTCTGAAATTTCTGTTAGAAACAATCCTGAAAACATTTCTAAAAAGACAGCAGAAAACAACAATACAGTGGCTGAAAGTTCTGATAAAAACAAAGGAAAAAACAGTCAAATTAAGGAAAAACATACTGGTGATCAAAGTAGCACTAGCAACTCAGCTAATTCTCCTAGTAATACTATTTTAACTAATGTTCATAATAAAAACCAGCAAGCTGATTTTGCTGAGAAAACAATGACTAAAAAGGATGATTTAAACATTTTAAAAACTCATATACCTTTCAGCATAGAGAGTGAAATTTCCAAAATCAAGATCCATGTTCCTCTTACTGACTTAGTCACCCAAGATGTATATTAAACCAAAATTTTGAGAGATTTAAACATAGGAGAACAAAGTGATTCTGTCAATGTGATTGATGACAAGCTTGAGCTTCTATTTGGACCAAAAGTAGAAGGGAAATTTCAAGAAGGAGGTGTTCCTCCCTTTTATGTCATTCTAAACATCCATGATAAGGTTCTGCACAATTCCATGCTTGACTCAAGAGCTTCCCACAACCTTATGCCTAAGGTAGTGATGGAGAGACTAGGCCTTGAGATAACTAGACCTTACAAGGATTTATACTCCTTTTATTACAACAGAGTTAAATGTCTAGGCCTAATCAAAGATTTATGTGTCAATTTAGCGCAAATACCAGCCAAGAGCTTAGTGATGGACATTGTAGTGGCTGATATACCTCCTAAATATGACATGCTCCTTTCAAGGTCATGGGGTGCTAAACTCCAAGGTACCCTGAAGATGGATCTGACTTATGCAACCATCCCTGTCTTTAGTCAACCAAGAAGACTATATAGGGAAACACACATGAAATACATGGTTAGTAGTCAAGAAAAACCAGACAAATCCCCACTTTATTCTATTCACACAGACCTTGACTCATTCTTTATTTACAATGATGAAAACCTTAATGAGCAAGGAGAATGAGATGACAAACCAGCAATAGGAAAAGAGAGAAGAAAGGAGAAAATGCTAAAATAGTTTTCTAACTCAGAACATCACAACAAACATGATGAAGATCATAGGAAACAAACCAACCATCAACATAGGGCTGATCATGAAAAATAAAATAAAACTCCACATAGTGAAAACCTTGAGGAACAAAATAAAAATGAACATAGTGCAGATCCTAAAAAACAACACAGTGATAGCCAAAATAAATAGGACAAAGAGGACAAGAATGACTTTAAAAACAAAACTGAAAATGAACCTCTTTGGAGTATGAGCTTCGATGGGTCCTGTAGTAAAATTGGTTTAGGAGCAGGCATATGGGTACATAACACAGAAAATAATCATGCTAAGGGCCATTCATACAAACTAAACTTTAAATGCATAAATAATATAGCTGAGTATGAGGCTCTCCTCTTAGGACTACAATGATTGAAAAAAATAGGAGCCAAGAGTATAATTGTTCATGGAGACTTAGAACCGATTATTAAACAAGTGAATGGAGAATATACTGCCAAGAATCCAATATTACAAGCATATAGAGATTATGTTGTTGACCTCTTGAAAACATTCACAGAATATGAGCTTAACTTTGTTCCTAGAAACCAAAACATTCTTGCTAATGTTTTAGCAGTTGTTGCTAGTGCATGTCAAAAACCTTATGAAAGCAAACAATACACAGTCCAAGTTAAGTATAGACCAACAGTCCCTGATAATATCAAATATTAGCAAGTCTTTGAAGGAGATAAACAGATAGAGGATTTCCTACAGTCCAGAAATGGGTTTGAAATGACCAATTTAGACTCAGAGTATGAAGAAGACTGTCCTACTGAGGAAAAAACTTATGAAGAATAAACTCCTAAGATTGTTGATATAAACATTGCTGATATAAATATGTTAACTAGAGAACACCCACAGAAAACAGAGCTGAGAAATAATTTAGAACAAGAAGATTTTGAAGTGCTGCAGCCTCACACTGATAAATTTCCAAAGGGAATGGTGCCTCTAGAAGAATTTTTTGACTTTAATGATGTTGCCAAAAAGCCAAAAATGGAACCCACAGAAACTGAAATAGAAGAGTGCAATATAGGCAGTGAAATAAAACCCAAAATTATTAAATTATCTAAAACACTACCAGCTCATATAAAACTGAAATATCTTGAGCTTTTTAGAGAATTTTCTGATGTTTTTGCTTGGATTTATGAGGACTTAAAATCATATGAGATGGAGATAATTCAGCATAAGATACCCCTTAAAGAAAACCAGAAACCTTTTAGAAAAAAATTGCGCAGAATAAACCCTGTGCAATTACCTCTGGTTGAGAAAGAAATCAAAAAAATGTATGATGCTGGAATCATAGTCCCAGTCAAATACTCAAAGTGGGTATCCAATCTTGTATCTGTGAGGAAGAAAACATGAGACATAAGGCTTTGTATAGACTTCATAAACTTAAAAAAAACCTCTTTAAAGGACAACTAACCTTTGCCCAAAATGGATCATATCTTATAGAGGGTAGTAGGTTCTAAAAGAATTTATTTTCTAGATGGCTTTTCAGGATGCAACCAAGTACTAGTACATCCCGATGATCAACTTAAAACAAATTTCACTACACCTTGGGGCAATTTCATGTATGTGAAAATTCCCATTGGTTTAATGAATGCTGGTGCCACATTCCAAAGAGCCATGGATATTGCTTTCTCAGAAGAGATAGGCTTCTTCATTTTAATATATTTAGATGACATCACTGTCTATTCCAAAACAGATGAAGAACACCTTGCTCACTTAAGAAAAGTCTTTGAGAAATGTAGAAAGTATGGTCTATCATTAAACCCCAAGAAAACTTTATTTTCCCTCCAAGAAGGTAGACTTATAGGCCATATCACATCTGAAGAGGGAATAAAAATAGACCCAAAAAGGATTGAAGGAATATTGCAAATCAATCATCCTAAACACATCAAAGAACTGCAATCTTTCATTGGAAAGATTAATTTCTTAAGAAGTTTCATACCCAACCTTGTTGAACTCCTTAGAAACATAACAAACATGCTAAAAAGGGAAACATGAGTTAATTTGACCATTGAAGCAAAACAATCCTTTGAACTGGTTAAACAAGCACTCACACAAACACCAGTTCTCATTAGTCCTGATTTTAACAATTATTTCCTCATCTTCTCCTTTGAATCAGAACATACAGTTGCTAATGTCCTACTTCAGAAAAACGTAAAAGGACAAGAGCAACCCATTGAATTTTTCAACAAAGCATTGAGAGATGCACCTCTGAAATACAACATAATGGAAAAACAGGCTTTTTCCTTGATCAAAGCCCTGAAATATTTCAGAGTTTACATTTTACACTCCCACATCATTGCATTTGTTCCACACATAGTTTTCAAAGACATTTTAACACAAGATCTAGATGGAAAAAGAGGAAAGTGGAATGCTATTATATTAAAATATGACTTGGAGATCAGACCCACTAAATTGGTCAAAGGACAAGGACTTGCAAAAATTATGGCTGAATCAAATCTTAAAGCCTTAGATATGAATATGGTTGATGTTTTAGAAGAACAAGAAGAATGCACAACCCCTCCTGTTGAAGAAGTATCATTGAATTCACTTTGGTATGCTGATATTTTGTATGTGCTCTTTTATCATAATGTTCCTCCTGGTTTATCTAAGACAAAGGCAAGGTTTTTGAAGTTAAAAGATGTAAATTACTGCATTATAGATAAATGGTTATATTGGAAAAATGCTAGTGGTATATTGCTTAAATGTTTTCCTGAGAATGATGCAGAGAAGATCAAGCATGAGTTTCATGAAGGAGAATGTGGAGGCCACCTCTATTGGAAAACAACTGTCAACAAAATCCTTAGAGTTGGTTACTATTGGCCCACCCTCTTCCAAGACATTCATAAATTGGTAGTTGCCTGCCACAAGTGTCAAATATTTGAAGGCAAAAGAAAACTCTTACCCTTACCTCTGCATCCTATATCTGTTGAAGCTCCTTTTCAATAGTGGGGCCTAGTCTTCATTGGGAAAATCCATCCTTTTTCATCTGCCCAACATAAATGGATCCTAACAACAAATGATTACTTTACAAAATGGATAGAGGCCATCCCATCTAGAACTGCTACTGATCTAGTCATCATCAAATTCCTTGAAAACCATATTTTGTCTAGATTTGGTTGTCCTAGAAAGATTATCACTGACAATGTTGCTGCCTTTAGATCCAAGAGGTTGTTGGACTTTTGCCACAAATATCAAATCATATTGGGTCATTCCATAGCTTATTACCCTCAAGGTAATGGGCTGGCAGAATCCTCAAACAAAAGTTTGATAAACATCATCAAGAAATTGTTGGAAGGGAATCAAAAGTCATGGCACAGCAAGCTAGTACATGCATTATGGGCAGACATGTTCACATGCAAGAAATCAATTGGAATGTATCCCTACCAACTATTTTATGGAGCAGATGCAATTTTTCCAACAAGCCTAGGAATTCCAGTCATGAAGTTGATCCAGGAGGTACATTCTGAAGAAAATGACATGATAAGAAGGATAAATCAGACTATACAATTGCAGCAAACCAGAGAGGAAGTATACAATAGAACACAACAAGTGCAAGAAAACATCAAGAAGCTATTTGAAAAAAGGACAAAAGCAAATGATTTTGACATTGGTGACAAAGTGCTCAAATGGGACTCAAGAATAGAAGACAAGGGAAAGCATGGTAAGTTTGAAAATCTGTGGAAAGGTACCTATATTATCCATTCTGCCAGAGTCAACAATGTATTTTTCTTACAGGAAATGGATGGGAGAGAACTTCTTGGAAGTCCTGTCAATTGCAGGATGCTCAAACATTATTTCCATTAGTGGTGTGAAGTTTTAAGCTTTATCCATTGTATATAACATTGTTCAAAGAAAGATAAAAAAAATAAATAGAAAAATAGAAAAACAAAGACAAAGAGGGCAGAAAAAGAAAAGGTACAACCCCACACCAAAAAAGAGTAAGTTATGAAAGTGTGCAATTCCAAATGCCACTACTTGAGAAGAGAAGCCTTACTTAGTTATACAGCCTAATCATGACTAAGTGAGTTTTAAATTTTTGTTGATAGGTTAGTGAATAAAGATTGGCCAAACTGTCTAAACTTGGCTTATCAGTAGACTAGATTAGATTAAGAAAAGAAATTGGTTCCAAAGCTCAAAACCTGAACCAAGAAAGAAAGAGAGGGATAAAAAAGCAAATTCCAAATTTCAACCCTTAAAATTTTGTGTTAAATTTCTGCAAAATAAATTATGTATGTAGACTTGTACAAAGTATCACTACTCATAACAAATCAGACAGTATAATCCTAATTTGGTTATGTCTTAAATTTTCTTTTTTAGATTACAGAATTAAAATTTGTCATATATTTTAATCTTGACAGATGATTAGATTAGGTAGAGAAATAAAAGAGTTCATCAGCTTAATCTGAACTCTTGGTTGATATAAGTGTGAAATTTGTTAGTTTCCTATTTTCAAAAGAAATGATGTCAAGGGTTGGCATATCCAAATGCACCCAATGAAGAAAAAATGTTAGAACAAGTAAGATGGGTAGGTAGAAGTTGAGTTGCAAATAATCATGTAATGATTTATATGCTGAAAAATCACTTCTACTTCTTCAAATCAGCAAATCATCAAGTTAAAGGAGGTCTGTCAAGGTGCAAATCAAAGCACTGGTCTACTTCTTCCAGAGATTTATTTTCTGAGGTTCTTGAAACCTCCTAAAGGAGCTGCCCTCCCCAATTGGAGCCACTGTTATCCATCTATATTTTTTTCTAATATCAAAAGACGACTAAATAACGATTTTGGATTTCTAGAAACAGTATTTGAGAAACGTTGTTAGTTCTAGAAATCTCACCGCCTTCATCATCCTAAGTTTGACTATTTTTCACTAATATTTCCTATCTTTTGCCTTCTCAAAAGTTCACCCTGCTGCTCTAAGAAGACTCCATTTTTTGGGCTCACTGGCCTCATTCATCACTCCATTGACACCCTCACTCATTCCCCTTTTTTCCCTCTAAAAACCCCAAAAAACCCTCCCTCATTCACCATTTTCTTCTAAAAAGCCTTAAAAAAATGTAAAAATTATTTTTACATTGTTTAGCCTAACCCTTTAGCCTATCAGACCCTCTAAAAACTTATAAAAACTCTGTTTTTATAATATACTTTCCCTTTTTGTAAAATAGGCCTTAAGCCCCTCTTCGCTTAAGCCCTAGCCCATTCACTCCTCATAAGACCTTTTCCCTCTACCTATTTCTAAGCCCTTTCCCTATTTTTTACCCCTCCACCCCTTTCACTTTGTTAAACACCCTCGCAACCTTATAATTTCCCCTTAACCTTTGAAAAATTAAAATGGGCCCCCTTCTTCCCATCCTCATCCGCACCCTCTATCCACTCATCTAGACCGTTGATCAAAGGCCCTCAACTCGATCAAACGGCCATCACATCTCCTCCCTTCATCCCACATCAATGCGACCCTGCACTACACGACAAAATCCGCCAAATCATCACTCCCAGGCCTCGCTCTCCATTTAACTCCTCGTCAAATAAAATCTCGCCACCTGTCTTGGGCTCCACTCCACAGATCTGCGCTCGAAAGCTCTCCGCACCATCGATCTCAGCTCTTGAGTTCTGATGGCTCACACTCATATCGCACAGGATTTTGTGTCGAGGTTTAACACTCCTAACCCACACGAAAGAAGTAGTTTTGACCTGCCACTCGGCAAAAGATAAGTGGAATCTCGTAGCCCTAGGCCAATACCACTTACCACCTTTCACCTACGTGATAAACCACCACAGTTTTCCAAAAACTGCCTTTCCCCTCATGCGCAAAAATTCAAAGTTCTTCCCATCTGTTTGATTTACCCCATGGTTCCGCCTACGGGACCTTCCCCCTGCATTTCTTCCTCCTCTGAAAATTACACCCCCCCCCCGACACCTCAAAACCCCAAAAAGCAGTTTTTCCTCGCCCACAGGTTTTTAAATTAACATTTTTTGTGTTTTTTGCAGGTTTTTAAATGATGTACAAGGGCACAAAATGCCCTCCCACAGTCAAAAAGTGACAAATTAAACCTCTGGATGACGATCCGAGAGGTGAATTCATATAAAAAGAACCAGGGTAGCCTGCATAAAGGTTAACCCTCAATGAATCGTGATCATCAATGGGTTATAAACCCTTATACCATGAAGAGATCCTCCCTGCACACAGAGCAAGCAAACAATCAGAGAAGATAACAAAGGAAATGAAGGAAGTCGAAAGATTGAAGAGCTAATCATGTATCAAGAGCAAACACAAAGGATTAGCCCTTAAGACAGTGATTAAAGGTAAAAGGATAAAGTTTAAAGACAAAGGATAAATGAATAAAACAGTCATAAAGCATAATGATGAATAAAGACAGTGAAACAAGTTATAAAGGTTAAATCAAAGATCAAAGGCCTAATACTGAAGTTTATGATTAAGACCAAGGTATATGACCCAAAGACAGCTTTGAATAACTCAGTAAAGAAGCAATTAATTCTCCAAAGACAAATTTTCCACCTACAGCAATATTTCTTTCCATAAAGGCATCAAGAAGTTATTGCACTGTCAGAGATATTTTAAAGAAACTCAACAGTTATTACCAAGTTAATACCAAGCCTTAAAATTCAAATATTTCAACTAAATTAACTTAGAAGTTAAGACAAAAGTTATTATTTCAGAGTAACCATTTCAGATATTTTTGCCTTGGGCCTTGCATGGTCTCAAAGGTCAAAAATCATTAACTCTGTAATAAATAACATTTAAACACCCTAGTTTGGCAGCACCTCCTCATTTTACATATAAATATTGCATATGAGCCTAATTTTAAATGTTGGTTACTTGATGGTTATTGGACTGATTTCTGCTGCTAAGATAGTTGAGGAATGCTAGACTAAACTGAAGAAAGCTCTGAGTTGTAGAGAGCTATTGTACCTGGAGTATTATAACTAGTTTGATCATCAATAATACAAGCATGTTCATAGGATCCTTGAGCTATATCAATGGTGAAGTTTTCCTAAATTGTTATTGTTTCTCCTTATATTTTCCATTATGTCCATCTTTCTCTAATAAAGAAGCAGAAGTTTTAGATTAGGATTTGTTGTTTCAAGCACCCTATTTCTGTCTGTATTATTTATACTTATGTTTTCTTCTGCAAGGTCTGATTGGAAGATTCTTAATTTCCTTCTAGTTACATCTGGCTTGTTGTCTTGGAAATGATTCAATAGAGCGAAACCAAGGAAATTTTGGTGAACCCATGTTCCTTTGAGTAAGACTTGAGATATTATTTTTAAGATCTTTCTTTATAGTATGATTATTAAATTTTAAACTAGAGAGGTTTATGGTATGCCCTGCCCTATGGTTTGCCTTGAAATGTTTCTGTAAAGAGTCTTTGAGAGTTTGTCAAAAGTAGATTAGATTATTTCTATTTCATCTTAGACCACTCTTACTGTTATTTATATGTTTTCTTTATCTGAAAGTAGTTCTTGAATTACTGGATTGTTGTCTTAGAGGTTTTCTTATTGAATTTTGTCCAAAGAAGTCTATGTTTTTCCCTATCCTTTAGCTTGCTCCAAACAGTTACCTTAAAAGGCTTTTCTTGTCTAAGTAGAGCTAGAAGATTTTTAACTGACTATAGCTTTGCTGCCTTCACAACTATTATTATTTCATATCACAACCTAATCTAAATAATCCACTTGATATAGTTATATTTCCCTATGAATACCCTTGCAGAGTTGATGAACAATTAAATCCTTTTATGACTCCATAGCCCAATGGATTGATGTTTTCTCACAGTCTATTTGTTTAGCTGAAACATTCCCTCAATCAGTCACACTATTGATCCTTCAGTCTATCAATTAATCTGACCAAAAACAAACAAGTCCTTAGAACTTCACAACTAGCCTAAAATCATAAACAAATAGTACAAATATATATCAATCGAAAACACCTTTATAGAGAGATCCCTCTCTGAATCTAGGAAGGCTAGGTCCTAGGATTCCAAAGTGGTTCTGATGTGGCCCCTGCAGTGTTTGTTCTTGCCACTCTTTCAAATTATAGGGAGCCAATTGAAGTGATAGGGTACCATCCAAAATATGGAATCCTTAGCAGGTTTAGAATCCTAACGTTTCCTAGCCCATGCGCCCATGGCATCGGCTCAACCTTCATTACATCATCGTAGAGTATCCTCTCCCAATAATACTCTGGAGCTAACTCGGGGAACATTTCTTCATTTGCCAAGTCGTGGTCATCAAACTTGACATTCCGTAGCTTTCCAAACACATATTCATGAAAAGGAACATCCTGTGGGACCAAAGGCGTTTGAAGGTAGTCCCTCACTGTGTCATCATTCTTTGGGGCACGCACAGAGGATTTATGTGGCCTAACATATGGTGGTCGCCATGATATGGGATCAATGTACACAACCTCCTTAGCGACACTCATTGGTCTCTTTGAGGGGTCACCGATAAGTGACCTATCCTTAGTGGCCTGATGAGGGGATGTCACATTCCTTTGGGAGGTCCGCGGCTTCGAGGTGGACCACTTTGATATTTTTTCTTTGCCTCTAGCCGGTGTGGACATGACTTCTTCAACCTTGGGGATTACTTCATGGAAATCGTCCAATCTCGGCTTAGTCGATGTTGTGAGAGGCACAAAGTGCTCTTTAGCAGGTGTACTCTCTGGAATAGTGGCCGTCATTCTCGGGTGGAAGACAAATTCAGGATTACTTACGTCAGATGGGGTCTCTCAGCTATAAATACAGTACTTATAGGCATATTTAAAACACAAAGCATGGATAATATCAAGGCACAATGTATTCAGAAAGAAAAGGAGCCAATTGTGACCCGCACCCTTCCTTTTATAAGCAATCCAAGGTAAAAATGATAGGATCGCAACTTACCTCCGTTAAAAAGGTCAAAAATCCTGTAAGATTGCCTCATTAAATTCTTAAAATCCGCTCCATCCAAGGCTAAAATTAAATTTTCACCTATTTACACTGTTCCAATGGCTAGTTTCTTCTCCTTTGCATCACCCCTGCACTCCCGTCGCACCTATCTATGCCTTTTCTTTATTCCACACACAGACCCTTTGATTCTTGTGCTCCAAACATGTAGTCATTTGGTCGGCACCGGATTGTCCCTATATGGCTTCAGACGACTTCCATTGAAATACCCAGGAAGATTCTCTTCGCACATTGTGGCCAACTGCACCACCATCAGTGGTTTCCTTCACAATGTATGGCCCCAGCCAATGTTTCCTGAACTTCCTCGGGTGGCGCACAAATTGACTGTAGTATAACAAGACTAAGTCTTCCTCCTTGAATATTTTTTTCCTGATGTTCCTTTCATGCCAGGAATTTTCATGTGCCTTCTGCACTTGCTGATGGATGTTAGCGATGAACTGATCTTCTTCTAAGGCAACCAATTGCGCCAAACATTCTTCCATGATTTCAAGCTCTACCATATTGGTGAAAGTTGTGATGTGCAGGCTTGGGAAAATATACTCCATTGGCATGATCGATTCTTGCCCATAGACCATCCTGAAGGGTGTTTTCCCAGTCAAATTCTTACATTTTGTCCTATAAGCCCATAACATAGAAGGGATGTGCACGTCCTAGTCATTCAGATTGGCATTATAGGTATTTGTGAGTGCATTCTCCAATATTTTGTTGAAATCTTCTACTGCGCTATTTTCTTGTGGGTGATAAGGGGTACTCTTCTATTAATAGATCTGAAATTCCTCTACGAGTACTTCAATGGTTTCATTAACAAAGTGTGTACCTCTATCACTCATCAATATCTTTGGGCATCTAAATCGGGTCAAGATAGGTTCAAAAATGAAATGCGCAATAGTATCTGCAGTACAGTCCTGAACTGCCTTAGCCTCTGCCCATCTAGTTACATAATCAGTGGCAATGATGATATAGCGTGCTCCCGTATTATTCCCTGGAGGGTTAATTGGTCCAACAAAGTCTATAGCCCATTCATCAAAGGCCTGCAGGGCCATATGTGGTTGCAGGGGAATTTCATCTTTGTGCGAGGGCTTCCCTGTTCTCTGACATGCATCACAGGCTCAACATTATGCATGTGCATCACTATGCAGTGTGGGCCACCATAACCTAGCACGCGACACCTTCTACGCATTGGCTTTCCCAGTGTAGTGGCCTCCTACCAACCCTCCATGAACCTCAGCCAAGATATCCTTCCTCTCATGTTCCAACGCATATCTTCGCAACACTTCATCTGCCCCCAGCTTATACAATTGACTCGCAATCAAGTTAAAATCAGTTGCACGCGCAACCAACTCCTTCTTCTGCTATACTGAATATTTAGCAGAAGTGCTTCCAGTAGTCAGGAACTGAATAATATTTTCAAAGTGCTCATCAAACACCTTGATATCAAATATTTGTGCATCAGGCAACCCCTCCTCTAAACTGGTTGGTTCTTCCCCATTTTCGATCCATGACAAATGATCAGGTCCATAATTTAATATTCCATGCTCCACAATAATTTGAAAGTCATACTCCTGAAAGAGAAGCAACCATCTGCATATCTTCCCCCCCAAAACAGGTTTATTGACCAAGTATTTTAAAGTAGAGTGGTCAATGAACATTTTTAAGAGCCCTCCTATAAAATAGTGCCGTATTTTTGCAGAGCATACACCATGGCCAACCCTTCCATTTCTGTGGTTGAGTAGTTGTATTCTTCACTGGAGAGCTTCCTACTAGCAAAAGAAACAGGGTGATCAATGTCTCATTCTCTTGGTTGCATTAACACAACCACGAGTGCTATACCAGATGCATCCACATGTACATGAAAAAACTTAGACTAGTCTAGGAATATCAAGATAGGTGTAGTGACCATTTTATCCTTCAGTGGTTCAAAGCTCTTCTGACATTCCTCATCCCAGAAAAATGATACATCCTTATTCAACAACTTCTCGATCAGCGTAGTGATCAGAGCATACCCCTTAATGAACTTCCTGTAATAACCGGTGTGTCCTAGGATGGAGCACAAATGGTTCTCATTAGTAGGAACTTCTAGGTTGATGATAACTGCTATCATGGTTGGGTCTACCATCAATCATTTTTGGCATACTATATGCCCTAAAAAAACTCCAAAAGGCACACAGAATATAAATTTCATCAGGTTAAGAGAAATCTGGTGCTTTCTACAAGTGTCAAGCATCATGCGTAGGTTTGACACATGTTACTTTACCAATCCAAACACTGTCCAATCATCAGAATATACCTCCAAGAATTTATGCATGAATTGTTTGAACATAGCCACGACCACGCGTGGGAATATCACAGGTGCATTTTTCAATCCGAACAGCATGACAGTGTACTGGAAGGACCCCCACTCTGTTGTGAAGGTGGTCTTATTGTGGTTTACAGGTGCAATTCTGATTTGATAATACCCCGGAAATCCATCTGTAAATGAGTAAGCTTCTTATCCTCCCACATTATCTAGGATTTCATCATAAAACTAAGTAGGGAAGGGGTCATGCACACAAGCATCATTTAGCTTGTGCAGATCTACACAAATCCTTATCTCTCATTTGGTATTCTTCACCTAAACCACCTTTGGGCTTACCCAATCAGACTATTCTATGAGCTCAATGATGCCTGCAGCCACCATCTCTTCTAATTCCTCTTTTAATTTCTTCTTATATTTAGGATTCAATCGGTATGGTCGTTGCTTGACAGGGCACACGTCTGGTTTCAACGTGATCTTCATAACACCTAGGTCTCCTAAAATTCCCTTGAGTTCAGAGAACTTGGTAGGAAACAGATCCTGATACTCTATCAGCAGCTTCGCAACCTTCCCTATTGTATCATCATCCCAATAATCCCAAATTTTGGCCAACTTGGGCTTCTCTTCTGTCCCAATGTTGACTTCTTTCAATTTCAGAGGTTTAGTTACATCCACCATCCCCAATGAGGGCCCTGCAACTGCGCACTCCCCTTCAGATTCCAGGATGTTGATATTTCTTGGATCATCTTCATTATCCTCTATTGACAAGTGCTTGCAGTTGACAATGTCTTGCATTTGCGCATCCCATGATAGCGCATCATATTCCTTTCGGGGTCTGGATTCATCAAAGAAAAGGGAATTTATGTCCCGTAGGGCTTCATCCAATTTTTTTGATCCCCCAATCAAACCAAAGGTTGATAGGAAATCATCAGTCATTGTAATCCAATGGTGAGTTCCTTAGCGCAGCTCTATTTCCATATACCAAGTGGTAGGTACCAACCTTAATGAGTGAATAAAAATATGAACCCACTCATCCCAGTATTTTCCTTCTAAACTTCTATCCACCTAGACAGGTTCTTGCGCAGATCTCCCTGACCATAAAACAGCTCAGTTGGCAGGGTAGCGGGAGGTTAAAAGTGCAACTTCATCATTTTTCTACATTCCTCCAAATCCTTAAACACACCCTTGTGCATATCCCACCAAAGTGCTGGGGTTGCGCGCATAGCCAAATCCAGCTCCCTGAATCTTCGTTCTTCTTGGAAGAATGTTTCCAATGCTTCCAGAAATACTTTGACACTACCTTAACCATCAAAATAGTGTTGTTCTCTTACCTCTGAGAAGATGCACCGGAAGTTCCTCTTGATCTTAATGCAGTGCATCGCAAACACATCGTGCAACCGATTCTACTAGTTCTCCATCTCACCATCTGAGTCTAAGAAGCACGAGCTATCATTCTCCCAATTCAGCATCCCATCAATTGTAGGGTTGATCCAATCTGCATCTCGCACTTTCAACTTGTAAATATGGTCGAAATCATCCCCTTCGCGAACTAGCTCTGCATATCATTCCCCTTCTGCTGGATCCAATGGGAATATCAACCACATACCATGATTCTCAAAGATTATGCTTCTCCACTTCAGGTCAATGATGCCTCCCATATCAATGGCCCAATCCAAGCCTAACAATGTAGGGTAGGGGCCTACATCATCCACAATTTGTATTACCTTGAAATCTGTGCATACCTTCACTCTAGCAATGTCTACCACGACCTGTGGAAGCCTTCCAAGTGGAATGATCTTTTTTTGATTAGCCATGCGTAACTGAATGGTGGAACATTCCAACTTTGGTTCTCTCATCTTCTGCCAGGTTTTCTTAGGTAGAAAATTTGCATTAGACCCTAGATCTAAGATGACTTGATCCATCTCATACTCTCCAATCTGCACAGTCATGCACATGTCCCGATGAGTTCTCTTCTTATTCTTATAAATATTTCTCACAGCCTTAGTCTCCATTTGAGGTACTTCTTTTTCCGCACAGCTATCTATCAAAGCCCGAAGGTTATCTATCACCTTCTGATTGCGCAGTAGCTTAATGCAGGCTTCTATGAATGGTTTGACTTCATCATCAGCCTTTGGTTCCCTGATAGACCTTGATGTGGATGCTCCTGCAGCAGCAAAATCCTTCCTAGCTGCAATGAAAGTCTCTTTTTATTTCTACAGGTTGAGTCCTTCCTTATTCTCAAATTCCTTTCTGATTAGTGGCTCTAAATCATCCTTTTCCTCTTTTCCTCCAGTGGAAACAACACTACATGGAATTACATTTACACTTGGGCCATCATCACGTTGTTCAGCTTTAACCATTTGTATGTTTTGCATAGGCGTCTACTGTTTTTCTTACATTTTAGCCATTAACACGGGATAATATTCAATTACATGATCAAGTTTCCTACAGTACCTGCAGAATTGTCGCGCAGGGTTTAGGAAGTCACGCGCATAGTGTCCAACGTCTCTAAAGTTATAGAAAATTAATCATTAGGGGAATTTTGAGGTCTAAAATGGGCCTCCTAAGGAAATTATTAAATAATAGTGGAAATAATAAAATACGATTTGATGACATCATCAAATTTTGGAGGGAAAAAAAGAAAAAAACTACTTTTTCAACTAGTATTTTCAACTTATCTCCCGAATTGTTTACTCAAATTTCGAGCGGGAGTACTCGTTGGATGCAAAATTTAATTCCTCATCCAATGAGTACCCATGCTGAATACTTTTGATGGACCCTGCTAAACGAAAAATGAGAAATACATGAAAAATGTGATTGCAATCATGTTTTTCATGTATTTCTAATTTTTTGCATAGTAGGGTCCATCGAAAGTATGCAACATGGGTAATCCTTGGATGAGGAATTAAATTTTGCATCCAACGAGTACTCACGCTCGAAATTTGAGTAAAAAATTAGGGAGATAAGTTGAAAATATGAGTTGAAAAAGTAGTTTTATTATTTTATTATTTTTTATTATTTTTACCCTTTTAATTAAAAAATGGTGAATCATCCCCCATGGTTGACATCATCATCTTGAATCCTATTGGTTCTTATAAAGTTTATTTTGGCTGTACATTTTTCTTAGGATGCCCATTTTAGACCTCAAAATTCCCCTAATGTTCCCTCTTCCCCGACCTGCGCCTCCACCTCTCCCCCCTCCCCTTCCTCTTACTGGGGATCCTCCTCATCTAGAGTGAGATTTTGGTGATGAAGGGTTAGCTTGTAAAGTTTCGAATTTTCTATCATTAGGTCAAATGTCTGACAGTGGTGCTCATCGTGGCCAACTAAAGAGAAAAATATGCACCATTGTTACTTCAATTTTGGCACATAGGCTCCTAGCCATAGGAAATGGTATGTATCATGTCGTCCAACTACCCTACAATCATCGCACCATAGTGTGGGGGTACTATGTCCAGCAGCATCCCTGCGGCGCAGTGGATTTAGTTCCTCGGGTTGCAGGTAATCTGAGAATAGAGGGAACTGATATTTGGTGTGGCCAGCACCTTTGCATCGCATGCACCAGACATCTGTGCCAACTTCTTTACCCCGGTCTCTGTCTGAATTTTGAATTTCTAAGTGCATAGCTTCCAATTGGCTTTGAATTTTTAGCGCTCCGAATTGAGCACCTTCTCTAGATGCAACTTCTAATTTCATAGCAACTTCCATGGATTCAGCTTGAGAATTGATCTTTTGTTGACCCATAGACCCGCGTAGATGTGGAAACATCATGGCAATGAACCATTCCTTATGATGCTTATCATCGTAAGCAAATCCTCCGTCGCTGATAGTTTGCTTTAGCCGTTGGTCGGCTTCCCAGACCGATTCCTTCGGCCCTTACTTGATATCCTTTAGTTCTATTACGCATTGCGAATAGGATTTTGGCTTCCAGAGTTGCGGTTTCAAGGCATCCTTAATCTACGCAACTGTGGAATCTACATTTTGAGCGAGATATCCCATGAACCAATCTAAAGCGCGACATTCAAATGCCATAGCCAACTGCGCTCTCTTGACAACATCAGTATTATCATTTTGTACAGTCCACACCGCATTAGCCACAAACCAAAACTGATCCATATCCTCATCCCCCGCACTCTTAAGGTGGGTAGCTTCATATGCGCAGCCATATCTTCCGCAGGTGGCGGCAGAGGTGGGGTAGGAGATGTCTTACCCCTGTGTGAGTTTGACGGTCGCATAACAAGAGGGCTACCTTCAACATGCATAGCCTCGCTTCCTTCTATATCAGGTGAATTTCTCAGACGGTTGTATACATATCTGTCCCCTCTCTAATTGATCTGATAATATTTTCCATTGCGCATAGTGCTTTCAATCTGATCAGGGATCATTCACTTGGTGTGCCTGAAAAACACACCCTTTTCACACAATGACATCTTAATCAGCAAAGGAAAAGTTTGTAAGAATTTACCTCTCACTCCCTTAAAAAATCTCCTTTCAGCTTCATAATACAACACAAACTGTTCTACTACAAATTCGGTCACAAACCCACCCAAGATGATGTCATCCTAGTGATCTACAGTCTGAGTAATGGAATTATCAGTCTTTTCCAAATGTTGGATCAATTTAGTGGTCCATTGCGTGACCTTATCGTCCTTCCAACATGTCTGGAATTATGTTAATCTTGACAACCACTCCTGTAATTCGTGCGCAAAGGTCACGAAGAAGATCTCGTGAGCCTCTATGAAAATATACTGTTTCTTCCACTCTTCAGTAGAAAACTTCTTACTTATGTTTTCTTTTAGGGAAAATTCCTAAATTTGTTTCTCAAACCAGTCCTCTAGTTCAAGCTTTAAGGGTTTCCACAACATCTAATCTCTCTCAAAATGATCCTGGTCCTGGAAACATAACCATTTGTTGGCTTGATGGGTCCTGACCTAGGTTCAGAGTTGAGGTTAACCAACAAAACCCTCTTACTACTGGCCCTTTCGGCAGTGACCTGATTGCACAAGTCAAAGTCTCACCCGAAGCAGTATGGGTAGGTGCTGGAACTATGTTTCCACACCGTGAGAGAGAATTAAATGATGTGGGTTCCTTTAGATCTAAAATGATTATGAACATACCTCCGCAACAGAAGCCCTAACCAAGAAACCCTTATCAAATAGATTCAGGTCAACTATGCAAAATATCTTGCGCACATATTAAAACATAGTCCACAATACATGTACTAACCTTTAAGAGATAGTATTAGAACCCAATAGTACTAGATCCATTCAATAACCATTCATTTAAACCCAGAACAATTGCACAATTGATCTAAATATAGATAACACTGGAATAAAAAATAACATGTAGAAACAATCATAAAGTAGATAAGAGAAGCATTTCAGACTTAGATATCAGCAACAATAATTCATCATTCATAAATAGTTCCTACCTTCCTTACAAAACCTTTAGTTCACCCACACAAACAGCCAGCGGGGTCTGCACACAGCCAGCATGATCCTTTTTACCTAGAAAAATCCACTAAATATCAAAATACAATGAGATATATCATCAATCATTCACTTTTGTCCTCTATCGACTCGATCTAGACTCATATTTGTACTTTTAGCTTGCTCTCATCTAAGGTCCGCAAACCATGGTTTGCGGCCCCTCATTATACCCTTTTGACCCATTACAACTCATGAGGGGCTTTGACCCACCCCAAAGCCCCTTGACTTGTGTTGCGCATGACTAAAATTACAAAATATTTACAAAAATATCAAAAATATATCAAAGTTTGGTCTTAGGGGACCTCGCTTCAAAAATGGCCATCCCTTTGGTTCCAAAGAAATTTTGTTGTCATGGTTGTGGATGTCAATACTTCATAACTTTTGCTTGTCACATTAAGCTTATATAAACCTTCAATTCTAACACCTGTTGCAATGACCTTGAAATGATCTCGCATATCTTTCACCACACAATGTGAATTTACATATTCTACCTTCCAACCTTAATTTGTTATGGTAGAATATGAGATTAGATTCTTCTTAATAACAAGCATATACATCACATTGTGAATTTGTTTAACACAACAATTTGTTAATATCATAGATGCATCATCATATGCTTTAAGTTGGTGTGAATGATAATCCCAAATATCTATATTTGCACCATTATCAGTTTCATGAATGTTCTCAAACCAATGCTTATTACAAGACATATAGATGGAGGTTTCAGAATAAAAAAAACCAGATATTTGGATCATCTATTTTAGTAGATAGTGCAACCTCTAAAATAAACAATCTAATATTTTTGAAGTCATCATTCGTTTTTTCTCCTCTATTAGCAAAATGACGAGTGTGCCTTTTGTTTATATGGTTGGAATCATGATGCTCCCTTTTCAAGCAATCTCTTTGGGTAATGTCTAAGCTTGCTACAACAATGGCATTTAACTAGATGACATCAACCTTTGAAAATTACATACCTAATTTTGGTTTTGAAAATGGTCGCTTACCAAGTGATGTTTTTCCATGTGGCGACTTTCCTCCTTTATTACCTTTCAAGGTTTCCCTTTTCCATCAATTTCAAATTAGAACTTTGAGGTCTAAGGTTATTTCTCTTTTGTTCCTCCTGCATGACTATACCTACCCATCAAAATTGGGAGCTTTATCCCTTGATGCAAGGTCTATGATGAAGATTTGATACTCATCTAACATTCCATTTAAGGTTATAGTGACTAGGTCAGTGTTAGATATTGTTTCACCTATATATCCAAATTTACCTTTAATGTTTTTAATTCTTGAAATGAAATTATTGATGATTTTGTTTTCTTCAATTTTAACATAAATAAGCTTACTCTTCAGGGACATGAGTCAATTTGTATTCTTCGACTTGTACAAATATTTGAATGTTGACCAGGTCTTGTTAGGTGTCTTGCAGTCTCTAATATGTGGTAGAATGTTGTCTTTTATAGACATTGACCACAACACTTTCACCTTAGTCTCTTGTCTCTCCCACCTTTGAATTTATTTAGTTGTAGCTCATGTGATGGCCTCTAGCTTTACTTCATCACCACTTGCTATTGACCAGAGATTGTATCCTTCCATCAATATATGCATTTTAAACTTCCAATTCAAATAATTGGTACCATCCAAATTGTTTGTTTCATTTAGGTATGATTCTGCTAAAAGATTAGCCATTTTGAAACTTAAATTTCTCCAACTTATAACTCCATCAATATTTTTTTCAACTCACACACAAAGTGAACAACTCAGAAAAAAATGGCATATATTCATTTATGTAGTAGTAGATTCCATAGCAACTACACACAAAATAATGTTAATCTCCAAAAAATCACCACGCTTCAACTCTCAACGCAAACGATTGCAAGGAACTGTCTCAAATGTTGTATAACGCTTGTCAGTGTGTGGAACGATGTTAGTCTTTGATCTTCAAAATGCACACTAGGGAAAATTTTCGGCGCTAATATTCGAATGTGGGATAATTTTCCATGTTTTTTCCAAAAAAAATATACGCCAATTTCCTTTTTTTTTTTAAAATGATTCGCCCACATTTTATAGTATAAATTTATTTTACCTTAAAAATCGCCAAAATTTTATATACACTAATATAAAATCATTATAATTCTAAATTTTTTTACAAAAATATTGCCAAACATTTTAGAAGTTACATATTAGGGACTAGTAAGATTCGCCAAGGTTTATAACCTTTAAGATAAACCACCATCCTTAAAATTTTCCTTGATGCACACTCCAAGAATTTCTCACTGGTATACTTGTTGGGACTGGGACACAACACATGTTCAAGCTCGGTAGACTTCTCAAGCTCAGACGGATTTGACAGATTATATTCACCCTAAAATTAGAAATTGGACCTGGGCTCAGATGGATTGAAGCCTCCCCGCTTATAGATTTTGGAAAAAAACAAAACAAAAGAAAAGGCTTAACAGTAAAGGCCCAGCACACGAGTTGTGTCTCAGCTCTCAACGATACTTTACTCAACACTCCACAAGAGAACTAAAAACTCAGAATATGATACAAAAATAGAATCTTCCATGTAGGTACTTAATCACTCAGAGTACACAGTCTTAGCTCTATCACTCACCTAATAGTTACAGGTCAAATAATGCACTTATGCTCCACGCTCCAACTTTTCTCCAACATGCAAGCACAACTTCAGACGCTAGTTTCCCAACATAAGTCGCAGTAGCTACTCCAATGCTTAGACTCAAACTCTTAACACCACATGGAGGAGGTTACTGTCAAACACCACCACTATACGATCTCATGTTGTGGCTCTCAAACTCTTAGCTATTATAAGACCACCACTATACGATCTCATGCCTTGGCTCTCAAACTCTTAGCTCTTATACCAAGTTAGAGATTGTGGAAGACAAATTATTTGAAGATGAGTTGCATTTCATTGGTGAGACAAATGAGTTTGAAAAACGCTAAAAGCAGGGAGGCTCGTTGTCCCATAGATTATGTTTAGTCTGGTGGACAATAAAATTTCATTCATTCTATCATTCATTATGCAGGAGACTGGACCACTTACACTTACCTTCACCAAGCCAGCGATTCAATACATATATAGGATTACAATCTAGTTGAACAAATTCTTAAAATATAGAATATGAAAACTAACAAAGACTATTTAAGCAATCAATCCAAACAAAAACATTAAAAATTCCAATAATAAGACAATCTTCTAAAGTTCTCTATTATATATATATATAATTGGGGATTTGATATCAATAGTTATGGAGAAAAATATTAAAGTTCAAGATTAAAATTGCTTCATAATCGGGTTAATTATTGATATTGTTTTATATCCATTTGGAGGTTGGAATATCTAATTACATTAAATTTCTTATAAATTTTAAACTTTGTTGTTTTGTTGACATATAAAATGCGACTGGATTTTAATTTAAAATTATCATTCATTGTAACTCTGGATAAGTGCTCAAAGGGATCAAATTTCTCTCTTGGGATGTAAACCTTTTTATGATGAAAATATATTTGATTCATCTTAGTCATTTTTAGAATTAAAATAGATCTAGGTTAGTTTAATTATTAACCTTCAAATAAGTCACATTAACCACATTACAAAACAATACCAAAAAAACCATAAATTAAAAATACCAAAAAAAAAATTATGTTTTATTTTTATTTATTTTTAATAATATTAAAAATTAGATTGAAGAATGACTCTTGGCATTACCATGAATTTTATTTATTTATTAAATTGTGTCCGAAGAATCAAACACCTTCATGAAGACAAAGTCTGGTTCATAATTAATGATCTTCAAGGGGTTCAATGTAAAAGCTGATATGGAGAATTTCGAGAAAAACCACGCAGACATGCTCCTAACCATCGTTCTGTCCCCTTGAACAATTTGTCCTCCGGTTTTGGTAAGGATTTAATGTAATTGAAAAATGTGTAATTTGTTTTTTTATTTGTTGATTTTTTAAATTAAAATGTGGTAATAAGTTTTTTCGGTGATATTATTTCTTGAGGGGGTCTTTTTCTCTTACAATCACGGTCGATAATGTTATCTTCTTTTATTGCTATTTTGATTATCTTTTATTTAAAATGTTTAAATTTTATAAAATTTCTAATTCAAATTAGTCTAAATAGATTTTTTCATCAAAATCTAGTAAAACAATTTAAAAAAAATGATTTTCTATTCTATTCTAGAGATTAAACATCTTAAACTTAAGTGTTTAAAAATCTTTGTTAGATTTTTGTTAAAATTGACCTTAAAAAATGTCGTGAAAAAAGAGTCATTATGTCTACCTTAGATTACTCAAAATTAAATTTCAAATCTAAAAATTGTCAATT
The DNA here is from genome assembly GCA_034641835.2 of Pinus albicaulis. NCBI lineage: Eukaryota > Viridiplantae > Streptophyta > Pinopsida > Pinales > Pinaceae > Pinus > Pinus albicaulis. Next base: position 1,164,384,523 of record CM076575.1, on the reverse strand, counting down.
ACATATTTTGTAAATGACTTTTCACATGTGAATTTAATGATGATGATAATGATGATGATTAATGTTTGCTAAGATAAATATGGTCTATCATATTTTAACATAAGAGATTAATTTAGACTCTTTAATATTTTATTTCTATGATTAAAAAGAAGGGAAATAATTATTCCTAGATCAGGCAATCCAAGAGAAAATGTTTTTCATCTTCAACCCTCTTAGTATAGAAAAGGTGAACAATGTAAACTTTGAAACAGGAATGAAAATGAGTACCCTCTTTTTTTAGGTAGCAAAAAATGCTCTGATTTTGAAAAGTGCTAATTCAGAATACTTTTGATTTTTTTAGCATGTTTTTTACACATTAAATTTTCTTATGTACCAAGGATAAACATTATTTTTAAAATGTTAGTGTTTTTTTATGTTGATTTTGAAAAGTGCTAATGCCAGCATCATCCCCTTTTTTTAGAAGACTTATTTTTGACTTAAAAATTTCTAACCTATTAAATTCTAATAATTATTTTCTAAATTTAACAATTTTTGGGGTACTCGTCTTCTTCCTCTTCACTTACATATTTTTTTAAGTGTTTTTTAGGTATTTGTTTTTTCGTTTTTCTTTTATTTTATCTTTTTGTAGTGAGATATTTGATTTTTTGCAGTGTCAAAAAAACAAAAAGTCAAAATTTTAAAGTGTCAATCTTCTATCTAATTATATATTGTTAAATAATATCTCATTGCACATGAAATAATTGTCACTAAAAAACAAGAATTTTTAACAATTTACATAAAAAAACACATTTTGAATATAGAAATATCTGAAAAAAAAATACACATTTTGAGGCTTTTTTACTAAAAGTGACATGCCAAATAAACTATTTTTATAGGAAAAAATTAACAAAAAAAAGTATACAAATAAGCAATTTTGTGAATTTTATGTCAAAAGTTAATAATAATTACAATTTTTTTCAAAACTTACATGATTCACATAAAAATGAAGTGACAATCGCATTATACGAATATTGAACATATAATAACAATAATTGAATATTTATTTCTTCTCATAAAATGTCAAAGTCAAAACATTACAAGTATAACTTATTAATAGTTACAAAAAATGAGCTTCATTTCGAAGCTTAACTTAATCAGTAATCAATAATATCACGTAACTCAAACTCTTCATCTTCAAGAGTTTCATTATTGTCCTCTTCCACAATATTTTCATTATTGACTTCAGTTTCATCATTTTCCTCTTCTGATGGATATTTGATGTCTATGAATGTCCCAAAGTATGCCTTTCCAATCATTCCATTTAATGGTGGTTGAGGTTCCTTTGTTTTTTTTGCCACACGAGATTCATTAAAATCCCCCTTTCTCAAACCAACTTCTTACATTACATCTGGAAGAAATTGAAGAGCATTGATTCTTTGCTAAATAAATTTGCATTGTACTGGATCTTTTTCAATGGAAATGCAATTTCTTCCTTTTTGTAAGCAACATGCTAGTGTTGTACCTAATCATCAAGTACAAAAGAGAAAAAATATTAAATTAGTATAAACATAAAAAAAATTAAAAAAAAATAGTGAAATTCGTTCTTATATAATAAAACTTACCTGAGCTTGAAAATAAATCAAAAACCCAATCTCCTTCATTTGAACATAAATCTAAAAGATAGTTAATCAATGACTGTGATTGTTTTTATATGTTAACTATCTCTCCTTTTGCTTCTTTATCTTCATATGTTAGTTTTTTTACAACAGTATCATGGACCAGTACTTGGCTATGATTCTTTCCATCTACTTGATTGAAAATAATAGGCTTATAGCTATCATCCTTTGTCCAACTTTCTATGTGAATGAACTCACAATCGCTTATAATTGGTTGATTTCTGCCATAAATAATATTTGGCTTTTTCCTGTAACATGAAATAGTAAACGTTCAATTAACTTGTACATAAATGATTTTTTTAACATTAATCAAACATACAATTTCAATGCCTTACCATGTAAGCTCCATCCTTGACTTTGTTTTTCCCTTGAAACTTGATAATAACAACCCCAATTGTGTGTCTGAATGAAATGTCACAAATCTCCAAAATGGCGATGTTGTGACTTCTAGAAATCCCGCAACCACTTTACTAAATGCTGGATAAGTATAAGGATCATTATCATATTCAATGTTTGGGATATTGAAATCATGAGGAATATCTGCAATAGCTAAAGAATAATCTCTTTCAGGTATGTGTTTTGCAATGTCTTCACAATCTCCTGATATTATTTGATATTGGATAGTGTGGAGCCCATTCCAAATGAAATGATTAATACTGGGATCAAGTTCAACATCACTAAGACATTGTTTTCTCATCATTTTCCATTTTAATTTTTACAATAAAGCTTCTGAAACTATCCAGTGCTCCATTTGTATCCTTCTTCTTCTTTAATAAAATAAAAAATATATTATAAGTTATAAAATAAAAATAATACACATATGAATAGAAATGAATGTATGAATGGACATACCTTTTTAAATGCAAGATAAAAAAAATTTAGCACTGATGTAGAACTTGAATCTGGGTAGTTGCGTACAACATCATCTCAACTATCTTCATTCAACAATTTAACCATTTGTTCTTGTATTCTCGTATAAACCTTGTGACTGAATAAATAAAGTAAAAAATGTTAATATAGCGATATGTATAACAAATAATACCAACAACAATATATTATATTTAACATAAAATTATAATCCAAAAATAATTAAAAATAACAAACTTACTTTAGAAATTCCTCAGATATTTCCTCCATTGATAATTCTCTTGACTTTACACGAGATAATATTGTTTTGACAAGCTTTTCATCCTTCAATCCTTTTATTGATCTCCAAGGTGTGATAATCATATCTTATCGAAGGAGCTTCATTTCAAGACCTGATTTACTGCTGGTACATATCAATGGTTTAGAATTTTTGACCTTCTGACTTTTGATGCCAACGTTCTCCCACAACTCAAAAATCTGATCAATCAATTCCTATATCTATCCAGTTCTAAATGCCAACTGGAAAATGTTATCCAGACCTCTAAATATTTTATAATTTACTTTTCCACCTTTTGAGCTTATTTTTCCTTTGATTTGATAACTGATTTCCATACAAAAATCCTTCCGGAATGCATGATCAACATTTGTCTTATCACCACCACATTTTTTTTCAAATTCACTATGAATATATCTAACCCTTTGGATGAAATTCATAGACATCTTATACTCATTATCTGAATTATGATCCCATGCCAATAACTTTGCTTCTATATCTGTTAAACCAACATTAATGATACATTTCATTGTTTCAAAATGCAGGTTACTGGGATATTCCTCCATCAATTTCCTTTGAGCTTCTACAAAACAGTTGCCCCCAAGTACATAATATTTGTATTCAAAACATTTTGACTTTTCAAATGATTCTTTGTTAGGAACCTGACTTGGATCAACAAGAAGAACATAATCAACCACATGTGCAAAAGGGTTGTACCTCATCAATGTTTACAAATTGTGAACATGCAAATGGCGTGGCTTTCTAATTTGATATTTGAATTGTCCTTCATCTGGCTTGTAGACTTGAATGACATTAAGTTGAAATGACCAACCAACATCAATAAAATTTGTCTTCTCCAAATGATGTCGAATGGCATTTTCTTTTGTTTTCATAACACATCCTCTAAATAATCTCCTGGTGTAATGATTTCCCTGCTTCCTTTTGAGTTTGCACTAGGCCCTTCATTGTTTCCCATGATTTTTTCAGAATAAGAAATTTTTTGTTTCTTCCTCCTATTGGTTATGATATTTTCTTGAACTGAAACAATCTCCTCATCATCAACTATAAGGGAGAGATTACTGAAAATTTTTGCTTTTTTTTATGCCTCTTCTCCTTCCTAACATCATTTCTAATATGATCCTCAAATATGGAAACACATTCTTCATCTTCAGCTTTAGCTTTAGCTTCAACTTCAACTTCCTCATTTTGAAAAGTATCATGTCTACCTTTACTAGATTGATCCCTTTGGTACAATCTTGTAGCATCATGAAGTATTTTTTTTTGCTTCTTTCCCATATCTTCTTCTTCATGTTCATGGAAAATGGAGACAAAATTCATAATATCTTGCTCTATATAATAGATTCCCCCCAACATAATTGAAATGCCTTCAACAAAATCTTGTAAAACAAAATCGAATATGTCAATATTAACTAAGTTATTAAAAATACAATGATACAGTTTGATTAACTCAAAATAGATAAGTGTAAATAAAAATACTTACAATCTTTTGTATAATATTTTATACGATTTGTTTGCATATCTTTGAAGAATATTCCCCCATGTTATACATCGACAATGTAAAATGATATCTAAGTTTATCATGTGACTTGGGCAGTTTTTAAAGTATATAAACACTTTTAGTATTTGGAAGAATATATAGGTCTAATAATTTCCCCACCAGGTCATAACTTTCAACATAAAAATTATTACTAGCATATAGATATAATTGCAGAGATTCATCTTCTATATCTTTCAGAAACCATGCATATTTTGAACGATTCAATTATGTTGATTACTTCCAGTATGAAACCAACTTCTTTTCTTTTGTGGATGCATCTCGCGCATTTTCAGTAATTAAATGAGGTGCAGTTCGTCCAACAATGATTTTTGAAGGCCCACATGTAGCTTTAGCTGATGAAAATGTTGACTTTGGTCCAAAAATATTGACATAAACCTTCCTTGATGCCATTTTCCTACAAACATATATATCTACTTATAAATTAGTAAATCACAAAAAAAAATATCTTACGTAAATAAAATACTTTTAAAAAAATGACATTTTTTACATTTTCCCCCCAACAGAAACCGTAAAACGAAATTTGTTTATTTTTTCATGTCATCTCCTCAACCCCCCTAAATTTTTATTTTTATTTTTATAATTTGCGGGGCAATTTTAAAACAAGTTCCTTTAACAATTTTTTTTTTTTTACATTTTCTCTTTGACCCACCACAAGGAAAAGACCCTCTAGCGGATGTTTTTGAGGAAACCCTTATAAAAATAGCCTAGATATCAGTTTGTAGTGAAGGTCTCTAGAGGAGGTTAGTGGGTGGAGGTTTTTGCGGATGTTTTTTTTGCGGTGCGTTTCTCATCATAAACTGCACCAGTGTGTTCTATGCAAAATGCTTCAATGCGTACTAAAAATTGGCACACTGAAACACTGTGCTCTCCATATAAACCTGCCCGGTGTGTTTAAGTACTCTAGCACATCGGTGCTCTACATATAAAGAGACCCAGTGTGTCTTTGTAATCTAGTGCACCGTAACAATGTGTGGTGCACCATTTATAATACCACTCAGTGCATCTCAACAACTCATGCACCAAAACATGGTTAAATAAAAAAAAAATGGCTGTAAAAGCGTCATTTTTACTTCTTCAGTGCTCCAGACCTCTCAAGCACTGGTGTGAGTTTTTCTTGTGTGAGGCGCCCTGCCATCAGTGCTCCCATTGCATGCATTGTTGTCGTCCATTTCCCATTGTGTGGAGTTCGAATTTTTGAAAACGGTGGGAAAATTTTGTTTCTTCAATTCCTCAGAAAACATGCCTCCTCGACGCGCAAATGTATAGGTAATATACTTGTTTCTCAATAACTAAACCTTTTATTGGATTAAATTTTGAAAATAATTTAAAATTAAACATTTAAAAAAAAAATTATGTGCGCTGCATTCAAGCCGTTCAGCTCGCACCGTTTGCAGTGCTACCTGTAAATTTACAGGTCGCGCCATGAATGGTGTTAACGGAAATCACACCAGGCTTCGATGCGATACCGAAAAAGCACACACCGTAACTAATTTAAAAAATAAAAAGGCAGCACGGTCATTTAAACGACCACACCGTTGACTATGTAATAGTGTCAGGAGGGTGGTTCGTTAGCCAAACTAACCGCCCCGGGGCGAATAGTTAGGTTAGCCCAGTGCCCGCCTGACAGCATTACATAGTCAACAGTGTAGTCGATTACAGGACCACACCGTTGATCATGTACTTTTGTTGGGAAATGCATTTACCAAACTATCTGCCCTAGGGTGGATAGTCTGATCAACGCACTGCACACCCAAAAATAGTACATGGTCAATGGTGTAGTCGATTAAATGACCGCATCGTTGACCAAACTATCTACCCTGGGGAAAATAGTTTCATCAAAGCACCACCCAACAATAGTACATGGTAAACGGTGCAGTCATGTAAACTATTGCATCGTTGACCATCTAATTTTGTTGGGTGAGCGGTGTGCTGACCTAACTATCTGCCTCGGGGTGGATAGTTTGGTCAACGCACCACCCAACAGTACTACATGGTCATCAGTGCGGTCATTTACAGTATCACACCGTTGACCATGTACTATTGTTGGGCGGTGCATTAACAAAACTATCTACCTCAGGGCGGATAGTTTGGTCAATGCACCACCCAACAATAATACATGGTCAACAGTGCAGTCATGTAAATGACTGCACCGTTGACCATGTACTCTTGTTGGGCGGGCAGTGCACCGACCTAATAGTTATGTCACCACATCGCACACCCAATAGCAGTACATGGTAAATAGTGCGATCGTTTACCAGACCACACCATTGACCATGTACTATTTTTGGGCAGTGCATTGAACAAACTATCTGCCCTGAGGCAGATAGGGTCATCAACGAACCGTAGAAAATATTCCCCTCTTTGGCAGTTCGTGAATATTTTCCATGCGCATCGAGCGCGATGCCTGTCCGGATAGTTTGGTCAATGCACCGTAGAAAAATATTCCCCTCTTTGGTGGTGCACGAACATTTTCCATGCACACCAAGCATGGTGTCAGGGCAGATAGTTTGGTCAACGCACCGAAAAAAAAATATTCCCCTCTTTGGCGGTGCACAAACATTTTCCATGCGCAACGAGTGCAGTTCTCGATAAAAAAGTACGCATCGGTACCTCCGCGTGACTATTTTTTTGGGTGCACCGACTGTTTTTCCTTATATATATATATATATATATATATATATATATATATATATATATATATATATATATATATATATATATATATATATATATATATATATTTCTCATTTAATAAAAAAATATATTTAATATGCGAATCATTCAACGACGTCAATGGAGAGAAAAAAGGGAACAACAAGAAGATAATAAGGACCGTTATAACATGATTCAACTGTGGGAGGCACAAGAGAGGGAGAGACCGTTTCTAAACATAAACCACACCAGTGCGTTTTACACAAAATGCACCGGTGCATACTAAAAATTGGCACACCGAGACATTTTTCTCTCCGTACAAACCCACCCGGTGCATCTAAGTACTCTAGCACACCGGTGCTCTATGTATAAGTAGACCTGGTGCGTCTCCGTAATCCAGTGCAACGTAGTGAACCATTGATAATATCGCTCTATGCGTCTCAATAACCCACGCACCGAAACATGGTTAAACAAAAAAAAACAATATCGGTTGTAAAAGCGACATTTTTACTTCTTCAGTGCTCCAGACCTCTCAAGCACCGGTGTGAGTTTGTCTTATGTGAGGCTCCCTACCATCAGTGCTCCCATTGCATGCATTTTTTTCATCCATTTCCCACCGTGTGGAGTTCGAATTTTCGAAAACGGTGGGAAAATTTGGTTTCTTCAATTCCTCAACAAATATGCCTCCTCAACGCGCAAATGTATAGGTAATTTAGAAAATAACTTAAAATTAACCATTTAAAAAAAAAATTATGCGCGGTGCATTCGAGCCTTTCGGCTCGCACCGTTTGCGGTGCTGCCTATAAATTTATAGGCTGCACCACGAATGGTGTTAACAGAAACCGCACCAAGTTTTGGTGCGGTGTCGAAAAAGCGCACACTGTAACTAATTTTAAAAATAACAAGACAGTGCAGTCATTTAAACTACTGCACCGTTGAATATGTAATAGTGTCGGGAGGGTGGTGATTTGACCAAAATAACCGCCCTAGGGCGGATTTTTAGGTCATCCCACTGCCCACCTGACAGTATTACATAGTCAGCAGTGTGGTCTTTACAGGACCACACCATTGACCATGTACTGTTGTTGGGAGGTGCATTTACCAAACAATCCATCCCAGGGAAGATAGTTTGGTCAGCACACAGCACACCCAACAACAATACATGGTCAACGATGCAGTTGTTTACATGACCGCATCGTTGACCATGTACTATTGTTGGGCGGTGTGTTGACCAAACTATTTGCCTCGAGGCGGATAGTTTCGTCAAAGCACAGCCCAACAATAGTACATGGTCAACAGTGCAGTCATGTAAACAACTGCATCGTTGACCATGTAATTTTGTTGGGCGGGAAGTACGCTGACCTAACTATCTGCCCCGGGGCAAATAGTTTGGTCAACGCACTGCCCAATAGTAGTACATGGTCAACAGTGCAGTCATTTACAGGACCGCACCTTTGGCCATGTACTATTGTTGGGAGGTGCGTTGACGAAACTATCTGCCTCGGGGCAGATAGTTTGGTCAACGCACGGCCGAACAATAATACATGGTCAACGGTGTGGTCATGTAAACAACCACACTTTTGACCATGTACTATTGTTTGGAGGGCGGTGCACTGACCTAATAGTTATGTCATCGCACCGCCTACCTAATAGCTGTACATGGTCAATAGTGCGGTCGTTTACAGGACCGCACTATGAACCATGTACTATTTTTGGGTGGTGCATTGACCAAACTATCCTCCCCGGGGCGGATAGGGGCACCAACACACCATAGAAAAATATTCCCCTCTTTGTCAGTGCATGAACATTTTCCATGCGCACCGAGCGCGATGCTGGTCCAAATAGTTTGGTCAACACCACAGAAAAATATTCCCCTCTTTGGCGGTGAACGAACATTTTCCATGCATAGCAAGAATTGTGCCAGGGCAGATAATTTGGTCAATGCACCGCAAAAAAATATACCACTCTTTTGCGGTGCACGAACATTTACCATGCGCAACAAGTGCGGTGCGCGATAAAAAGTACGCACCGGTACCACTGCTGACTGTTTTTTTGGGCGCATCGATTGTTTTTTTTAATTATATATATATATATATATATATATATATATATATATATACACACACACATTTCTCATTTAATAAAAAAAATGTATTTAATATGTGAATCATTTAGCGACGCCAATAGAGAGAACAAAGGGAACAACAAGAACATATGGCGGACCGTTATAACATGATTCAACTGTGGGAGGAACGAGAAAGAGAGAGACCATTTCTCATCATAAACCGCATCGGTGCATTTTACGCAAAATGCACCGGTGCATACTAAAAATTGGCACACCGAGACACTGTGCTCTCTGTACAAACCCGCCCAGTGCATATAAGTACTCTAGCACACCGGTGCTCTACATATAAACAGACCCAGTGTGTCTCCATAATCCAGTGCACCATAATGACGTGTGGTGCACCATTTATAATACCGCTCGGTGCGTCTCAATAGCCTGTGCACCGAAACATTGTTAAATAAAAAAAATATCCAGCCGTAAAAGCATCATTTTTACTTCTTCAGTGCTCTAAACCTCTCAAGCACCGGTGTGAGTTTGTCTTATGTGAGGTGCCTTGCCATTGATGCTCCCATTGCATGCATTGTTATCGTCCATTTCCCACTGTGTGGAGTTCGAATTTTCGAAAATGGTGGGCAAATTTGGTTTCTTCAATTCCTCAGCAAATATGCCTCCTTGACACGCAAATGTACAGGTAATATACTTGTTTCTCAATAATTAAACCTTTTATTGGATTAAATTTTGAAAATAACTTAAAATTAACCATAAAATAAAATAAAAAATTCGCGGTGCATTCGAGCTGTTCGGCTTGCACCGTTTGCGTTGTTGATTGTAAATTTACAGACCACACCACGAATGGTGTTAACAGAAATAGCACTAGGTTTCGATGCATAACCGAAAAAGCACACGCCGTAACTAATTTAAAAAATAACAAGGCAGTGCGGTCGTTTAAATGACCACCGTTGACTATGTAATAGTGTCAGGAGGGTGGTGCGTTGACCAAAAAAACCGCCTCAGGGAGGATAGTTAGGTCAGCCCATTTCATGCCTGACAGCATTACATAGTCAACAGTGCGGTCGTTTACAGGACTGCACCGTTGACCATGTACTATTTTTGGGCGGTACATTTACAAAACTATCCGCCCTGGGGCAGATAGTTTGGTCAGAACACCGCGCACCCAACAACAGTACATGGTCAAACGGTGCAGTCATTTACATGACCGCATCATTGATCATGTACTATTGTTGGGCAGTGCATTGACCAAACTATATGCCCCAAGGCAGATAGTTTCATCAAAGCATCGCCCAACAATAGTACATGGTCAATGGTGGGGTCATGTAAATGACTGCACCATTGACCATGTAATTTTGTTGGGCGGGTGGTGCGCTGACCTAACTATTTTCCCCAGGGAAAATATTTTGGTCAATGTACCGCCCAATAGTAGTACATGGTCAATGGTGTGGTCATGTAAACAACTGCACCGTTGACCATGTACTATTATTGGGTGGGTGGTGCACTGACCTAATAGTTATGTCACCGCACCGCCCACCCAATAACAGTACATGGTCAATAGTGCAATCGTTTACAGGACCACACCGTTGAACATGGTACTATTTTTGGATGGTGTGTTGACCAAACTATCTTCCTGGGGCAGATAGTGTCGTCAATGCACCGCAGAAAAATATTCCCCTCTTTGGCGGTGCGTGAATATTTTCCATGCGAACCGAGCGTGATGCCAGGCTGGATAGTTTGGTCAATGCACCACAGAAAAATATTCCCCTCTTTGGCAGTGCACGAACATTTTCCATGTTGTCCAAGCATGGTGCCAGGGTGAATAGTTTGGTCAACACGCCACAAAAAAATATTCCCCTCTTTGGCGGTGCACGAACATTTTCTATGCGCAACGAGTGGTGTGTGCGATAAAAAAGTATGCACCGGTACCGCCGTGTGACTTTTTTTTTGGGATCACTAATCGTTTATATATATATATATATATATATATATATATATATATATATATATATATATATATATATATATATATATATATATATATATATATATATATATATATATATATATATATATATATATATATATATACATTTCTCATTTAATAAAAAAAATGTATTTAATATGTGAATCATTCAGCGACATCAATGGAGAGAACAAAGGAAACAACAAGAACATATGGAGGACCGTTTTAACATGATTCAACTGTGGGAGGCACGAGAGAGGGAGAGACCATTTCTCATCATAAACCACACCGGTGTGTTTTACGTAAAATGCACCGGTGCGTACTAAAAATTTGCACACCAAGACACTGTGCTCTTCGTACAAACCCGCCTTGTGCGTCTAAGTACTCTAGCACATCGATGCTCTACGTATAAACAAACCCGGTGCATCTCCGTAATCTAGTGCACCGTAATGACGTGCGGTGCACCATTGATAATATCGCTCGGTGCGTCTCAATAACCCGCGCACTAAAACATGGTTAAATATAAAAAAAAATCTGGCTCTAAAAGCGTCATTTTTAATTCTTTAGTGCTCCAGACCTCTCAAGCACCAGTGTGAGTTTGTCTTGTGTGAGGCGCTCTGCCATTGATGTTCCCATTGCATGCATTGCTGTCATCCATTTCCCACTGTGTGGAGTTCGAATTTTCGAAAAAGGTGGGAAAATTTGGTTTCTTCAATTCCTCAGCAAATATGCCTCCTTGACGCGCAAATGTACAGGCAATCTACATGTTTTTCAATAACTAAACCTTTTATTGGATTAAATTTTGAAAATAACTTAAAATTAACCATTAAAAAAAAAAAAATTATGCGTGGTGCATTCGAGCTGTTTGACTCGCACCATTTGTGGTGTTGCCTGTAAATTTATAGGGCGCACCACAAATGGTGTTAATGGAAACTGCACTAGGTTTCGATGCGGTACTGAAAAAGCACACACTGTAACTAATTTAAAAAAATAAAAAGGTGGTGTAGTCGTTTAAATAACCACACCGTTGACTATGTAATAGTGTAGGGAGGGTGGTGCATTGACTAAACAAACCACCCCGAGGCGGATATCTAGGTCAGCCCACTGCTCGCCTCACAACATTATATAGTCAACATTGTGGTTGTTTACAAGACCGCACCGTTGACCATGTACTGTTGTTGGGCAATGCGTTTACCAAACTATCCGCCTCGGGGCGGATAGTTTGGTTAGCACACCGCACACCCAACAAAAATACATGGTCAACAGTGCAGTCATTTACATGACCACATTTTTGACCATGTACTATAGTTTGGGCAGTGCATTGACCAAACTATCTGCCCCGGGGCAAATTGTTTCGTTAAAGCACCACCCAATAATAGTACATAGTCAACGGTGCAGTCATGTAAACGACTACACCGTTGACCATGTAATTTTGTTGGGCAGGTGGTGCACTGACCTAACTATCTTCCCCGGGGCGGATAGTTTGGTCAACGCACCACCCGCCCAATAGTAGTACATGGTAAATGGTGCGGTCATTTACAGGACCACACCGTTGACCATGTACTATTGTTGGGCGATTCGTTGATGAAAATATCTGCCTCTGGGTAGATAGTTTGGTCAATGCACCGCCCAACAATAATACGTGGTCAACGGTGTGGTCATGAAAATGACCGCACCATTGACCATGTACTGTTGTTGGGCAGGCAGTGCACTGACCTAATATTTATGTCACCACAATGCCCACCCAATAGTAGTACATGGTCAATAGTGCAGTCATTTATAGGACTGCACCGTTGACCATGTACTATTGTTGGGCAGTGCATTGACAAAACTATCTTCCTCAAGGCAGATAGGGTCGTCAACGCACCACAGAAAAATATTCCCCTCTTTGGCAGTGCGTGAACATTTTCCATGCGCACCGAGCATGATGTTGGGCCAGATAGTTTGGTCAACGCACCGCAAAAAAATATTCCCCTCTTTGGCAGTGCACGGACATTTTCCATGCACACCAAGCATGGTGCCACGGCAAGTAGTTTGGTCAATGCACAACAAAAAAATATTCCCCTCTTTGGCGGTGCACGAACATTTTCCATGCGCAATGAGTGCGGTGCGCAATAAAAAAGTATGCACTAGTACTGCCGTGCAACTAGTTTTTGGACGCACATATTTTATTTATTTATATATATATATATATATATATATATATATATATATATATATATATATATATATATATATATATATATATATATATATATATTTATATTTATATTTATTTATTTATTTAAATACATTTCTCATTTAATAAAAAAATGTATTTAATATGTGAATCATTCAGTGACGTTAACATAGAGAACAAAGGGAACAACAAGAACATATGGAGGACCGTTATAACATGATTTAACTGTGGGAGGCACGAGAGAGGGAGAGACCATTTCTCATCATAAATCACATCGGTGCATTTTACGCAAAATGCACTGGTGCGTACTAAAAATTGGCACACCGAGACACTGTGCTCTCCGTACAAACCCGCCTGGTGCATCTAAGTACTCTAGTGCACCAGTAATCTACGTATAAACAGACTTGGTGCATCTCCGTAATCCAGTGCACCATAACGATGTGTGGTACACCATTGATAATACCGCTCGGTGCGTCTCAATAACCCGCACACCGAAACATGGTTAAATAAAAATAAAATCCGACCATAAAAGCGTCATTTTTACTTCTTCAGTGCTCCAGACCTCTCAAGCACCGATGTGTGTTTGTCTTGTATGAGGCACCCTACCATTGGTGCTCCCATTGCATGCATTTTTATCGTCCATTTCCCACCGTGTGGAGTTCGAATTTTCGAAAACGGTGGACAAATTTGGTTTCTTTAATTCCTCAACAAATATGCCTCCTCAACGCGCAAATGTACAGGTAATCTACTTGTTTCTCAATAACTAAACCTTTTATTGGATTAAATTTTGAAAATAACTTAAAATTAACCATTAAAAAAATAAAAAAATTATGCGTGGTGTATTGGAGTCGTTCAACTCGCATCGTTTGCGGTGCTGCCTGTAAATTTATAGGCCGTACCATGAATGGTGTTAACAGAAAATGCACCAGGTTTCGATGTGGTACCAAAAAAGCACACACCGTAACTAATCTAAAAAATAACAAGGTGGTCTAGTCGTTTAAACGACCGTATTGTTGACTATGTAATAGTGACAGGAGAGTGGTGCGTTGACCAAAAAAACCACCCCGGGCCAGATAGTTAGTTTAACCCACTACCATCATTACATAGTCAATAGTGCAGTCATTTACAGGACCACACTGTTGACCATGTACTATTGTTGGGCAGTGCATTTACCAAACTATCTGCCCCGGGGCGGATAGTTTGGTCAGTGCACCGCACACCGAACAACAATACATGGTCAACGGTGCAGTCATTTACATGACCGCATCGTTGACTATGTACTATTATTGGGTTGTGTGTTGACCAAACTATCTGCCCCGGGAAGATAGTTTAGTCAAAGCACCGCCCAAGAATAGTACATGGTCAATGGTGCGGTCATGTAAATGATTGCACCGTTGACCATGTAATTTTGTTGGGCAGGCAGTGCGTTGACCTAAATATCTTCCTCGAGACGGATAGTTTGGTCAACACACAGCCTAATAGTAGTACATGGTCAACGGTGCGGTCGTTTACAGGACCGCACCGTTGACCATGTACTATTGTTGGGCACTTCGTTGACGAAACTATATGCCTCGGGGCAGATAGTTTGGTCATCGCATCGCCCAACAATAATACATGGTCAACGGTGCAGTCATGTAAATGACTGCAGCGTTGACCATGTACTATTGTTGGGCGGGCGGTGCACTGACCTAATAGTTATGTCACCGCTCCACCCACCCAATAACAGTACATGGTCAATAGTGCAGTAATTTACAGGACCGCACCATTGACCATGTATTATTGTTAGGCGATGCGTTGACCAAACTATCTTCGCTAGGGCAAATAGGGTCGTCAACGCATCGCAGAAAAATATTCCCCTCTTTGGTGGTGCGTGAACATTTTCCATGCGCACCGAGCGCGATGCCGGGCCAGATAGTTTGGTCAACGCACCGTAGAAAAATATTCCCCTCTTTGGCAGTGCACAAACATTTTCCATTCACACCAAGCACGGTGCCAGGGCGGATAGTTTGGTCAATGCACCGCAAAAAAATATTCCCCTCTTTGGGGGTGCACGAACATTTTCCATGCACAACGACTGTGGCGTGCGATAAAAAAGTATGCACTGATACCACTGCGTGACTATTCTTTTGGGTGCACCGACTGTTGATATATATATATATATACATTTCTCATTTAATAAAAAAATGTATTTAATATGTGAATCATTTAGCGACGTCAACGGAGAGAACAAAGGGAACAACAAGATCATATGGAGGACCGTTATAACATGATTCAACTATGGGAGGCACGAGAGAGGGAGAGACCGTTTCTCATCATAAACTGCACCGGTGAATTTTACCCAAAATTCACCAGTGCGTACTAAAAATTGGCACACCGAGACACTGTGGTCTCCGTACAAACCCATCGAGTGCGTCTAAGTACTCTAGCGCACCGGTGCTCCACATATAAATAGACTCGGTGCATCTCCGTAATCCAGTGCACCCTAACGATGTGCGGTGCACCATTCATAATACCACTTGGTGTGTCTCAATAACCTATGCACCGAAACATCGTTAAATAAAAAAAATATCCGGCCGTAAAAGCGTCATTTTTACTTCTTCAGTGATCAGGAGCTCAAATCTGAGCTTGGGAAAATGCTCAAAAATGAAGTTGCTCAGAATTGGTTCGAAATAGATTGAATGGAAAGAGCTCGGCAATACGATCCCAACACCGCAAACGGCACTCAAATCCGTTGTCGTATGGAGGAGATATTGCAGTTTGAATTTGCCCAATAACTTTCAATTTGGAAAGATTTTTTTTTTAATATATTGGATGGGATAAATTTATATTTTTATTAAGGTTTAATTAATTAATTAAATTATATATTTATTAATATTTATATGATTTTTATTAATCATATATTATATTATTATTTATATATTTTAATTAATTATTAAAAAAAATTAAATTAAACCTTAATAAAATTAAATTATTAAACCATACTATATGTTAAAATAAATTCGAAATATGGAAAATGGTTTAATACCCACAAGTCTAAAGTTTTTAAATGGCACGTGGGCCATGTTTGTTAAATGGTTACAACCTATGAACAAAGGCGTAACCTATGGTATGGTAAGGGCAACGTTAAAGTCAAGGTACGTGCCCACGTGGGTTTAATGCGTGCGATTTTTTTTTTTAAACCGTTTGATTTAATATTTTTCGGCGAGTTGGACGGTGGTGCATGTGACCACGTCCACCCAAAATTTAACTTAACTGCGCGTTTTATTTGGAGCGCCCGCCAAATTCAGAGCCGTTTCCTAGTTTGTCGGAGTTATCTGGCAGTTAGCCAGATTTGGTGGAGCTTTTGAAGGGCCAACTTCAGTTAGCCATAACTTTGGCTAGGAAAGTCCTTTTTGGACGATTTTTTTTTTTTTATTCTGGGTTTCTTCGACATTATGAAGCTGTTGGGAGTGTTTTCAGAGCCATCAGGGTGCTCTAACAGAGAATTTACCAGCGTTTTTGGTCGTGGAGCCGCTAGGGCCTAAGGGAAGAAGAGCTATTTTGGTCTACATTCATCCAATGGAGGTGATTTTTTAGTCATTTTATACTGATTTGAGCCTTATGAATCTTATTTTGCAGTGTATTTTTCCCTTTGAGGCTTCTATACAGTTGTATTCACATTTTGAGCAATTTAATCAAAGAGGACAAGCCCATTTTGGGAGGCTTGATCCAGCGGAGGTAGCCCAAGAGAGGGGTGAACCGCTTAAACAATTATTTGTTGTCATACTGTATAATTTTGCTGCATATTTTCAGATTCTTCTCCTTTAAACAGTAAATTTTTATAAGCAAAATTTTCCCAAGCAGGTTTAAACAGAGAACAAAATTTATCAGTTCATCATCAAACCTCTACACTTCATTTGCAGAATATGTATACTTGTCTATTCACACATTAAAGTTGGATCAATGAATACTTTGCAGTTAAAACAAATAATTTCATTGATCGGATCTTTGTGATTACATTTTATTTCTTTAGGCAGAGTCTGTAGAAGGGCCAGGTAGCCTCCGGATTCATCCTTTCTAGTAAAGGTGAAATATCCGGTGAATGCCCCTACAGTCAATCTCTGTATGAGAATATCTTTTTTCTCACGATTTCAGATCAGGTTGGTATCAGAGCTCAAGGTTTTGCTTAAGAGTTTGTGAAATTTGTGCAAGTGAATTGTATTATTCTGCAAAATTTGATGCTTATTAGGCTAAAATTGCAAAGAGGGGAAGGCCAATTGGTTAGAGAACAGTTTAATCCTCAACCAAGGAGGGCTAGAGTGCCATTATATCCACCTTCCATTTCATCCTCAATAGCCTTAGAATCAGCCACAAACATTTCATCTTCTTCTACAAGTGAAGTTTCCTCCTTCACGAGATTCTTCAATGATGACATGAAGAATGAGTTTTTTAAGGTGAAGGACATGGTGCAGATTCTCATTGAGGATCAAAGAGAAAGCGTTAAGTTTCATGCACAATTGCTAGCTATGCAGAAAGAGAAAGAAGCCATTCTTCAAAGATTGCATGATATGGAGTTGCAGCTTCTTCAAGCTCAAGAAGCTTTGTCCAAGAAAATTCTTGAGGAAGAGGATAATCGTTCCAACTTGTCTTCAAGTTCCTCCATTGAAAAGTATGTTGGTTCTTTTGAAAAACATACAAGAGGTATTGGGTCCAAATTAATGTTGAAAATGGGCTATCAAGAAGGCAAAGGTTTGGGCAAGCATGCACAAGGCATTGTTGAGCCTATTTGTGTTGTGGAGCATCCCAAGAATATGGGTCTTGGCTATGAGCAGCTTAATGGCGAAGCTTTGAGCACATGCATTCAAGAATGTGATGCAAATTTAAAGAGAACCTTTGTCCCAAGTTCTCAATTTCATGATGGCAATCTTCCTTACCATTGTTTGAAACCTTCATTGCAGCCAAAGAGGTATAACCATTCACATGATCAATTTGATTATGTTTCAGCAAAGAATGATCAATTTTCTTGTTCAAATGGAAGAAAATTTTGTTGCACATTTTGTGGTGGAGTTAACCATGTTGCTTCAAGATGCTGGTTGAAAAAGAAATCACACAGGAAGCAGAAGAGGCAAAGAGAACTTTCTCAGAAAGTGCTTAAGATTTGCCCAGTTTTTCAAAGGAAGGGACATGATGTCTCTCATTGTTGGACTTTGCATCCAACAAATTTTCCAAAGCATATGCAGCTAAGGGACAAACAGTTTGGCGCAAGTGGATCCATGGAGTCCATTATCGATGTGGAAATGGAAGATTCACATGAAGAATTGCAATTGCAGCAAAAGACGCCATGGAGGTGGTTTGGTAAGAAGTGGATTAACTTCTTAATGCAGTAAGTCATACTCAGTTTGTACATGCAAATTTCAGATTGGTATGCATGTATTTCAGTTGAAAGGTTGATGCAAGATTGCATGTATAAGAAGTTTCAGTTGAAGGAATTTCTTTGTTGTTGCAAAATTTCGCCATGGAGGTGTAAAAGATGAGTATGATACTCACTTATGTTGTAGCAATGTCTTTTGGTTCATCTCTTGATCACCCACATGTTTTTGGGATGATGTACTTGTGGGTATTTGAAAAGAAGAGTTGAAGTTGCACATGTACATAGAGGTTGTATGTGTAATTAGCGAACTGTATATAGTTCATTGTACATGATACATACACATATGTTTGTCAAGATGTATCTTGTTGTTTATCGACTTGCGTTGGTTGTGTGCATACTTGTTATAGATTTTGTGTGTCAATTGTATAGCACATTTTATTGTCAACTGGTTGTTGATGTCATATGTTGCACAAGATGATTTTGGTGTCGTTTGGTGCAGAGAACGAAGTGTCAGTGCAAAGCAGTGCAAGATTCCATGAGTTGGAAAGGCATGCAAGCAAAGAGGGCACAAAGTTCAGCAAGTGTCATTGTTGGTTTCAGTATGGCAGATTGGTATGGCGAGAAAACTTGGTCGGGATTCGGCACAAGTACATGGCTCATTCAGCAAAATTCGCCATGTGAACAGTTGGCAATTCAGGAAAATTTTTTGGAGGCTGAAGAGAAGAGGATGTTGTTATTCTCTCATTTTCTGTTCTACAGTTCAGTTTCAGAATTTCGGTGAGCTTTTGGGGTCCAAAAGCTTCTCATTTGGGAGGTGTGATCAGGAGCTCAAATCTAAGCTTGGGAAAATGCTCAAAAATGAAGTTGCTCAGAATTGGTTTGAAATAGATCAACTGGAAAGATCTCGGCGATATGATCCCAATGCCGCAAACGGCACTCAAATCTGTTGCCGTATGGAGGAGATATTGCAGTTTGAATTTGCCCAATAACTTTCAATTTGGAAAGAATTTTTTTTTAATATATTGGATGGGATAAATTTATATTTTTATTAAGGTTTAATTAATTAATTAAATTATATATTTATTAATATTTATATGATTTTTATTAATCATATATTATATTATTATTTATATATTTTAATTAATTATTAAAAAAAATTAAATTAAACCTTTATAAAATTAAATTATTAAACCATACTATATGTTAAAATAAATTCGAAATATGGAAAATGGTTTAATACACACAAGTAAAGTTTTTAAATGGCACGTGGGCCATGTTTGTTAAATGGTTACAACCTATGAACAAAGGCGTAACCTATGGTATGGTAAGGGCAACGTTAAAGTCAAGGTGCGTGCCCACGTGGGTTTAATGCGTGCGGTTCTTTTTTTAAACCGTTTGATTTAATATTTTTCGGCGGGTTGGACGATGGTGCATGTGACCACGTCCACCCAACATTTAACTTAACTGCCCATTTTATTTGGAGCGCTCGCCAAATTCAGAGCCGTTTTCTAGTTTGTCGGAGTTATCTGGCAGTTAGCCAGATTTGGTGGAGCTTTTGAAGGGCCAACTTCAGTTAGCCATAACTTTGGCTAGGAAAGTCCTTTTTGGACGAATTTTTTTTTGATTATGGGTGTCTTCGACATTATGAAGCTGTTGGGAGTGTTTTCAGAGCCATCAGGGAGGTCTAACAGAGAATTTACCAGCGTTTTTGGTCGTGGAGTCACTAGGGCCTAAGGGAAGAAGAGCTGTTTTGGTCTACCTTCATCCAATGGAGGTGATTTTTTAGTCAGTTTATACTGATTTGAGCCTTCTGAATCTTATTTTGAAGTGAATTTTTCCCTTTGAGGCTTCTATACAGTTTTATTCACATTTTGAGCAATTTAATCAAAGAGGACAAGCCCATTTTGGGAGGCTTGATCCAGCGGAGGTAGCCCAAGAGAGGGGTGAACCGCTTAAACAATTGTTTGTTGTCATACTATATAATTTGGCTGCATATTTTTAGATTCTTCTCCTTTAAACAATAAATTTTTATAAGCAAACTTTTCCCAAGCTGGTTTAAACAGTGAACAAAACTTATCAGGTCATCTTCAAACCACTACACTTCATTTGCAGAACTTGTATACTTGTCTATTCACACATTAAAGTTGGATCAATGAATACTTTGCAGTTAAAACAAATACTTTCATTGATTAGATCTTTGTGATTACATTTTATTTCTTTAGGCAGAGTCTGTAGAAGGGCCAGGTAGCCTCCGGATTCATCCTTTCTAGTAAAGGTGAAATATCCGGTGAATGCCCCTACAGTCAATCTCTGTATGAGAAATTCTTTGTTCTCACGATTTCAAATCATTCAGTGCTCCAGACCACTCAAGCACTAGTGTGAGTTTGTCTTGTGTGAGGCGCCCTGCCATCGGTGTTCCCATTGCATGCATTGATGTCATCCATTTCCCACTGTGTGGAGTTCGAATTTTCGAAAACGGTGGGCAAATTTGGTTTCTTCAATTCCTCAGCAAATATGCCTCCTCGACGCGCAAATGTATAGGTAATCTACTTGTTTCTCAATAAATAAACATTTTATTGGATTAAATTTATAAAATAACTTAAAATTAACCATTTAAAAAAAAAATTATGTGTGGTGCATTCGAGCCGTTCGGCTCACACCGTTTGTGGTGTTGCCTATAAATTTACAGGGCACACCACGAATGGTGTTAACGAAAACCGCACCAGGTTTTGATGTGGTACCAAAAAAGTGCACACCGTAACTAATTTATAAAATAACAAGGTGGTGTTTTCGTTTAAACGACTGCACCGTTGACTATGTAATAGTGTCAAGAGGGTGGCGCATTGACTAAACTAACCGCCCAGAGGCAGATAGTTAGGTCAGCCCACTGCCCGCGTGACATAATTACATATTCAACAGTGCAGTAGTTTACAAGATCACACCACTGACCATGTATTGTTGTTGGGCGGTGTGTTTACCAAACTATCCACCCTAGGGCTAATAGTTTGGTCAGCGCACCGCACACCCAACAACAGTACATGGTCAACAGTGTAGTCGTTTACATGACCGCATCATTGACCATTTACTATTTTTGGGCGGTGCGTTGACCAAACTATCTGCCCTGGGGCAGATAGTTTCATCAAAGCACCGCCCAACAATAGTACATGGTCACCGGTGCAGTCATGTAAATGACTACACCATTGACCATGTAATTTTGATGTGCGGGCGTTACGCTAACCTAACTAACTGCCCCTGGGCGGATATTTTGGTCAACGCACTGCCCAACAGTAGTACATGGTCAATGGTGCGATCGTTTACAGGACCACACCGTTGACCATGTACTATTGTTGGGCAGTGCGTTGGCGAAACTATTTGCCTCGAGGTAGATAGTTTGGTCAACGCACTGGCCAACAATAATACATGGTCAATGGACCATTGACCATGTACTGTTGTTGGGCGAGCGGTGCACTGACCTAATAGTTATGTCTCTGCACCGTCTGCCTAATAGCAGTACATGGTCAATAGTGCGGTCATTTACAGGATCATACGATTGACCATGTACCATTGTTGGGCGGTGCATTGACCAAACTATATTCCCTGGGGCAGATAGGGTCGTCAACGCACTGTAGAAAAATATTCCCCTCTTTTGCGGTCGTGAACATTTTCCATGCGCACCGAGCACGATGCCACGCCGGATAGTTTGGTCAACTTACCACAGAAAAATATTTCCCTATTTGGCAGTGCATGAACATTTTCCATGCACACCAAGCACGATGCCAAGGCGGATAGTTTGGTCAACACACCGCAAAAAAATATTCCCCTCTTTGGTAGTGCATGAACATTTTCCATGCGTAACGAGTGCGGTGCGTGATAAAAAAGTACACACCGGTACCACAACGTGACTGTTTGTTTGGGCGTACTAACTGTTTATATATATAAATATATATATTTCTCATTTAATAAAAAAATGTATTTAATATGTGAATCATTCACTGACGTCAATGGAGAGAAGAAAGGGAACATCAAGAACATATGGTGGACCGTTATAACATGATTCAACTGTGGGAGGCATGAGAGAGGGAGAGACTTTTAGACCCTCACCCTATTATGGTAGCCACCCAGTTGCTCCTAAGGGAGGTATCCCTCCTAAAATTCTACGAGGAGGCTACATCCCTTAAGGGCCACAATGGGTTATTGGGACAACTGATCTTCAGGTGGGATGCCCACTGACAGGCTTTCCGAGTCGGTCCTGGTCAGTGGTTCACGCCCACTGAGGAGAAATATATTTTATTACTGGCCTATCTAGGAGAGGTCGGGATTTTCCAAAGTTCCCAGATGTCCCCGTCGGCTATGCAGCAGGGAGTCAGTTGGCATAATCCCAAAGATACATTAGGGACAATATAGTTTCTCCTGCAGATTTTTAGGTGTCCGGTGGTCAGTTACGTATTTCTTTGTTTGGTGCAAAGGAGGTGAGGTGCCTCTCACTACTGCTGACAACCATTTCACACTATACCAGCGATGGGCAACACATTAGTTGCCCATTTTTATTTTATGTTGATTATTTATTCCAAGCGCCACGACTTGTGAGATGGTCTGTGATTTTTTTGCTGCAGTTTTGTACAGCATTAGATAGATTTCGTTCTCAAGCACATGGGAGGTTAACCTTCCCTTTTTCTTCAAAGTAAGTTTGTTTATTTTTTGAGAGGTTTCCAGAGACGAGGCCTACATTTGTTCGGAAGCCTTGTAGGCTGATGATGCATGTACGGATGCAAATGTGGGGCCAGATGATGCCCAAGAGGGGCCAGTCTGACTTTCCCACCAGGATATCTACTGATGCACTGGATTTTCTAGCCAGTGCTGATAATAACTCGTACTTTCTGGTGCCATGTCCGTACGCCAGTTTGGATTGGTGAGAGTGTAACAACATCCTCTTCACACAGGATGAGCCACCGAATGCGAGAGGTAATATTAGTGTTTTCTCTAAATTAATATAGTTTCATTTTATTGTCTTAATTAATTAATTAGAATTATCAAATTTATTATAACACATTATTTAACTTTTTTTATTAAATTTTTTAATGAAATTGTCTAATTATTGTTATGTACTATATATTTTGTATATATTGGGATGTTCGTTGGGGACATCATTCCACCCCCACCGAATGATCCAGGTGTAGATGTTGACGAGGAGATGGAAAAGGCAAAGGATCAGGGTGACAAACCTAATCCATATCAGGTGCAGATACCTGCGGGGGTGCGGTGTAGGTTGGATACCCGACGAGGGTGCGTCGTAGGCTGGACACTCCATTCGGGATGGATTGGGTTGAAAATTTTGTCGACTCCTAGTGGACGAGGGAGTCCACCCAGCTACAATCAAAGAGATACAAGTTGATCGTAGGCTCACACAACTCTGTAGAGGCATGCCCCACGATATGATGACCCTCATGCGTCGTATCGTTGGAGCCTCTAGTGCACTAGCATGGGCTAGGAGGGGTAGGCGACGTGGAGATGCATGAAAGAGAAGCTCATCTGATGATCATGATCATGAGGGGAGTGATCATCATTCTAGTACTCCACCTACTCCTCCTTCACCTCGTGTTAGAGATCATGAGAAGCCAACATCCAATCCTGATCAGCAACCATCTTCTGAGCAGTTTTCACCATCTCAGGAGACACCTAGTCCTGAGTAGCACTACAAGGAAAATACCCTCTAGCGAATGTTTTTGAGGAACCTCTTATAAAAATACCCCAGACATCTGTTTCTAGCGGAGGTTACTAGAGGCGGTTGGCAGGCGGAGGTGCTTGTGGATATATTTCTTCCGGTGCGCTTATCACCGTAAAATGCACTGGTGCGTTCAACACGAGAAAGCACCGGTGCGCACAAAACATTGGCACACCGGAAACTGTGTGCTCCGTACACACCTTCTCAGTGCGTTGCATTTTTGTAGCGCACCGATTCTTTACAACACTTCCGCACTGGTGCCTCATAAAAAGCACGCGAAAACAAAAACCGCTCGGTGTTGGATGAAGCAAATGCCCCAGTGCTCCCTTAAAATTCCACGCATTGAAGTAGGGTTAAATAAAAAAAATTACGGCAAAAAAACCGCACAAAAAATTGGCACAACGGACACCTTGCGCTCCATACACACCAGCCCGGTGCGTTGTATTTCTCTAATGCACTGGTTCTTTACAACACTTCCGCATTGGTGCCTCATAAAAAGCGCACGAAAACAGAAATTGCCCGATGCGGAATGACGAAAATGCACCAGTGCGCCCATAAACCCCGCATACCAGAACAGGGTTAAATAAAAAAAAATTACGGCCAAAAAACCGCACAAAACATTGGTACATCGGACACCATGCGCTTCGTACACACCCGCCCGATGCTTTTTATTACTGTAGCGTACCGGTGCTTTACAGAGCATCCACACCGGTGCCTCATAAAAAATGCGTGAAAATAGAAACCGCCCAGTGCGGAATGATGAAAACACACTGGTACATGCATAAAACCCCGCGCACCAGAACGGGGTTAAATAAAAAAAATCACGGCCAAAAAACCGCACAAAACAATGGCACACCGGACACCGTGTGCTCCGTACACACCCACCCGATGCATTGTATTACTATAGTGCAACGGTGATTTACAAACCATCCACACCGGTTCCTCATAAAAAGCACGCGAAAACAGAAACTGCACGGTGCAGAATAAAGCAAACGCACTGGTGTGCTCATAAAACCCCGCGAAATAGAACAAGGTTAAATAAAAAAAAATTACGGCCAAAAAACCACATTTTTCACTTTTGTCAGTGCTACAGAGCCCTCAAGCACTGGTGAAATTTATCCTTGTCTGAGCCACCCTGACATCGGTGCTCCCATTGGACTCATTGCACGCACTGCTACTGTGCATTGCCCACCAATCTCCAGCTTGAATTTTGCAAAACGGTGGACAAATTTTCTTTTTCAAATTCTATAGCCAATATGCCTCAATGAGCAAATGTACATGTATTTTTCTTGTTTTTCCATAATTAAGCATTTTAGCGGATCTGAATTTCAAATAACCTTAAAATTAACCATTTAAAAGAAAAGAATATATTTTGTCGCGTGGTGCGCTCGAGCTGTTCGGCTCGCACCGGTTTGCGATGCTGCCTGTGAAATGAGAGAGGAGGGGGAACAACAACAACAACAGGCGGAGAAGTATAACATGGTTCGCCTGTAGGAGGCACAAGAGAGGAAGAGAGATTCTTACCCTCACCCTATTATAGCAGCTACGTAGGTGCTCCTAAGGCAAGTAACCCTCCTCAAGTTCTATGAGGAGGCTACTTTCCTAAAGGGCCATAGTTTTCTTTTGAGACATCTTATCTGAAGGTGGAATTCCCAACAACAGGCTTTCTGGGTTGGTATCAACCAGTGTTACACACCCACTGAGGAGGATATATATTTCATTACAGGGATATCTAGGAGAGGAGCAGCTTTTCCCTCGTTCCTAGAGGTTCCAGCTGAATATGTAGCAGGGAGTCTATTAGTTTACTCCTAGAGATACGTTGGAGCAAATGTTCTATCTCCTGTAGATTTTCAGGTTGCTGGAGGTTATTTACGTATTGGTGCATTTGGTAGGGAGGAGTTGCAGTGTCTCTCACTTATCATTTGGACCATTTCGCACAACACCAGTGATGGGAAACGCATTAGTTGCTCGCTTCTATATTATGTTGATTCTTTAGTACAGGAGCCACGACTTGTTAGGTGGGCTGCCATTTTTTTGCGGCAGTTATGTACAGCCTTAGCTAGATGTCATGCTCATGGACAAGGGAAGGTGAACTTCCCTTTTGCTTCAGAGATTTTTTGATTATTTTTTGAGAGGTTTCCAGAGACGAGGCCTACTTTTCTTCAGTAGCCTCGTAGGTCGACGTTTGAGGAACGTATGCACATGTGGGGGCAGATGATGCTCAAGAGGGACGAGATTCTTTTTCCAGCAAGGATATCCCAGGATGCACTGGAGTTGCTAGCCAGTTTTGATTAACATCACTTCGTTATGTTCCCCTATTCTTACGCGGGTTTGGATTGGCAAGGGTGTGCCAACATCATCTTCACAGCTGATGAGTCGCCAGATGATAGAGGTAATATTATTGTTTTATATATTTAAATTTATTCTAGCGTGTTCTTTAACTTGTTTTTATTAAATTGTGTAATGAATTTGTTAAATTATTGTTGTTTACTTGTATATATTTTTCAGACTTTGGTTCTTCTGATGGCGAGGAGATGTTGGCACCACCACATGATCTAGGTGTGGATCCTGATGACGATCAAGGCATGCCAGATGCCAAGGATCATCACGAGGCCAGTGCAGAGAGACCTTCTCCTACTGGTGTGCCGATAACGCCTTTTTCTAGGCGTGGTCGACTTGATGCTAAATACCAGATGGAGTTGGGTGACCAACTCAGTGCATTGATTGTTGAGGCGGGCATCAGGCCCGCTCGTTACAAAGACATACAAGCTTATGATATGCTATTACAAATGTGGAGAGGCATACCACGTGACATATACATCTTGATACGGCATGTCATAGGAGTTACAACAATTGTTACATGACAAAGGAGGACTGTTTCACGTTATAGGTGTGGTTGAGCCGCAGCATGTGATGGACAGTCCACGAGCAAAGAATCATCATCTCATGATCGTTCACCTCATGCCGTGCCAGATGAGCATGAGCCTCCACTAGCATCTAGTAGTAGTCATCATGGAGATGAGGCTGGACCATCGGCCATGTCCAGTCAACAGCCTGCAGCATCCATCAGTACTCATGATCATGAGTAGGCTAGATCATCGACTGTCGAGGATGCACCATTGACTGAGCAGGCCTCCACTAGTACTGTTATTGATGTCATACTACCACCAGCTGATCCATGACATTTATATTATAGTTGTATATTTTTAACATTATTCAGTTATATATATATATATATATATATATATATATGTTCCATGTATTTAATGTTCATGTTGCAGTTATACTTAATTTACATGTTGGTGATCATCATTATGTGTATATTGTTAGGTCATGTTAGATATGTTCATTTAATGTGCAGCCTGCAGATAGATGTGTATGTGATAACATGAGTTATTTGACATGAGATGTATATTTGATGTTTGTGTTTTGATGATGTTAATATATAATGTTAATTGTGTTTTGCTAGATGATCATGATCACGATGATGTTAGCGATTTTGAATGTGTTTTTTAGTCAAATATGATGTTTGTACGATGGTTATCATGAATGTGATGTTTATTAATTAATTTAATATTAAATGATCATGATATTGTAAAATTGTAATATTTGTAATTCTAATTGTATATAAAATTCTAAAATTTTAATTGTAACTGTATATATCTAAATTTGTAAAATTGTAATTGTATATATGTAAAATTCTAAAATTGTAATTGTGATTCTAATTCTAATTCTAATTGTATGTAAAATATTTGTAAAATTTTAATTGTATTATTGTGAATTGATTGTAATTGTATGTACAAAAAAAAAGAACTAATTTATATAGTACGCCATTGTTTTTGAGATCAACATAATTGCAAATTATCAAGTGAATTATTGATTTTAACATTAACACAATGAAAATTACCAAATAATTCAAAATACATATTATAATGTTTCGAAAAACCCATCTTAAAAAGTATAAATATTGATGAAATAACACATGTACCATATCACTCTCGGTTCTCATGATCACCCTCATTATCTTCTAGCTCACATGGCACGATAACACTATTTTTCTCAAAAATATGTTTTGATCTAGGGCCATGTGTCAATACCAACCACCAATCCCTATCCAACACATCTGGGTAAAAAAACACATTCTTGCAGTGTTTGGGGAAAACATAGGGCTCCTTAGCTTCATCCCACATCTTTCTAGAGTTGATACATATCAGCCTACTATCGCGATCTTCCTTTAAATTATTTTGATCAAAGGTGTCCCACAACTTGCACCTAAAAATAACACATTGTAAATAAGAGAAATCCACTTCAATGATCTCTTGTATCTTTCCAACGTAACCCAACGTCCCTCGTACTAGGTTTTGATCACAATGGCTAGATCAACTAGATTGATTGAACTCGACTTCCACTACACATCCTTGTGTGATGTTTCCAGCATCGACATTTTCTGTGCGAAAATGGTGTCCATATGCCCACATAGATGGGAACAAATGCACATATTATAAAAAAGTTAAAAAAATCATAGTGTCATGTGTCTTATAATAACCCAATAGTTAAAATATTAAATGTAGATGTCTTAATATAAGTT
This sequence comes from Pinus albicaulis, assembly GCA_034641835.2. Classification (NCBI taxonomy): domain Eukaryota; kingdom Viridiplantae; phylum Streptophyta; class Pinopsida; order Pinales; family Pinaceae; genus Pinus; species Pinus albicaulis. The sequence continues at coordinate 1,164,355,617 of CM076575.1, read as the reverse complement.
TCAAATCTACATATAAATTAAAAAGATTATTACCAAGTTGCTACACCCAATCCCTACTTTTAGCGCATCCTCTTCAGCACATGGGTAACGACTGGTAGCATCGTATTTCTCTCTGACTTGGTCAGCAACCCAACTGTTTGGGCATGTTTTTGGCATATTTTCTTCTAAATGATCGGGATAAGGCACACTTCTACCATTCAACGGTCTGAATTATTTCCTTTCACTATCCCATTTCATCCTCTTTTGTTCGTACAATGCGACCCATGGTTTGTCGCTTTAGAATTGTAAAGAACGAATTTATTTATTGCTTCAATTTCTGCATTCGCTGATGAAATCAAACCAACATTATATAGTACTTAGAGATAAAAATATACATTATATCGAATTTCAACATGAATATTAATTACTTTTTGTAAATTTGAAAAATTATAAGTCGCTTACTCTTTATCAAGCGCCTTTTTCCACTTGTTTGGAGCAACTCCCCTTCTCTTTTGTCTTCATCCCTTTCATCATCCAAAATCACCGCACCTAGTCTGTCGTCAATCTGCTTGATGTACTCACTGACATAATAGAAATACTCATACAATATGTACCCCTCTGCCATAGACCCCTCGGGTTTTGCCGTTTGTCGAGTAAAACCTTTCAATTTCTTCATGTACCTCTCTAAGAAGAACATCCAACGACAAGAAACCACCCCAACTAATTCAACCTCATCTACTAGGTGGATTAGAATATGACCCTGTAAGTCCATGAAACTCTTCGATAGTTCCTTCTCAAACATACAAACAATCTCAACTATCTCTTGACGCCACCGTAGAATGCTAGCCACATGAATCTCCTTTGACGTGATCCAACATACAAATGCAGATAATTTAGATATGGCACGTCCTAGGTCTTGAGGGAATTCATGCTTCACACACCCATGCATGAACAAAGGATAATGGCACTGCAAAGTTATAAACATGTGTAATAATATACAAAATTAGTTATGTTATGATCCCCGCATGGGATAAAATTTATTAATATAACAAATAATAAAATCATGCTTTTGATATTATACGTACTCTTAGAAGATTCAAATGGTCATGTGATTTCAACCCCAACAAATGGTCATCCATAGTGAAGCAGCGCCATAGTGAAGACCCATATGAAGTTGGCACCCTCACACCCATTAAAACTTCCTTTGCCAAAGAAATATCATCTTTTTTAAAAATCCATGGGACATCACCTTCTTTGAAAATCCATGAATTAGAGGGACCAATTCCTACCTCTGATCCCGTACTTTCTAATCGTCTTGGCCAATGTTTCTTTTTAATTTTTGAAGTAATAAGATCTTTCCTAATAACCAATGTGTCACATTGTTTCGATGATATGTGCCTCCATAAAGAAGATGAAACGTTTTTAAATATATGCATGGGATCTAATAAGTGGGTAATCTTAAGATGCTTCCAATATGGGAGGTCATAAAAGATATATTTCCTTTTCATCCCAATGGGAATTTCTTAACATATGTGTTGAAGAAATATGGATCATCGAACATAGGCTCCCCATTTCAATTGAACATTTATATGAACTCCTTCTCCTTCTCTCTCTCTCATATGCTCTAAGCCATTCAGTTGGTGTCATTATTGGAGGACTTTGGGTTCTCTCTTGTTTACCATTTAAAGTGAATGTTGCTCTTCTGTAAGAGTGTTCTTCTAGTAGGAATACCCTGGAGCAATCATACACTAGCTTTCGTAGGTCCTTAGACCATCTAGCTTTTAGAGAAGGTCCACAACATTTACATCCAAAATACCCTTTTGTTACAAGACCTGTGAGATTATATTTGTATACATTAATTAATATGCATGGCACATTAAAAAGTATCATGAAGATTAGAACAAATATTACAACGAATTAAATAACTGATATATGAAAGAATATTGTTACGTATATAAAAAAATCAATAAATTAAACATTTAATTTACCAGAGCAAACTCCTAAGCCTGGATAATCATGTGTCATGTAAGCACATATGACATACAACGTAAAACTCCTTTCTGCTGCGATGGGTCTTGATACATCGTATACCTTTATCCCATCCCATAATTCCTTCAATTCATCTACCAGTGGTTTTAAGTAGACATCCATATTCTTCACTTGTCTTCTACCAGGGACTATAAGAGCCAACATAAGATGTTCATTCTTCATGGACAACCATGGGGGGCTATTTTTATTGATCACTACTATAGGCCAAACAGAATAGTTGGTGTTCTAGAGGGAATATGGGTTGATGCCATCCATGGCTATGCTGAGTCGTAGATTTTGTACTTCATCCTTGAATTTTTCGAGCCATGTATCCTCTATATGCTTCATGGATATTAAATAAGTTGGGATTCACATAACTCCCAACTGACTTCTGTGTGAGGAATTCCATCCCTGCAACATAGCTAATTCTTTGCAACAAAAGAGCCTTTGAATCCTTGGGATTATAGGCATTTGCCTCAATATCTTAAAAGGAGGACCAGTACGTGATTTAGCCTTCTTTTTTGATTTATCATACCTGTCATGCCCACATTTAGGACACATCTCTTTATCTGCATATTCTCCTCTATATAGAATACAGTCATTTGGACATCCATGATATGATATGTACTCAACACCCAACATTTTCAACAATTTCTTTGCCTCTTCGCAACTACCAGGCAAGACATTATCACTCGGAATAACCTTATCTTTAAATAACCTGTAGTTGGTGATCATGGAAAAATATATTAATAAATGTACATTAATGTTGATATAATTATTAACGTTCATAAAATTTACCATTTCTAATGTTCATTGCAATGTACTGATTATATTTCAAATTTATATAAGGGAGTACTTTATGGTAACTTACCTCAAAATTTCCGAGAAACATGCATTCTACAAGCCAAACTTTGCTTTCAAGTTGTACAGTAACATCATTTTCCCGAACTGGGTAGACTTTGACTGACCACCAGGTCCAAAGATAGGGGTGGTGGAAGCAAAGTTAAGGCTTTCGAAAAAGGTGTCAGCAATATGAGCATCATCCCCTAGCTAATCATCATTTTGGAATGCATATAACAACATTTTCTCCATGGCAGTCGTATCCCTTAAGTAATTGTCCATACCAACATCTATTTGATTGCCTCCATTTCCAGCTTGTGAAGAACTACTATTGTTGTAGTCATTCCTAATTGGTGAATTTGGATGTAACGAGAATTGAATCGATGGTTGATTCAACCATTCTTGGTATCGTTCCTCTCTGATTTTTTCTCTTAATTCAGTCTTCTCTCAATTTGACATTGTCGTGGGGTGCAACGGAAGATGGTAGATAGGTCATTCATCATCACTAGAATCCTAATAATTAAAAAAAAAATTGAACATGATTAGTACAAAATATATGATATCAATTAGTAACCACGTTGAAAATATTGCATGATTATAAATTGGTTTGACGTTGAAATAATTACATATTAATCAATATATATATATGAAACAATTATAATTATAATTACCATCATTGTCCCGAGATTGTGGCTAGAAGATGCAATATTGTTACAATTGGAAAAGTGAAGCGGCTGTCCATTTTCATCTACCAAATGTGCCTTACAGTATGCAGCCCCTGAAAAGAACTTCTAGCATTTTTGAGCAGTTTGATTATTTTGTGCATCTGAACTCAATGCCGAATCTGCATGCCTGCAAATTTGTATACATTGTAAATTTAATTAAGCTGTGGATGATGTAATGCATGGATAAAAAACATAAATTCAATTAGATAGTGAAAATATAAATAAAATCTGAAGTAAATATTATGTCTCGAGATGGATAGGAAGAACTTCGTGATGGACTTTGAGAAATATTATGGAATGAGCTGGATTTTGAAGAATTGTCCATTCCATATAATTATGATATTTTCTCTCTACATCTGAGAAAAACAACAATAAATTTTGGTGCACACACCTAAATGTAATTTCGGTGCCTAATGTACAGATCACCGCACCGGTGCATTTTTGGTAATGCGCACCGGTGTCATTTTATACCCAGACGCACCAGTGCAGTTTGATTAAGGGACGCATCGGTGACGAATAACCGCAAATAAAAAAAAACACAACTCTATTTTCTTTAAGTTAAAAAAAAAATGGTAAATTTAAAAATGGGCAGCAAAATATTTTCAAAAATATAATTCCATAAAACATTTCTTTAAATACTAAACACTTTTCGTTATTTCACAATTTTTGCAAAAAAATTCAGCCAGAGATTTGCAGGATACATACCTGAAGCAAATAGAGCATGAGAGCACTGTGGAGCAGGAAAATATGTTCAAACATAATTATTCAAACAATCAGAATTCCAAACCTCTGGTGCTTCAAACCCTGTAGCATAGAATTTCAAACGATGCGAATAAAGTTTATTGTTTTTTTTGCAGTTTTTTTAATGCAGTAAAAGAAAAAAATCAAAGTTTATTGTTTTTTTTACTTTTTTCTACAGTTTTTTTTATGTAGTAAAAAAACAAAATCATTCTAGAAACAAAAAACCCTAGATTCTTTTTATTTATGCCCTTTCTTCTCCCTCTTTCTGTAATTTCAGGATTAGGGCTTTTCAATTTAGATTTATAGGGTTTGTATAGTCATAAGACATCCAACCCATGGGACAACTTGCATAGTCAGATCCCAATCCATGTCAGCCCTTGCGTGAATTTAAAAAAAAACAGTTTTTTTTTCTTCGATGTGCCCTGCATAACATAGCGCACCAGTGCACTCTGTTATACTATTGCACCGCAAAAGTACAGTGATAAAAAATTAAAAAATAAATAAATAAAAAAATAAAATAAAATAAAATGTTTCTATCAGTGCACCATATGTAACAAATGGCACTAGTGCGCTATTTCATTATGGCGCACTGTGAACGCGCTGTTTCACAAAAAAAAATCCATTTTAGAAACAAACCCTACATTCCTTTTGTTTCTGCCCTTTCTTCTCCCTCTTTCTGTGATTTCATAATTAGGGCTTTTCAATTTATATTTATAGGGTTTTTATTGCTAAATATAAGCCTAAGACATCCAACCCACAGGATGACTTGCATAGTCGGATCCTAATCCATGTCGGCCCTTGCGTAAATTAAAAAAAAAAAAAAAAAAAATATATATATATATATATATATATATATATATATATATATATATATATATATATATATATATATATATATATATATATATATTCATCGGTGCGCCTTGCGTACCTAAGTGCACTGGTGCGCTCTATTATCCTAGCGCACTGCAAAAGTACTGTGATAAAAAATTTAAAAAACAAAATATTTTTTCTCAATGCTCCATTTGTAAAATATGCAGTCGGTGTGCTATTTCATTATGGCACACTGCAAATGTTCTATTTCGCAAAAAAAAAAAAAAACACTTTCAAAAAATACAAACCCTACATTTTTTTTTCTGCCATTTCTTCTCTCTCTTTCTGTGATTTCTGAATTAGGGCTTTTAAATTTAGATTTATAGGGTTTGTATTTCTAAATATAGACCTAAGAAATCCAACCGACGCGATGATTTGCATAGTCGGATCCCAATCCATGTCGGCCCTTGCGTGAATTAAAAAAAAAACATATTTTTTTTTCATCGGTGTGCTCGGCATAACCTAGTGCACCGGTGCTTAGTATTGTACAAGCGCACCGTGAAACTAATGTGATAAAAAATCAAAAAATGAAATTTTTTTATTAATGTGCCATTTGTAAAATATGGCACTGGTGTATGCTACAAAAACTAACACTGGATGATTTTTATTATTTTATCATGGTTAATCGGTGCGGTGGTTGACATGTAACTCACCAGTGCTCCTTATTGACATAGAGCACCGTACAGTCTATTACACTATTTTTGCGGTGCATTTCTAAGACCCCCACGCACTGGCGTCGGTGCGTACACCATGAATGGCGCATCAGTTTCTTGAGGATTTTTTTTACTTGAAAAGTTGACAATTTATTTATAAATATATTAATCAATGATATGGTATAGGTTTCATATTGATAAAGAAATGACTGACAAGTGATCAAGTAAGAAAAATACTGATAACACATCAAGAAAAGCAAAAAAGGCAAGTTCTTTGTAAATTCTTTACAAAAAATATTATTTTTGAACTATATGTAAGTTTAACTAATATGTATTGTTTACTATGTATCATGTAGAGCCACAAAATGACGAAGCTCGATACGATTATTTATGATCTAGGACCAGAAAAGCATAAAATCTTGATGGAAAAATTGTAAAAGGATGAATCGAGTGAATGAAAACATATTATCAATCCAATATGAGTTTCTTTTTTTAATTTTCATTAATAATATAATTAAAATTATTAGATAACAAGTGTCAAACAATCTATTAATTCACATTTGTTTAATGTTCTACAGGGACCAACAACTCAGAAAATAAACGTTGTTCTAATAAAAGAAAAAAATTTGAACATGCAAATGAAAATGAATTGCTCCTTAGCTCATCTGGAGTGGTGCTGGAGGTTAACGAAAGGGGGCAAATCTTTTACAAACGTTTGAGGGATCTAGTGGAATGAATGTATAGATGTTCTTTCTACTTATGATACAAAAACAAATCCAATGATTCCAAGAACCAAATTTTATCTAAACTACACGAAGAGTTTCCATAGAATTGGTCAATGAGACATGTCAGACTTTTAATAGCAAAAACGTATAAAAAAAAAGGAATGAAAAAGTAATATTCCTTTAAATGTTTGTCTAGAATTATTTATAAATGTCACTTTTATTATATTTTCTTTTCATAGATCAATATAAAAATTAAATAGTTTATTGTCATGTTACATTTTCAGGAAGATTATGAAAATCTCAAAATATGAACGAGCTGATATCAGAAATATGCCAGTAGGAATGTCCAAAAAGGTGTACAAGGAGATGGTCAAATAAATGGACAAAATTGCATCACAGGAGGAGCCATCTGAAAAACAACGTGCTTCAAATGTAATATGTAATCATTGAATTTTTCGATCATTAGGTAAAATAAATAAACAATTTAGAATTAAATATTAATTTTCAAGTATTTTCTTGCAGAAAATAAAAGAAAATGGAACCCATTCAACACATAAAACAGGACGACAAGGAAGAAAATGGTTGATATCTAAGTTTGTGAGTAATTGTTACTTCCTTATAACAACTTAAATAGATTTCATTTTTGTATTTTTTTAAGCTGTTTTACAAAAATCATCATTGAATGTCTTCAAACAGGTGCTAACATACAAAGAAGAACCATCAAAGGAATTGATTGAAATTGGGTTAAATATGGGTTGTGAGTATATGTTGGCTTATCAGGATTTAATTGTGGAATTTGTAAGCATCTATCAATATTGTTTTACTTAGCTCCGTCTATAATTAATAGAACAAAAAATTCTTTTATATTAAATATATGATTTGTTATGGGGTATAAAATTTACAGGAAACAAAGTATGGAACTGCGCCAACAGATGAAATCTTGAAAGATGGCATGTTACATGGTTTTGAAAGAATGTGTATAGTTTATGAGTCAATTTTTGCAATGGTACGCCATTTATTTTTTATTTACATTGATGTATATTATTTAATATTGCAATTTTCATTATTCTCACCAATGTATATACATCATTATAGTTTCTTTTTATGTTTGTAGATGGAAGGTGAAGAAGAAGAAAACAATCAACACCATGAACAAAACATTCTTGAAAATAACCCAAGTCATGGAAGTGATGCAGGAGCATCGAGCTTAATTTTCATTATTTATTTGTGTGATTTAGGGGGTGATGTTTTTTTTAATTATTTTATAATTTATGCACATTTTTATTTAAATTAAGAGAGAAAATATGAGTGTGAGGATTATTATAAATATTCTCTTAATTAATTGAGAATATGAGTGGAATTGAGTTGGATAGATATTTTAGGGATTATGAATTCCTTAAATGGAACTTAGTTGAGTAAAAAAAGGGATAAATCTATTTTATAGTTTGGTTGAGATACTTGTGGAGGAAATCATGGATTGAAATTAATCCATAATTATGTACATAATTGTGAAGCTTTGTGTGAGGATAAAGAGACATAGAGAATGGAATAAGACAGAGAGATTTATAGAGAAATGGTGTGAGAGTTAATGTAAAGGGCGAGAGCCGAGATGCCCGCAATGTAATGGCCAAAAGGGTTTGAATTTGTAATTTTATTGTTTTATTATAAGCATGCACTTTATTTGTCTCAGCTCCCTCTTCATATTCTGTATTAAATCTAAGTATTTTATATGGGTTTTCCTGTGTGGATTTTTATGTAAAGAGAACACACCCTCTATTATGCACAAGGATCTGTTTTGTGCAGAATCCCTACATCATTTGGTATCGGAGCCAACAACCATGTATAGAAACACTTTCAATCACAGGGTCAATTGGGAAGTCAACAGGTTGTGTTGGCTGCAACTCTTTAACTATTGATTTGTTAAGCTTCCACATAATTTTCTTTGATCTGCACTTGTTCATGATATGAATAAATTCATTCCTTCCAATACCAATAAGTCGCAATGCATCTGCAGCACTGAAATTAGGTATACGATCATATGGTTGCTCATTTTTCATAACTTCATAAAGCATGTCACAGTAGTATCTGAAAGGTGATATTCTCATTATTCGACATACATATTCTACGAAGTGATAAGGGAAAAGAACCAAATTTTTGCGTAGATAACACATCATATATTTTTAATACTCGCTTTCTTTACACGTTTTTCTTGCAAAACAATCACTCCACTGCAGATGTTTTTTTTATGCAATGTTCTTTGAATTTCTTGTGCCATTCTTCTTTAGAAAATAGTAGGAACTGAAGGAATTTTGGAAGGTTCTCACTGCGTAAAAGTTGTGAAAATTCTGTGTAAGGAAAGAAATATTGTGTTTTTGCACCGTTCCCTGGAAATTTATAGCATGGAGGATCTGCGTGGACTACATAAAGAACTATGCACAAATGATATCCAATGTATTGTGTAAAGGTTTCAACGTGATATGGCTTGCAAGACGACATCCATTCCCTTATGAAACATTTTCTTAATGGTGCGCAAATTAAGCAAACTTCGATTGAAACAAAAAACAATCGGTTTCGGAAAATCTCAGGTGGTGTAGACGGAACGTGAATGCCATTTGAGTCAGTGTGGATTGGTAAGTGAATGGTGCAGGTCTGAATGTGAAGGCAAGAACTGAAACCATGTGAGATGGTGAACGGCATGGTGGACGTACATAAACAGAGCCCGTGTAACGTAAGAGCCATTTGTGAGAGCATAAGAAATCTTCTGCAGTTGTGAGATATAATGAATTTCAATCGATATTGGTGTTGAATCATTATATAAGGAGTTCATTGATTATTGTATCAGTTGGATAGAGATGTTGTAGAATCTGCACTATATATGCTATGTTTTTAAATGAATAGTAGTTTACAGTTGCTGATTTCAAAAATGGTGTTTGATTTAAATTGCTGCTACCCTTATTTTAATGCTCAGAAGATTCTTCCATTTTGATGATTTTGAAGTCACTATATTGACTTGCGAAGAACAGAGTGATAACAGTGGTTTGGTGATTTCTATGTGTTGGTATATTGCTGGTCGAGACTGCTGGTAAAATTGGTCAATCGAAAGCTCAATATATTCAGAGCTCAAGATATTCAACCACTGCGTCTTTAGGTCTGCAAGGTTTGTTGTGATGTGTTGCCATGCTTTGCATATCTCAACATATTCAACAATTTTGTTGTGAATTTCAGCCAGAACTTGTAGATCTAACATCAGTTTTATAAACCTCTCGAAAGGAAAAATTACAAGCGCCTAGCAGATAGGAAAAGTGTAAAGTTTCATAATTTGTAACACCTCCAAACGCTGGATGGTAGACAATGCAGTATGGTAAAAGAAGATGGTGCAAGAGAGGGTGATGGAAAGGGGAATTCTAACTATGCACTGTATCGTTGTCCATGACGAGAAGCCTAGCATTTTTTTATTGTTTTAACTCTCGATAGATTCATTATGGGGTAGATTTTCATCATGATCAAGTCCACCTGGTGTAGCATGGATTGATTGGAGAAATCACCGGCGTAGGTTGCGCTAGTAAGGCTATGGGCTAATATATTATGTCGGAATTTGATTCTTGTAGCCAAGATTACAAACCTGAAGGTAAACCTTTCCTTTAAATAGAGATGATATACATGTCGAAATATTGTTCAACCCATAATCAGATATAAAGTGAAAATGTTTTAAATTAAACGGATGTATATGGGTTTATAACCATAGCTTAAAAGAAAAATAATTCCACTTAAAGAGTTTTAAACATGGAGGAGCAAGCCTGTAAAGGCGCATTTATGATTTCCATGAGTTAAAGATCATAATTGATCATTTCTTGTGGTGCATGTGAAAGTGTTCACATTGTTCTGTTCATAAGATAATGCAGTTTGTGTTTGTTCCTGCTAGAGAAATATGTTGATGCCACCATGTTAAAAGCAAGTTTTGGAAAATTCCTATGAAGAAATTATTTTTGTGCACTGGAGAGAGACAGGTGTTGCATGAGAATCGTCACTGCAAAGAAGAAGTTGCATGGAAGTGCAAGAAAACTTTCTGCGCTAAGATTATGAGCGTGTTGAAGAGGTTATGGTATGAAGGGCATGCGAATGACACAGAAGAGTGAAATCCGGAGAGTTGAAATTGAGAAGAGAAGTTTTATTAAATAACCTTGAGGGGAGCATAAGGTATGATCATTCATTTCAAAAAGGTATTTTAAATGTTGAAAATTAAATGGTTTATTTATTTTCACCATAAAATAAATCTTGGGAAAAATGGATTTCATTTTGATTTAAAGGCTTCAGTATCAGGTGAAGTGATAATGGGAGATTGATGATATTTTCATAAGAATGGAGTATGAGAGAGAGTAAAGATTTTACATCATGAAAATGTATTAAGGGTGGATGTTCATTGGTATGTTGTATAACTCAATAATTAGAGCCAAAATATCCACTAGTGTTATTATTGGGTCAAGCCTTGAAGTCAAATTAGATGTTAAGGTCAAATGAAGAAATTTGGATAGCTTGAGTCAAGTTAAACCATTGAGTTATTGTACAAGAGGGGGAATTTTTTGTCCAAAATGAAGATTTGATGTCAAATCTGGAGTCAAAGAGTCGTAAGCCAAGTCAAAGGTTTGAATGTAATTGGGTGCATGATCAGCAGAGCCCGACACCCAAAGAGTTGGTCATTGTAACACATGAAATACTGCAGTTGTTGTTTTGCAACAAAGAGGAGCAAGAGAGTTTCCAGGAAATGATTCCAAGATAGAGAAATGAAAGATACCAAGCGTCGGAAGAGAGCTTGCATTGTTGGATAACAAGTATAGAGGCTTGCTGAAAAGGGGATTGAATGAAATCCATAAGTGAACAGATGAAGTTCACAAAGGAGGAGAAGATGACTGTTGATAGTCATTTCGAAAGTTCTGAGAAAGACCACAAGAGAAGAAAGAATAAGTTAGATTCCAAGGCAAATGGCATATGGAAGCAGTTTACTGATGAAGAATATGAGCAGAAGAAAGCTGAGATAGCAGTTCACCTTGAGTTATTGATGGAATTGTTGCAAAGAAATACCAAAAGACCAAAGACATGGTTGAACCATGAGGAAGAAATTTAAGTGGCAAAGGCTACATGTAAAGAGGGAACAACATGTAAACACACAGTTGATAGAAGAGCTGAGGAAGCTCGAGCAGATGATGAGTGTCTAATTGATATGTGAAGAAATTAGAGAGGTTGAGTTGAAAATGGAAGTTTCTATTTGTGGCCCAGAACAGGGTGAAATTCTGGGTGAAGAGATCAATGAGAAAGATCTCATGGACTATTGGAATAGTTCAGAATAATTTGAAGATATGTTGACAAGAGAAGTAGATGAGGCCTCAGGCCATGAATCCTTGTATTTTTAACACTCATAGTTTGTGTATGTTTGCAGGATGTGTAGAAGATGGTGGACAATCTGGTGAAACTGTTACAGAGATGAATGAAACTCTTGAGGTGAAATATGATGGAGAATGCCTTTCAGAGAAGGAAGGTATTGATTTATTGAAGTAGAAAAAAATCATAGATGAATTCCTGTTTGGTGTAAGACAACCAGTTGAAGTTGTTAGGGAGCAGAAGCATAATGAAAATGCTGAAGTGATATCCCAAGGAGGTAAACAAATGAATTTTTTTAACGAAATTGATGACAGAATTTTGCAATGTGATGATGCAGACAACAGGATAACTCAAGAGTATTTCCAGGAGAAAAATGAAACTGGGAATGAAGGTTGTGATGAAATGCTGGAAAGATTTCAAATGGAAATAGAGTTCTTGGAACGATGGCTCAAGAAACCTAAAGGAGAAATGAAGTTTGCAGAACCTGATACAGAAGAGATTGCAGTTACTGTGCATGATAAGGATGAAATGTTTCTAACGTTTATAGAGTTAAGTGAATGTTTTAACTCTTTAAATAATAATGTGGTTGTAGGTATAGAAGGAAACATTAATAAACATGATTTTGAAATCAGAGAAATTGAGCAGAAAGTATTTGGAGATGAGATGAAAGATCAGGAGAAACAAAAAAGTTATGTCTTTAGAGACATAAAGGAAACAGAAGTATTAAACCAGCAGGATAAATATGAAAGCAACCAACAATTCAAAACAGGATCTACTAAAATCCAGGAAGTCTATGATGGGAGATTGGTGCTTGAAGCATCAAAAGAGACCAAAAGGTCTTGTATTTTTAAAACTAATAGTTTGTTGATGAATGCAGGTACAGCACCGGATGAGAAATTTGTTACCATAGGAGCAATCAATGACTATAGTTGTTATCAAGGATAAGTTATTGATTATTCTTCATTTCAAAAAATTGAGTGCTAAACACAATTGGAGACAGAAGCATCAGACAAAGAGGAATTACTATGAGGAATTGGCAGAAGAAATTGTCGAAGAGGCCGATGGAATCCAGTTGATAGAATGAGTGATGTTGATGTACAACCAGTTTGAGATTCTTTCAAAGTTTGGAAACGATAAGAATGGGTATCAGTGATTCTACACAAGTATGTAATTTTTGAAATAAATATGTTGTGGTATCGAAAAGCGAGAGTTACATTCAATAGTATTTTGAAAATACGATTCTGGAAATTCTATGCGAAATTTCAAAATGGAGTTGATACTTTAAAAGACCAGCAGCAAAACAGAGTTTGGAATCATGGAGGGAGCAAGTCATTGAGACTTGTGGCTATCGCATTATTATAGAAAAGTGATAGACCTCATAGACAGGAGTCTATGGAAACTTCTCTACATGGGGAGTCTGATGCAGGAGCATCGAGCTTAATTTTCATTATTTATTTGTGTGATTTAGGGGGTGATGTTTTTTTTTAATTATTTTATAATTTATGCATATTTTTCTTTAAATTAAGAGAGAAAATCTGAATGTGAGGATTATTGTAAATATTCTCTTAATTAATTGAGAATATTAGTGGAATTGAGTTGGATAGATATTTTAGGGATTATGAATTCCTTAAATGGAATTTAGTTGAGTCAAAAAAGGGATAAATCTATTTTAGAGTTTGGTTGAGATACTTCTGAAGGAAATCATGGATTGGAATTAATCCATAATTATGTATAAATGTGAAGCTTTGTGTGAGGATAAAGAGACACAGAGAATAGAATAGGACAGAGAGATTTAGAGAGAAATGGTGTGAGACTTTATGTGAAGGGCGAGAGCCGAGATGCCCGCAACGTAATATTCGGCCAAAAGGGTTTGAATTTTTAATTTTCTTGTTTTATTATAAGCAAGCACTTTATTTGTCTCGGCTACCTCTTCATATTCTGTATTAAATCTAAGTAGTTTATATGGGTTTTTGTGTGTAGATTTTTACGTAAAGGGAACACACCCTCTATTATGCGCAAGGATCTGTTTTGTGCAGAATCCCTGCATCAGGAAGTAGCTCTAGTAGTGACAGCAGTTCAAGTGAAGAATGATGATCACTATTTGGATATAGAAGCAAGGCGTTGTATTTTTTTAAATATGTCTGTGAAATCAGGAATTTTGTTTAATGTAATGGACATAGTGTCCCAATTGAAAGATAAAGGGATACCAATAACTGTCCCATTTTGTATGACAAAGAATGTCTTATATATATATAATAAAATATGTTTTAATTTATTCTATTGCGTTCTCCATTGTCGTTATCAAATGCACTAATAAAAATTTAATTCATATGAATATTGTTATAAGATATATGTGTCGACTTTTGATGAATACTGAATTTTAAAAAACCACAATAATTATGATATGATATAACAAATTAATTCAAACATCACATTCAAATGCATTAATAAAATTTAATTAATATGAATATTGTTATAAGATGTGTTGAATTTTGATGAATAATGAATTTAAAACAATCACAATAATTGCACTGTCACAGGTCGATGTTTCTAAAAAATACAAAATGAAAACCGGTGTGTTTCAGTTACTATACACCGGTGCGTTTGTATTCTTAAGAGAACCAGTGTGTTTCTACGACCTGTGGGCACTGCACAAATACCAAAACCAATTAAAAATATCGGTGCGTTTGTGTGGTATGGCGCACCAATGCATTTATGTGTCTATACGCACCGATGTCATTGTATGACCTATGGGCACCACATGAATACCGATACCAATTATAAATCTCAGTGTGTTTGTGTGATACTGCGCACTGGGGCGTTTATGTGTCTATATGCACCAGTGCATTTGTACGACCTATGGGCACCACACAAATATCGATACCAGTTATAAATATCGGTGCATTTGTGTGATATTGCACACCGAGGCATTTATGTGTCTATATGCACCGGTGCATTTGTATGACCTATGGGCACCACATGAATACCGATACTAATTATAAATCTCGGTGAATTTGTGTGATACTGTGCATTGGTGCATTTCTATAAGTCTACACATCGGTGCATTGATACGACCTATGGGCATCGCACAAATCCCAAGACCAATTAGAATGGCCCCGTGCGTTGTATCACCAACACTACGCCCGGTGTGGTTTTATACCTTAATGGCCCAGTGCATTCTCCTTCGACCGCCCCCGGGTGCCTTCTACATGTATGCACCGGTGCACTAAATCTAGAGTAGCACACTGATGAAAAAAACATCTGTAATAACCTCCGACAACCTATTTTTTTTTATTTGTGTTGAATTTCCGTTAAAATCTCTGCCAAAACCTCCGTAACCATAAAAAAATGTTGTAGCAAATGTTTTTTTGACAATTTTGGCCAATTTTATAACACTAAAAACCTCCTTTATAACCACCGCTAGAGGGTCTTTTCCTTGTAGTGCAGGCACAAACGTCAAATAAGTAGGCAATTGATCCTGAGCAGGCTGCACCATCCACTGAGCATACTGCACCATCGATGACTCATCAGCAGGCAGTTCCTGAGCAGACTGCACCATCGACTGATCAACAGGCACCTCCGGAGCAGACACATCATCTATCTGAGCATGAGGTTACACCATCGACTGAGCAGGCCTCGACTAGTACTAGTATTGATGTAATACCACCATATATTTGACATTTATATGCAATTATATTACAGTTGTATATTTTTGACATTTTACAGCTATATACATATATGGTCCATGTATTTTATGTTCATGTTGATGTACTTAATTTACATGTTGGTGTTCATCATGATGTGTATATTGTTAGGTCATGTTAGATATGTTAATTTAATGTGCTTATGGATAGATGTGTATGTGATAGCAGTTATTTGACACGAGATGTATATTTGATATTTGTGTTGTAATGATGTTATACAATGCTTGTGTTTTGTTAGATGATCATGATCACGATGATTATATAATGTTATCAAATTTGAAAGTGTATTTTAGAACATGATGTTTGTACGATGGTTATCATGATCGTGATGTTTATTTTTAATATTAAATCATGATATTTATCGAATATTATGTCGTGATTGTAATTGAAATTTTAATTTTAATTGTATGTAAAATTGTAAAATTGTAATTTTAATTGTAATTGTATATAAAATATTGTAAAATTGTAATTGTAATTGTACATAATTGTATTGTGAAATTTTAAAATTGTAATTGTAATTGTATGTATTGTCATCATTCAAATTTATTAAAATTGTAAACTTTGTAAATTTGTAAAATTTTAAAAATGTAATTGTAATTGTAATTTTAATTGTAATTGTTTGTAAAATTGTAATTGTAATTGTATGTGAAATTGTAAATTTTTAATTGTAATTGTAATTGTAATTATATGTAAAATATTTGTAAAATTGTTAGTGTAATTTTAACTGTAATTGTATGTAAAATTGTAATTGTAATTGTATGTAAAATATTTGTAAAATTGTAATTGTATTTTGAAATTGTAAAATTGTAATTATATTGTGAAATTGTAAAATTGTAATTGTAATTGTATGTATTTTCATCATTCAATTTTATTAAAATTTGTAAATTTTTAAATTTTTAAAATTGTAAAATTGTAAATTAACTGTCAATTTTGAGGCATAACTACCGTAAGTAAAATGTATATTATAAATATTGTTAAATTACCATAATTGTAAATTTGTATGAATATAAATAATTCTAAAATAATAAATCTAGAATAATATGAATTTTTGTAACATAATAAAGTTTATAAAATAATGCAAATAAATTCATGTTTAGAATTATCATTATTTTATTATGATCTTACATACCAAAAATAAAAGTATACATTTTGAAGATATCATTCACACACATTTAAAGCAATCAAGTAGTTGTATTATTTTAGGAATTGACATTAAAAAAAAAAAAGAATTTGATACAGTGCGCCATTGTTTTCTAGATCAACATAATTGCAAATTGTCAAGTGAAAAGTTTTTAACATTAACACAATGCAAACCAATTAATTCAAAATACATATTATAATGTTTCGAAAAAAGAAGTCTTAGTTATAAGGTTAAGTCCTCTTACATATAAAAACTCATCTTAAAAAGTATAAATAATGAAATAACCCATGTACCATATCACTCTCAGTTCTCATGATCACCCTCATGATTATCTTCCAGCTTTCTTGGCATGATAACACTATTTTTCTCAAAAATATTTTTTGATCTAATTTCATGTTTCAATACAAACCATCAATCCTTATCCAACACATCTAGGTAAAAAATACCTGGTTGAGGTGTTTGCGGAAAACATAGGGCTCCTTAGCTTCATCCCACATCTTTCTAGAGTTTATACATATCAGTATACTATCACGATCTTCCTTTACATTATTCTGATCAAAGGTGTCCCATCACTTGCACCTAAAAATAACACATTGGTAAGAAGAGAAATCCACTTCAATGATCACTTATATCTTTCCGACGTAACCTAACATCCCGCGTACTAGGTTTTGATCACGGTGGCTAGCTCGACTAGATACTTCCACTCCACATTATTGTTTCATGTGTCCATCATCGGCATTTTCTGTGTGAAAATGGTGTCCATATGCCCACATAGATGGGAACAAATTCACCTATAAAAAAGTTTAAAATCATAGTGTGATGTGTCTTATAATAACCCAACTATTAAAATATGAAATATAGATGTTACACTTGAAAGGTGAATTATTAAGTTTAAAATGTACATAAATAGATTATTATTGAGTGGGTTCACTCAATCCCTATGTTTAGCGCATCCTCTTCAGCATGCAAGTAACGACTGCTTGCACCGTATTTCTCTCTGACTTGCTCAGCAACCCAACTGTTGTGGCATATAATTGGCATATTTTCTATTAAATGATTGGTATAATGCACACTTCTACCATTCAATTGTATAAATTCTTTCCCTTCACTATCCCATTTCATCCTCTTTTGTTTGTATAATGAGACCCACAGTTGTGTCACTTCAAAATTGTAAAGAACTAATTTATTGATTGCTTCAATTTCTGCATTCGATGATGAAATCAAACCGACATATAGTACATATGAGATCAAAATATAAATTATATTGAAGTTCAACATGAATATTTACCTAGTGTAAATTTGAAAATTTATAAGTCGCTTGCTCTTTATCAAGCGCCTTTTCCATTTGTTTGGAAAAGCTCCCCTTCCCTTTTGTCTTCATCCCTTTCATAGTCCCAAATCACCACACCTGGTTTGTTGTCGATCTGCTTGATGTAATCACTGGCATAATAGAAAGACTCATACAAAATGTACCCCTCTACTATAGACCCCTCGGGTTTTTCCCTTTGTCGAACATAACCTTTCATTTTCTTCATGTACCTCTCTAAGAAAAACATCCAACGATAGGAAACTACCTCAACTAATTCAACCTCATCTACAAGGTGGATTAGAAGATGAACCTACAAATCCATAAAACTCGTTGGCAGTTCCTTCTCAAACATACAAACAATTTCAACTATCTCTTGACGCCACCATGGAATTCTAGCCACATGAATCTCCTTTGACATGATCCAATGCACAAATGCAGATAATTTAGATATGGCACATCCTAGGTCTTCGGGGAAGTCATGTTTCACACGCCCACACATGAACAAAGCATAATGACACTGCAAAGTTATAAACACATGCAATAATATACAAAATTATTTATGTTTTATGATCCATGCATGGGATAAAATTTAATAATATAACAAATAATAAAATCATGCTTTTGACATTATACGTACTCTTAGAAGACTCAAATGGTCATGTGATTTCAACCCCGACAAATGGTCATCCACGATGAAGCAGAGCCATAGTGAAGACCCATATGAAAATGGCACCCTCACACCCATTATAACTTCCTTTTTCAAAGAAAGATAATATTTTTTTAAAATCCATGGGACATCACCTTCTTTGAAATACCAATTAGAGGGACCAGCTCCCTATGATCCTGTACTTTCTAATCATCTTGGCCAATGCTTCTTTTT
Organism: Pinus albicaulis; assembly: GCA_034641835.2. Taxonomy (NCBI): domain Eukaryota; kingdom Viridiplantae; phylum Streptophyta; class Pinopsida; order Pinales; family Pinaceae; genus Pinus; species Pinus albicaulis. The sequence continues at coordinate 1,164,336,643 of CM076575.1, read as the reverse complement.
ATTTTTTGAAGTAATAAGATATTTCCTAACAGCCAATGTGTCACTTTTTTTGATGATATGTGTCACCATATAAAAGTTGAAACATTTTTAAATATATGTATGGGAACTAATAAGTGGGTAATCTTAAGATGCTCCCAATATGGGAGGTTATAAAATATAGATTTACTTTTCATCCCAATGGGAAATTTCTCAACATAGGTGTTGAAGAATTATGGATCATCGAACATAGGCTCCCCATTTGAATCAAACATTTATATGAACTCCTTCTCCTTCTCTCTCTCATATGCTCTAAGCATTTAGCTGGTGTCGTTATTGGAGGCCTTTGGGTTCTCTCTCGTTTACCATTGCAAGGAGATGTTGCTCTTCTGTAAAGGTGTTCTTTTGGGAGGGCCTGGAGTAGTCATACACTGGCTTTTTTAGGTTGTTGGACCATCTAGATTTCATAGAAGGTCCACAACATTTACATCCATAATACCCTTTTTTTACAAGACCTACGAAATTATTGTATACAATATGCATGGTACGTTAAAGAATATCATGAAGATTAGAAATTTACAACGAATTAAATAACTAATATGCAAAAGAATATTGTTACATATATAAACAAATAAATAAAAATGTAATTTACCAAAGAAAAATCCTAAGCCTGGTTAATCATGTGTCTTGTAAGCACATATGCCATAAAACATAAAACTCCTCTCTGTTGTGATCGGTCTTGATACATCATATAAATTTATCAAATCCCATTATTCCTTCAATTCATCTACCAATTGTTATAAGTAGCAATCCATTTTCTTCACTTGTCTTCTACCAAGGACTATGAGATCCAACACAAGATGTTCATTCTTCACGGAAAACCATGGGGGGATATTGTTATTGATCACTACTACATGCCAAACATAATATTTGGTGTTTTGGAGGGAATATGGGCTGACTCCATCCATGGCTATGATGAGTCATAGACTTTTTACTTCATCCTTGATTTTTTTGAGCCATGTATCCTCTATATGCTTCATGGTTATTGAATCTGTTGGGATTCGCATAACTCCCAACTCACTTCTGTGTGAGGCATGCCATCATTGCAACATAGCTAATTATTTATAAGAAAGAGCCTTTGCATCCTTGGGATTATAGGCATGTGCCTCAATATCTTAAAAGGAGGACCAGGTTATTTCCCTTATTTTTTAATTTATCATACTTGTCATGCCCACATTTCATACATATCTCTTTGTCTACATATTATCCTCTATATAGAATACAATCATTTTGACATGCATGATATGATGTGTACTCAACACCCAACATTTTCAACAATTTCTTTGCCTCTTCGCAACTACTAGACAATCCATTATCACTTGGAAGAACCTTATCTTTGAATAACCTGTAGTTGGTCATGAACAATATTAAATGTACATTAATGCTAATATAATTATTAACATTCATAAAATTGACCATTTGTAATTTTCATTGTGTGATTTTATTTCTCAAAATATAAAGGAGGACTTGATGGTCAATTACCTCAAAATTTCTGTGAAAAATGCATTCAACAAGCCAAAATTTTCTTTCAAGTTGTACAATAACATCATTTTCCCCAACTAGGTAGACTTTGACTGACTACTAGGTCCAAAGAGAGGGGTGGTGGAAGAAAATTTAAGCCTTTCGAAAAAGGTATCAGCGATATGAGCATCATCCCCTAGTTTATCATTGTTCTGGAATGCATCTAACAACACTGTCACCATGAAAGTCGTATCCCTTATGTAATAATCCATACCAACCTCGATTTGATTGCCTCCATTGTCGACTTGTGAAGAACTATTATTGTTGTAGTCATTCGTAATTGATGAATTTGGACGCAGTGGGAATTGAATAGGTGGTTGATTCAACCATTCTTGGTATCGTTCCTCTTCAAGTTTTTCTCTCAATTCAACCTTCTCTTGATTTGACATTGTCATGGGGTGCAACAGAATATGGTAGGTAGGTCACTCATCATCACTAGAATCCTAATAATTTCAAAAAATATATTTGAACATGATTAGTAAAAAATCGAAGATATCAATTAGTAAGCATGTCGAAAATGCATAATTAATTGGTTTGACATTTAAATAATTACATTAATATACCAAAAATTTATTATTACCATCATTGTCCCAGGACTGTGGCTAGAAGATGCAATGTTACAATTGGCATGGTGAATTAGCTGTCCATTTTCATCTAACAAATGTGCCTTGCGGTATGCTGCTCCAGATAAGAGCTTCTAACGTTTTGGAGTTGTTTGAAAATTTTGTGCATATGAACTCAATTATGAATCTGAATAAACCTAAAAATTTGTATACATTAATTTTATTCAGCTGATTAACATGGATAAAAAAATAAATTCAATTAGTCAATGAAAATATAAATAAAATATGAAGTAATTACGTCTCAAGAAGGATAGGGAGAACTCCACGATGGACTTTGAGAAATATTATGGAACGAGCTGAATTTTGAAGAATTGTCCATTTGATATAATTATGAGATTTTCTCCCTGCATTTGAGAAAAATTAACAATAAATTTTGGTCTACATACCTAAAAGTAAATTGGGTGCCTTAAAAAAAGACTTATTTTTATTGGTGCTAATGTACAGTTAACCGTACCGATGCGTTTTAGTTACTGCGCACCAGTGTGGTTTTATTAACTGACGCACCAACGCGGTTAGTTAACAAATGAACCAAATATCTAGAAATAAAAAAAGTGCAAATTTATTTTTTTTAAGTGAAAAAAAGTGGTAAATTGAAAAATGGGTGGCAAATTATATTTGGAAATCTAATTTCATAAAAAAAAGTTCTTTAAAGAGTAAAATCTATTCATTATTTCATTATTTTTTAAAACAAAATTAGGGATGGATTTTCACGAGAGACATACCTGGATCAAGAGAGGACGAGAGCATTGTGGAGAAGAAAAATACTTTCGAACAACAACATTATTCAGAGAATCAAAATTTGAAACATTTGGTGATTCACACAAAAACCCTGTAGTACAGTCAAATTGTTAAATTTTACTATAATAATTTATTTTTTATAGTTTATGTTGGATTTAATACATGCATAATAAAAAATTTAAATTTTACTCTGAATTTTCAAAAAAAACAAAAAACAAAACAATCCATTCTTACATTAAAACCTTGCTTCTTTTTGTTTCTGTGACTTCACAATTAGGGCTTTTCATTTTAGATTTATAGGGTTTGTATTGCTATATATATAGGCTTATAACAACTAACCCATGGGACCACTTGTAGAGTCAGATCCCAATTCATGTCGACCCTTTCACTATTTTTTTAAAAATATTTTTTTTTAATCGGTGTGCCCTATTTAAAATAGGGCACTGGTGTGCTATTGTAGTATAACGCACTGGGCCTGTACTGACAAACAAACAATGTTTGATAAAACAATTTTTTATTAATTTATGTTTGTGTTAATATTTGCACCGGTTAACATATAACGCACAGGGTCTCTTTGTTTACAGAGGGCACCATATGGTGTTTCTACTGTATTGGCGGTGCGTTTATAAGAACCTACCGCATCGCCTTCGGTGCGTATTTTTTGAAAGGCGCACAGTCTCTTGATTTTTTTTTACCTAAAAAGTATGTGATTTATTTATAAAATATATTAATGAATGGTATGGTATAGGTTTCATATTAATAAAGAAATGGCTAACAAGAGTTAAAGTAACAAAAATACTGATAGCACATCGAGAAAAACAAAAAAGGCAAGTTCTTTGTAAATTATTTACAAAAATTATTATTTTTGAACTATATGTAAGTTTAATTGATATATATTGTTTACTTTGCATCATGTACAGCCACAAAATGATGAAGCTCGATAATATTATTCCTGATCTAAGACCATAAGAGCGTAAAACATTGATGGAAAAATTGCAGAAGGATGAATCAGGTGAATGAAAATATACTATCGATCCAATATGAGTTTATTTTTTAAATTTTCATTACTAATATACTTAAAAATATTAGATAACATGTTTCAAACAATCTATTAATTCACATATATTTAATGTTCTACAGGGACCAACAACGAAGAAAATGAATGTTTTTCTAAGAATTTAAAAAAAATAGAACATGAAAATGAAAACAAAATGCTCCTTAGTTCATCTGGAGTGGGGTTGGAGGTTAACGAAAGGGGGAAAAGCTTTTACAAAACTTTGAGGATCTAGTGGAATGAATGCATAGACGTTATTTCCACTTACCATACAAAAATAAATCCAATGATTCCAAGAACTAAATTTTATTTAAACTACAGGATGAGTTTCAAGATAATTGGTTAATGAGACATGTCAGACTTTTAATAGCAAAAACTTATAACAATGAAAAAGAATGAATGCAAAATTAATATTCCTTTAAATTGTTTTGTAGAATTATATGTATATATTAATATAAAGAAATCATTTGTTATATTTACTTTTCATATATCAATATAAATATTAAATAGTTTATTGTCATGTTACATTTTTAGGAAGATTATGAAAATCTCAAAGTATGAACGAGTTGATATCATAAATATGCCAGTAGGAATGTCCAAAAAGGTGTACAAGGAGATGATAAAAGAAATGGAATTAATTGCATCACATGAGGAGCCATCTCAACAAAAACGTGCTTCAAATGTAATATGTAATCATTGAATTTTTCGATTAGGTACAATAAATAAACAATTTAGCATTAAATATTAATTTTCAAGTATTTTCTTGCAGAAAAGAAAAGAAAATGGAACCCATTCAGCACATAAAACAGGACGACAAGGAAGAAAAGGGTTGACATCTATGTTTTTGAGTAATTTTTACTTCCTTATAACAACTTAACTAGATTTCATTTTTGTATATTTTAAGTTTTTTTACAGCAATCATCATTGAATGTGTTCAAACAAGTGCTAACATACAAGGAAGAACCATCAGAAGAATTGATTGACATTGGGTTAAATATGGGTTGTAAATATATGTTGGCATATTAGAAATTAATTGTGGAATTTGTAAGCATCTATCTTGTTTTACTTATCTCCGTCTATAATTAATAGAACAAAAAAATCTTTTATATTAAATCTATGATTTGTTATGTGGTATAAAACTTGCAGGAAACAAAGTACAGAACTGCGCCAACAAATGAATTGTTGAAAGATGGCATGAAATTTCCTTTTGAAAGAATGTGTATAGTTCATGAGTGAGTTATTTCTATGGTACATTTTTCGATTTATATTGATGTATATTATTTAATATTGCAATTTTCATAATTCTCACCAATGTATATACACTTGTTGGTGAGGTAAATCCCCTCTGCGGATAGAGGCGATCCCACTAGCCCTAGAGTGGGTATAGCCACAAAAAATACAAGCTATAATATTGATTCCTAGTTAACGAATGGACGGATATTTGATAGATGAATTACCGGAGGTCCTACGCTGTTGTCGTCGTCTGAAAGAGTGGTTTGCTCCTCACTCCTGGTTTGACAGATCACGATCTGCCCACTTTCACGCTCAGACACCTGCACACATGCAAGAAACAATGACGATATACAAAATACTAATTCACATTTGTAATTATCAGTCAGTCGAAGAGGACTAAATCAATTGCATTACATAAACAACATAACACAATGATGGAACCAACACCATAGTCGGGTATATTAATTAATGGAAGGAAGAGTACAACCAAGCTTTGATGTTGTGGTCTCCTCTAGCAAGGTTCAAGCAGAGTGCGTCTCACAAAGGCTCGTCGGGAATTCAGACGAGACTCTTCTCTATGGAATTCTCCTTGGTTCTACCTTCTTAATAGCAATTACTCAGCTATAGTGTTATTCTCCAAGGTCAGCTCTTTGGCTATCTGTTTAGCTAGCTTTCATAAAGGGAGAAGGCATGTTTATATAGAAGGAGAGGGAGAGGTTAGGATCCCTATAATTATGGAAGGGAGACCTATCTTCAAGGATTGTTCCATGGGGGTTGGAAACCACTACCTAAAGATGGAGATCCGTGGCTGATCAATTTAACCACTTCCAGTGACTCACCCCTGAGGTGGTTAGAAGGAAACTTCCACCTCTATTTGTTAAAAAAAATTCCTAAAAAAACTGGCGCGGGCACTACATTGAGACAGAGTGCCAGGTGGCGCAGGCACTACATTGAGACAGAGCACCAGGTGGCGCGGGCTCTAGTGCAAATTTACCACGTTGGCGCGAGGGGTGAACTGGCTACCCATGCCAAGGCTAAAACATAGGTTTTTCTGTGCTTTTTGAGGAAATTTCCAACATGAGAAATGATGTCCTTATGCAGAAGGATGCAAAGAAGGTGTTTGCAAAGTATGACACTATTCACAAGCCACGGGAATGATCCTCCAATATGCGGGACGAGGGATTGCAGGGACGATGACAAAATGTTGTGTAACAGATGCCCCCTAAAGCATGAGGTACGAGAGAGAGGGAGGGTGAAATGCTTTATGAGAACGCGTTCGACCCAAACACTGATGTCGGAAGACCTGCAAGTAAAAATACAACTGATATCTCTGATACATGATGGGCGCAACCATCCGTAATAGAGTACACAAAAAGTGAGATCCGAGGTATGGACGCAACCATCCATCAAATAAGGATCAACAAATAGACTCAGGTATGTTCGCAGCCATCCAATTAGAAGAGTCATGTAATAAGTCATAGTGATCCACAAAGAACTCGCAGCCTAGATTTCTTTAGACAAAACCTAGGGCCTTGTGCTCCATCCTGACCTGAACAAAGTACAAGTTTGAGCATGCGAATAGATGAGTTGAATTCAAAAATGCAAGAACATCATCTGATTATCAGCCAATAATGAGAGTTGTTAACAGACGCGAGAGAAACCGCCAATAATGACAACGACTCTCAAGGTACGAAAGGTACAATCCATGGAATGTGAACAGTGATCTGGTGTCAAACACATGCAGAATCATCCGATCAAAGGCCAATGATGTGAACCTTGCGTCGAATACGAAGAACTTGCCATTGAGGCATGCAGGCTCCAAGGTACCTGAAGGGACTCTCTAGATCAGATTCCTGGAAAATGAGCTGAAGTCGACAAGAAGTGACCTGATTGAAGGTGGGCCATTAGGTTGAAAACTTCAAAGGCAAACTTCTCTTGAACATATCGGTGACATGATACTAGATTTGGTAGTATTTCACATCAAGGGATCTGAGGTCATGGTGATGTGGCAAAGAGCAGATGAGTGGTCAAAAGAGATTACCCAAACCCATGGAGGCAAACAAATGATGAAGTGAGATGTCCCCAACCCGACACGAATGCAGACAAGTGCCATGTTCAAGAGCGACATACTGCCAACACGACTATAATCTGGTTCCATTTTCCCCCATCATTTCTAGCGAGTACCCCAATTATTTTTGAAAACAAGCTTGAAGGGGATAGCATATGCTTGCGATGTAATTTTGTACTTCGGAAAAATCCAACCTAGTACGTTTTACGAGCCCTTGGAAGGAGGAACTTGAGTAACGTCATGACGACGGAGTCCGATGTCATCAGTTTTTAACAAGTTTGACAAAGGGAGAACTTGACATATTTTCATGTTTAGAGAGTTTGAAAAGAAAGCAGAAAACAAAACTCCAGCAAGGCTCTTTTCGTAAATAGTCTCTCAGATCCAAAAAGGTAGAAAACAATGTCTGAGAGAACGTCTTAGTCACGATGGGATAAGGTATTCCTTTTTCGTAAATAATCTATCCCAACCCGAAAAAGGGGTAAACGTATACTGGGTAGATATCATTTCACAGCCATTTAACGAGTTCAAAAAGACAAGCGTCTCGACAATATTTTCAGTTTTAGAGAGTCAAAAAAGAGCTGAAAGGTGCCTCCAGTAGTGACTTTTTCATGTTTTTACCGAGTCTGAAAAAGTATAAAATACAACTCGTTTCTTCGTCATAACCATGTGAAAACCTGTCGATGCACAAAAAGAATTGTGTAAAACGTATTCCTCAAAAATAATATGATGAAATAATCGAAACATATGTTTTAAAACCTAATTTTAAGATTTTGAAAAGTTATAAAATGCCATAAGTGGTAAAAATTATTTACTTTTCACTTTTACCTCTTTATGGAGCAATAGTGACCCATTTGCCTTGCGATCTTGTGGCGAAAATTGCAAGTGATCCAGTGAGCCAATATTGATTCCGTCAGTCCCAGGTAAGAGCCGACACCATTTGCCATCTTTTAAGCTAATTTTCATTACCTGTATTTGTCATTTTTAATACTTTAGGGGAGGATTTGTCAAAACTAGGTCATTGCGGTTGGCGCAGGTTTCGGGCATGGACCCACGCCAATCGCCCCTTTTTTACACACAGGGCGCGCCAACCGCACAACCCAAAAATCCACCTAAATTTAAGGAAAATGTTGTCAATTGTTTGCAAATTTCAATGCCCAAGTAGACTAACAATGCCCATATGAACAATGTGTGCAGGTACAAAGCAGAAAGAATGGTGATTGCGTGGAAAGAGAGAGAACATAGTGAGGAAGATGAACTTGCCATGGAGAATGATCGGTGCATGGACGCCCTCAGAGATTGTGGGCTAAATAAATTATTCTTCACATCATGCCTCTGAGCTCAGCTGGAATTGCTTCAATATTTGATAAGCATTTGTGACAAAGATCAAGAAAATTTTGTTCTTCAAGATCAAGAACTTGAACTCGAAGTATCTAATGTGTATTTTATCATAGGATTGTCATGTATGGGTGCAGTCCCTATCTTGACCGATACCCATCCTTCTGGGGAAAGTATGGGAATGGTGATTGACAAGGTGTGCCGAGGGGCACGAAAAGGAACAGGGAGTGGAAAGGTTAACATCCAAACCATCCCTGATCTGGCACTAAAAGTAGTGCTGCACACTATCACGCGGGCTACAGGATCGCAAGCACCACATAAGGCCACAAAGACACAACTTCTTCTTGCCTCAGAGTGCATGAACCCAACTCTCTACAACTGGGCAGAGGCCGTGACTATTAACATTAAGCGACAACTCACCAAGTGCAAGAAGGGAAAACTGAAACAGTTTGGATATGGATCCATTCTGGTATCGTTCTTTTTGGAACAGCTACCCATATTCTAGTGTCAGTAGGTCATTGTCCCGATGCCACCACCCAGAGAACCACAGAAGGCCCGATGGGTTGCACTGATTCCTAGAGCAGGGGGTGGCCAACAGATATCCATGAGGCCAGAATTTTTTGATTGGCTCCGATGACAACTGATTTTTGTGGAGGATTGGCCTTACTCTAGTACAGACTTCGCCGGTGATCCAGACCTCCCACTCCCCGAGGGAGAGGATTGGGATGAAGAGCTACGTGAGACTCATTTTTTTTTTCATGAGTTTATGATTTTTTGGTAAATATGCATGTTTTGATTGTTAATATTATATGTATGCAGATGTTGGCCCAGAGAGGCTTGTAGGTATGTCACCGATAGCGAGGTGAAATCCTCACGATTTCGATCCTCATGGTGAGGGCGGCAAGGAGTAGATAGTACAAAATCTAGAGGGTATCACCCGTGGGATCCCGGAGTATGCTCTCCTTGATGATGTTCCTTGGCCCTACCAGAGGCATATTTTAGGGGTGCCGAGTCATATCCACCACTTGCTGAGGCGGTTGGTATGAGCGGTGACGTGCTATCATGAGCACCACGCTGATTAGGCACCTAGGCTTTTATTTCCGCATATTTTTGAGAGACATGTTGTCTCGGGATGTAACTGAAACATACATATATATTTTTCTGGTTTTTATGATGCACACGCTGCAAAAAATCGATATATATATATATATATATATATATATATATATATATATATATATACACACATCTATTTCTACATGGGTCTATTTACATATGATGATGTTTTATAAATTGCGCAAATGTATATATAATACAATGTTAGCCACTGCATCAGTTAATATGTGATGAAATCAAAATGTCTTTCAAGCAAACGAATACGTAAATACAATCTAAAAATGCATGGCTTTCGAATCGAATAGTGACCGTTAAGTTGAAGAACAACACGCTGTGAATCTAGATTTACAAGCAATGCAAGTATGCCGAGGTTCACTGCCTCGGTTAATAGTTCCACAATAGCACTATATTCAATGACGTTGTTTGTTGTTTTTCCTAGACAAATACCTTGTAGCTGGTTAATCAACTCACTAGTAGGATTATAAATTACCCAGGCTGCCGAAGACAAGTTCCTGGTACTGCGGGAAGCACCATCTGTGAAACCAACATAAGGGGAAATAGACATCTGTAGAACCACCAAGACCTAATAAGCAGAAAAAAGCTTACAAAGCACATCAAACCTAAATATGCACAAAAATGAAAAAATCACCTATGTACACATATCATGCATGAATGACTCAAGCATAATATTTTTTCAGATACAACCCATTTATGGGTTGTGCTAAGGGATAACCTTCATAATCAATAAGCTCATAAGCCCCATTCTGTAACACACGTTTGACGATGTAGGGCCCATGTCACATGGGTTGGAATTTTCCTGCCCCCAGCTTGTCATGAGCTTGGTCGTACAGGAGAACGAGGTCGCCTTCGATAAAAGAACGAGGGGAAACTATTTGGTCAAAGTGAGCTTTGACTCGATTCTTTTGTGCTTCAATGACCAAAACAACTAAGCGATGAGTTTCATCCAATTTATTTAAATAGAGGAGATGCTCTTCCTCAGGTGATGTATTAGGCAGTAATTCCACAACTAATTTGAGTGAAGGAATTTCACACTCAATCGGAAGAGTAGCTTCCAGACCGTACACCAACTGAAACGCGGTGAATCTAGTTGCACTCTCAATCGACGTTCGGTAATCCCATATAGCTAAAAACAACATGAGATGCCAATTTTATTTATGGATCCCAATTGTTCGTTGAAGCATTGTAACGAGAACTTTTTTTACGGCTTCAACTTGGCCATTAGCTTGAGGGTAATATGGCGTTGAGCTGTCGTGACGCAGACCGAATTTAGATGTCAGCTCCACCATCATATACTCCTGAAAATGTGAACCATGATCAGTAACGATGGCTTGAGGGACACCAAACCAAGCAATAACATGATTGAATATGAATTGCGCTGTTGTCTTACCTTCCGCAGCCAGTGTAGGCATTACTTCGGCCCATTTTGTAAAATAATTGATGGAGACGATGATATAGGCATGCCCCCCGGCCGAGCAAGGGTTACACGTCATAAAATCAATGCCCCATTTGGAAAAATCACCCATGGTAATGACAAGGTGCAAAGGAACGGGTGGCGCATGCATCTTGTGTTGATATATCTAGCACGCATGGCATTTGCGTACTACGACAATGCAGTCTTTAAAAATGGACGGCCAAAAATAGCCAGCACGAAGGATCTTCTATGCGGTGGCATAAACAGACATGTGATCACCACAGGTGCCACTGTGGCAGTCATTTAAAACTTTCTCAGCTTCCTCGAGGGTCAGACATCAGCAGAGCACGGAATCGACTCCAACACGATAAAAAGTATCTCTGACAATATGATAAGGTTGCGACTAATGCCGAATGCGGCGTCGGGTATCTTTCATCAACTCAGACCTAAAAGTATAAGTCTGGAGGTACACGATGATATCACCATACCATGGATCGAGGGTGCTAATCAAGAAAAGAGTTTCGTCCAGAATATGATCCTAAAAATACGAAGGAGCAGAGTTGGCGGGGAGAGAACAAATTAAATCAGTGAAAATGAGTGATTTCTTTGATTTGGCAATAGTGAATTCCAAATCAAACAATTGGAGGATAACGATCCACTTCGATTACTTACCCCCCAGCAACTATCGAGATAGAATATAGGTCATGGGATTAAAATCAGAAATCACGGTTACTATCCGTAAAAGGATATAATGATGGAAACACTAGACGGCCTGGACTGTAGCCAGTGCTAACTTCTCAACATGTGCATAACGCGTTTCAGGGTTGAGGAGGTTTTGAGACAAGTAGTAAATAACATGCTCGTTACCTTCATCATCATCTTGAAGCAAAACCATGGCGATCGTACTGAAGGCGGCAGCTAGATAGAGGGTGAAATCATGATGATAACCTGGAGGACGTAATAGAGGAGCGTTGACAAGCAACATCTTAAGCGTATCAAAATATTTTCGAGCAGTCTCATCCCAAAAAAAAGGGACATCCTGTTTTAAAAGTCGTGTGAACCCATTGGCTACTTCGGCATAGTTCGAGATAAAATGATGTAAGAAATTTGCTTTCCCTTGGAGACTCTAGAGCTGGTGTAACGAGGATGGAGAGGGGAGATTAAAAATAGCCTCAACCTTAAGCGGATCAAGGCGAATTCCGACTTTGGATACAATAAACCCTAAAAGTCTACCATAATCGACGCAGAAGATGCATTTATGCGGATTGAGCCGAATGTTGGAGCATCTACAGCGAAGAAAAATCTAGCGGAGATGGTTCGGATGGTCTTTTCACACAGCTGAATGATCTTGAAGGTCATCTAGGTATGGTTGAACAATATGATGAATATCATGAAAGGCATAAGACATCGCGCGCTGGAACATAGCCCCAGTGTTCTTCAAGCTGAAAGGGAGTTTCTTATACGTGAACGTTCCCCAAGGACAGATAAAAGAGGTCTTGTGTTAATCAGACGGGAGAATATTGATTTGATTATAGCCAGATAATTCGTCCATAAGGGAAAAAATCTCACTCCCCGCACAATCGTCAATGATCTGATCGATGAAAGGGGTGGGATATTTATCCTTAGGGCAGGCCCGATGAATATCGCGATAGTCAACATAGACGCGAATTGTTCCCTACTTCTTGTCCACAAGAACAATGTTAGAAACCCACTCTATCAGAGGAACCAGATAAATGAAACCCGCTTTAAGAAGTTTTTCAACTTTAGATTTTATGGCAACGACTTTCTGAGGATGCACTGGACGAAGACACTGGCGAACAGGCTTCGCACCGGGGTAGGTGGGAATCTCATGCACCATAATACTAGGATCGATTCCAGTAATCTCTTCGTAAGACCAGGCGAAAACATCACGAAATTCGCGAAAGAGGCTAGTGTACCCTTGGACTTCATCGGAAGAACAAGTGATTCTGACATGGATGTTCTCGAAAATTCCTGGTTTCATGGAAATGTCGATAGGCATCGTCTGGGTGATGTTACTTAAGTTGCCTTCAACGAAGATTTCGTGAGTCAAGATAGGCGTTTGAAGTGGCGGAGAAGGAACTTGAGACGCAAAATGCTCAAGACAGTTAGACATTGCCCCGAGGCCAGGAAAAAATGAGGAATGATGATGCCCATCACTCCATGGTAGGTCCTCGAGAGACATGGTTTCCACGATGGCCTCATCGAATGGAAACACTTCCTTCAAAGGATCAGTCGAATCTGAATTTCCGAGCTATGGGGATTGAGAATAAACGTCGAGAGACATGCTCAAAGGATCATCTTCAGAAGGGGGAGAATCTGATGCAGCTACAAGCTCGCAATAATTGATTTCAATTGGAGTAAGCGGCATCGAATCCCCAAATGAATCAACCTGTTCAGGTAAAGGGACAATCCACGGGTCATTCGACCGAGAGATCATATTAACTTGAACGGTATTTGGTGGTGGAAGGGGAAAGATACCCATGAGGGCGGGGTATTTGAAAATACCTAGCCCTATGCTGTCGAGGGGAGAAGGAATTTGATCCACGTATGGAACGTTGTTCTTAGAAGACAAGATAAATAACGATAACTGGTCGACAGTAATGATTTTTCCCTCATGTGGAAACTTTAGAAGACGAAAGAGGGTGGACGGAACACACAGCATAGCGTGAGTCCAACTGCGACTGAGTAGAATATTGTAATTGAGTTTAGCATCAACTACTTCCACTTCAACATTGACAGTCTTTCCTTGTAACGTGATCGGAAAGCTGGCGAGAACACCCAAGGGTTTCGATTCCCTTCCATCAAATGCCTCAAGGGCATTGGGTGACGAAGTTAGGGCTGGAGAGCCGATAGCCTTCCAACAAGCAGATGACATAACACAAGTGGATGCACCTTCATCCACAATGACTCTATGGATGTTGAGACCGTTAATGCCGACTTGTATGACAAGCGAACTTTGGTGCGGAAGTCGGGGGACAAAATTCTCCAAATCGAAAGAGAGAAGGCTAGAATCAGCAGGATCAATTTCACCGATCGTAGATAATAACACTTTCCGTTGAGACAGACAACTCTGAAGCACTTCTAATGCGGACATCACAGAAGGCGCATGTGCTAAATCCTCAACAATACTGTAATGTTGAGCAGCACGGGCGTTAGGATTATAAGAATATTTCTGGAGAACACCTTTATAAGGTGGTTGTACAACGGATTCAGTACTAGGCCTTTCAATCTGAAGAGTACTAGAGGTAGATGGGGGAGTAGGACCATCATCGATCTCTTTCTCAGCTGCCTGGTGTGATCCAGTGTAATCTTTTGACCGATTAGCAATGGAAACGGGTGCAGAACTGTTTACCATGAACACTTGAGAGCCAAACGGTGTAGATGGTGTGGGTTGATCGACCATCTATGTTTGCTGAGACGGAAAAGGTTCTTTGAGGATAGCCAGAGTTCCCTTAGTGCCTTTGAGCAATTTACTAACTTCGGCATGTCTAGGACAATCCTTAGTGTAGTGTTCCTCATCACAAATCAGACAAGGATACTTCGGCTTGTGCTGTGAACCATCATCAGCATGAGCTTTAGACGACTCTAGTTTTGGGGCATCGGCTTTGGCCTTGCCTTTTCCCTTCTTTTTCCCCTTGGATGTCTTGTCCGCAGGATTGGCTTGAACGGCACTGACCTCCAAGGTTTTGCCAAAATCTGGGGTAGGCTGAGAAGCAGAATCATTAGAAGAATTTCATTTTTTCTTCCCATTGTTGGAAGACTTACGTGAAGTCTTAGACACAGAACCAATAATGCCGTCAACGAATGGGGTGGCCGACGCTTTAGAAATCCCCAGGTCGCGGGGCATCAGTCAAGATATCATACAAAATGCCCGATTGGGAGTACACTAAATCAAGGTACTGGGCACGAGAAATGGCCTGTTCCTCGGTAACACATGCCCCCATGGCTATATATTTTGCAATTTAATTGACAAAAGAGGTGGTAAACCAATGGGTAAGAATTTGATTAGGGATTTCGAATTTGATCAGATGACGATGATGTCTCCATTCATGAATGTGGTCCGAGATATGGGTAGCCCGGTCTTGTTTCAAGGATGTTAGGAGATGCGTCCCAGCTTCATAACGAACTGGTAACTGGAAATGACTAAGGAATGCCATAGAAAGAGAGTTGAAATCTTGAAAGATACCGCGATACAACTCGATGTACCACTTAGAAGCAGCTCCAGTGAGAGTTTTCTGGAAAATACAGAGTCGAATAGAGTCATCTACCCAAGAATTCAAAGAACACCATAAATGGTATGTCATGACATGTGCTTGGGGGTCTTCTCCAGCCTTGCCCTCAAACTTGGGATAGTCACCAGGAACCTTTGTTAGAACCAGAGGCCAATATGGATTATGAAGGATTGGATCATTTGTCAATTTGGACACATCTGTTAATTCCAACGTGGCGAGAAAGGGTAATTGAGGGTTGAAAGGCATGGCAAGTCCTCGATAAGGACCAGTACCCACATTCCATCCTGGTTGAGTGTAACTCTGCCCCCATTGGTTCTGTCCCGAAGGATTTGGACCATAAGGATTATAAGTCGAATAGTTCGGCTGATATGGCAGCTGAGGACTAGGATACAGAGGTTGAGGACTAGGATACTGATTCTGAGTATACGAGGGTCCTGATTGAGCAACATAAATATTTTGCTGCGGAACATAAGTATAGCCTGGCGGTTGAGGGTAATAAGAAGAACCTTAAGGCACATTGTAAACCAGTTAATATTGACCTTGAGGGTAATAACCGCCTTGGGGTCGAATAGGTTGCTGATAAGTAGGGCCCTGCTGAGCTGAATAGATCAGGCACGTAGGTTGACCTGACTATGGTGTAGAGTAGAGCGGTGGTTGAGCAGGGTGAACTATCTGTGCAGGTTGTCCCTGCTGAGCAAGTTGACCTGACTGATGAGGGCCACCAGGTTTCCCTTGCTGTGTAGTTTGTCCTGATGGCTGCGATGGGCCAGGTTGTGCCTGATGACTAGGTTGACCTGGAACAGGACCACAAGATGGCCCTGGTTGTTGTGGACCAGGTTGTACCTGATAACTAGGTTGACCTAGAGCAGGACCATATTATGGCCCTGGCTGTGCAACATTTGGACCAATTGGAAGATATGGCTGTTGTGGTTGCACAAAAGCTTGCCCTTGAGACGGATAAATTTTCCCCCCAGGACCGTATGAAGGCCCTGGTTGATATATCGGTTTCCCAACAGGTCCTTGAGGTTGCCCAGGTTGGATCACAGGCTGACCTTGTAAAGGTTGGCCTTGTGGATTGTAAAACTGTCCTTGCGGACCGTAAAATAATCCTTGTTAGACTGAAGGTTGTCCCTGAAAGGGTTTTCATTGTGGGTCATTAGCATACCCTTGCTCGACCGAAGGTTGTCCCTGAAGAGGTTGTCCTTGTGGGTCATAAGCATACCCTTGCTAAACCAAAGGTTGTCCTTGAAAGGGTTGTCCTTTTTGGTTATAAGGTTGCATAGGCAAGGTAGGTCTAAAACCGGAAAGGAACTGATAAGCTTTCGAAGAAGGCAAATAGATAGGGTTTCCGTACTCATCATAATGAAACAAAAGTGTATAAATGGGGTTACCGACCACGCCATAATGAGAAAGATAAGGCTCACCAGAATCCTGAGGGGACTGGTAAGTTTGGGAGCTCTACTGCTGAGTAGCTAGCCGATTCTCCTCAAAAGACAGGTCGTCGGGGGTTTCCATGGAAATTGAAGTCTCTACTGAAGGTGAAGCCCTTGATGACTGAGTGGTGACAACCAGTGCCAATGCAGCCACACAGACAGTAGGTCTAGTTGGGACAGATATAACAAAAGGTGTTGATGAGACAGGTGTCATTGGCAACATCCCTAATGATGGAAGGATCAAACCCCTTGATGGATTTGATGCTACCACGGAGGCAATACTGGCCATAATCTAACCCAAAGACATATATCCGGTTGGAAGTGACACCGATGGTGAAGATTGAGCGGACTCTTGAGGGATGTTTTCCGGGAAAAGCTGGTATTATTTATCAAAAACAAGAATCCCTTCCCTGCCAATAGGACCAGACGAGTCCATGTCTGAATCCATCGTGAGATCTTGTAAAATACTACGGGTACTAGGAGGTATGATAGCAGCCAAAAATGGTGATCCCAATGTAAGAGGGGGGAAATGCTCCCCGACCCCAAACCTAAACCAAGCGCTTGAAAGAGGCCAATTGAACTCAACTGGTTCTCCAAAGGGGTACTCCGACGGGGAGAATAGGCTGTTGAAGCTCGGCAGACCTAGAGGTTTGATAAGTTTTAGATGAATCGTCCGAGAAAGGACTACCACTAGACGAAACCGATGGTTCCGCCACTGTGACTGTAGCACACCAGAAAAGGGAAAAAGATCGAAAACGAAGACTCTTGGACCAAAAACCAAGGCAATCAAAGACATGCCAAGTAATCAAAATTTAATGGGCGTGTAATCGTAGGTAGTTTATTTCACCACATTGAAACCAAAACTCCGTTGTTCATGTTTTAAGAGTCAAGAAACGGTCAAAAGATGACTCTAGTCTCTTTCAGTTTTAAGCGAGCATGAAAGGACAAGTGCTCGATGATCTTTTCAAATTTATGGAGTCAATAAAGATCGAAAATTACTGCTCAGGTAGTCTAGGTAGAAGGGTGTACCAGGTTTCCGTGAACTTCCATATACACCTTGGTGATCAAATGAAAGAATAATGAACCAAGGACTTCATGTTCGTGCAGGTAGTCTCCCCAAATGATGTGTTTGGTGTATCACGGTTACAAGGCGGCAGACTCGGCTTCCTACGGATAAAAGGATTGCAACCTAGAGGGGTCTCCCTTTATATACTCGACGGTACGGGAAGCACAAGTCCGTACTAGTGTTGTCTGAAGCCAGATGGCGAGCGACAACTGTTGGGTTTAAAGACGTCGTAACACGTCTCTAACTTAGACCACTGAATGTTTCGTTAGGTTTCAATGTTGCCTTAGGTTAATTGAGTAAATTTTAAGTTGATCTTGTATTTACGTTTCAATTCCACGGTCTTACCGAATGTTGGATCTCAAAAATCCCTAAATGCAAGCTACATGCCAAAAGATACCATTCCGTTCGATGAAAAACTAGCTATGAGAAATTTAGGATTTTTCAAGTGATAGAAAATAATGAGAACACGTGGAAACATCCACTACAGTATCTGATGCAAGCTAATGAAAATGAACAATCTTTCCTAGAATTGTCCAATGCTAGATATGCAAAAGACTTCCAATTTCACAATGCAAGCAAGAATGCAAACAATTTAAATTTTTTTTTCAATGTAATAGAGAGAAAATTGCACTAAATGACATGAAAAATAAACCAAAAAACTAGTTCGAGATCGTTAATGCGAGATTTGAAGCGAAACAATTTCAATCAACCCAGGACAAACAAAGAAAAACTCAAACCAATGTTGCAATCTCTCAAATCGAAGAAATATTTTGAAATAGACCCATACAAGAAGTGTGATCTATGCTTGGAGTGACAAGAAGAAAAACTAAACGAAAGAGGCAAGAATCATTCAACCAATGCAATTACTCAAAATGGATCAAGGGAGCTGAATGCAACCAAACGAGGAATTAATTTGACTACGAAACAAAAGGGATCCAACTCCTACAGGAGGATTAGCATACCAAAGCACTTAAAAAACCTAAGGCTATGATGCTGATAGGAAACGGGAAAACAACTGAAGGAAGGAAGCCAATCACAATAAAAAACCATCCCAAAGCACTCAATGCATACCTAAAATAACCCAGAAGCACAAGAACTCAAGAAAATCCTCCAAAACAAAGCAAACCCTAACACCTACAAGGATTGGCGCGATTGTTTGGTTGTAATTAGTGCCAAACAGGGAATGGCACAGGCGCAACACTGGAAACATGTGCCAATCGGCGCGTCTTTCTAAGCAAAAAATGCACCAAGCCAATTCACTCAGGAAAAAGGGAAAAAATTGAAAGACAGAGGTCAGATCCGATCCTCTGGGGCTGAACAAGGCTCTTGGACTTAGAAAAATAATCATAAAAGGTAAAAAAAGTAATCAAAGACCAAAATAAGACCTAATGGGTGAAAGACAAACTCGCACTGATCCCCAGCAGAGTTGCCAATTTTTTGGTGAGGTAAATCCCCTCTGCGGATAGAGGCGATCCCACTAGCCCTAGAGTGGGTCTAGCCACAAATAAGACAAGCTATAATATTGATTCCTAGTTAATGAATGGACAAAGATTTGATAGATGACTTACCGGAGGTCCTACGTTGTTGTCGTCGTCCGAAAGAGCGGCTCGCTCCTCGCTCCTGGTTTGACAGATCACGATCCACCCACTTTCATGCTCAGACACCTTCACACACGCAAGAAACAATGACGATATACAACATACTAATTCACATTCATAATTATCAGTGAGTCAAAGAGGACTAAATCAATTGAATTACATAAACAACATAACACAATGATGGAACCAACACCGTAGTCGAGTATATTAATAAATGGAAGGAAGAGTAAAACCAAGCTTCGACGTTGTGGTCTCCTCAAACAGGGTTCAAGTGGAGCGTGTCTCACAAAGGCTCGTTGAGAATTCAGACGAGACTCTTCTCTACAGAATTCTCCTTGGCTCTACCTTCTCAATAGCAATTACTCAGCTATAGTATTCTTCTCCAAGTTCAGATCTTTGGCTATCTGTTCAACTAACTTTCATAAAGGGAGAAGGCCTATTTATATATATGGAGAGGGAGAGGTTAGGATCCCTATAATTATGGAAGGGAGACCTATCTTCAAGGAGTGTTCCATGGGGGTTTGGAAACCACTAGCTAGAGAGGGAGATTCGTGGCTGATCAACTTAACCACTTCCAGTGACTCACCCCTGAGGTGGTTAGAAGAAAACTTATGCCTCTATTTGTTAAAAAAAATTCCTAAAACAGCTGGCGCGGGCACTACATTGAGCCAGAACACTAGGTGGTGCAGGCTCTAGTGAAAATTTACCACGTTGGCGCGAGGGGTGAACTGGCTATCCGCGCCAAGGCCAAAACATAGGTTTTTGTGTGCTTTTTGAGGAAATTTCCAACAGGAGAAATGATGTCCTTATGTAGAAGGATGCAAAGAAGGTGTTTGCAAAGTATGACACTGTTCACAAGTCCAATATGTGGGACGAGGGATTGTAGGGATGGTGACAAAATGCTGTGTAAAAACAATCATTACACTTTATTTTTATGTTTTTAGATGGAACTTGAAGAAGAAGAAAGCAATCAACACAGTGAACAAAACATTCCTCCAAATAACCCAAGTCATGGAAGTCACTCGAGCAATGACACTAGTTCCAGCAAAGAATGATTATCAATATGTTTGGATATCAAATCAAGGAATTGTAATTTTTGAAATATTTGTCTGTGAAATCAGACATTTTGTTTAATGTAATGGACATAGTTTCCCAATTTAAATACAAAGGGATTCCCTACCAGGAAAGGGGGCCAATTATGGGAATCACCCCCTCTGCTTGGAAAGAGGTCGATTCTTAGAATCGGCCCCCTGCTAGACACAGCAGCCGAATAGTTGGGCAGACGCCGCCCCATGGGCACGTCTGCCTGTAGCATAATGCCCATGACAGCCGTGCTGAGGGAAGACAGGTTGATGGGGCGATGTCCACCCGAGCCCGAGGGCACCCAAGGGAGGCCCTCGGGCTCAGGCGGACGTCGCACCGTGGGTGCGGCCGCCCACAGCATGGGATCCCTGGCTCGAGTAGGCATGCCCACCGCCCCCCTAGGCAAGCAGGGGGGCGATTATGAGAATGTCCCCACCTGATTTCCCAAGGGGCCGGTGGGCACACCTACTTGGGCGAGAATGACCATGTGCTGCCCCAGGCGGGGCCACTCACAATGTACATGTTAAATTTATTTTTAATTTTAGATAATAAAAAAATTATTTCATTTTCTACCAAAAAAAATTAACAGTAAAAGATGGTCAATTTTTAAGGGTTTAAAATATTTAATAAGTGAGATTTGAACTTGAATTTCATTAATTTTAACAATTTACTAATTTTCGTAATAATAGAAATAAAACTAACCTTTCAAAAGCGAGAATCTCTTGTTGACAATGTTGCTGCTCTAGAAAATCGTTCAAATATTTTAAACAAACCTTGAGAAACCTTGACGTGATATGTGGAATAGTGACAATGAAATTTCTTATAAAGCTGAAATAACAAAATTGCTTTTTAGCACGGTAAATGTGGGATAAAAAACTATGATGAATATTAAAAAAATAAAATCTATAATGAAGTAAAAGTTATATAATTTAATTAAAATTATTTTAGTTTGAAAAAAATTATTAAAAGAAAAATGTGTAGGTAATTTAATTTGAAATTAGGGTCCATATTAAGAGAATATTTTAGTAAGTAATTTTCAAATAAGTCGTAGAAATAAAATTTGGAGGGACATACTTCAAGAAAAAAAAAATCGGCGAAAAATATTGGAGGGAATTTTTGGAGGGGAAATTTCATTGTTTCATCTATATATTATCATTGGGAGAGAGATCATTTGCATCATTCAACATATATTGTTTGTGTGTTATGGATTCCTGTGATACTGAAGGTTCGTTTTATGAAGCATCAACGTCTTCGTCGCGTAACAACTCTATTCATATTAATGAATATAACGAGAGAAGTAGTGACAAAATGAAAGATGAAGATTTTCAAATGAATAGAGAGTCTAATTGTCCCCTTATTCCTAATCCTATGGACTATGCGAGCAACAATGATGAATGGCAAGATGAAGAATTTCCAAAAACTAGAGAGACTTAAAATTTGCACAGTCGTAATCCTAAGGACTTTGAGAGCAACAGTGATGAATGGTAGGATGTAAAATTTTCAATGGATAGAGAGTCGCATTTGCCACTTAGTCCTAATCCTAAGGACTATGATAGAAATAGTGATGAATGGTCAGATGAAAAATTTTCAGTGGATAGAGAGTCACATTTTCAACTTAGACCTAATCCTAAAGGCTATAAGAGCAATAGTGATGAATGGAAGGATGAAAAATTTTCAGTGGATAGAGAGTCACTTTTGCCACTTAGTCCTAATCCTAAGGACTATGAAAGCAATAGTGATGAATGGTAGGATGAAAAATTTTCAGTGGATAGAGAGTCACATTTTCCACTTACTCCTAATCCTAAGGACTATGAGAGCAATAGTGATGAATGGTAGGATGAAAAAATTTCAGTAAATAAAGCGTCACATTTTACAGTTACTCCTAACCCTATGGACTTTGAGAGAAACAATCATGAAGGGAAAGATGAATAATTTCAAATAAATCGAGAGTCTCAATTTACACTTACTCCTAATCATATGGACTATGGGAGCAACACTGACAAATTTCAAGATGAAAATTTTCCAATAAATTGAGAGTCACAATTTCCACATAGTCCTAATCTTATGGACTATGAGAGAAACGATGATGAAGGGAAAGATAAAGATGGTGAAGAATATCCTCCAATTTAGTATTTCAAAGCCACATATGATGGTATTGAAAATTTTCATGCCGCCAAAGATGGTAATGAATATTTTTCAAACAATGTTGGTGGTGAATTTCCTAACTATGTTGAAAATGATCATAGTAAGAATAGTATTCCTCCTAATGATCATGGAAATGCTTGTTCAGAGAATGATGAAATGAAAGAGAAGTTGCCAACAAATATTATTTCTAGGAGTAAGAGTAGAAATTTTTGTATCAATCCAAGATGTTCTAGTTATACAAGGGGTGGAGTAATATATCTCATGAGAAGAAGTTCTATAAGTGAGCTCATTTCAAGTTACTGTTGTAAAAATGATTGCTTGAAACATATGGATTTCAAATTTTCATTAGAGAAAAGAAAGAACTATTTGTCAGTGAATAGAAGCATTCATAATTCATATTTAGTGGGGTGCATGCAGTCTACACTGGAAGGTTATGATTATCATATTGGGTCTTTATTTCACTGTAGAAAGGCTTTCAAAATGATTCATTCAATTGGAAATTTTCGTCTATCAAGAATCAAAGATAATTTGGAAAAGGATCCTACGTATTATTCAAAAGTTCATCATAAACGAGAGTTTGGGCCACTAGCAAACACTGCAATGTCATGGCTGCAAGAATTATTTTCAAAACATGGAGAGTGTTTTCCAAAGAGATATACAATACATATTCCAGATAATTTCTCAAGGCGAGAAATCTACAACTTATACAAGGAATATGCAGAAGGTGTTGAAGGAAATGGTTTTTCTATCACATATCAATACTCAGTGCAGATATGGAGGAGAGAATTCAAAATTTTCGTATTCCTAAGAAGACAAGGATGGGGATTTGCAATACATGTGCTTCTCTAAAAAAAAAAAAAAGGGATAAATTTCAAGGAGCGGAAAGAGGTAAGCATTCATAACATTATTATTTTAAACTGTATGGTGATCAACTATGAAAATGTATTTATTAATACGTTTATTTTATGTTATGTGTAGATTCCATCATTAAATCCCTTCAAGAGCATCGCAAAAAAAAAAACAAGTGAAAGGAAAAACTTGTACAAGCATCGAAAGAAGTGTTATGATAATCCAAATTAATATTTTGGTTTGATAATTGATGGTATGGATCAGAAGAAAACACTTCTACCACATTTTTTTCGCACACCAAAAAATTTGCAGGAGGAAAATTTTATCGAGTTTCACTTGGTCGAGTGTATGGTATTCAATGGGAAAATTTCACCAAGAGTTTACTTCACATCTCCAAATATTCATTATGATGGAAATATGACAATAACCATAATTCATGATGTGCTTTCTCATTGGGGTGGTAATATTCCTAAAATTTTGTATCTACAATTAGACAACACTTGTCGTGATTTAACAAAAATCATATTGTTTTTGGATACCTAAACATTCTTGTTGAATTGAGAATTTTTCATAAGGTAAAGGTTGGTTTCCTTCTTGTTGGGCACACTCATGACCATATTGATCAGATTTTTAGTCATTTTTCAGTAACAATGAGGAATAATGTTGGGAGCTTGCCATCAGTTATTTAATGTATTAAGAAATCATATATGCGAGAGGCTATTTTTCATATGTTAGAAGAAATTGTTGACATGCAAAGGTTTATTCTCGAATCGCGTGGTGAGGATAAATGCATTGAAAAAATTAATGAAATTAGCTTCCAACATCAATTTCATATCAAACAAATTGATGGGAAAACACCTATATGGGGCAAGATGTATTCAACAACTGCAGAATGGGTGTCATTGTCAAGTTTGGAATTTTTGAAGTTCATTCTAGATCATCCAATATTTGCATCAAATATATTGTTATTACAATCAATTGGTGAAGTTCATAATGCACGAAGGCAAAAGAGAGATATAGATTATCTGAATGCCTGGAAGAATTTAAAAAAACCATTAGATATACATATGAGTACTTTGATTTTTCTAATTCAATTTGGTGGGAATCCTTTTTCAATTATCAGAGTGATATCCTTTCAAGACCAGCAAATGAAGATATTCTTTTGAAGGCTCGATTTATTTGGCCACAAAATGTGTCAAATGAACAGGAGGAAACAAACATTCTTGAATAAAAAAAATCACACGATATTATTAATTTTACACAGGTGGAGGAAAGAGAAATGTGTATTGGTACCAGAATATCTCGTGCACAATGGGAAGCCATGGAAGACCTTTACAGAGGTTCAATACAAGATATTAAGGAGGGTTGCATGATCGTTGTCTTAGCACATGAAGATATACATGGCTATCAATTCTAGGTTGCCAACGCTATAAAGGTGATTACAAAAAATGAAGATGTTACAGGTGTTGAAGTACATTGGTTTGCCACAAACACACACCCATTCAATGGTGTGTACAAGCTAGAGATGGTAGTTGGTAAAAAAAATTGGCGGAAAGAGAAAATGAAAGGATACAAATATAAATTGTCGCTGCACAGACCTCTTAAAATTGGAGAAGTTTGACATACTTGTTTATGACTTCAATTTAACTAAGAGAATAACTCTTTTCTCCAGGACGATAGATATTCTTAATAGGTTGCTACCAAAAGAAACAGTGTTGAGATGGCAGTCTGTTGAACCCAATCGTAGATTTAGAATAATTTTGAAATCTCAAGTGGTGGTCATGCATGTTGACTCAGATGGGGCACTAGTTAATGAAATAGAAGAATATGGAACATCTGCATCTGCATCCAGTCATTCATCTAAAGATGTGAATTATGATGGTGTGCAAGCAAATATCATTGATTTTGAATAATTGTGTAAGACAATTGATATAAATGATGTTTGCATTGAGCAATGAAAATGATATTTTAACTTCCCTATGATCTTACATGAAGTTATGAGTCATTTTTATGTTTTTTGGATTATATGTTTTAATTATGATGAATTCATTTGTCTAAAATATTCACAAAGCAACAATAACTTGGACAAAAAATTATGTTTCATTGGGTTATTTTAGTCATATAATTTATTTATAATATCATGGTTGAAATATGTTGAAAAATTAATATTTTTTAGTTCTATGGGTGAAAATTTATATTTTATCTTTAACATTATGATTAAAAACAACTAGAATTGTAGGGATTGTTAGTGTCATGATATTATATGTTAAATGACATGTATAAAAATTATTAGAATTTTAATGTGTTTAAAATCTCATTATTTTATATTTAATGTCATTATTAAAAATATGTTGAAATTGTACCCGGAAAATAAAAATGGTATTCTAGCACCAACCATTGTGTGTTTTTTCCATTTATTTGGCACACGAAAATTGGTTTTATTGTCATTTTTAAAAATGTTGCAAATTCACCTTGAAAAAATTAAAAGCTCGTTCTGGAATACACACTTTTCATTTCTTGGTTGTTTTTCATGTTTTTTGGGATTTTTTTGGCTAGAGTTCTCGTTTTGAGTTTATAGTTCCCGTTTCAAAGTTTATGTTGTTGGTGGAAAATTATATCATCCCAAGGTGTTTTGTTTGGGGGATAGACCAACATCTGGTTTCACTTCAAAGCTCATAAGAATTAGTTCTTATCTTTACAATGTTTGTTTTCTTGTTAGCACTAGTCAAGACAAAAATATAATTCTAGTTAGCAAGAGTGGAGTTGATCATCTCCTTATAGTACCTTAGCTTCCTTTTTCTCTCTAACTCCTTATAATCCCAAAAATTATCCTTAACTTTACAAGTAATAGTATTTTTAATATTATACTTCTTTTCCAAAATGATATAAACTCACCTTTAAACAAATGAGATTTCCCAGTCATATTCACAAAATTCACTTGAAAATTATTGTAAAATAGCTACGAATTTATTTTTGAATATTAATATTTCAAATAAAAGATATAAAATTTATATTTAGTTTATTTATATTTATATTTTTTAATTTTTAATTTATTTATTTTTTAAATAAAATATTTTTAAAATTTAAATTTAAATAAATTTTTTTATCAATCAAACAAAATTATAACTTTTTTAATTTTTTAGTTGCATAAATTTGTCTTATGGTTTATATGAATAGAAAATTAAAGAAAATAATACTACATCATACATTAACTTAATGCAATTAACATTTTTCACAAATTGTTTTATAGAATTTAAATAAAAATTTTAAAAAGTAAATTTTATAAATGCAAATATTTTGTTATATTATGATGCCTTACATAGAAAATTAAAATGCAAAGATAAGAGTGTAAATTCTAACACTTAGATGAAGATTTGTGGAACTACGAGGTTGGCCTCTTTAACCTCACCCACTCTCCACTAAATTTTAGACAATGAATGAACTTAAATCTACATTTTCGATAAGGGATGGACTTAAATCAAATGTGGCTTTGCAAATAAAGAAGAAAAAAGTGAAACGGTAGATGATGGATGGAGGAGGCAATCCAGTTTTTTTTAGCCATTGAAAACTTAAATATAATCTAGGAGGAGGAAATCGACTGTTTTTTAAGTTATGGAAATCTTAAATATAATCTAAGAGAGTGTTTTAAAATAGATTGCAATAAGTTAAGAATTAGCAAGGAATACGATTAAGAATTAGCTAGGAATCATGGCAATTATAAAATGAAAAAAAGAAAGGAATCACAGAAAGGACTCACTTTGGGAAGGCCCATAACCAAATTATATACGACAACAATTAAGGTTTATTAACCAAAGATGTTAGGAATTTAAACCACTTCTCTGTAAGGCAAGGTACAAGATTTTTCTCACAATGGATGCATAGCACTTAAGCTGCTTTCCTCAAGACAAGGTGCTTTTATATCTAGCTTGAACATTTTCAACCTAATACAAAATTCACTAATGGTGTACCTAGAACATGGCTATCCTCAAGACAAGGTGCTTTTATATCTAGCTTGAACATTTTCAACCTAATACAAAATTCACTAATGGTGTACCTAGAACATGGCTACACATAATAGATAGATTAGAAAAATGAAATCATAACTTATACCAGAAATGCCTTCAATCAAATCATGGCTTCCTCACCAGTTCTCCCATTAATGAAAGAAATCCAATCTAAATTGCAAATAGAGAAAACAAACCTTTATCTAGGTTTAACCTCTCATATAAATAAATATGACTTTTTTTCATAGATTCACAAATCTCTTGTAAGAATAATCATAAAACATTGATCACTGCATCCTCATCTTGATGATCATTTGATTCCTTCCCTGAGTTAGAAACCACAAACCTTTCCACTCAATTTAATCTGACCACTCTATCATCAAGTTCATATCTAATATCCCTCATAATTCTCTTGATATCCCCTTGTACATCAAAGAGCTTGTAGTTGTCTACATTTTTTTCCTAAATTATCATACTGAGCAATATTTCCATCTGCCGATATAGGGTGATGGAATGGAGAAAATTCAATCTTCTCTTCTTTAATTTCCCAGGATTGGGAACCCATTTTAGAAAAATAAAATTCAATCTTCTCTTCTTTAATTTCCCAGGATTGGGAACCCATTTTAGAAAAATACCATTGATTTCAGAATCAGACTGGTATATTCGATCCCCAAACTCCCTTGCTTCTAAATGTAGAATCTCCTTTCTGACTTCCAGGGGAGCAACATTAAAAAAGTTAGCTATTGATTCCCAAACAAAAATTCAATGATGTTTGGATGAAGATGCCCCCGAAGCATCTCCCTGTTGAAAGGGAAAGTGTTTCCGCGGTGCAATTTCCACAGGTAACCTACCAACAAAACACAAGACCAACACTCAAAACAACTGAGAGAATAAGAATTTGTTGACCACCTTAAAAGGACCAAGAAAACACAAGAGGGATATACAAAACGACTAAAAGAGTAAATGGATTTTGACCCCCAAATAAAAACAGCTCTGTAGAGATGAATCAAACAAGTTGAGGATAAATGGCAGGAGGAAGAGCGACACTAGAATAATGCTACTTTTTCGCTTGCATATTACTTTGAGGAATGTGAATTTATTGCGGTCACATAAATCTGACTACGCTTTAATAGAAAAAAATTCACAACAAAATAACTTCACTAAGACCTAGAAAACTTAGAAACCAGACCATGATAGGGTTTGAGTGCTCTGATGGACCAGGCGGGGAAAAAAGGCAGTATACCTATTAGAACTAGTGAGAAAGTTCCTTGATACCATACAACACATACCAACACTAGGGAATTAAACGAAATGTTCGCTAGGTCATAACTCTGGGAGGTCGCTGAAGGAAGTACCGCCACGGGGCTTCATTAAATAAACCACTAACAGATCATGTGCGATCATAGCATCTTAAACAATACCATTAATTTGAGTACATATTGGAAAATACCCCTAAAAACACATTATTTAACCCCATACCAATATAAACCCAATACATCTTCCCAATTTAAAAATCCCCTACTTTCATTATATATTTTAGATATCCATTTTTTTATTAACATTTTTTATACCCCTTTATATTTTTTCATTAACTTTGGGCTCCATTTTTTATACCTGCCAATATAAAAACCCTTTATCCCCTATATACCCCCCAATATATTATGTCATTTTTTCCTCATCATATGTCCCCTAATATGAACCCACGTGTCATGGTATTGCTCCTGCAGTGAATCCCTTATGAGTACCGCGACCAATTTAAACAAGAAATCCGATCCAAATTTATGTAAAAATAACACAAAAAACATGGACACCATAGATAACGCAAAATCAAGTTTTGAAACCAACATAGTTTCCCACGATAACAAGTTAAGGGGAATATGAATACCCAATGTTGCAAGATGAGAGAGTTTCAAACCAATAAGTGAGGTTGAAGAATTGAGAAAATACCCAACTTATCCAGTCTATCATCCACTGCGGCCTCTTGAGGTTGAGACCACAGATAACTGAATAACCTCTGCAACTGAAGAAAGACAATCACATGATAACCATTTTTCCACCACCCCGAGCCAACAAAGAAGTTCATATAAATAGTTATCCACGTAAGGTCACGACCACCATAATTAAAACATGTTATCTATAAATTCCTTGGTAGTATCCAAGTGTACTGCAGACTCCCAATTTTTTCCATCCCAAAACAGTGACCGCAAATGAGGTCATAAATGAGCATTCCTCTATTTTCAGTACAAAGTCCTATGATAACCAATCTACCATGGGAGATGTGCTCCATACCTGTGCAAACGAGAGAGGTTGTGTTAACAAAACGGATGACCCAAACAAAAACCTTAACCTTTTTCATGCGAAATTTAATACGATGAGACCTGGTTTTGTGGCTCCCATGGTGTGAGCCCAGGATGTGCCATACGTGGCCCATGTGGAGCCATGTGTAGAGCCCGACTCTCTTTCTGAGGGCCTCCACCTCCATCCCCATGAAAATTCTTCGAATGTGAATTATGATGCCCACCGAAAAAATGTTGTCGAAGGGAGACAACATGTCGAAGACACTTCCTATTCTAATGTTATTATGATGCCCTTGTAACACCCCATCGGGGAATCATCCTCTCACCTTCATAATGCATGGACAATTCCACATGGTAAAATTAATGTGATCAACTAAGACATAAGTTCGTGGGTAAGCAAAGACATAAGTTCAATGGGTAAGCAAAGTATGATGACTCAATCAATCACAAATAAAAAAGCTCTATGTGATGGTAAACATTGTATATATGTGTTAAGTGGGTGTAGCTTGGTGGTAGGGAGGAGTTTTTATTATCTTTCTCACTAAGTCTATAGTCCTACTGAGATTGATATGCTCATTCTTTGGGAGTAATTTCTGCATGAAAGATAATCGACTCACCTAAACATAAATGGTTTTTCTATAGATGTCGCTAGTATCGATCTACAATACAGTGAATCACAATAAAAAAAAGTCAAGTGAATGTAGCTCGGGTGGTGGGAAGAAATTATTATCCTCCCCACCCGAGTTCCAGTCTCACGGAAATTGAAATGCTCACACCTTAAAAGTAAGATGCTCACACCTAAAAAGTAATTTTTACAAGATAATTGACTAGACACGAATAAGTTTTCCATAAATATAAGTAATATAAATCTCAGTACAATAAACAAACATAAATAAATATGTTGCTCCCTCGAGTGCCACACATAATGTGTAAAGTGTGGCTCCACACTTCCTTTTAGTTTGATGAGTTTGATAAATAAACTCAAATCCTTTTCTTTACATACATGGCATCCATTTTCATTACTTATTTTATGAGTAATTTGATATGACTAGGAGAGTGGGGTCCCAACAAAGTGTGCAAACACCCTTTCTTAACAAGTGCCCCCGTGTGATGGACGGCTCCATTTTGCCATGTCATAAGGTGGGGGTGACCTCTTTAGGATGCTGCCACTTCCACCTTTTGAGCCATTTACACCATTTGCTTTTTTGGAATATTTTATATATTTTTTTGAATATTTTATAATTTGATTAATAAAAGGCGTGTTAGATAATTAATTTTTTTCTAATTTGTTATTTTTAAAAGATTTTTCAAATTTAAAATTCAATTGAATTTAGTTAGCTAAATTTATCTATTAATTTATATTTTTAATATAAATTTGCATCATAATTCAAATACACATAAGAGATGACATTTTATAATACAATATTTATCATCGCCTAGGTATATGTGTACACCTTCGAAAAAAAGGGACCTCTTCTCATGTATATATAAAGGTTTTGCATCACATGCCACAATTATGTGAGCGTGTTAGAGAATAACATCAATATTAAGAAGCATTTCAATTTTCAATTAAAGTATATGTAAACCAAGAATCTAGATAATTCATTACAATGGATATCAATATGTATGGAATAATATTATGAAGTATGGATAAAGAGTACAATAAGCAATTTTGACATTTTTACAAATTATTATTGAAATCATGTTATTATCATTTAGGTCCTTAGGTCAATAGGAGGGGTAATACATTGTAAGTGAATGAAGTGATACTTTTACTAGAAGTATTTATTTTTCAATTTGGAAAATATAGTTATATTATTTAATTTACATTTTCTTATTAAAATTTTAAATTTATTTATTTTAAATATTTTAAATATGCTTGTGAAAATTAAATCATTATGATGTAAAATTATCAACTCATAAATTTTATTCAGTAGAAAACAATTTATTCTACACTTTCTCCTTATTATATTCTTTATGACATATTTTATATATCATGTTATAAAGTAAGGAGAAAATGTAGAATAAATTTTACTAGTTAGAAAACAATTTATTCTACATTTTCTCCTTATAAAATACTTTATAATTGTTTTCTAACCAGTAAAATTTATGGGTTGATACTTTTACTTCATATTAATATTGATGGTTTTATTTTCACAAACATATCTAAAATATTTCAAATAAATAAATTTTCAAATTAAAAAGAACATTGAATAACATAACTATACATTTTCCAAATAAAGTAAATATTTTTTCAAAATGAATTCAAATTTTTTGTTATATATATATATATACTATAATTTGGTGGTCAACCCTATTATAGAAGATCAAAATATTTTTTTTAGCACAAAGAAGAAAATAAGTATTACTAAGATATGAACCAACACTCATAAGCTACATAGTGAAACTAGGTGTTGGGAATAGGATGAAATAATCTGTCATCTTTTTGATATTGTGAGAGCTAAAGATGAAAGACACTTTCTCTTAGAGTAACCTCCTAATTCATTAAAATTATTGTAATCTTATAAAGTTTATAGTAATGCTCTTGAGAATAGAAATAAAAGATTAAAAGACATTATCATCTTCATCACATATCTAATTTTAATACTTTTTTCTTTTCTATACCTTTCTCCTAATAACTTCAACTTCTATGCAATACATATTAAATAGAAGTTTTAAAAATAAATAAATTAAAAAATAAAAGGAAAAACATGACACTTTTAATTAACCAACCAATCACAAAAACAAATAAATGGGCTTTGAAATAATAAGAAAAAAATTAATTTATTAATATAAAACTTTGGAGTATTGTCCGAAATATTTGGTAAGACACAAACTAATGCAAAGTCAAAGAAAAAATTATTTTTATATATTCTACCATAGTTGGGTATAATAAAAATTGGTTTACGAAATGAAATTTATTAACAAAACACTTTATTGGATTCCATTTACTATGTACATAAGTTCGAATAAAAGAAAAAATATTTCCATGTATTTTTCTATGAGTTGTTTTTCTTTATGAATGAGTTTATTAATATTTGATATGTCAAAGCATATAAAATTATGAATTGAATATAATTCTAGTGGTTGAGAAAAATATTTTTATCTTTTCAAATGAGGTTTAATTCTCATATATGGTATGTAACACTCATAAGAGTCCCTCAAGGACCCAAACATGTATATTTCTCACATAAAATATAAATATATTTCTTCAAAAGAAATGTGTAGAAAAAAGGACAATTGGGTTTATCCTGAGTGATTGGAAGGCATGATTGTTATTGAATGTTGTTGTTATAGGGCATTGAGCCCTATGAAACCTCTTATCCTTACTTATAGACTAAAATGAATGAATCTCTCTCTCTCTCTCTCTCTCTCTCTCTCTCTCTCTATATATATATATATATATATATATATATAATGTGGATGGTAAAGATTTAATCTTCAAAAAATATTCTACAATACTCTTGCCAGTAATCACAAATCAAAGGTTTAGATTTCTCTCAAAAGTAGTTATGCTCTTTATGTCATTTTAATTAAATTGATCAATTAAAAAAATGTTATATGAATATGAGTTTTAGCTTTTTTGGTATGTGATATTAGGAAGCCCTGATATTGGAAAACAGTATTATAAAAAATATTGTTTTATAGATTAAGAATCTCTATGAGAAAGTGAGATGAATTTTCATGGTTAAGAACCTTGCTATATATATATGGGTGAATTTCAAGTTTTTCCTCTTTTATCAAATTCCAGCCCTCAAAATTTATATAAGCATTGCGAATTTTGATTCAGAGTAAAAAGACAATATGTGGAGAATTATATTGTTTTCCTAATGATATTTTTTGCAAAAAACATTAGTGTCATATAATATCTCAATTTTCCATTAAATGCAATATATGTCCTTGCAAATTTTCGCAAAACTTAAGAGGTATGTGTGTGTTCACGTAGCATAACTTAGTCTAAAATGCGTAATTTTAAAACAATATATAGATGTGCATGATACACACTAAGAGAACTAAGGTTTTCATATCAAAAAATTATTTTTTTATCCAAAATTCACTACAAGGAAAAGACCCTCTAGCGGATGTTTTTGAGGAATCCGTTATAAAAATAGCCCAGATATCCATTTGTAGTGGAGGTCACTAGGGGAGGTTTGTGGGTGGTGGTTTTTGCGGATGTTTTTTTTTTTAGGTGCATCTATAATCCTAACACGCACTGGTGCACTTGATATATATGTAATGCATCAGTGCATAGCAGAGGCTAAAGAAGCATTGCAGAGTTATTTTTAAGTACTATGAAAACAACGGTGCACTTCATACATACAACAAACTGGTGCGTTTTATATAAAACACACCGGTGCATACTATCAAATGCACACCGAGACACTGTGCTCTTTGTACAAGGCAACCCAGTGCATCTCAGTAATCCAACACAATGCAAAGAAGTTTGGTGCTCCATTGATACAATTGCCCGGTGCATCTCATAATCGAGCGCACCGAAACAGGGTTAATTTTAAAAAAATTACCGGTCGTAAAAAATTTGTTTTTACTTGTTACAGTGTTGTAGATCTCTCAAGCACCAATGTGAATTTTCCTTCTCTGAGGTGCCCTGCCATCAATGCTCTCATTGCCCGCATTGCTTCTGTCCATTGCTCACTATGTGGACTTCGAATTTTGCAAACTGTGGGAAAATTTGGTTTTTAGTATTTCATTGCAAATATGCCTCCTCGACGCGCAAATGTGCATGTAATCTACTTTTTTCTCACCAACTTAAGCTTTCAGCGAATTAATTTCTTAAATTGAGTTAAAATTCACTTCTTCTTTTTCAAATAAAAATAAATCCTTCGCGGTGTGTTCGAGTTGTTCGGCTCATGCCATTCTCGGTGCTCCCTTTGAATTTACAAGTCACACCGTGAATGGTGTTAACGGAAACCGCATTGGGCGGTAAATGTGACAACCCAATGCGGTACCGAGAAAAAGTGCACCACTTTAACAATAAAATAATGCAGTGTGTGTCGGTTTCCTCTTGCACGTACAATTTAAAATTTTTAAAAATAGCACTTTTATTTACGACAGTGTGGTTGTTTACCGGAACGCACTAGGAATTTGGGAATTATGTAAAAATAGACATAACGGCCCAGTGCGCCCATATTACAGGAACGCACCACCACCGACAGTGGAAAAATATTGCCAGCTAGCGGTGCGTTGCACCATAATAACCACCTCGAGGTGGATACTTTAGTCAACGCACATCACAAAATATTTATTGATGTAAGATTTGTTGTTTTTGCGATGCGTGAAGTATTTTCATGCGCACCATGGGCGGTGCGTGATAGATAGGTATGCATCAATGGCGGTGCTTGACTGTTTTTTTAGGCGCACTGA
This sequence comes from Pinus albicaulis, assembly GCA_034641835.2. Taxonomy (NCBI): domain Eukaryota; kingdom Viridiplantae; phylum Streptophyta; class Pinopsida; order Pinales; family Pinaceae; genus Pinus; species Pinus albicaulis. Next base: position 1,164,301,377 of record CM076575.1, on the reverse strand, counting down.
ATGTTTTTTTTTTTTTTTCGATAAAAGTTATATTTATATATTTGTAAATACATTTTCCATTTAATAAAAAAAATAGGTTTTATGCATGAGGGAGGTTGATGAATTTAATATGTGAACCATTCAACGATGTCAACAGAGAGAGTAAAGGCAACAATAAGAGAAGAGGGAGGAAAATTATAACATTATACAACATTGGGAGGTATGGGAGAGGGAGAGAATTTTGTAACCTCGCCCTATTATGGCACCCACCCAGTTTCTCTTAAGGAAGGTAGGCCTCCTTAATTTCTATGAGGAGGCTACATCCATGAAGGGGCACAATCGGTTATTAAGACAATTGATCTACAGGCAGGATGCCCACTGAGAGGCATTCTGTGTCGGTCCTGACCAGTGGTACCAGCCCACTAAGGAGGACATTTATTTTATTACTAGTGATACTAGAGTATGATTCCACCTATACTCTGGAATGAGCCACTGATAATAATTCATGCAAAACAAAAGTAAAAATATAGAAGGGAATAGCCAAAAAAATGGGCTTAGAAATCCACTAAGGGATAAATATGAGAACCCCTCGATAGACCGAATGAATCCAAAGGTTTCAGAGAGAAAAAATGGACTAATTCCCATCATTATAATTATGATATAATAAGCCTATAATTTAAGGGATGGGAGAAGGAATCAACCTATGGTTTAACTCTATAATACCTTGATTCATATTTACTCCTTTTTTTACAACCTCGTCTGCCTCCGAATTTAAATGTCTGTAAATATGGAAAAATTCCACCTGCTCAAATTGAGATATTGAAACTTGAATTCCAAACAAGTCAGAGAAAACAATATTCTTGGCTTTGGTGAACTAGTGAATGGTTGTAATATCCAAAACGCCAAAATTTTGGAACGCTCTTGAAATTTTAACCCATAAATACTTCAAATAAATTTTCCATCGATAACAAGAAGATTTCCATGTAAAATAGCTTCATAAATTTAAGTCGTCGACACCATGAACAATTTGAATAACATAAACATCAATATTTACGACAAAAATGGAAAATAGAATCTACAATTGAATAATAAACAATGTAAACATCCAGAAGATCTCAGGCTTATTTTATTAATATAGAAAATGTTGAACAACAAACTAGAAAATGGTTGAAGTAATGGCCCCAAATAGATCTACAATAATACCACAACTAACCTCCAAAACAAACTGAAAATCAGTAAACTGCAACCTTCGAATCCTAAATGAATTCACCAAGGGAAGAGATGGGTGCTCATTGAATCACCCAAGGGTTTCTGTCTTGGGGCTACTGCAGAAGTAGAGAACCAAGTTCTCAAACCTCTCACACAAGACAATGATCAAATCCAAGATATATCCAAATGACCCCCTCTTCCCCTTTTATAGATCTGATGGATAAATCTCCAAGCCTCTAGAAGCATCTTATTTTATTATTTTATTATTTTATTGTTATCCTAGAAGATCCTCCATTGATTTTATCTTAGTGAATTTTTAATTTAATTCTATTTCACTTAAGTCACTTTTAGGCCTTTTCCTCCAATTAATTATTTTTCCTTTAATTAAACGACTATTTAAATTCATTTTTAATTAAGGAAAATGGTAAATCACCCACCATACTCTCTCTAACCACTATAAGTCACTTCTCAGCATCCCATCCTGAAGATATTATCATTATGGTTCCAACGAGCTATAACACTGAGGTCTTCCATCAAATAATATTCTTGGAATGCCACCTCAAGCATAATTAATTAATTTAGGCTTAATAATAATGCTAATTTTTTAAAGTTTTCGGAATGTGACGAAACAAAAGACAAATTGTGTGGATGATGAAATATGCCAAGTGAATGCCATCAGATCCTGTAAAAACTCCTCAAAAATCCCTAGGAACCCCTAATAACACAATCCTACTCCCATGGCCTGGCCATCCCTTGTCTTAAAAATCCACCCTGGCTATACTATGGAGGAAAATAAAAATGGGAAAATTACAAATCCTCCAGCCCCAATATTGCTTTCCCTCAAGCAGTCTGAACCTTTCCATTGTAGATGCATCTACAAACTAATACCATGATCCCATATGAACCATTGGTCCACATCATGCCTCCAAGTAATCCAAACATGACAGGATTCCCCAATACCTAGACCACATTCCCATCTCTAACTGTACCTATCATCAACCAATCCTCCTGGTTCCCAATGCCACTATGGCCATTTCCCAAGTCCCATGGCTCGGACTGTGTTTTTTCTCTTTGAAGAGAATACCAACTCATCACCTTTCTCCAATACAACCTCTGGCATAGGTAGAGGTTAACCCTACTCTGTTGATGCTAGGCTAGTGCTACATAAATATTGATAAAATTATGATACAAACCCACTTCCCATTGAAACATGCAATAGCCCTCGCATCTAAGGGCTCCTACTGTATTATGCCCCAAACTAAGAATGTTAATCCATCAATAGGATACCAACTCATGATCTCCCACCAATCTATATCAGGAAAAGAATCAAATGCAAGGACACCTACATATGGAAAAATTCTACTATGTTTTTGTCAGTCCATGCTCAGCTCATGTTGCTCTGTCTAGTCTATCAATGAGATATGTCTGAGGAAGTGAGCCCCTATCTCCATAATATCAAAAAGTGGGCACGATGTGTTGCAAGCCCAGTCAATGTACCACTGGAGAGTACTGCTCCCTAAAAGTACTGCAGCTATCTTAATTTCTTGTGAATATACCTACACCTCATCAATGGGTCAGCCCAAAGATGGACGCTCCACCATATCCAACAACTCCTCCATCCTTTCATTTGAATCCCCATGCTCCTGTCATCTACTAGCCTCCTGCAAAAATACAATGTCAACCTCTCAAACCTCCTAAGGACAAGGGTCCTAAAATATGGCCACCCTGCTAGATGTTTGTACATTTTTCTGCTGCTCATCAATGGCTAACCCCAAGGGTGGATGTCCATCATCCTCCATCACAAGTTCAATATGAACCTCCAACTGGCTCTCCCCAAAAGGCTCATCATGCATACTATACATATCATCCCCCTCGGATAACTCATGCTTCACCATACATTGCTTGTGCTGAATTATTACCAGTGGCTCATCATCCTGAATGTGTCCCATAGGGTCCAATGACTGCTCATCACACACACCAGAATATAAATAGGGCCCTGTTGGGTTTTTTACTAGGTAAAATAACACAAGTACTTATTATCAATCTGGGCTTGTAGGACTTAGAAGCATCTCCAAGATATATGAGTTTCAGCTATGATCAAGTTTATAAGATGAATTATTAATAATAAAGGAAATTCATATTACAAATATAAATTTCAACAAAATAATTTCTAAATTCAATTATGTAATGAGCAGCAGAAGAAGCTCCTAACTTAGGAGAACTTGTTTTCCCTTCTCTTACAAAACTAATTCATGAATTAGAAACCAAAACCACTAGTGAGCAATAGATCAAGATGCATAAAATAATAACTAAAGAGGCTCTTAACTAAATAGATCTTGGTTTTCCTTCATTACATATTAATTCATCATTAATACTATTGTTAGAAAACAGGAACTTCAGAAAATCATTAAAAAGCGGGAAAGGTGAATACTAGCTCTAGCTCTTAATCAGATAGAAGGCATGCTTAACTTAAACATTGGATTGTCCCTTCATATGAAAAATATAAATGAGAATTATATTCATCAGCATCCATAAAACATCAGCATATATCTAATTAACAAATTAAGCATAAAATAAACTAGTTCAGAAAATGCAACTTAAAATAACTAGAAAGTGCACTTAGCTCGGTATGGGGGCCCTCCACCCTTTCCTCGCACACTGTAAGTGCTTTCAGCTACTAAAAATTTAGTCAAGTATTCACCATATAACAAAAACAAATTAAATAGAACAGGTCTTTCAATTAACTCTCCAAAGTTTCATAAATATCAAAGTTAAGTTACACAAATTCTACATATGAATGCCTTCAATGTCTTAGGCTTAAATAGATAAAATATGAAACAAACTCATATAAAATGTATCCTAAAGCCATGGATATCCTTATCCTATCTAATCAGGTTGATCTCATCCATCTACTCCCTCAAGATCTGAAAAATCCCATAAAATAAGAAATTTGACCTATTTCCTAGGGATCTCCATAAAACAGGTCATGTTTGACCGCCTTTGACTGGGCATGTTTAAGCTCGGATTGACTGAACCAATAGGTGTACATTCAATATTAGTTACCAATATTTCTATAAATGTATCCAACTCGAGCCCAAGTGTCTTGCAAATATGACAACCATGAAGCCATTACGGAAATTTCTGGTCTGGTCCAAAAATGCACTTAAAATTCAATTATTATAAACTTCTAAAAATTGCAAAACCTAATTTAAATACCTTGATATGAATTAATTGGGTGAAATAGAGTTAATATTATGGTGTATGTATGCATAGCATGGTAAATAAAGTGTATTTTCTTAAAAAAAAATAGATCAAAAACGAGGGCCAACATCTCCCCCAAGCTGATGTTCAAGCATGTCCTCATGCTTGCTTCTTCCTTTTAGACCTCCTGAGTTTTGATGTTGATCCTATACCTGACCCTGAAGCTTCCTACAATGCTACTTGCAAAAGAGAGTCTATACCTTTATATTGTTCCTCTTTGTAGATTGAGGCCTTGACCTTCCACTTTTCATATTTGATCTTCCAAGAGTTTTTCTCTTTGAGCCATCTGAATGCTTGCATGGTAAGAAGAATGTTCTTTGCTTTCAGTTTTCCCACTTCTTCATTCAATCTCTCATTTTCTTTGATCAAATTTTCATTATTTTTATTTTATGTTTCATTTTCTCTCTTCAAGTGCCTCTCCAATAGCCTGCTTACCTCCAAATTATCAGTCAATTCTTTGATTTTGCTAAGGTTTTGGTATTTTTCTTCTTCCTTGGTGTCTTTGGAAATTGAAGTGGCCTCAATATCATCATTGTCAAAATATGAGTCTCTTTCTAATGAGTTTTCATAAACCTCCTTCTGCAATATTTCAATAATTTCATTAGCTTGTTTGGTCAAGGGAGATGTTTCAACAATTTGCACTTCTGGTTCTCTTTCCTTACTGCTTATGCCTACTGAATTCTTTCTTCTTTTCCTCCTAGGAATGGAAATGAAGGATGTCTCTCTTTCAATCATGACCGTCTCTTGTTTCTTCTTAGATCTTGTTCTTGGATAAAGGGTTTAATTCATTATACTCCTTGTTTCCTGTACTGGTTTGAATTTGTCTTCTATGGCTTGCTCTGCAAACTGATTCCGAGTTAAGAAATCTCTCCACATCACACCCTTAGTTATCAACTTATAATCAACAAGGATTTTCATGAGCCCTTGATGATGGATTGGTGCCTCCTTAGGCTTGTTTGCAGTATTCACATTTTCTATCATCTTGGTCAAATTCCTATACAAAAAGTATGGAAAATTGATTCTTATGTCTCCCTTGATGTGCTGAAGAAACCTAATGTGGTATAGGTGCAATATGTTGTGTCTACTGTCACATGTGAATAATTTTTGGATGATAAATACTAACTCTGTGCCCAAGTCTCATTGAAAAATTCTCTGGGAATCTCCTTAGTTATGTTAAAAGATCCCTTTTCTTTTTTTGTCTAGGAATAAGGTCCATCCCTTATGTTTAAAATGCAACCCTTTGTGGTACTGTTCTCCTTATAATGGAAAATATAGGGCTTGATAAATTTACTCTGGAGTTAAGGGAATGACTAAACTGCCCGCCATGGTTTGTTCTTATTTGTAATTATTTATGAATTCCCTTGTAATGTCTTCATTATGCCCTTTAAACTTCTGAAGGAAACCTATCAGACCTGATTGGTAAATATTTTCTACTATGTCTTTGCCCCAATGCTCGATATGAAAGTATTTAGGTTCTATCCTTTTTGCCATGTTTTCTGAAAACCATTTAATATATCCTTCTACTATCATCATCCTCATTTTTAAAAATAAAAATTCATGCACTAGATCTCTGTTGACATATACATTATGGTGGTGAAGCTTACCTCTTTTTGATGCCTTTGAAAAAGAAGTGAAACCAATCCTCCGTTCTCTTGGAAAAAATGAACTCACTGCTTCTACATCACAAAGATTTGATGTAGAAAAGATTATAAAAACATAACAAACATGTTTTTATTAATCTACTCTTCTTATTTGATACTCTGTTTCATCAAAAATTAAAAAAATCCTTTGCCTCTAATTGTAGAATTCTCTGTCTTTTGTTGACTGTGTAAAAAAAATTAAGTTTCTTTTATACCACAGTGCATTTTCATCCTTAAATTTCACACAAAATTCCTTCTCTTCTAAGGCAAAATCATTATACATTCAATCTGAAATGTCCTAAGCTCACTGTTTGCAAGAAAATTCGAAGAACGGCTCACTGTTTCACCAAAAATCTCATAAAAAATGGGTTCACTCTTTAAAATTCATAAAATGTTGCTTTCTATATACAAAACATTTTGACCATGTTTTTACTGCCTCTTAACCCATAATTCAATATTTGTCATTGCAAACATTCACCATAATTATGTTAGGTCCCTATATTACTAGTTTAGTCCCTTATTGTTATTAGTATAGCCCCCTTATTGTTATTGTTGTACCCCTGTAACCCCAATATTGTTATTATTGTACCCTTACATTATTATTTTTAGGTTGGCTAGGATTATATTGTGGCCCCATGGACTCTTATATATAGAAGGAGGTTTTGGTCATTTGTAGCATCCAATAATTGTTCATTTATGTAATGTATTGGAGGTTTCCCCCTCGAAGTGGCTGATTTCTAAGGCGTTGATCTCTCTTTTCTTCTATTTTCGGAGTTGGTTTCACAACATTTGGTATAAGAGCTTTGGATTCTAGGGTTTCGCTGCTCCAAATAGGTCATCGTGGCATGTTAGCTATAAAAAAATTTCTACGAAGGTTCAGCAGATGAAATGTTTAGAGTGTGAAGCCGAAATCCTGATGAACATCTTTGCAAAATTTCAAAGCTTGGTTCACAATATTTTAGGAGATACGATTTGTGGAAGTTTGGGATTTTTTCAGGCTCCTAAATTTAACCTAAACAGGTCATTGCAGAATTTTCGCTATAAAGTTTTTTCTACGAGGTTGCAGAAGCTGAAATTTTTACAGAGCGAAGCTGAAATCCCGAGGAACATCGTGGAAAAATTCAGATATTGATTCGAAATATTTTTGGAGGTAGGATCTATGGAAATTATGGCTTTTTCAGGCTCCCGAATTTCATCTCAAAGAGGTGATCATGGGAAAATATTCATAACTCTCTCTCTGAGCATCGGATTGGAGTTCTGCAAATAGTGGCCACATGTGCACGTACTTTAGTTTTCTGTCTATAAATTTTAGAGCCAAAGGAGGAAACAGTGACATGTGGCAAGTCGTACAAGTTTGCTCTACTAAACTAGTCCATAATTAGGTCATTGTGGGATATTGGACATAACTTTTTCTTGAAGAATCAAAATCAGGTTAGACCTATGGCATTCGAAAGAGGATTCAGAGGGATACATGAGGGCCAAATTTTAGATATTGAAGATTCGAAATCAAAGAGATAATTTAGTTTCAATATCGAGCTTCTCAAAATCAAGAAAAAGGTGTGTATTGTTTTTCCAAATTGCATAAGTCTTGTGTAAAAAATCAGTTTGAAGTGATTCCAAATGCCTATTGAGCATATACTTCAGTATTGGGTTACAAAATTCCTCCTAAAAAGAATTCAACACCCATTAAGCCCTCAAAATACTCTACTATGACTCATGAATATGAAGAATGGAAACATGATCTATCAAAATTACAAGAGCAAGTGCACCAAATTTCACTCTCGCAAAGAGCAACAAAAAATGAAATGGAAGTTTTGAAGAAAGGAATGGAAGCAAAGATGGATGGTTTGAAGAAAGGCATGGAAGCTAATATGGATGGCGTGGAAGCTAAGATGGAGGACATGGAAGAAAAATTAAAGACAACATGGAAAAAATGAAGAATGATCTAAAAGCAAACATGGAAGGTTTGACAAAGTTGATACAAGAAATGATTCCTAATGGTGAAAATATAGTAGAAGAAACTCATGATGAGAAAAAAATTGATTTTAATCGTGATTTCATAAACTCTAACGTTGGATAGAAGAACCACCATATTCCAAATATGGATATGAGGAAGTTTGATGGCAAGGATCTTGTAACATGGATACTACAGATGGAGCAATATTTTAATCTCAATAATGTGCAAAACACACAAAAGTTATGCATTGCAACTTTACATTTAGAACATAATACATTTGTATGGTATCAATGGCTTTGCTCTCGTGAAAAAATTGTCCCTTGGTCAATTTTTACAGAGGAAATGATAGCACATTATGAGGATACAAAGAGCAACACCTTCTTTAGCCAATTGAAAAATCTCAAACAAAAGGGTTCAGTGGTGGAGCACATTGAGGACTTCCAAAAATTGAATATTAGGGTAACTGATATTCCAGAGGAACACAGGATTGATGTCTTCATAGGGGCTTTAAAGGATAACATGCAACATGAAGTTCGCGTTTGGGAACATGATTCATTCGAGAAGGCATTTAGGTTAGCAAGAAAAATTGAATGTAAAATTATGGCGACAAGGAAGCCTACCACTCACATCTATAAAGATGGAAGTGTTCCTACTCCTAGAATTCCACAACCTACAAGGTTGACACCACAAAAATTGGAAAAAAAAAGAGAAAAAGGGCTTTGCTACAGTTTTGATGGCAAATACACTAAAGGTCATAAGTGTGGTGCGAAGAAATTATTTTCCATAGATTGTGAAGAGGAAGAAGAAAATGAACAAGAATCTTCAAAAGAAGAGGATATACACCAGGAACCAACCCTAGAAGAGGAAGAAATGAGTCTGACCATATCGTGTAATGCATTGGCCGGAATTACCACTCCTCAAACTCTTAAGATAGAAGGACATATCAAGAAGAGAAAGGTAATAGTGTTGATTGATTCGGGTAGTACCCATAATTTTATTCATTGTAAGGTAGCCAAGGAATTGAATTGTTTCCTATACCCAACACCAGAATGTCAAGTGATGGTTGCAAATGGAGGAACTATAAATTGCTCTGGAAAATGCCATAATATCAAGCTAACCATGGGGATATATGTATTGAATATTCCAATGCTTTCCATTCCTATGGGAGGTGTTGATGTTGTACTAGGAGTACAATGGTTACAATATTTGGGGACGGTAGCTTTTAATTTTCAAGAACTTTTCTTGAATTTTTTTCAGAAGGAAAGGAAGTCAAGTTACAGGGTATTTTAGGGAATCCTGGAAAGATAATAAGCTCTGATTTCATGAAAAATCTCCTAAAGAAATAACAACAAGGTGTAATTGCACAATTATGCTCACTAGAAGTTCCAACATCAAAATCATCTATTTCTACAGATCTCCAAAAATTCTTGGAAAATCATTCCAAGGTGTTTGAAACTCCCGAAGGACTCCCACCTATTCATGATCATGATCATGCTATTCATTTGATTCCAGGAAGTGTTCCTCCAAACATCAGGCCTCACAGATATCCTTATGTCCAAAAGAGCTAAATTGAACGTATGATTGCGGAAATGTTAGAGGCTGGTATAATTCAACCTAGTCAAAGTTATTTCTCTGCTCCAGTAGTATTGGTGCACAAGAAGGATGGATCATGGCGCATGTGTCCGGATTATAGGGAGCTCAATAAGCTCACTATTAAAGATAAATTCCCCATTCCTGTGATTGATGAATTATTGGATGAATTACATGGAGCAATTTATTTTACCAAGTTGGATCTTCGCTCAGGATATCATCAAATTAGAATGAAGACTGAATATATTTCGAACTCATGAGGGTCATTATGAATTTTTGGTCATGCCTTTTGGCCTTACCAATGCACCTTATACATTTCAAGGGTTGATGAATTCCATTTTCAAACCCTTCCTTAGAAAATTTGTGCTAGTATCTTTTGATGATATACTAATCTACAACAGGTCTTGGAACGATCATGTTCAACATGTTGACGGGGTGCTCAAACTATTGCAAGAGAAACAATTATAGGAAAAAACATCCAAATGTTTCTTTGGAGTACAAGAGGTGGAATATCTGGGTCATATTGTATCTCACGAGGGTGTTAAGGTAGACCCTAACAAAATTAAAGCCATTAAGCAATGGAAAGTCCCCACAACCATAAACGGTTACCGGAATTTCTCAGGGTTAATAGGGTATTATACTTAAAGTTTGTTAAATTATGGGAGAATGGCAGGACCTCTAAACAACATTGTGAAGAAGATATATATTTTATGGATATTTTAATAATAAGGCCTTTGAGCATCTTAAAGAGGCAATGTGCCTAGCACCAATCTTAGCTACACCATATTTCACAAAAACCTTTGTTGTGAAATGTGATGCCTCAGGAAATGGAATTGGTGTTGTTTTAATGCAAGAAGGAAGACCCATTGCTTTTGAAATTCTTCCAATCAAAGGAAAGTATTTACAGAAAGCTATTTATGAGAAGGAAATGTTGGAAATACTACATGCACTAAAGAAATGACAACCTTACCTAATGGGAAGGAACTTTAAGGTAAAAACTGATCATGATAGTCTTAAACACTTTTTGGAATAAAGACTATCTTCATAAGAGCAACAAAAATGGGTCACAAAGATGTTGGGTTATGACTTTGAAATCATATACAAAAAAGGGAAGCTAAATGTTGTTGCAGATGCACTCACAAGAAAGGATGAAGAGGTTGAAGCATTGCTTTGTGCAATTTCTATTATCCAACCAGATTGGATAACTGAAACAAGGGATGAATGGAAGAAAGACGAAGAAGTTTGGACACTCATTCAAAATTTGAAGCAAGATCCTATTAAATCTGATACATTTAGTTGGAAAAATGATTCCTTATGGTACAAAGATCACTTATATCTTTGTAAGAATTCCCAACTAAAACAAAATATTCTTTTGGAATTGCACACTTCTCCTTTAGGAGGACACTCAGGATTTTTAAAAACTTACCACAGGGTGAAGAACGAATTTTTTTGGGATGGCCTTAAATTTGATATTCAAAAGTTTGTGGCGGAATGTTTGGTTTTCCAGTAAAATAAAGTTGAGACAATTAATATCCCGGGTCTTCTACAACATTTATCCATTCCAAGTCAACGTTGGGAGGAGATTTCAATGGCTTTTCTCACGGGTTTGCCTAAGTCTGAAGGAAGGAGTGTCATCATGGTGGTAGTTGATAGAATTACCAAGTATGCACACGTTTGTGCATTATCTCATCCATTTAAAGCAAGTACAATTGCTACTACATTTTATGGACACAATTAAAGAGCTACATGGAAACCCAAGATTATTGTGAGTGACGAGTTCCCATTTTATTGGAAATTTTTGGATGGAATTAATTTCTTGTTTGGGTACTCAAATAGCTCATAGCTCATCTTATCATCCACAATCCAATGGTCAAACTGAGATAGTGAATAAATGTTTGGAAGTATATCTTCGTTGTTTTGTATATGATAAGAAAACACAATGGGTCAAGTGGTTACCTCTCGTTGAATGGTAGTATAACACTTCATTCCATACTTCATCAAGAATGACCCCATTTATGGCACTTTATGGATGTCATCCACTGTCGATCACGTCTTCTTTAAGAGAAAATTATAAGGTTCAGGTAGTGGAATGTCACATCGAACATCAACAAGAAGTTCTCCAACTCTTAAAAGATAATCTAAATTTGACACAAAATAAAATGAAACAATAGGCAGATGAACATCACAGCGAGAGAAGTTTTGATGTAGGAGACTGGGTATTTTTAAGCCTAAAACCATAGAAACAAATGTCCCTCAAGCAAGATAATAAGGATAATAAATTATTGCCAAAGTATTATGGTCCTTACAAGGTGTTGAAAAATATTGTTACTATGGCATACCAATTGAGCTTCCCACTTCTTCATGAGTGCATCTAGTTTTCCATGTTTCATGCTTAAAGAAGGTTATAGGTGACAAAATTACAGTTCAAAAAATATTTATAGAACTTGATGAGGAAGGAAAAATCATATTGGAACTTGAAGAAGTCATGGAAACAAGAACTTGAAAGTACAAAATTGATCAATTTCAGAGTATCTCATCAAGTGGACGAAATTACCCACTATAGATTCTACATGGGAGGATGAGAATTTTATACGGAAGCATCCAGAGCTACCCAAGCATTGAGGACAACATTTTTTTGAAGGAGAGGGGCATGTTAGGCCCCTATATTACTAGTATAGTCCCTTATTGTTGTTAGTGTAACCCCTTTATTGTTATTGTTGTGCCCTTACATTAATATTGTTAGGTCGGCTAGGATTATATTCTGACCCCATGGACTCTTATATATAGAAAGGAGGTTTTTTCATTTGTAGCATCCAAGAATTGTTCATTTATTTAATATATTGGAGGTTTCCCCCTCGAAGTGGCTGATTTCTAAGGCGTTGATATCTCTTTTCTTCTATTTTTGGAGCTAGTTTCATAAAAACATATTTTCTCTTGGTTTCAAAATTTCTCACTGTGTGTAAATGGAATGAATTTGTTTACAAAAACCATTCAAAAATGCAACAATTGATGCCACTGTGTGTTAAAAATCAAACACTCTCTTCTCTATTTGTATTCAAGTAAAAATCGAAGACTATATATGCAACCATACATGAAGAAAATTCTAATTTTACCTGCTATGGTAGTGGTCTTCATGATTTCTGTTAGTTTGACTTGAGTTCCTGTGTTTTAAACAGTGTCATCTTAATAAAAAATATCCCTTAATATCTCAAAAATTCACTCATTAAATCAATGAAGGATTCGTGCTGACTGGTGGCAGAGTGTTTGTGAATGGTGGAAGTGACACATCATATGGTAATGACAAGTTAAAAACTGTGGCAAAAGAACTTCATTTATAACTCATAGTTCATACAAAATTCCCGAGATTTTCTCATATGAATAACCATTGCTTTTAACAAGAAAAATACGGGTTTTCTCTTACCTCGTTCTTCACGAGATCTGCGGAACCTTGACAACGTGCTTTGATTGAAACAACTACCGAATTTATTGGTTCGAAATCTCAGTCAACTCTCCTTATACCGTCGTCCTTTTATTGCTATATATTCTGCTCACTTTGTTGTGTTTAATTTCCTTTGTTCCTTCACACCTCCCCCTCGTCTTCCTCTGCCAATTTGTTCTTCACAGGGTCTCTCAAATACGTGTTGAAGGTTTGCACGACATTACACTCCCTCACCGAGCCTGAAAAGGGCTATGATGGTGAAGAAAGAACATTTTATTCAGTGGTATGAGGTCTGAGAATGACAAAGGCTCTATCTTACCAATTTACACGGGGTTTGCAACATTGCGTTTTTTTTTAATTTGTTTGACCGTTCTTATTCGTCGACTGCTTGACTGATGCCTTCTTGGCTTACCTTTTCTGACTGGCTTGGTGTGATGGCTGCATGGTGTACTCTTCCATTATCCACGTTCTCAGCTCTATTCATTACACATCATATCATTCATTTTGTATTCATGGCGTATGCTGACCATCTGACCACCATGTTCACATTCATCTCCCATCAAAATGCATTATAGTCCATTGTACATGCATCACTGCTCTTCATATTTCTGTGCATCCCATTGTACATGCATCATTACTCTTCATCCCATGCATCGTATTTCCATTCCATCGCATAATTTAAATAGTTAGGTTAGTTTTATTAAATTTGCATTTATTTTTTTTGTATCATGATTTATTTTCCGTCCATTACCTTAGGTTGTAATAATATATATGATTACACTCTCAAATAATGTAGTTTTCATATTTTTTTATTTGAGATTTTCATATTGCGCTCTCACATGATTTAAACTTAGTTTTTGTCTTTTATTTAATTTTAAAAATGACCAATGGAATGGTCATATTTTAGAATTAAATATTTACCATGAAACTAAAGTTTTTCTTTCTTCTTGTAGGTCCAACAAGGGTTCGATAATTGAGCCTTTTGTTTATGATCTTCATGTTTAAGAAAAGTAGGGTTAATGTGATAAGGATAAGGAATATTATATGGTTTATGGAATGATTAATTAGGATAGTCAATATGGATGGTAAAATAATGAATAGGAATAGGAATGTAATGAGTAGGAAATGTAGGTGATGAAATGTAGGTAGAATATGCATAACCAATACTAAATTAGCTTTAAAAATCTCTAGAATTTTTTAAAAAGTTTAAAATTTAAGAGAAATACTTCACTTACTGTACTTTTATTCCCACAAATCGTTTGATGTCCATGATGGCCTTTGGTCAAATGATGGTTGGCATTGTCTTTTTTATAACAATGGCTCTTCCAGAATATGTAGAAATGTAGAGACTTATTTTTGATTTCCATATGACTATTATTCGAAATGATGTTGTTTAGGTCCGTTCTGCAGTTTGAATTTCGACATTTCAGGTCCCTTCTAACATAATTTTCAACAATGCTTGAAGTTTCTTATGTTATATGATACAGGTCCCTTCCGGATAATATTCTCAATGATATCTTAGGTCCCTTCTGCATATGTTCAATGATATATCAGGTCCCTTCTGCTCAATATTTTCAGTGATGTAACAGGTCCGTTGTACTTGTAATTCAGATTCCTTCTTCAATTCACCTGCTCAAACTATTTACATAGTTTTATTACAAACTCCCCCCTTGCTGATGTTAAGACTTGTCCTCAAGTCTATCATGTCTCGGAGGGTAAATATGCAAAAATCATACTAAAGTAGAATCAAAACAAAAATAGAATTCATATTGGCCAAACAATTTGGTTTTCCTATGTGAATTCGAGCTTGTATTGTGCCAGTTTCCTGGATTTTCACAACCAAACTCTTTTATTTTTTATCTCTCTTTTTATTATATATATATATATATATATATATATAATTATTTTTTAATTTTTTTAATTTTTGTATTCTTCTTCTTCTTCTGGAATTATGGAAGGCATATTGCTATGTTGTCCCATTAGTTCTAGATCAGTATCTGTTGAAATTTTTCTCATAAAGTCTTCTTTATTTATAGGCTTATTGTAAACTTTAAGCCTATGTACATTAAGGATAAACGAAATAGATGCTTCGTCAATCGTTTTTATCTTTACAACTCCATTGTCAAATATTTCTTTAATATCATATGGTCCAAACCAATGAGTCATAAACTTTTCCTTAAAACATGTAAACTTAGGGTCGAGCAATAGTGCCCAATATCCCTTTTGAAACACTTTATTCTTGATGAATCAATCATGCCATTTAATTCTTTATTCTTGCACAAGAGATGTGTTCTCTACTGCTTGTTGTTGTATCTCATCCAACTGATTTAATTCCATGACTCTTTGTTGTAGTGCCTCAGATAATTCCATCCCCAACTCTGCTGCTAACTTGAATGCATGTATTTGAAATTATATGGGTAATTAGACTTCTTTTCCATACACCAATTGATATGGACTAAACCCAATTGTGTTTTTCCATTTTATCCTATATGCCCATAGTGCATCTCTCAATTTCTCTAACAAGTCCTTTCTATTCATTTTTACAGTATTTGTCATGATATTCTCCAGGACTTTGTTTTTTTATTCCACTTGCCCATTTGCTTGAGGATGGTACAGAGTTTATTTCCTATGTTTTATCTTGTAATTCTCCGTAAGATCTCGAACAAGCTTTGATGTCAACTGTGTGCCTTGGTTAGTTGCAATCTATCACAGAACTCCATACCTTACAAATATCTCTTCAAATAGAAAAGATACAACTGTATCTTCTGTTGCTCATCCTACTACCTTTGCCTCCACCCACTTAGTTACATAATATGTACATACCAGGATGTACTTCTTTATGTTTGATGGAGGGTTGATTGGTCCCACAAAGTCTAGAGCCCATTGTTCAAATGGTTCAATCAATACTTGTGGATTTAATGGAATTTCATCTGATGCCACTTGTCTTCCAATTCTTTGGCAGTTGTCACATCTCTTCACATAGGCCTTGGAGTCTTTGAAGATGGCCGACCAGTAGTAGGCAAGTTTCAACACTATGTATGCCGTCTATTTGTCTGCAAAACGACAACCATATGGCTCGTCATGACATGATTTCAAAATATCAATAATATTGTCTTCTTTAACACATTTTCTTATTATTAGATCATCACCCGTATAAAAGAGGTCACCATTGACCCAACTATATCTAGCATTTTCTCTAATTATCTTTCATTTTTGTTTATTTGTGTAATGATATGGTGGGATGCCATATGATAAATAGTTTTCTATATATGCAAACCATGGAGTTTTGACAATTATATCAAATAGATATTTATTTGGAAAATTATCTGAAATTGTATTTGGATCACTAGGCGAATAAAGTCTGCAACTTGATTATCCTTACTTGGTCGATCTTGTACAGTGATGTTAATTTATTGCATCAATAACAACCATCTATTTATTCTTCCATTTGTAATTGATTTGTTCATTAAATATTTTATGGCTGAATGATCCATATGGATGAATACTTGATAACATGTTATGTAATGTCTAAATTTATTAACAGCATGTACTACAACTAACAATTCTTTCTCTATAATAGTATAGTTCAATTATGTCGGTGTTAAGTTTTTGCTTATGAAATATATGGCATAATTAAACTAATTCTCTTTCTGTCCAAGTGATGCTCCTATAGCAGTGTCAAATACATCAGTTGATATATGAAATCGCAATGACCAATTAGGTCCCCAAATAATGGGTGCAATTGAAAAGTTTTCTTTTAATTTTTTGAATTCATTTTGACAGTTATTTGTCCATTGGAATTCCACATATTTCGCAAGTAACTTGAATAATGGCAAAGCTATTTTACTAAAATTTTCAATAAATCTCCTATAGTAGCCTACAAAATCGATGAAACTTCTTACTTCTTTTTGTGTTGTGGGTGGTATTAAATTCACAATGACTTGAATTTTTGCTGGGTCCACCTTAATTTCTGAAGAAGAAATATGGTGTCCCAATAATATTCCCTTAGTTAACATCATAAATCATTTTTCATTACTGAGTGATAGATTTGTCTCTATGAATATTTTCACAACTTTTTCAATATTTTATAAATTATCATCAAATTTTCCTCCATACGAATTGAAATCATCCATGTAAACCTCTACACACTCAAGGATAAAATCAACAAAGATTGTGAGGAATGCTCTCTAAAAAGTAGCAGGTGCATTACATAAACCAAAGGGTAAGACATTGTATGCATATGTTCCCCATGGGCATGTAAATGTTTTCTTATCTTGGTCTTCCAATGCTATCTTTATCTGATTGTGCCCACTAAATCCATCAAGAAATGAAAAGAATTTCTTCCCAGCTAATGAATTTATAACTTGATCATAAAATGGTAAAGGAAAATGATCTTTTAATGTAACCTTATTGAGCTCTCTGTAACCTAAAAAAATTCTCCACTTTCCATTTTTCTTAGGTACCACAACTAAGGGTGAAACCCATTGACTATCAGAAATAGGATAGATAAATCCGACTTGTAACAGTTTCTGTAATTCTTCTTTCACTATTTCCTTCATCATAGGATTCATCCTTCTTTGTGTTTTCCTTACAAGTTTAATTTGATCATCAGTTTAAATGTGATGGATACATGTCTTTGGATGATTCCCCCGCATGTCTATGTAATCCCAGGCAAAAGATTTTGAGTATTTTTGTAGCAGTGCTATTACCTCTTGCTCTTGTGATGATTGTAAGTTATTACCGATATTCAAATTTCTCCCAAGACTGATCTCAATGATTTTCATCTTTGAATTGGCAATTGAGTTAACAGGGAAAATACTTTCAAATGTATTTTGCAGTGATTGTATAGTACAATTTTTCTGAAAACAATGATTTAAAAGGTGACTTGCAGCTTCATATTGTGTTATTCTAAGCTGCTCTGAAATGTTTGGTTCTGAGATGAAAAGATCTAATATGTCATCGTTTTCTTCCTCCTCTCTAAAATTATAAACTTGATTAATACTAAGAACAGATTGAAGTTCTTGTTGTTCTTCTCCATCAAACCATGATAATAAATAAAGAGATTGAGCGAGAGGATACAATGTAACATGTTTTATTTAATCTTGATGTGCA
Source organism: Pinus albicaulis (assembly GCA_034641835.2). Lineage (NCBI taxonomy): Eukaryota > Viridiplantae > Streptophyta > Pinopsida > Pinales > Pinaceae > Pinus > Pinus albicaulis. Next base: position 1,164,283,190 of record CM076575.1, on the reverse strand, counting down.
AAAATCATACTTCATGACCTGCATCCAATGTAAGCATCTGCAGTGGCTAACCATGGTCTGCCTAAAATTAATGGATGCCCTCCTAGATTTTTTTTTGGCTGCAAAATCAGGAAGTCTACAGGATACTCCCATGAATCCAGTGAGACAATGATATCTTCTAATATACCTTCTGGTACAACTTTAGATCTATCTTCAAGTTCTAAAACTGTAGTAGTAGGTCTAATGTTGTTTAAGTTCAAATGTTTCATAGTCTCTGTAGTCATAACATTATAGCTGCTCCCAAGTCTACTTAAGTGTTTGGCACTGAAAATTTGTTGATCGAAATGGTAACCATAGGGATCCCTAGATCAACATATTTTTCAATGGTTGTATTTGTAGACATGAGACTAGTTATACTTCCAATTACTTGGATTGTAGGTGGATCGCTTTTTCTTCTGCTAGATTTCTTGATGCATAATTTCTTTATTGTTTTTGCATATATTGGAATATCCTTAATTTCCCGCAATAAAGGAATTTTGACATATGTGTTCTTCAATTCATCCATAATATCAAATTCAGGCAGAGATATTGGGATTTTCTGTTGTACTAAACTCTCTGGATATGGTGGAGTTTGAGTCATAATAGATTTACCCTTATGAATTTGTTGTTCTGGTTGAGATTGTTGACTTTGTTCTCCTTGTTCAGTTTGTTCTTCTATTATCGAAGGAGAATCTTTATGTAACACCTTCCTAGACCTTAAGTGGACATATTGTATGGGAAGAATAGAATAGGTAGGATAATATGTTGCCTCTTCCACATTGTATGCTGGTCTATACACTTTGTTACTTGGATTAGCTACTGGCTGAGCTAGAAATTGTGTTGGTCTAGGAGGTGGTTGGTTAGTAGGCAGCTGAAGCTGCTGAGGTTGAGTTAACATTGGTTGATTTTGGGGCGGAAATGGCATTGGTTAATGTTATTGGAATTGTTGGTATTGAGGAAATGGTTGTGGAGGGTATGGTTGTTTATATTGATACTGTTGAGGGTACATATGCTGAGGTGGCTAGTTTCCATAACCATATCCCCTCCAACCTTGTGCAGGTTAGTTTTGATATTGTTGTGGAGGCCAAGCCTGCAATGGCATTGGAGTGTTCCATGAATTTTGAGGATATTGAAAATTCTGGGGGTTTTGTTGAGGGAACTGTTGAGGCATCCTTGGCTGCCAAGGTCTCCTTAGTGCCATATAGTCGAGAGAATCTACCCCTTGCACTTCTTCCATTTGCAACTCTTTTAATTTAGGACAATTTTCTGTTGCATGATTTTCTGTGCAAAGTCCACACACTTGTATAACTTGCAATGGACATTCCCTAAGTGGATGCTTTTTCCTACACTTTGGATAGAAGATTGCTAAGATTTCATCTTGTTCTTCCTTCTTCTTCTTAGCTTTTAAGACATCTACTTGTGTTCCCAAAGTGCTCAAGAGATATGTTTTGAAATTTTCTAATAAACTTCCTATCTCTCTTCTTGTTACTGCACTTGCTGCAGATTTGGAAGCCCTAGATGTAATATCTCTCTTTCCACCCTTTTCTCTTCCCCTAGAGTATTTCTAACAAAGTTCAACAATTTCTTCAAATGGTAAATTGGAGATATCTCTTTTTCCCATCACATTAAGGATATATAAATATTCATCTCTGATACCCCGAAGAAAGGTTGTACGAATGGTATCGGGATTTAGAGAATGTTGTTTGGATTTTTGCAAATTGTAAAGAAATCTTTCCAAATATTCCTCCAAACTTTCATTTTCTTGTTGTGTCATTCTAAAAATGTCTTCTTTTGAGTCTCTAGCCCTGCAGTAAGCTTGATACTTTTTAAGAAAAAATTTCTTCATATCATCCCAAGAAGCTATTGTATGTTCTCCTAAACCCATAAACCATTTCAATGCTACTGCTTTTAGAGTAGCAGGAAAGAGTTGAAGCTTGTGCGTATCATTCGTGTATCCATAAGTTCTACATAAGATATCAAAATCTAACATGAATGCATCAAGATCTTCTGTTGACGTTCCATAAAATTTAGGCAATACAGAAGGTGGAATGTTTTTCATTTTCACTTCTTCTCCTAATATTGCTCTTGCATCTAATATTGGAAAGCCAAAAGTAGCTTCTTGATCATTGTTATTTTCTTGTTTATTATCATGTAGTCTTCTCTTTTGATTTTATCTTCTTACATCTTCTTCTATCTTTCTTAGTGCTTATGTTATTCTATCTTCCTCTCTCTTTCTTTCTTCCTCAAATTTCCTTTCTTCCTCTGTTTTTCTTCTCCATTCCCGTTGTTTTCTCTCATATTCAATTCTTTGTTCAAGAGTCATGATTGGAATATTTGATTCTTCTCCTTCGTCAGTCATTTATTTTTCAAATATTTGTAGTGTTTCAATATGAGGTTGATTTGGTGTTTCCTCGACCACTTTGATTTGTTCAAGGATATGTTTCTCTAGTTGTTCAACAACTGGATTTCTTGTTTCCTTTTGGTTTCCTAAGGAAGGATTTTGTTTTGGTGATTTCCTTCTTTTTACCTCCAAGGATAACAAGATCTATCTTCCAACTAGAGTTAATCTTTGTCCCGATCTCAATTTTTCCTCTAACTCTTCTATAGTAGGTCTTCCAGCAACTGGTGTTGTTAGTCATGTGGATGGATGAGTTGTTGGGGGGTTTTGTTTCAGGAATCTACCCTTTTGATCTCTATCTCTAGGCATAAAGAAACATAACTTAAAAGAAAAACTAAGTTTTTGTTGTTTTTTATGCTTTTATATATATATTATCTTCCTAATTGACCACTTCAAAATATGCTTCCCTGGAAATGGCACCAAAAATGTTGGGTTGTTTACTGGGTAAACTAACACAAGTATTTATTATCAATCCAGGCTTGTAGGACTTAGAAGCATCTCCAAGATATATGGGTTTCAGCGATGATCAAGTTTAGAAGATGAATTATTAATAATAAAGGAAATGCATATTAAAAATATAAATTTAAACTAAATAATTTCTAAATTCAATTATGTAATCAACAACAGAAGAAGCTCCTAACTTAGGAGAACTTGTTTGTCCTTCTCTTACAAAACTACTTCATGAATTAGAAACCAAAACCACTAATGATAAATAGGTCAAGATGCATGAAATAATAACTGAAGAGGCTCTTAACTAAAGAGATCCTGGTTGTCCTTCATTACAGATTCATTCATCATTAATACGATTGTTAGAAGATAGGAACTTCAAAAAATCATTAAGAAGCAGGAAAGTTGAATACTAGCTCTAGCTCTTAATCAGATAGAATGAATGTTTAACTTAAACATTGGATTGTCCCTTCATATGCAAAGCATAAATTAGAATTAGATTCACCAGCATTCAAAAAACATCAACATATATCTAATTAACAAATTAAGCATAAAACAAACTAGTTCAGAAGCTACAACTTAAAATAACTATAAAGTACACTTAGCTCGGTGTGGGGGCCCTCCACCCTTGCCTCGCACACTATAAGTGATTTCAGCTACTAAAAATTCAGTCAATAATTCACCATATAAGAGAAGAAAATGAAATGGAACAATTTTTTCAATTAACTCTCCAAAGATTCAGAAATATTAAAGTTAAGTTACACAAATTCTACATATGAATCCCTTCAATGTCTTAGGCTTAAATAGATAAAATATGAAATGAACTCTTCTAAAATGTCTCCTACAACCATGGCTATCCTTATCCTATATAATCAGGTCGAGCCCATCCATCTAATCCCTCAAAATCTATAAAATCCTATAAAATAAGAAATTTGACCTATTTCCTAGGGATCTCCATAAAAACAAGTATTGTTTGACCGTCTTTGACCAGGCCTGTCTAAGATCGGTTTGACTGAATTAACAGGTGTACATTCAATCTTAGTTCCCAATATTTATATAAATGTATCCAGCTCGAGCCCAAGTGTCCTAAAAATATGACAACTATGAAGCCATTACGGGAATTTTTGGTTTGGTTCTAAAAATGCACTTAAATTCATTTTTTATTAAAACTTCTAAAAATTGAAAAACTTAATTTAAATACCTGGATATGCATTAATTAGGAAAAATAGAGTGAATATGATGGTGTATGGATGGATATCATGGTAAATAAAGTTTATTTTCTTAAACAAAATTAGATAAAAAACGAGGGCCAACAGGCCCATTGTCAACAACTCCACATGACTCATGCTCCTCAGAGGCATCCTCATATGAACCCATGGACTCGTCCAAAGAAGAATCCTCACCCTGAAAGTCAGAAGGGATACCCTCCTTCTCTACCTCTGTCATATCCTCAGCGTTACTCAATCATGCGTGGTCAAGTCCCCAAGGTCCCTTGCAGATGAAGCAAAGTCCCTTCCTTCTCAGTTCATTCTTGTTACATGGTCCATCAATCCTGAGAAGCTCCTCCCTGGTCAACTATTTCTAAAACAATCTAATATTATTCTCAACCAACCTTTCTGCTAGCTCATAAGCAACAGGTGAGATTAGTTGTTCTCTCCTCCAAATTCCCAATAACGTAGTCTGTAACTCCCTCCAAATTTATCACGATCTCCCATAACTGAAGAAAAAATGGATTTCATGTGTGTTATGACTATGTCAGTGTGGTGTTTCTTAATGTTAAAGAAACATTGGAACATTTGTAGAATCAATCCATCACACTCAATATCAAACATGATCTCATAAGTCATGGTCATGACCATGACTTCTAAAACCTCATGCTTCTTCCCAAGGGGAGAGCCTGTGTTGTTTTCCAAGTCCCAGAAAGACTCAACTATTAGTCTGAAAACTCTCCTCATAACATCATCATTGTAAGGAGCTATAGGGGTGGTTAGTCTCATGATGTTACTGAGACAATACGCAACTACAATTATAAACCCTTCACAAGATTCCTCCAAAAACTTAGGGTGTATGAGAGCACGCATAGTTGGTTTTAATGCCCAAATTGGTTTTCTCCCTTATAATTGTCTCACTTCATAAAGGAGTAAATCTAGTTCATCCAGTTTGAAAAGGACTCTTCATGTGATCTTCATGTCTTTCAAATATGTTCCAAGTGCAAGGATTTTGTTTCCAATGCTCGGCTTCTTCTGCAAATAATTTGGTTGTTCTTTCTGAAAGATGGCATAGACTCCTCTTGATAAAGGTCTGTTGTCTTGCTTGGATTTCTGGTCCAATGTTGCTCAGAGGTTTAAGGAACCAATTTATGTGTTTAATATTCTCAATTTGTTTAGTAATTCCTCCATGATTTAGCCCAATGATAACAAGTATATTAAGTTGACTCAACCTCTACTCAACTTTTCATGGCATCCATAATCAACATACTTAGACTATGAATATACAATGCACATAGAAATGCAGGGCTACTATAACATACCAATATAATTATTCAGCTAACTCATAGAACCTCACACTACTCTTAATAATACCCTGCACCAATAAATAAATCTAGCTCCAAAAAATAATTTAGGCTCTGGAAAATAAATTGGGGCCCTGTAAATAAACTAAGCTCCATTAATAAATTGGGCTCTAGCAAAATAATTTCTTCACAACAAAAATAATTCATCCCAACAAAATAATTTCAAACTTGGACTTCCCAAAACAATCTAAACAATCCCAGGTGAGAAAAATGTTGCCCTTGATGCAAGGAAATGGTCTCTCCTCAAGCTCTACTCTAACCCTAGCAATTCCACAACTATTGGATGGAAGGAACCCCTTTTTGAGCCTCCAAAAGTGCTCAGAAAAATCTACAAAACTAATCTTGGTCTCTCCACCATAAACCCAGAAAAACCCATAAAGGATTTTGGCAAATTCTATCGGCCACCCAGGACCCAAAAATTCAGCTCACTGTTACCCCACTAGTTTCCAAATAATTATAATGTTTGGGGCACGAAAAATACCCCAAAAATTTCGAAAATTAGAAGCCAACTCCTTGACCCCTCGCCGATAAAACCCAGAAATTTTTTGGATTAATTTTGACCTCCAGAAATTACCCAAAATTTATGCAATTACCAGTTGAATAATAAACGTACTGATGAACAAAAAGGATATTTTTGGCCTGAATATTGCCTAGAAAATTCTACAAATTTAACCATGGACTCCTCTCAACAAACCCACAAAAACCCAAAAATATTTTGAGCTAATTCCAATGACTCAAAACGCTCAAATAATGGGAAAATCCCAACTAACTCAACAATTCGTCATGCTATAAGAATGATGATTTCTGACCCGAATATCACACGGAAAATTCCGATATTTTAACCACAAACTCCTCTCACAAAACCCAGAAAAATCTTGGGTATATTTCAGAAGATACAGAAAACCCAATTTAGTGCAATTTTTCTACTGTGCCCCAACCATGCACATTGCTCCAAATCAGATAAATTTGTACCACAATTCTCCTACATATCAGCCCAAAAGATTAACCACAAAATCTAGCTCAAATGAGATCAATTTCCTGCAAAACCTCCGAAAATAAACTAGGTTATGAAAAATAAACTTGACCCAAAAAATAAACTCAACCCCAATAGATAAATTTGGTTCTCACAAATAAACTAGACTTGGGAAAATAAATTGGGCTCTAACAAATAAACTTAACCCAAAAAATAATTTCGACCCTTGAAGATAAATTCAACACAGTAGAATAATTTTTGCCTCGCAAAATCAATTTGGCCCAGCAAAATAATATCAGTCCAAAAATGTAAATTCGACCCAACAAATGAATTCGGCCCAACAGATCAAATCTTGAAGATACGTTTGATCCCCAACAACAGTAACTCAATCTTCGGCATTGAAAAATCTTCAAAAACTAGTTCCTCTTGAAACCCTAACATGAGCTCCCAAAATACTCCACAATCTTGTCTCAAAATTAATCTATAATAAACCCATGAACTTGTTTTTTTTTTCAAATCAATACCACGACTGAGCCAAGATCAAATCTCTAATACCACTGTAATGTCCCAAATGCCAAAAGTTTGGATTGTTCTTAAAATTTTAACCCAAAAATACTTCAGATAAATTTTCCATCCATAAAAGAAGATTTCCATGTAAAATAGCTTCAGAAATTTATGTCGTCAACACCATGAACAATTTGCATAACATAAACCCCAATATTTATGACAAAAATGGAAAATAGAATCTATAACTGAATAATAGACCATGTAAACATGTAGAAGATCTCAACCTTATTTTATTAATATAGAAAACACTGGAACAACTAAATGGAAATGGCTGAAATAATGGCCTCAAATAGATCTACAATAATGTTGCAACTGACCTCCAAAGTCAACTGAAAATCCATAAACTGCAACCTGTGAATCCTAAATGGATTCACCAAAGGAAGAGATGGGTGCTCGTCCACTCTCACTGAATCACCCAAGGGTTTCCGTCCTGGGGCTACTATTGAAGTAGAGAACCAAGTTCTCAAATTTGTCACACAAGACAATGATCAAATCCCAGATATCTCCTAATTACCTCCTCCTCCCCTTTTATAGATCTGATGGATAGATCTCAAAGCCTCTAGAAGCATCTTATTTTATTATTTTATTATTATCCTAGAAGATTATCCATTGACTTTATCTTAGTGAATTTTTAATTTAATTCTATTTCACTTAAGTCACTTTTGGGCCTTTTCCTCCAATTAATTATTTTTCCTTTAATTAAATTCATTTTTATATTAAGGAAAATGGTAAATTGTCCACCATACTCTCTTCGCCCACTATAAGTCAGCTATTACACTATGGTGTTCCATCAAATAATCTTCTCAGAATGTCACCTTGAGCATAATGAACTAATTAAGGCTCCATAATAATTCTATTTTTTGAAAGTTGCTGGAATGTGACGGAACGGAAGACAAATTGTGTGCATGATGAACTATGCCAAGAGAATGCCATCAGATCCTGTCAAAACTCATCAAAACTCCCTCGGAACCCCTGATAAGATGAACCTGCTCCCATGGCCTAGCCATCCCCTGTCCTGGAAATCCACCCTGGCTATACTATGGAGGAAAATGAAAATGGGGACATTACAATGGCTAACATAGAGTCACCAAAGACATTGATTCTAGATATTTTTTTTTCATTGACTAGTTCCAATCCCTTCGACATGGCAAAGTACTTCGCTTTATTATTTCTCATTGTTCCAGGACCCTGTGCAAATTGAGAAAATACTTTTTCATCAGGGCCATAATTACCTCTCCCCCTCCCGCCTCCCCCATCTTTGATATTATTAATAAAGAAATTTATATTTAAAAAATTGCATAATTAAAAATTCTTCATTTGTTTCTTATTAAGACATTTTAAAACATTATTTATCTTAGGAAGTTGAATTGACGATGGCCAAGAAAATTAAGTGGTATGCTAAGAAAATTAAGTGTTAAGTAACTCAGAGGTTCAAGGTTCAAATTCCTCCAGTTTACTCGTGTTTGTAGAAGGAGCAGACATAGGCACCTAGGGGTTATGGTGATAGTGGTCAGAATCGGCCTTGTGTCACTCAAATACGAAACTGGTCAATTTTTTATTCCTCTAGTCACAAAAAATAAAAACAAAAACATTTTTAAAAATTTAAAATACAAATTACATCTTAATGTTAGAGGATTTTTCAAAAAGAGAAATTTTGATAGTGCATTTCCGAAATACTCATATTGAAATAATTTTAGACAATGTTTCCAGCTATTTGTAGATAGAGATATGAAATCTAATCTATAGGAGAGATAAATAGATCAGAGATACCAGAAGAAAAAAAAATCAGATAAATTTGACTTTTAGAAGGTCATAATAATCAAAATTTCACAAAAATTAATAACAAAAGTAAAAAATAAATAAAAAAGTCAAGAATGCTAATTAATATATATATATAATAATAAACTAACACCAAATAATTAAATAATTTAAAAAAAAAATTAATATGAAAATAAAGAATAAAATATAAAAAGAAAAAGAAAGATTGAGCCTTATTATATATATTAATCATATATATCTTTAAAAAAAGCTTATTAAATAATATAAAGAATAAAATCAACTTTGAATAAACATTAATTATTAATATAATAAATATTAATAAAATAAAATAAAACTACATACTCAAGAATGAATATAAAAATTAATAAAAAAATGAAATTATTTATAACATCCAATAAAGTATATGAAAATATACTTTCCATGTATAAAGAATATCAAGAAAAAAATTTTAAAATGACATATATGAATAATATAAAGAGAAATAAATTTTGACCAAGCAATCTAAATTAAAGATTTAAAAACAAATATAATAAATATTAATAAAAAACAAATAAATATTTATGAAAACAAATTATATATATATATATATATATATATATATATATATATATATATATATATATATATATATATATAATTTAAATTAGATGGTTCTAAAAATAAGAATAATAAATATTAATTAAAAAAAATGATTTATGAACACTAATAAAGTATAAGAAAATTTTCTATATATGTGTAGAAATTATATATTCATAATACTTAATATATATTTGAGTAATATATTTGATAGCTTAAACAATTATAAATCAATAATAGCGAATAGCAATTATAAATATAAGGACAAGCACCAAAAAAAAAATGAGAATAGAAATGAAAGAGGAAATTTTCACTTTTATCATATATGTTTAACCTTTTAATTATCAATAATTTTCCTCATATATATTAGTATAGATCCATATTAATCACAAATCAACTAAGCATATGGAGGAATCAAATCTGATATGCAAACCACTTTTAGAGTATAAATCTTGGAAAAATGTTTTCCGGAAAATCTATTGATATGCAAACCACTTTTAGAGTACAAAACTTGGAAAAATGTTTGCAAGAATTAATCCCTCTAGGCACTTGATAAATATGTGGTAAGATGCACTTGATAAATCTATGGTAAGATGGGTTCTTCTTCCTTTCAGGTATTGAAATATTTATTATGATAAACACACACACACACATTTAAATAGTTTATTTAAGTTTTACATTGTCATATTTATAAGGCAAATATAAGGTTGGTTTTTTTTTCATTTTTCCTTTTTTGTATCTCTATAAAGTTGGTATAAAATTATATTACTTAAGATAGACATCAAAATATTTTATTTATGGCTCCTAGAGTAAAATTGAAATATGTTTACCATATCTCATTCATACTACATTGTAATATTAAAATTATATTACTTAAGATAGACATCAAAATATTTTATTTATGGCTCTTAAAGTAAAGGTAAAATATTTTTACCATCTCATTCATACTAGATTGTAATATTAATGACGAACCTAGTAGGACTATTAATGTTTTATAAAGCTTTCAATTAAAACTAACAAAATATGTGTATTTGTTTCTGCTTTTTATTATATCCAATATTTATTTTTATTTAGAGTTTTTTTATTTTTATTTTAGAGGAGAAATGTGTCAACTCCACTTTGAAAACGAACACAATCACACATTTCCCTCATTCTTGGTTATAGAATGAACATCTACACCTCTGGACACAATGAGGAGAACAAACCATTAATCAACTAAACACAATTTTACCCTATATTCCAAGATCCAAAAGCAATTTCAAAGAATTAGTAATATCCACTAAATAAACACTATGCTTTCTTATCATCACTAAACTAAAAAACAACTTCAAAAATTCTTTTTAAGAACTATATATATTAAATAAGTTTCCAAATTTAACATTTTAAACAAGCAAGGCCTTTAACTAAACATTTTACAGATTTTTTTAAAATTGTCTCTAAACCAATTTTACATTTTGATGTGGCTTATACAACCACCCCCTTCCCTCCAAATTCCTCTCAATTCTTGGAGGGAATTTAGGGGCCCCACCCTTTCACCAAGTGCAAAAGTCATCCTACCAAAGCCATCCAGTGTTTGGGAGCTATGATCAGCCTTATAATAGCTTGACAAAAGGGAGACAAACTCATGAGATTAGCTAAAGTTTATGAATTTTTTTTGAGTTATTATTATCCTTTTAGTGTTTCAATAATCCACTACCAAACTCTCTAGTGCTACCTTAATCACCAAAACAATAGTACAATGCTTCATTCAATCAAAATTTGGTGTCTTTTATACCAAATTTGGCCTCCTTCTACCTCTATAGTGTTGTTGTAGTCACTTATCTAGTTCTACACCACTCAATTGATTTTAAATTATGTGCTAAATTTTCCCTTGACCTTTCCCTTAGCCTTATGGAAATTGCTTATTTATCAATGTAGCGCTATAGGGCCTCCTTCAATCATAATTTGGGGTGTTTTCACCAAATTTGACCTCTTTCAGTCACTGTAGCATAATGTTGCCACTAAAGTAATAATTATAGCATTCAATTTTTCATCAAGGTGAATTAAATTTCCTCATTTAACTCCTACTTAGCACCATAGCTCTCTCTTGTGCATTTTCTTAGTGTTACAGAGTCATTTTTGGCCAAAATTTGGGGGGTTTTTGCCAAAATTTTCCTCTCTAAGCCTCTATAGCGCATCAATAATCATAATTATACTAAAATAACACACCTTAAACCTTTAATTTTTTCCCAAATTTCTTCCTTGACCATATAGCTAGTTTTATAAGACTTTCTTTTCCTCTTCATTGAGTTGCATAATCAAAATTTGGAGGTTTACTTCAATTTTTAAGCCTCCCAAGTCATTGTAACATAATGTTAGTAATTAGTAAAGTTATATATCACATATTTAATAGCTAATATATTTCTACATCATATCATTAAGCCTTAATATAGATCCTTGGTGATTTTCATATAGTTTCCCCTAAGTTATGACACCTTTTCCTAGGCTTTCTTAGTGGAAAAATGACTTGAATTGGAGGTGAAATTCAAAGAAAAAGGGAGGATTTTTTTTAGTGATATAAACCTTATTGAAACCATGTTTTTATTTCCTAATAAATCCCAATGTAAATTTCCCTTGATTTTCCTAGTGTTTATCCCCATCAAAACCCCTTTGGTTTCATGTTTTAGAGCCCCAAATTCAGCTTTTAAGCTCATTTTTTGACCTCCCAAACCATTTTAGAATTGAAATAATAATTAATCCTAAAAAATATCACTAAATTAACCGTTAATCCAGTGACACTAAGTTTTCCTAGGATCCAAAATTGAGCCAGGATGTCGCCTTCAAGTTTTTCCATCAATAAATGGGTCTTCTCTTTAGCCATTGTGAAGCATAATTGGTCTAAAATTAAGGATAAAACAAGGGGAAAGGGATGATTATTCAAGTATCTCAAATTTAATTAAAAATCTTCTATTATGGCCCCAAAATATCCCAAATATTATCCTCTCTTGGCTACCTAGTATTTCCCTCACCAAAACCACATTGTTTCATGTTTAGGAAACACCTCAACACTATTTTTTTATCTTTTGGGATTGAATTTGACCACACATGTTCTTTCAAGATTCAACATATAAATAGTGTGTTCCTTCAAATAAACCATAATTTTCCTCCCATAATGACACAAGGGGCCCTCCATGGTAAAATGTGTGGTCATCTAGGTCAGAATTTTGAATATGCAATTGTGATAAGTTGAGGAGCTTCTCAAGGTTAAATTGGTAATTATTTCCTCCCCCTTACCTTTGAAACCTGCTACCTATGCACATACATAGCCATACCTTGAAGACCAACTCCTTTTTCCTTTTCATCTTGCATATTAGGCCAATATCTATAATGGGTATCTATTTTTTTCCATGATTATAAAGGAAATTTTAGTCTAGGGACTATCGCTTTGGAGGATAATTGAGATGAAGCTCTTAGATATAAGAAATAATGTACAATGTCGATAAGCTAAAACAGTGGCACTCATCAACAGAATTATTAACCTCAATCAATTGAATTTCAAGATAGGGTCAGACCCAATGAAAAGGGAGCATATAATTTGAAAAGTTGTTGAGTGCAAGGGATTGGTCCCTAAACTCCTTTATTAATATATCTACTAGGAGCAGGGAACATTTTAAGGATGAAAAATTATCTTGAAGTTTAAAAACATTGGCGAATCTCCCTAGTCCCTAATATGCAAACTATAAAAATTTTATTGATTTATTTGTAAAATTATTGAAATTTATAATTGTTTTTTATATGCTATCTATATAATGTTTGTGATTAGTAAGGTAAAATAATTTTATATTATAAATTTTGGGCAAACCATTTTTATAAAAAATGAAAATTGGTGAATATTTTTTTTGGAAAAATCATGGAAAATTATCCCACCTACGAATATTATCCCCTAAAATTTTCCATGGCTAGGAGTAACCTCTAAATTGGGGACTCAAACGGGGAATATACAACTAGTTGTAAAGTTTTACAAGTTGTAGATTAGTAGTAATAGAGGCCCTAGAGTCACCATAGGAACAAACCTATGCCTCCATTGTTGTCAATTGAAATTTGAAGCTAAAAAATAAATTGGAGAAGGATATAGTATAAATAATGAGAGATGGTCATCTACACATTACCATGACCATATTCATGTTTTCATTGGAGAAGTACATAACAATGTTTCCTAAGACATAGTTGAAGATCATGGTAGCAGGAAGAGGTTGTCACCTAACAAGGTAAAGTGATTACATCATCGATAATTCTGTGTGGTATGTCTTGAAGTCATCATGAGATTCTCAATTAAGGATCCACTCATATCATAATAGTTGTCAGCCTATTTCTAAGAGTTTCAAAACTATTTTATTTTACTTAATTTGTAAACTAGGGGAAATTAAAAATTTGTAACTGACTTTCTTGGAAGATCAATAGTCACATATAACAGTTTCTAAACTCTACTTATAAAATTGAAAAACTATCAGTTTGAAAGGACTTTTGATCCTCTATTGAATTAATTAGTGACCAAAGCCAGGAGCTTGGTACGTTTGTACTTACTTTTGTAATATTCAAAAAATTAAGAGGCCCTTGATGGAACTATAGGATTACATGCGTCGTTTTCTTGTTTGTGACTATTCTTGAAAAAATCATGTATGTGTGTGCTTTGTGAGATATATGCTACTAGGTTATGAGATGTTTTTTGATTTATATGGTTTCTCTCACATAATTGTTGTTTTAAAGAGTTTCCATAATTTCTGTTATGGGCACTATTATTCATTTTTTTAGCAAGTTGAGCACCTATTTTTGTATTGAATTATAGCTAATTTTCTCCTTGCCTATGCAACAATGTGTTTACTAGCTCATTTGATTCCTAATTGTATTCTATCTTTCACTGCTAGCTTGCTTAACCCTTTTTCCATCTTAGTGCACTAGATAGCTTTTAAAAAAAAACTACATACCATCTTGTTACAATCATCAACATCTCCCAACATTCCCAAAACTGAGAATGATTGCCGAGTTAGAATCTAGATGGGTCTCTCATCCCCATGCCATGTGAGATATATTTGGAACCTCATTTTGGAGAGTACCCCTAATTGTTATCAGGACATTTTGCCTTGTCAGCACATCTATGCATTATATTCTTATAATTATAATAATTTTTTATCTAAATTTATTTTTTTAATAAATAATATAATACAAATTAATTCAGTAAATGTTATAAGATTGACATATAATTTAATCACATAAATATTTTAAACTTAAATGTAATTTAATATTTTTTTTAAATAATACAAACGTAAATAGATAAAATAGCTACCCACAAGATGTAGAACAATTAATTGTAATGTCCCTTTTCAATATAAGTTACTATCTTTTATTTAAAATGTTTAATGAACATTTTGCAAGGAAATCATCGGAACATTTCATCACAAAAAGTTGTATTCATTTAAACATTAAACCCTTATGTAAAAATTAAACACAAATTCTTAGAATGCTCAAAAAAATGCAACCAATTATTTTAATGTTTTCTTAGTACTACATGCCAATCAATCTTCTTCCTTATGCAAAAAAAAAAAAAAACCTATGAAAATCCTACAGTAATGGCATGCTTGGATATATTAGCCATTGAAGATTGTCGTTGCCTCCAAAACAATAGGTCTTAAAAGTTGAGCCTAGTTGAGAAGTCTTATTGATTCCTTCTCTTCTCCAATATAAATTTCCATTGAAGGATCTGTATGACCCTTCCTTCCTCTTTCTCCAAAAAAGCACAAATGAGAGATATGATATGATCCCTCCTTATAGATTGGCTAGGGCATATACTTTCAATACTAAATCCAATTCTAGCTAGATAAGATTAGGTGGATCTTGCACCATCAAAACTACCCTCCTCACATTAGGGTTTTACCCTTTCTTCAAGCTCCCAAGAGATCTTAGAAAAAATATCAAAAACAATATCTAATTCCACATGCCTCAAAGTGAGCTCTCATCCTCCTTTTAATTCCATGTGTCATGAAATATTGAAATAGCATCGGTGAATGCCACAGGCCATCCCAATACCATGGGAAAATACCATGGGCCATCCCAATACCATGAGTGAATACCATGGGTCATCTGAATACCATAGGTGATTAAAAATACCATGGGTCCACTTTTCCCTTTGATGATCACTTGGAAAGGGGCATGATAGTTCTCTCTTCCTAAGATTGCTTGTCCTCAAGGAATTCTAGAGTCTACGCATCAATACTAGGAACCTAAATGAATCTAAAGAATTCATGTTACATCAATAAAATGAGATCCAAAACCTATATGTGAGGAAAAATTCCTAGATCCAAAATGAATATAAAGAATGATTGGCTAAAATATTATTGCATCAATAAGATATTATCGATCCCAATACCTCCTACTAACTCTTGCCCACGGTGCAATAAATCATCCATCATAAAAATCCCTAGATACCAAACATTGGTATCGTCATATATTGTGTATAAAATCTTTTGGTGAAAATCACATTCAAATAGAATTCGTCGATGCATTTCAAACCACCCAATGTGGTTCATCATCAAGACAAGATGAGAAATCTGATCTAGGACCTAGTTTAAATAGATAAGGATGCTCCAACTAGCCATTGTAGAATAACGACTAGTTGACTCGAATAAGAAATAAAATAGAACAAAATAACATAGAATTATTATTATATTTAATCTTTTTTATTTATTTAATATTTAAGAGATTTGAATATATTAAAATGTTTATATATTCTTAATAAATAATAATCTAAAATTATAAGATTTATTAAAAAAAAAAAAAATACAAGAGTATATATAATAATAATAAATAGAACTAAAAATTGACTAATAATAATAATAATGATAAATAAATAAATAAATAATAATAAACAAATAAATAAATAAACAATAATAAAGAACAGAAAGGGAGACAGAAATCGATGACCAGAGGAGAGGAAATGACACGAGAACTAGCTGTTATTCTACAACGGCTAGTTGGAGCATCCTTATCTAAACTAGGTCCTAGATCAGATTTCTCATCTTGTCCTGATGATGAACCACACTGGCTGGTTTGAAACGCGTCGAAAAATTCTATTTGAATGTGATTTTCATCTAAATATTTTATACAAAATTTATGGATCACAGAAGTCGAATTCCTAATATCATCATATATCCTGAAGGTGGTAGCATATTAGAGTAAGGGTCTATGCATGGAGTTTGGTTACACATTTTGGAAAAGCGAGGGCATGTTTTGGTGAAAAAGAGAGCTTGATCGAGCCATTTTAAGAGCTCAATTGAGTTGTTTGAAAAATTAGAGATAGCTCGATTAAACACTAAAACAATCCCTTGATCGAGCTCCTATGTAACCCTAGGTAACATAGGAACTTGATCAAGTTATGGGCTCGATTGAACCTTAGAGTTTGATTGATAAATAGGCTTGATCGAGCTCTAGGGTCAATAAAGCCACTATTTGTCATTAAAAACCCTGTCCAGCGTCCCAGAAGGTCAAACCAACCACCATTTGGAGGCCAACGTAGGTTTTCTATCATTTCTTGTCTATTTGAATTGTTTTTTTTCTTGCAAAAAGAAATAAATTAATTTAAAAATAAAACCCACATACAAAACCACAAAAACCAACCTAAAAAACCACAAAAAACAACCATGAAAACTGCCAATAAAACTATAATTTAGGTTTAAATTTTTTTTTTTCATTTCATTGTATACGTTTTCAATAATTGCAATCGTAGTATGATTGTGAAAATTTTGTTACTTAGAATCCTATTGCAACAACTGATTAGACTTATTATATTTTTTATTTTACCAAACAAATTATTTATCGTGGATTGCGGTAAATATCGAAATCAATACGCTACAACCATCACAAATAACTATTGTGGAAAATAAATACAACGTGGGAAAGAAAGAAACCCACACGCAAATAACTCAGTTATTTTTGGACCAAATGTCCCTAGAAAAACCCAATGCGGGAAAATTGGCTCAACAACTGAGTTATTAAGAAATAGTAAATATGAGTATAAATCTTTGGATGTCTGAACTGGCTATCCGATACAGATAAATAACTAAAAAATAATCTAAGGAGAAAATTCTCAATTCCATAGGCAATATAGCACTAGCTATGAAAGAGTTGCTTTGTGTTGCCTCTATGCAGTGACTGTGATACCCTATGAAATTCTATGCCACACAGCTAGGAGCACTCATTCTTTTCACCTATGATCTTCTGATGTTTGGAAACTAGACCCTCCTGGCCTCTAGAAACTCTCTTCGGCTTCTGGTACTGAATAAAATTTGTCTCCCAGCAAAATTGTGGATCTCCTCTAAAGCACTACACAGCCTCTGCGTGGCCTCTACACTGCCTCTCTATGGAATTGTTTCCTCTCTGATATGCACTCACCAGATATGGAAAATTTTCCTCTGGCCTTACTGTCGCTACCCCTCTCTCACTGCAACGAGCTCACTAGCTCTTTCTCCGACAACTCAACACTGCTACTCTGGAAAATCGATATGTCGGAAAGTTCGATCTCTCTCTCTCTGTGTTCTCCAAGTGCCCATTGATTTCCTTCTTATAATCTCTCGTTGAGACATCAACGACCATGATTAAAACATAATCAATGGATAAGATTAACTAAGAACCGATCCATGTATTTTTCTAGAATATTTTCACCCGGCTTAATTAATACCCATTAATTAATCATATTTTCTAAGTTTAGACTTAGGAAATATTAAAATTTGATTAATTATTTTAATTAAGTCGCCTCGGGGTGAAATTTCCCCAAACTATTTCTAGGTCTTGGAGAATACATGTGTCTTAGCCTCTCTGCGAAATCTCAAGGCTAGAGCACATCCAATGCAACCAAAATCAACACTCCCTCTTAGTGAGGAATGTGCTCTAGTACTACTGCCCTCCTGATAACAATACTCTTAATATGTATGACCTCCTACTGTTTTTTTGATGTATGGCCTCACTACCCACCAACTATTTCACAAATATGATATATGTTGCATCTGTGTTTTTGCTGACCCTGCTGAACTACTGCCAACTACTACATCTGCACTATAACTCTATTGTTGTTGTTTCTACTGCAACATCTGCAACTCCCTCTCATATTTTATTGCTCCAACTGCAACATCTATAATTGAGGACTATCCAACATACTGAACCAACTATGGTTAGTGTTATGCATTTTTCACCTGAGTGCTGACTGCTACTATTCTTTGGGATGTGACTGAAGCCTTTGTGTTGTTGCTGACTCTGCACTGTGCCAACTTTGCATTGCATTGCTTAGTTTCTGCCAGGTACTAGCTACCGCATCTATCACTTTGACACCTGACTACACCAACTTCCACTAGTCGATCCTGCTACTACGTACTATGGGCTCCCATAGAAAGGTATTGATTCATGATGTGGACCTCCTCAAGAATTATTCCCATCATGTATCTCTCTGAGGCTACAAAACCAAATCACCCCACCTCACTCCCGGAGGGATGTCTGCAAACATAGTGAAATATGATATACCTGTATTGTTGCTTCTACTTCTCTGTTGATGTTTTTGCACTGCTGTTGCAACTACTACAATAATGATTTTGATCTCCTTAGAGCCTGAAGTACTAGCTTCCATAGGGATACTCCCTCTAAAACTAGACTTCTTTTGAGTCTTGATCTCTCAATGGGAAATATCTTTGCTCCCTCCTGGAAACTCGCATTGTCCTCATGTAATGGAAATTGGATTGTGTAGCTCTCCACGAGGAATATTTTGCCTGGAACTACACCTATATCCTGCAACTGGGCAATTTGCACTGCCTATGTCACTAAAATTAGTTCTGCAACTATCTCCTGGGTACTGACTACAACTAGCTATGCAATTGTCATCAGAATTAATGTCTTCACCTACCGACACTATGATCCTCCTACTACTAATTTTGTTGGGCACCTGTAGCAAGGATACTGATCCATGTGATAAATCTGTAGCAAACAGATCTAATCTACTTCTTTTCTAGGGATCCTACCAATTTGTGGCCATCTATGATCAAGTTGAAAATTCCCTCTTCTCCTCTGCACAGTTGCTACTAGGCTCTACACACTCCCTGCTGGAGAGGGAAAATATTTTCACGGCTATAGCTGCTTTGCGTGGAGAATTTGAACTTTTTGGCTAGAACTTTCCCTGAGGAAGGAATTACCTCAGTGTGTGATCTTCTTCCCGTCAGACGATATTCTGCCAACAACTGTTGCAAAATAACTGTGTCCAAGCTGAAGATTTGTTCTACAAGAAAAACAATGTTGCTCCCTCTACCTCTGACAATATTTGATTTGGAAATTTTGTTCCCCGTTGACTCACTCAGAGAAAAAAAATTCCTCAAAAATCTTCCCTGCTGGCTAATGGACTGCACAACCTCCTGGGGTTTTGAGCAGCTACCTACGCAGTGCCTCAAATATCCCTCTTTCCTTCTGCAACTGAGCTCTTCTTTCTTCGCCTGCTCTCTGATACCATGTGAAAAATCTGTTAATCAAAATCCTACTGCAACAACTAATTAGATTTCTTTTATTTGTTTTTTTACTAAACAAATTATTTATCATGTACTATGGTAAATATTGAAATCAATACACTAGAACCCTCACAAATTACTAATGCAGAAAATAAATTGTTAGGATATTCTGACACATAGGAAATAGTTAATAATAACTTAGTCTAGTGTAGAGTTAGGTAAAGTGTGTTTCTTTACCATGTACATTTGTAACTTATAACCCGACGATCACGATTTGTAGTGATCCGACAGTTATCTCTCACCTCGGTATTAACGACACTTGATCCGTGGCTTAACACCCGATTGGTCCATGATCTCTATTTAAAGAGCATGGAGGGTCATTTTTCCGATAACCGTTTATGAGAGAAACATATGTAACTTTTCTTTTTATATTAATAAATTGCCTAAAGTGGCCACATTGGCTCAGGCCGTGGACTGCTTCCCTCCTTGAGTGTTTTAACCACGTGATTATACTGGTGTACTGATTTGTGATCTGTTTGTGAGCGGTGACCTTTGGTTCTTGATCTAGGGAACTTACCTTGTAAATTCCTACATAAATACAATGCACGAAATGTAGAAACACGCACACAAATAACTCAGTTATTTTTGGACCAAATGTCCCTAGAAAAACCCAATGTGGGAAAATCGATGCAGTAGCTAAGGGTTTTACAATTAAGCAATAGTGAATCTAAGTACAAATCTTTGGATGCCTAGACTGGCTATCTGATACAGAGAAATAACTGACAAACAATCTAGTGATAAAATTCTCACTTCCATAGGCCATCCGACACTGACCTTAACTCTGAAAGATCTACTTTGTGTTGCCTCTACGCAATGACTGCGTTAGCCTATGCAGTATGTGTCACATAGCTGGGATCACTTGTTATTCTGGCCTTTGATATTTTTTATTTTTGGAAACTAGACCCTCCTGGCCTCTGGAAACTCTCTTCAGCTTCTGGCACTGAATCAAATTTGTCTCCCAGCAGAATTGCGGATCTTCTTTAAAGCATTGCACAACCTCTATGTTGCCTCTCTGTGGAATTGTTGCTCTCTGCTATGCATTCACCAGATCTGAAAAACTTTACTATGGCCTTACTATCCCTACCCCTATCTCAATGCAATGATCTCACTATCTCTCTCTCCGAAAACTTAGCGTTCCTACTCTAGAAAATCAATCTACCAACAACTTTGATCTCTCTCTCTCTCTCTCTCTCTCTCTATTCTCCAAGTGCCCATCGAATTCCTTCTTATAATATCTCATTGAGACATCAACGACCATGATTAAAACATAATCAATGGCTAAGATTAACTAAGACTCGATCCACGTCATTTTCTAGAAGATTCGTAGCCGACTTAATTAATACCCTTTAATTAATCCTATTTCCTAAGTTTAGACTTAGGAAATATTAAAAATTGATTAATTATTTTAATTAAGTCACCTCTATGTGGAATTTATCCAAACGATTTCTTGGTCTTGGAGAATACATGTGTCTTAGTCTCTCTGCAAAATCTCAAGGCTAGAGCACATCTGATGCTACAAAAATCAACATCATTATTATGATTTTTTATTTTTATTTTTATTTTTAATGATAACAACTTTATTTTATAATTATGTTAAGTTTTAATTTTTTTCTTAGGAATTTAGTGAAAAAAAAATCAAAAGATTTTGAATTTTTGTTATTTAAAATGCATTTTAAATTTCGAACAAATTTCACCAAAAATCTGCCCAAAGAAACTTCAAAACATACAACCAAACTATAACCAATAAATAAATTAATTAAGAGCATAAGATTGACATATTGAATATGGTTGTTGAGGATGAACTTCTATTTTTCAAATAAGAAATTGTTTCTCATTTCTTATTTTAAGTTTAAATTAATTTATATTTAAAATATTTTTAATAATAAATATAATAATTTGTTTTAAAAAAATCAATCACTTAAATAAAATATTAACTAAGAAACCAAGTTAAAAGTCCAAAATGAGAAAAAAAATTATTTAATTAAATTTTATTAACAATATTTAATTATATAATATATATAACCCTATAGCATAATTATATAACCATATAAGAGAGAGAAGGGGATCATTTTTATATTAGATAATATATTATTTATGGGAAGAGTATGATAAATGATTAGGTATAATATTATGATGTTTTAATAAATAATATTAAAATATATTGATTAAAAATTGAAAGATATATAATAGTAAAATTGTTATAAGCTTAGCTGCTTTTAGAAATCTTTAATCCATCTTCTCTCATCTTAATCCCCTTTTTTAGATTTCATATCTTCCCCTTCCTTGTACTCTCTTTTTCTTTTTTCCTAAGTTTTTTTCTCTCTTTATATATATATATACTTTTTAACTTCTCTCTCAATTGTATTTTTTACCTAGTGAAACGTTTTTCGTTTTTTTACCTAGTGAAACAATTTTTTTTTTTACTTTCAATTTTATCCAACTTCTTTTAATTATTTTTCCTCATCTTTTGCATTTATAATATTATGCTTAATTTAATAAAAAAATTATTAATTTATAAACTATTTAGTTTTTTATTAATAATAATTTAAAAATTAAAAATTCTAAAATTCTTAATTTTAATAACATAAATTCTATTTATATAAATTATAAATTAAAAAGCGTTATTCTACTTTAATTTTTTACTTCTATCTCAATTGTATTTTTTACCTTGTTAATTTTTTTCTTGTGACTATCTATTTTAACCACCTTTTATTATTATTTTTTCTCGTTTCTTTTGACTGTTCATAATCTTAATCTTATTTCAATAATGTGTATCCTAGTGTATGTCTTGTCATCTCAATACTTATAGGTTTGATCAATTCTCATACTTACCATTTGTATGTTTTCTCTTCCTTGAATATGTATAGGTTTTATTAGCTCTCATGCTTACTGTTTGTATGCTTTCTCGTCCCTGATGATGTGTGGAGTGTCCACCCCAAACCTGGAATAGATAACACTTCTACATAGTTCATATCATTAAGATTCAGACAATCTAAATAATTATGGAAATCTAAACTCTCAAATAACTATAATTATTTAACATAACACACAAACATAACATAAATACAACTATAGTTCATAATTACATAACAATATATATTTAATTATAACTATAACATCGCATAACTATATATAAGTATATACCATAACATAATTCTACACCAATGGATTTAATCCGATCATGCAATGTACTAAAATAAGATACTGAATCTTTCTACAATATTTGCGGAATATAAATAGTGATCGCTTAATCACATGCAAGTAATAGAAAGATGTAAATCAATCGCACAATACAATATTTTCCTGGGGAAATAAACTGCTCAAAACCCCTCTATCTCTATTGTATAATAAGCCAAGGAATCATGAAACAATACAATGCATGTGTGCTCACAAGAACCTCATACACTCTACCAATTGTCTCACACTGATCTAGGCACAATTGGACCAATACATACCCAATTTTCAGCCCACCTTCAGCCTGCCTTGCTCATGTAATCCCTAGGAAAAATAATTCCTATTAAATAGGAATTCCAACCTTCCTTGACCATAGAATCCTTCATGGGCATCCTACGGCTTTATAATTGCACCTGGGAAGTTCGATAATAATACAACTGATAGTTTACTTCCCTTTAACCTTTGTATCAACTGGGTCTCCATTAGATTTGACATGCATGCAGCTAATAATAGAAAATCATCAGTTACTTGGTAGATCACTACTTGTGAATTAAATATAATTTAATTCACTTGACCTTCCACTAGCTCATCACTCAGTTATAACTATTTAAACTGATTTTAACTCAATTAATTTGAGTTAATTGACTACACTCACACCATGCTAATGCTACAACTGCAACTGGACCCTCTAAATAACATAATCACTCTGCATGCCTCACCTTTGACCCTCAACTCAAAATTATCAAGTTAACTAAGTATATCTCACTTATTTAACTATTACAAGTTGTTATGAGATAAGATTACAATTTATTGTCCAATTTATTTAAGGGATAAATAAATTAGACATCCACATTTAGCATTAATGTGTCATTGAATTCCTCGCCCATGTGTGACTGGAATCCCACACTAGTATGTGGTGCATTTTCTTGTTGAATTTCAAAACTTCCTCTCAACAAGAAAAGGGATTATCAACTACCCCAGTCTTGCCTATATGGTATTTTAATTTTCTCTTTTCAAGCGACTTCGTCAAGATGCCTGCATCCTGATCCTCCGTGGGAATGTATTGCAACAACATAATGCACCTCTGAACACAATCTCTGAGATGGTGGTACCAGATGTCAATATGCTTGGACCTGTCATGGAATACCGGATTAACCGAGAAATTTATGCAACTCTTGTTATCACAATGTATCACCATCAGATCCATCTAATGACCAAACAAACCAACAAGTATCTTCCTCATCCAGATGGCCTCGCGTGAAACCTGACTAGCTACCATGTACTCTACCTCGGCTAAACTGAGTGAAATTGATCCCTACTTCCTGTTGTACCGAGAAATTTTTGTTGATCCTATGCTGAAGATGCCTCCTGATGTGCTCTTCCTGTCCGATGGACTACATGCCCAATATGCATCGGTGAAGCCTTGAAGCTTCACTCCCTCTGTCTGTCTGTACCATAATCCATACTTTGTAGTGCCCCTGATATATCTCAAAACATGCTTCCCCACCTTTCAAAAGATCTTGGTAGGCTTAACCATAGCTTGAATGAGATGGTTAACTACGTAGCATATGTCTGATCGTGTGTTCACCAAATACATAAGTGAACCCACAAGCTACCTGTAAACAGTAGCATCCACTACCTCACCTGAAGTAGCATCCTCCTTCCTCTAGTTTTTTCAACAAGAGTCTCCATGGGTTTGTTGCCCTCGATATGGAACTTCCTCAAAATCTCCTTGGCATACTTGCCCTGAGATACAAATAGCTCCCCATCTCTTTGCCATATTTCCAAGCCAAAGAAATAGTGCAAGGGCCCCATGTCCTTCATCTCAAACTCTCTTGCAAGATCCTCTTTGCAAGAAGTTATGAGCTTCTCATCACCTATCAATATAAGACCATCAACATAAATTAAAATAATTAAAATCTTACCATCAACCACAATATGATATAGGTTCGCATCTGCTTCACTCTTTATGAAGCCCAACCCGATGAAATAATTGTCGATCCTGGTGTACCAAGCACAATGTGCTTGCTTCAACCCACACAGTACTCTCTTGAGTCTGCACACATGCGACTCCTTGTCAAAGGTCTCAAAACCTTCTAGTTGCTCAATGTACACTTCTTCCTCAATAACTCCATTAAGAAAGGTTGTCTTTAGATCCATCTGATGTATCTGCCACCCCATCTACGCTGAGAGTGCAAGGATGGATCTAAATGATGAGTGCCTTGAAACCGGTGCAAAATTATCCTCATAGTCAATCCCCTCTACCTGTAAGAATCCTCGGGCCACAAATATGACCTTGTATTTCTCCACACTCCCATCTGCTGCTTTCTTCACCTTGTAGATCCACCTGGATCTAACCACTGACTTCCCTGTTGTTGTTGGGACCACTTCCCATGCACTATTTCTGATAATGGAGTCATACTCCTTAACCATGGCATCAACCCATGTTGGTTGTTGCACTGCTTCCTCAAAAGAGGATGGTTATGTCACAATACACTCGCTCATAAGAGCCATGTATCCAGTATACCTATGTGGGGACCTTCTATGTCTGCATTGTGATGTAGGTGCACCTACATTCTCTATCGCATCTAGCATTAATCTTTCAGCCTCTCTGGTGTGCTTCCTACCATTTCTAGTTGATGGCTCTGCATGAGTGGTTTTTGCCACTCCATGATCCTCTACTTGTGGCTGCTCCACATCTTGAGGTTTATCCTTTAGAACTAATATTTTCTCTTCTTCATGCAAGTCAAGCTCCCTCTCAAGGGACAATCGCATGGATTTCTCCTCGTCAAATTTAACATCTCTTCTAACAACTGTCATCTTGTTAGCAAGAAAATACACCTAATAGTTGTGGGGAGTATCAGTGTACCCCACAAATATCCCAATCTCTGATGTTGGTTCGAGCTTCTTCCTGGCAACTTTGGTCACATGGCAATAGACAGATGAGCCAAAAATTTTAAAATATGAAACATCTAGTTTCTTTCCTGAAAAAGCCTCCTCTGGTGTACTCATGCCAAGTATCCGATGAGGACTACGGTTCTACAAAAATACCATTGTGTTGCATGCCTCAGCCCACAGATGCAATTGTAGGCCCTGATCATGTAACATAGCTCCCACTTTTGTTATGTTCTTTCTTTCTGCAACCCCATTCTGTTGTGGGTTATGAGGTGAAATCAATTCTCTCTGAATTCCATCTTTGGCGCAAAATTTCTTGAATTCATTAGAGATATATTCACCACCATTGTCACTCCTTAGAGCCTTCACCTTATTCCCTATATCTTTCTCTACTAATGCTTTAAACTCACAAAAATTGGAGAATGTCTGATCTTTCTTCTGCAGAAATAAGATCCAACACTTTCTAGAAAAAGAATAAAAAAAAAAATCACACAATACCTATGCTTTGCTATGGAATCTATTAAGAATGGTCCACACACATTTGAGTGAACTTTCTCAAGTATTTTCGTTGCTCGGTTCTCCTTCTCATGAGAGGTGGCCTTTGTATACTTCCCCTTGGTACATCCCTTACATGTGTTTATCTGCGCAAGCATACCCTTTGGAAGACCTGTATAAATCTGTAGCATGATCCTCAAAGAAACGTGGTGTAGATGGCCCAATCTCCTTTACCATAACTCACCTGTATCCTAGCTCACCACCTCCCCTGCTTTACTGCTCAATGCTACGCAACCATCTAAATAGATTTTGTAGAGGTTCTTCACATCAATTCCAATCTTCTTTACCTGTCTTGTGGCTTTGTGACGAAGGAACGCCTTTCCTTCACTGAAAACCACATCATATCCAATATCCTCCAACATAGCAACTAAAACTAAATTATTTTTCAAGCCTAGTACATGCATGGCATCTTTTACTATGAAAGGTTTACCTTATTATCTCTGGAAAGTAACTGTACCAATCTAGGTAGCGTTATACCTCTCGTCATCACCCATCTCGATGTGCATTTGAAGATCCTTCTCCTCCAAGATACTAAAGAGTTCTTTGTTTCCCTCCATGTGGAAAGATTCCCCACTATCCAAGTAACACATAGATCCCATCATAGTTGACACCATGCATGCGATGAGAGAGAAGTCCAACTCAAACTGTGAGGCCAAAGCTTCACCTATTGCAGCTCCCAGAGGCTTATCTTTGTTCTTCTTATTTTGTGGAAAATTTAGGGCACAGTGTCCATGATCATGATAGTGAAAGCATTTCACCTTTGACATGTCACGCTTCTTGCCTTCTTTGTCGGTCCCAGATTTGGAATAGGACTTCTTCCCCTTCCCCTTATTTACCTTACCAGCCAAGGCACAATTTTCCTCATCATCAGTCTTGGATGAGGATCCATCCATGGTACCAAATCCGACCAAGTCGCTCCCAATCTGGTAACTTCTCCCTCTCATTCACAGAGTCCTGGTAACTATGCCAGCTCTTGGGAAGCCCTAGAAGTGCTAGGCTCATCAATCTCATCTCGACATCAATTGAACTTGGTCAAGTATTTCTGAATTGTTTCGCCCTTCTCCATTTTGATTTTCTGAGCTTGTCCTTGAGTGCCAATTTTCTGTGGTCACTGCTACTTTTAAACAAATCTGTCAAGGCCTTCCACATAGCATATGGAGTTTCCTTTCCATGGAGACTCAGGAAAATATGATCTTGAACTCCCTCTAATAATATCCTCCTTGCATTTGCGAAGTTCTTCCTCCATGCTTCATGTTGCGCAGCATAAGCCTGATTGGGTTCAAGAATATCAGTGTCAATGAACTCTTTCAACCCATTATCCTCCAATAATGCCTCCATCCTATCCTTCCATGTAATATAGTTCGAATTTCCCTCGAGTGCATATTCAAGTCTCAAGCTAGTGAAAGACATCTTGGTCAGTTGTTAGCTCCAAAGAATGTATATGCAAATTTGAATGTTGTTCAACACAAACTCAATTTCTTCTCCACTATTGTGATTCCTGGCCTCTGATACCATGTAGAAATTACACCAATGGATTCAATCCAATCATGCAATGTACTAAAACAAAATACTGAATACTTCTATAATATTTGCAGAATATAAATCATGATCGCTCAATCACATGCAAGTAAGAGAAAGAAGTAAATCAATCGCACAACACAATATTTTCTTGGGGAAAACAACTGCTCAAAACCCCTCTATCTCTATTGTGTGTGCTCACAAGAACCTCATACAATCTACCAATCGTCTCACACTGATCTAGGCACAATTGGACAACACATAGCCAATTTATCAACCCACCTTCAACCTGCCTTGCTCACGTAATCCCTATGAAAAATAATTCCTATTAAATAGGAATTCCAACCTTCCTTGACTACACAATCCTTCATGGGCATCCTATGGCTGTATAACTGCACCAGGGCAATTTGTTAATAATACAAGTGATAGTTTACTTCCCTTTAACCTTTGTATCAACTGGGCCTCCATCAGACTTGACATGCATGCAGCTAATAATAGCAAATCATCAGTTACTTGGTAGATCACTACTTGTGAATTAAATCTAATTTAATTCACTTGACCTTCCACTAGCTCATCACTCACTTAGAACTAGTTAAATTGATTTTAACTCAATTAATTTTAGTTGACTAATTACACCCACACCACGCTACTGCTACAACTGCAACTGGACCCTGTAAATAATAGGATCACTCGACATGCCTCACCTTTGACCCTCAACTCAAAATTTTTGAGTTAACTAAGCCTATCTTACTTAGTTAACTATTACAAGTTGTTATGAGATAAGATTACAATTTATTGTCCAATTTATTTAAGGGATAAATAAATTAGATTCCCACATTTAGCACTAATGTGTCACTAAATTCCTCACCCATGTGTGACTGAAATCCCACACTAGTACGTGGTGCATTTTCTTGTTGAATTTCAACAAATTATATATATATATATATATATATATATATATATATATATATATATGTTCAACTTTCAAATGTGTGTGTGTTCAACTTTCAACAATGCTCATTGATGCATACATTTTTAGATCCATGATGAAAAGTGCATTTAAAGTGAATACAAGTTTTTTTTACTCTTTTTTAATTTGTACCATATTGTTTAATTAAGTAGTGTGTTGTACAGAAACATTTTCTTCATGTGCTTACACCTAGTACATGTCATATGTCAAAGTCAAACATAAATTGTCTTATGGAGTATTTGGTTGCATGGAATATTATTAGTTTTGCAAATAAGTTTATTTCATTTATTTTTACATACATTTACATATTTATACTCTATGAATAAAATGCATTATTTAGAAATGGGAAAAGGTGTCAAGTTAGATTTGATCACTTCTTTTGATTAATTTTACATGGAACTCAATACTCTGGTTGATAAATTATCAAAAAATAGACGATAAAGTTTAGGACTTCAACCTAGATTATTCTACTTGAGTTTAGAAATGATTTTCCTGTCAACATTCTTTCTAAGTCAACATTGTTTTCTTGGATTATTTTATATGTATTATATTAAAAAAATTAGTCAACATTTTTTTCTTGGATTTGTTTATATGTATTATATGTAACATGTAGAGCCATGGTCCTCAGAGTATGAGGGGATCTAATATACATGGCCGAGCTCATGATAGATCACATAGACTAACCAGAGTGTGATTTCCACTCAAATTCTGGCTCAAACACCAATCGAAGTGTCAGAGGCAATTTTATTGTCTCTATGATCATATTACAGATAGTGGACCATCTTCACCTGTTGCAGGTACACCTCCTACATTTTTTAATTCTCTTTAAACTTTATGTGTTTATACCTTGAAATTGTCTTTAATTTTTAAATCATATTTAATTGATGTGTTTGAATTTGATGTATATATTATTATGCTTATTTTTTTATATATCTTAAATTATGTTTATGATTTGCAGACCCTCAGTAAGGCAAAGCTTAGGATCACAATTTAGTGTCGATCCCTACATAATGTTCAAGAAGTAAAATTTTACAAAATCACAATTTTGATTTCTAGTTTCATAGACTAAGAAAATAAGTACAAGATTACTATGATGAAAGTCATTTTGATAATTAAAATAAACTAAAATATATCATGTACATCAATTTAATATTGAACATGGAAATAATTACAAATATGTTTCATACACGTTAGTAGAAAGTGTCTTTTAGTGCAATCAATGTATGCTAATCTAAATAATTAATCATTATGTTTCTAAAATTTTATATAGTTTTATGAGTTTTCCTTAATTTTCTTGGCTATCCAAGTATTTCTATCAATTCCTTATGTTAAGACCTTCAATTAACAACAACCAAGAAGTAAATTTTACCAAATAACAATTTTGATTTCTAATTTCATAGACGAAGAAAATAAGTACAATCTTACTATAATGCAAGTCACTTTGATACTTAAAATGAACTGAAATGTATCATGTACATCATTTTAATATTGAACATGAAAAGAATTACAAATATACTTCATATTGACTTGTAGAAAGTGTTTTTTAGTGCAATCAATATATGTTAATCTAAACAATTAATTATATGTATCTACAATTTTATGAATTTTCATAAATTTACTTGGCTATCCAAGTATTTCAATCAATTCCTTATCTCAAGGTTCAATTAAAAAAACACAAATAGGATTGAAATATTTTTTATTCAATTTTAAAAGATGTATTGTAAACAACAAATAAGTTTTATTTCTTTTGAGGGCTTAATCATAACATGTTATAAGTCATATGTATTGGAATTTAATATACCAAAAAACAATTAATGATATGTTTCTATAATTTTATATAATTTTATGAACTTTTCTAGATTTACTTGACTATCCAAGTATTTCAATCAATTCCTTATCTTATGATCTCCAATTAAGAACATTCAAGAATTAAAATTTTACAAAATAACAATTTTGAATCTTTCTAGTCTCATAAACTAACAAAGTACAATCTTACTATGATGCACGTCACTTTGATACTTAAAATGAACTAAAATATATTAGGTATCAATTTAATATTGAGCATAGAAATAATTACAAATATGCTTCATATTGACTCGTAGAAAGTTCCTTTTAGTGCAATCAATGTATGTTATTACAATGATTTTAATAAAAAGTTATTAGAATTCTAAAGTCATCCATATATATGTGTGTGTGTGTGTGTGTGTGTGTGACACACCCATATACCATTGCACAATCAACTCTTTTAAGTATTTCAATCAATTCCTTATCTCAAGGTTCAATTAAAAAACAAAAATAGGACTGAAATAAGTTTTACTTAATTTTTAAATATGTTTTATAAAGACGAATAAGTTTTATGCAATATTATTTCTTTTGATATTATCTACAAGATCTTAGTCATAACATGATATACTCATATGTATTGGAAGTTAATATACCAAAAAATAATATATGATAACATTTCTACAATTTTATATAATGTTATGAACTTTTCTAAATTTACTTGGCTATCCAAGTATTTTAATCAATTATTTATCTTCGGGTTTAATTAAAAACTAAAATAGGATTGAAATAAGTACCTCAAGGAACCTAAAGCGTATATAATATACATACACCATTATGAATCCATTATAGACCATAGGGGAACATTTCTCTATGGATTTTATTCACATTCAAATGACAAAAGTATTCAATTGACACATTTATAAATTACAAAATTCATGTGCTGATCACTTATACTAGATTAGATTACACTTGATTGTTATAGACTCAGATTTAGGGCTTGCCATTTGCGTCATCTACTCATTTATCCAATGGGTCAAAAGAATGCAAGTCCCCATAATACGTTCATGGTCATATTTTGGCATATTCCATCTCCTTGGTTCACATGTCTTTTTTTTTACTTCTATTTGACTGATCTGAGTTGCTATGACTAGATTATTGTATTGGAAAGATATATATTCAGGCACAAAATCTCTATAAATGATGTGACCAAACTGTTTTTTAACATTTTCAAAAAAATTACTCATCACAACTAAGTCACCAATTTGGTATGTGAATTGTTCATCTCCATACATTCGCACCAACCTGATTTCCACTTGTGTGCATCGCATCAAATAGTAAGCCATGTTCTCTTCATTGCCTTAAGAGGCAGTGATAGAAAAAAAAATAAACTATAAATAAAATCCAAAATATGTATTAGTTATACATTAAATATTTCAATTTATAGATGAAACCATTAATGATAGATGCCACATACCTTCCCTTACAACATTAGAGACTCAATCATGATCAAGTGAAACAATGTCCTCTTTATCGTGCATCTCTTTCCACATCGAAATTAGATGAGGTCACATTGGATTGTGAGGTACATATTTCCATCCTTTCACATACCTGTGTTTTTCACATTGATCAAGTCTACATCCATCAACACCAATGAAAAACTCACAAAAACATGCGAGTTTTCTTGTCTTGATGGAAAATATTTCACTCGTGTCTTTACTATTTATTGAGTATAATTTTATAATTCCTTCTACAATATTACAATAACAAGGAATGGATCTCTTCACAATGTCAAGTTCAACATTCCAGAAGAACCTACTCACAGGCCTAATAGATCTATGACCTTCATCTTCTAAATGGGATAAGCACTAGTTGACCACCTCTAATGATGATTGAATCAATTTACATCATGACTCAATTGGTACCTCCTAAGTGCTCGCTTCACACAAGAACCTAATCCATCATGCTCACCCTTTCCATGTCTTGTTTCAAAATAGATCCAGGTATATTGAATTTTTGTCTTCTCATGTAGTTGACTCAACCTATAAAAAATATTTTTTGAATTGAACTTTCTTGCACAACCATATGACCATATCGACTTCTTTTTGACCGATATGTCATTTTTTTAAAATGATTCATAAATCAGGTCAAAGCAATGTTGCATGAACAATTTTTCATGCTCACGATCATCATTGATGTAGAAGTGATACTACTTAATAACATCCTATGACTTGTTAGTTTTATCCCTACTATCAACATTCAACTATGCATGTTTGTACAGAACATGTATTAATATTGGCCCTTGGTTTGAGTGATAATACTCACTTTGGATCTCCCTCTGAGGAGAAATTTTTTAATTCTCGGCAAAGTATAAACCTGATAAGATTGGACCTGGTTGGAATATTTGGAAATAATGCTTAAATTCAAAAGATTTCCACCTAGACCTATGTGAGTGTTTGACATATTTATAGATATCGTTATGAAATTATAACACCCTCCTCCCACATTTACCCAAGATAACCAGTCCACCGGGGTAAATATGTGATGAGAGGCCATTATGATGAGATTCAACCTCCTAGGTCACCTTAAGGAAGTGGAACCGATGGAAGACAATCAAAATTACCATTCACACATCCTAGAAAACCTCTATCTTCCAACCAACCTTTTTGGGCACTTAAATCCTGAAGAAACTTGTCTTTTACTAACAAAACACCCCATTTTCTCCCATGAAAAGGCAACATTGTGACTGGAACCCTCCATTTTCTCCCACAGCAAGGCCATCCCAGTGACTATGGACTTTTTCAAGTATTCATGTGCCATCGACCTCAGATTTTGTGGCATTTTTTCAGGGCCAGGACACAGGACATTTCCTAGAACTCCATGAGCCTTCCAAAAATGATATATAACATTGAAACAAAGTTACTAATGAAAAAATTTGATCAATGACTTGACTAGACCCCTACTAGCCATGACAGAAATTTCGTCAAACTTGTCACAAATATGAATTCTACAGGATATAATAACATATATGAGAATAGGGTTCTCATACTTATCTAATAATCGCTAAGAAGCATTGATGACTTATCACATTAGTTCCATTATCATCTATTAGGTCATATATTCATTGTTCAATGATTTAAAAATAAAAACATGATGAGAGCCATACATCATCACTGTCATAAATCATACTCATAACCAACATATAAAAAACAAAAATAATAAGGATACAACAGCCATAAATTCCATATATGAACTAGTACATTTTCACATAAATCACCGAGGAAAGGAACTCTTATTAATGAATGCAAAGCTAACTAGGTTTTGGACTTCCATGTACCACCCAACCATAGATTAACTTAACAAATATTTCTTTAAGAAAATCACCCATGTGCCATATTCCAAGCATTAATGTGGGACTCATAACCAGAATAAACCAGGGCTTCCAAGCCTTAACCACCTCACCCTCATAAAAAAAAGCAGGCTTTACCACAATCCCCACCATATCACTAGGCCCTAAACAAGCATGGATGCCACTGGATTTATCCACCTACACCATGAGGAATTTTCCTGTATCCTAGTATCTAGCCTTTATTTTATATCCCAGCATTCATTAGTCAGGATTCCTAGGCCTAATCAAGACTCCAGTCTCCAGGATTTATCGCAATCCCCACCGGATCACAAGGCATGATCGAGACTCCAACCTCCAGGATTTACCGCAATCCCCACCAGATCACTAGGCCTAACATATGGCACACACCTCTAGGCTTTGCCATGTATTCCTATATTCATCGGTTAAGTATTCCTAGGCCCAATGAGGCACACAATATCTGGCTTTACCGCAACCCATAGTCTGGTTCAGGGGTTACTAGGCCAATGGATTTACCACAATCCAAAATCTCATTTAGGATTTACTAGGCCAGTGGCTTTACCATAATCCAAATTTTGGTGTAGGGATCACTATTCCATGTGTTATTTCTTTGAGATATCCACGTCACTTAGTTTCAAATAAATCCAGCTCAACCAAAACATGAGAACGCCATCACACATGGCTATCTAGAAATGGAAAGGCTAGGTTGAAGAACATTGTCACACATAGAAAAATCATGCCAATGACAACAAGAGAACCAAGAACACACATGTATAACCATGCATGCCAAAACTAGCAAGGAAATCATACATGCAACTTGATACCTACAAATAATCATGTTGTAGTAACTTGAATATGCTCTTCCTTTCTTGATCTTTGCTTATTCTTGCATTATTTTATTTTCTTGATATAATTCTGAAGTGATCTAAGAAAACTCTAAGTATTCAAGAGTGAGAGAGAGAGAGAGAGTAAAGAGAGAGCTCCAAAACTGAACTGACAAAAGCTACCAATTGATCCTCATAAGCCTTTTTTTATTAATGAGGCCTACATTTTCTTAAATTTTTCATTATTTTCCTTCACTTTCCTCCTCACATGCAACCTGTGACCCTTCATCTTCCTTTTTTCCTAATTTCCATTATTTTCATAAATAAAATGTCAATTAATTCCACTTTTCCTTTACAAATATTTTTCCATTTCCTTTTCCAATTTCCTTAGCCACAATAAACCAAATGAACACCCGCACTAGGATGTTTTTTCCCAACATTCATCTTGGAATAAGTGTCCCATAATTGTGGTTATTATTTTTCCTTTATTAACTTTTATTTACATGGAATTTTCACCAAGGCTATTACAGAATCCTCCCCCTTGGGGGAACACCATCCTCGGTGTTCAATGACACCTAAAACCAATAATATTGTTGAAAGCAAGACATACTACTCATGGAGCTTTATAACTTAGCTTGTTGCAGTATTTTTACAATGATCAACCTACTGAGAAGCCACCCAACATGACAACATAACAAGATTATAACCATAATGACATGACACCCATACCACTTATTAGTGCTTTATAACTTAGCTCATGGAAATATTTACATCCATATACATATGTACATATACCAAAACATCACACCAAAGAATATACCAAAACATTTACCAAAAAAATTCACTCAACCAGTGAATAGAGAAGGATACATATCCCACATCTAATCTGCCATCTCCCATGTAGCTTCATCGGGCCTAAAGCGCTTCCACTACACTTTAACCTACTCAATTGCTCAGTTCTAGAGCATGAGAATATTTATTTGCAAAATACAGTATGGTTATGGCTAGAATTATCCTTTTGAATCCACATGAAATACAGACTAGTCAATCACATAATCAACATCTTTAACATACTTCTTAATCAATGAAAAATGGAAAACATTATGGAATTTCACTATCGTAGGCAATGCAATTCTATAAGCTATTGGTCCAATCCTTTCAGGAATATTTAAAGGTCCACAAAACTGAGGTGCCAGCTTGCCACACAATCCATCCTCAATGAGTTTTTTTTGAGCTTGATGCACAAGTACACCTATTCCCAAACATGAAAATACTTAAAAAACATGTTTCGATCCACATAAATTTGTTTCCTGTCATGTGCAACCTTTATATTCCTCTTGATTATCTGCATTTCCTGTTCCATTTATTCCAACATGTCTGCTCCAATAAATATCGTGTTCACCGGATCGCTCCAATTGACGGGAGTATTGCAACTCCACTCATATAGTGCCTCAAATAGACTCATCCTCAATGAATCCTGGTAACCATTATTATAAGTGAACTCAAACAATAGAAGGTACTACTCCCATATCCTCTTTTGGTGCATCACATACATCCTCAATATGTCTTCCAATATCCTGTTGAACCATTTTTTTTGTCCATTTGTTTGTGGATGATAAGTTGTGTTGAAGGAAAACTCTCTCCCTAAACCTATAAACATCTCCTTCCAAAACTTGGAAGTGAACTTAGCGTCCATGTATGACACTATATTCTTTAGGACACCCTACAATCTAACCACATATCTGATGAATACCTGTGCCACATCACTAGTTGAATATGTAACCTTCACTGGAATGAAGTTTTCTACCTTAGTCAACTAGTAAACCACAACCATGATGGAATCATATTGTCTATATGTCCTCAAACTGTAATGAAATCCATGGAAATGGCCTCTCATTTACACTCTAGAATCATAATTGGTTGTAGTAGTCCACCTAGATGTTTACACTCTGCATTTACCTGTTGAAAATCCAAACATCTAGCCATGAAATTTACCATACCCTTCTTCATATTTGGTCAATGATAAAACTTCTTCATTTTTTTCCATGTCTTCTGGTATCTTGGGTGACCTGAATATGGTTTCACATGAAACTGTCTCAGGGTATCCTTCTTGAACTCATTGTTTTCTAGCACATATATCCTGCACCCTAAATCAGATCAAGCCATCTGCTAAGAGACGGTAGTCCACATCCTGTGCACCTGTACATGTACCTATACTTGTGCCTGTACTCTATTGTAATCTATGCCTAATCTCCATGTACCTATTATCCTATTGTCCTGCCTGTGAGATATGATCCTATAAGTTTGTCCCATAAGAACTCATAATTGTTATATGATTCACTTTTATCCACCTGCTAAGCACATCTGCAACCATATTCTATTTACCCTTGATGTACCTGATCTCAAATTAAAAATCACTTATCCAGGCCAGCCATATATCTTTCATGACATTCAGATTCAACTGGTCAAACAAGTATCTCAACCCACTGTGATCACTCATCAATAAAAACCTCCTTCCAAGAAGATAGTTCCTCCACATATTCAACGCATGGATGATCGCTACCAAATCAAGATCAAGTGTCATATAATTATGCTCGTGTTCATTCCGTTTCTGTGACTCATAACATACTACATGTCCTTCCAGCATAAGGACTTCACCAAGTCCTATCTTGCAAGCATCTGTACATACCAAAAATTCCTCGTCTAGATCTGAAATATTTAACACTCGAGCATTTGTCAACAATTGTTTCAACTTCATAACTTTTTGCACATTCCTTTGTCCATTCAAATTTATTACTTTTCCCCTACTGTGACGTAATAGTATATGCAATCCGAGAGAAGTTCTTGATTAACCTCCCATAATAACCTATTAGTCCCATGAAAGACCTTACCTCTTCCACATTTCTAAGAGCTTCCCACTCCATGATAGCCCTTATCTTCTCTGGATCCACTACTATACCTTCCTTAGAGACCACATGCCCCAACTAATGTACCTCTGTCTGAAACAAACTAAATTTTCTAAGCTTGGCATACAACTAGTGTTCTCTAAGCAATATCAATACTATTGCTAAATTATCGGCATGTTCTTCCTCATTCTTAGAATATATCACGATTTCATCAACAAATACAATAAAAAACTTGTCCAGATAAGGATGAAACACATTATTGATCAAGCACATAAAAGTAGATGGGGCATTAGTAAAACCAAATGGAGCTACAACAAACTCATAATGCCCATACCTAGTTCGAAAAGTTGTCTTGTAAATGTCCACTTCCTTGATGTGTACCTGATGGTATCCTGATCTCATATAAATCTTCGATAACATTGTTTCTCCATTCAACTGATCAAATAATTAATCAATCCTTGGCAACAGATATTTTCTCTTGATGGTCACCTTGTTCAACTGCATGTAATTGATTCATAACCTTAAAGTACCATCCTTATTCTTCCCAAACAATAATAGTGCACCCCAGGGTGATACACTTGACCTAATGTATCCCTTGTCAAGAATTTTGTTCAACTACAAATTCAACTCTACTAACTCTAGAGTGCTCATCTTGTATGGTGCCTTTGATGTTGGTGCCACCTTTGGTACCAACTCAATGGAGGAGTCCACTTATCTGTGAGGTGGAAACTCTAAAATATACATTGGAAATAAATCTTGAAATAGCTGTAAGATTGGGTACTTGCTCAATATCTATGCATCCTCATCCTCATTACCTTTATCACTAGAAATATGCAATGAAAATAACATATACTCTTTCCTACAACTGTGCTTTTATTGCATCGATGTCACCATCCTAACTGGTGTTTCCTTCTTCTTACCTTGTAAGGTTCTCTATTCCCTGTTGTCATCCAAACATTCAATGGATTTTTCATCAAAATCCACTTTAGTCCTATGAAGAAAAAACCAGTCCATACCCAACAACACATTGTATGATCCCAACGGTAATACATTCAAGTGTGTTGATGTAGGCATACCATTCAATTCAAAAGCACAAATTCTTACCCAATGTCAGACTTTGTTCTTTATACCTGTAGCCAACTGCACTAACCACGATTTTGTATGCACTTCCTTACTCAAACCACACTTATCCACCAATTCAGGGTTAACATAACTATAATTAGATCCAAGGTTAATCAAAATAGAAACAACTTGATCACAAATATTACTGGCCATCTCAATGATAGATTCATGGTGATTCGCCTACCTGTTACCTAGCACTGCATAGATACGGGGAATTATTTTCCCAACATCCCCAACAATATGCACCTCCTTTGCACAATAGATATGAGGCCTACCACCCTAATTCTACAGAGAATCTCTCTTAATATGTTCCTTACCACATGCCCAACACTACAACTTCCTGGTAGCATCACCTCTATTCTGTTGTTGTGACCCATGTCCCTTTCTAGTTATGTCGAACTTCTTTTATGGTGCAACATTATCTTTCTCTTCTACATTTTGAGGCCTTTTTTTGTCATTTAACTTTACCATTATCTTTCCATTTCCATCCTTACTAATATTCATTCTTATGATTTGATTTCTCATAACAATGCTTCAATTTTCTAATAACCTCCTCAAGTGATCGAGGCTCATCATACTCAATCCGATCTCTTAATATTAATGGAAATCCATTGAGAAATATTTGTACTTTATCCTTTTCATCCACAAGATACGGTACATATCTCAATATCTCCAAGAAATTGGTCATATACTCATCATTTATCATTGATCCCATCTTAAGCTCATAGAATTCCTTGGCTTTGTTGTCGTAGTACCTTTCATACAAGTATTTCTTCCTAAAGATTCTCTTGAATTCATTCCAACTCAAGTATTCTATCCTGATGTCTGTGACCCATTTTACATCTTCCCACCAAATTTTTGCTTTCCCTTTGAGGCTAAAGATAGCTATTGTGGCCTTCGTATTCGATGTGTACTCATGCAACTCAAATAATTTCTTCATCCCAAGTGTTATCACCAAAATCGTACTTGATTGGATGTTGATCAGACAATTTCAGTGTAACTATTTCAAACCAATCTTTTGACTGAGGCTTAGCCTCCTCAGCCTGATAGGGCTCTCTCAAGGATTAATGATATGGAATAATGATATAGATAGATGGATAACTCTATGTGTCTTGATTTTGTATGTTTACAGGTTCAACAGATGGAGGCTTGCTACCATTGGGCTATGGAGTCAGTGGCAGGGATAAAGATAACAATAGCTCTTCTTATAGAAACTGAGGCTTGTATATACTTCAATGAAAGAGTGACACATTCAGGAAAATCCCAATAACTTGAGGTTCAAAGGAAGTCAGAGCATGTGATACATGAATTCTGAGTAATGATACATCAAGGTATTGAAAGGAAAGTATTAAAAGAGATTCATCAAAGCTCAACACTTAAAGGAAGTCAGAGTGTGAATAACCATGAATTCTGAGTAATAAGCATTAAAACATTGAAGAAAACCTTTCAAAGATAGGACCCAAAAACTCATTTGACCATAGTTCAACACTTAAAGGAAGTCAGAGCATGATAAACCATGAATTCTGAGTAATAAGTATTAAAACTAGCAAAGGAAAACATTTCAAATATAAGATATAAACTCATTGAAATACACTAAGAATCTCATGTCCAGAAAATTTAAATTGCTTCTGTATATATCAGTCAATCCAGAGCTTTACAAAAGTAGTCTTTTTGATAACATTTTCCAACCTTTGTTACGTCGAAGTCTTCACTACTTATAGGAATCTAGCCTTTACATCCAGTCTGCCAAGTGGATATACCATTAAACTCCATTACTCTAACAAAATCTAACCACTAACTAGATTTTTTACAACTAGGACTAACACCTTTCGAATTAGGATTTAGAGTCCTATTTGACTCAAACACCTACTTATTACATTTAAACTGAAGATGATCCAAATCTTCCTTGAAAGGAATCATGACTTTCAACCATGTTGCCCATAAACAAGAATTTAATACTCTAACTGTCTTCGTGATGTTTCTCTGCCTATTATTAAGGAGTTGTCAGTTTGATGATTTAGCAATACAGTGAACTGATATCTTCAAAATGTATCCTTAACAGAATATTCCCACTTAGAAAACCACTACTTTGATACTCTTTGACATTTCCTTGACACTCTTTGTCATTCTCATGGAAAACAACTTTAAATATCCGTTTACCTTTTACCTTCTTCCAAAATTAGCCATCAAAATTAACCTTGCTGTGAAAACAGAGTTTTGAACTACTTTCGTAGCTAGTTTCGTTGCACAAGCAAAAAAAGGTGATATGTGGTGATCCTCTACTATTTTTGACCATTGGAGGGTGTTAAGTGATAAAAAATAATTAAATACAACCCTTAAAGCTCTTTAACCATGTCATTTTAAGTGATTTAAAACTGAAAGAATTCTTCAGAAATTCCACAGCAAAAACTAGGCTTCAAGCCTGGCACACGCTGCGGAATTGCCTAATTTACCACAAAATTCACACAATTTGGATTTTATGCCTAGAAAAGGTCCATTGCTATGTGAGATGATATTTTTAAGCCTTATAAGGAAATTTTGGTTAAAAATATCTCTTACCCTCCTCAAGAAACAACTTTTTCACCTTCAGCCACTTCAATAACCAATAAAAATGACTCTGTTTTTCCTGAAAAAGAAGGCTGCACTCATGAGCTCATATCTCTCAATCCCTGATAGCTATTACAAAAATGGAGGAGGTTTTTGTAGATAATAATTTTTAATAAAAAACTCTCTTGGTTTTTTGAAAACCAGCTTCAGTTGTTCAGAATCTGCATTATAAAATCATGTATAAAACAAGAAAAATTCTGTATTCTAAAAATAGGTCCCAAAGGAAACTTGGAATCTCCAAATTGGTTGCACCGGGGAGAAAATTGAAAGAGGTTTTTGTTCCTTGTTATGTTCTTAGAAAAAACTGCCTTCATATTTTTGAAACTCATCTTCATTTTCCTGAAAATTCCTCTTGAAACCAACAGCTCAAACAGTCCAAGAAACACAAAAATCCCTTTGTAGCTCCTAGTAGAAAAACATGTAACCTGTCTGGATGA
Organism: Pinus albicaulis; assembly: GCA_034641835.2. Lineage (NCBI taxonomy): Eukaryota > Viridiplantae > Streptophyta > Pinopsida > Pinales > Pinaceae > Pinus > Pinus albicaulis. The sequence goes on along the minus strand of CM076575.1, from coordinate 1,164,241,129 downwards.
AAGCTTGTGTGAAGCTAAGGTCATACATGATTAGTTAAAACTCCATAGGGTCCTATCCAAACACATAGCCTCAATTTTATGCTTTCCTCTTCATGGAAATTTCCTTTTATAACCCAAACTGCCCTCTTAAAAATGTAACAACTGAATGGCATACCTCCTTTATTAAATTTCTTTGGTGTAGCCATCTCTTTCTTTTTTTGCAGCGGTGGCCTTCTTTATATTTTTACACCTGTGCAGTAAAATCATTTAATGGCAATGAGCTGTTATGGTAGAAGAAGGGTGGCATGACAAGGGATTTCTACGGGAGATGTAAATGACAGCAAGGTGCTTTGGTAGCAGATTGAAAAAGCGGTAAACAAAGTGTGAGGAATGAGGGATGTCTTTGAAAAGAAAAATGACATTGAATTCAAATGGTGGATGATGCTAAAATGTTCCTAACTTTCGAATAATGACCCTACTCTAACAGCATAACCTCGATACCTTCAGAGGTTAACCACTCATCATTATGCAGAAAACCGTTATATAATGACAACTTTCATAGTACATTTATTTTGACAAATGTCAGTTTTGCTACATAATTAATAGGTGTTTCTGCAGCAAATCTATTAATTTTGTACTAAAATTGCTACGGAATCAGATAATTTCTGACAAATGGCCAGATTTAAGACTTTAAGTCACTTTAAAGTATCTACTCAAGATCTACTCTTTTGATATGACTCAAGCTCATCTCTAACAACTTAAAACAAAACTTAAAACCTATGGTCATCATAAAATTTATCATTTCATGATGTTGTGCAACCTAAAGACCAACTTTACACATTTCAAGTTAAAATTTTGAAAATTTTTGGGTGATAACAGTGGCTCCACTTGGGATAGTGTACCCCTGTGGTGCACTAAGAACTATTAGCTCCAGTGCTGCTATCCATCCTTTAGAATATAACTCTGAAATTTTTCCAAGCTTCTCCTCAAGCTTTAATGGTCTTCACCTCGGGCTCAAGCTTGATGATCACTGCAGAAGAACCAACTTTGTACCTACTGAAAAAGATGCCCATTCACCTTTGAGCTTATTCACATACTCCTACCTACCCTATCATCTACAACTCTCCATTTTAACTCAACCAACATGAAACTTCCAATGAAACCAATCATTAATCATATCTGACATTTGCATCTCTTGACTGCACTTGAACCCAAAGTAGACATGATACTGTGGTGACCAAGGTAACTTAGAATGTATTTGATTTTCATAATGAAAATGAAATTGGAAAACTGGATTGAAAAACTCTTCCATGTATTCAGCTATAGGGTCAAAGAAGACATGATATTTTTTATGATAATCATAACATTATGTGACTTTGGAAAACTCATATATGCTTTGTTCAGCCACACAAGATTTCATTTGTATGCTATCCAACTGCTGTTCCAACTGATTCTAAAAAATAATGTATTATTGCTCATTAATATGATCATTATTTGACATAAGATGATTCAAGGAATGACATAAAAAATCAACCCTTTCTTTACCCTGATGGTTATAGAAACTGTCTTCCAGTATTTCCTCTTGTTGTTTGCAATGATTCTCATACTCCTGATGATCAAAGGACTGACAATTCTGCTGCAAATTTTCCTCAAACTCAGAGGATGTGACATGATTTTCATAAATATGCTTCTGTTGGGTTTCATTTTCATCTAAAATAGATGTTATCCTTTCTTCTTGGTGTTCTTCTTGGTGATGAAAGGTATAGTCACGAAGGGCCTCTAAAATTTCTTCATCCATGAACTCATCATCTTCATAACAATTCTCTAAATATTCAATAAAACTCACAAAGTTCTTACAACAGTCTTTAACCAGCAACAAAGAGGGATGACAGTCTTTATACATCTCATAAAATGCAACACGGAAATCAGCAAGAGAATATAATGAACCATTTGACAAGCTCTGATACCAAGACCATGCTTTTCCTTCTAAAGTGGCCATAAACATCTTCATGAGACAATCTTCCGGGAACTGAACCTTAAGATTGTGTACATGCATATAGAATCTAACCAAATGAAGGGCAGCATTGTCTTTCCTTTCATCTTTAAATATTGGAATATCATCTAACCATTCAACCTTTGGCATGGGATATGGAAAGCTAGGGATATGAGACCGATTCATAGGAGCATACCTGGCATTTTTTCTTACAATGGAATTCATTCTGAAACTTCATCAAGCTACTGATCTTTGTAGAAATTATATGCACTAAGCATGCATATGTCCTTGATTCACTTGATCTCACACTATTTAACTTTATGCAAAATACAAAATCAATTCCACTTATTGATCTTTTGTGGAAACAATTAATTGCACACACATTTGAAGCATAAACAAAAATATTCAATCGCACATAACACAGTTTTTAACCGGGAAATCCTGAAGCTGAAAACCCCAACTATATATTATGTAACATGGAGATCATATGAAAATCTCATACAAAGAATACAAATCTTATCACAAGCTCTCAGTACAGTACAATCTTCATACACTAATCAGGACCAATCTTGCAAATCCATGCACCGATCTTTTCCCTCCTGCTAGCCTGCCTCCACTACGCAATCCAAGCTGATTACAAAGACCAATTCGATGCAATCCCACTCTCCTTGACTGCGTTATTATCATTGGCAACTCCAATGTATATATAGATGCAATTCATGCATCATTATGGTAACAACAGATAGTCTATCTCACCCTTTCACCTATCTCTGCACTGGGTCTCCACTGGATCTGACATGCACTGTAGTTAACTGCTGTATTTTTCAGTTGATTAATGAGTTATTATTTGTGAATTAATTGACTAATTAATTCACTCCACTCTCACTAGTGTAACATTCAGTTAGACTAGATACAACTAGCTCAACTGAATCTAACTAAGTTAAACTGAATACAACTCCATGAACTACTCTTCCAACTCTGTCATAACTTTTCCACTTTAGTTCTAATTGAGTCCTCCATGCATGAAATCCAATAAACCCCTAGGAATTGCGTAATTCCTTTAGCCCACTGATTTTCCAAATCTTTTCACTGAAATAAAGTGCTCCAAGAGAATAATTTGTTGTTTATTGTCGGATTATTATTAAGAGCTAATCATAACCGACATGCATCTATTTTTAGATCAGCGATCTATAAATAGACTTTGCCCAATTTTCTAAAAATAGAATCTCATCTATTTTTCACATTTGACCAACCATCTACAAATAGCCTCGTGCTACATATAGAATATGCTCACCATGTCTAAAAATAAACATACACCTAAAAATAGCCTGTGTGGGCCCCAGCTAGTTTAGGTGATTATTTTCCAACTAAGATCAAGGATGATGTTTCAAGATGCCTCCTTCACTATTTATTGTTGCAATCTTCAACAATATTCAAGCAGTGGAATCACCCTCCAGTTGATTATTTGATATGTGGAGTCGCCAAAGCATAAATGCAACCAATATGTGCCTAAGTATATGCTGCTCTCAGACCTTAGAACTGAAACATTTTCATTCTTCCCAACGAAAATATACGCCTTTGGTCCCCAGCAACGACGCCAAAATGTTATCACCAAAATCGTACCTGATTGGCTGCTGATCAGACAAATTCAGTGTAACTATTTCAAACCAATATTTTGACTGAGGATTAGCCTCCTCAGCCTAAGAGGGCTCTCTCAAGGATTAATGATATGGAATAATGATATAGATAGATGGCTAACTCTATGTGTCTTTATTTTGTATGTTTACAGGTTCAAAATATGGAGGCTTGCTACCATTGGGCTATGGAGTCAGTGGCAGGGATAAAGATAACATTATCTCTTCTTATAGAAAATGAGGCTTGTATATACTTCAATGAAAGAGTGACACATTCAGGAAAATCCCAATAACTTGAGGTTCAAAGGAAGTCAGAGCATGTGATTCATTAATTATGAGTAATGATACATCAAGTTATTGAAAGGAAAGTATTAAAAGATATTCATCAAAGCTCAACACTTAAAGGAAGTCAGAGCATGAATAACCATGAATTTTGAGTAATAAGCATTAAAAAATTGAAGAAAACCTTTCAAAGATAGGACCCAAAAACTCATTTGACCATAGTTCAACACTTAAAGGAAGTCAGAGCATGATAAACCATGAATTCTGAGTAATAAGTATTAAAGCTATGAAAGGAAAACATTTCAAAGATAAGATATAAACTCATTGAAATACACTAAGAATCTCAGGTCCAGAAAAGTTAAATTGCTTCTGTATATATCAGTAAATCCAGAGCTTTAAAAAAGTAGTCTTTTTTATGACATTTTCCAACCTTTGTTACCTCGAAGTCTTCATTACTTATAGGCATCTAGCCTTTACATCCAGTCTGCCAAGTGGCTAGACCATTAAACTCCATTACTCTAACAAAATCTAACCACTAACTAGATTTTTTACAACTAGGACTGACACCTTTCGAATTAGGAGTTAGAGTCCTATTGTGACACAAACACCTACTTATTACATTTAAACTAAAGATGATCCAAATATTCCTCGAAAGGAATCATGACTTTCAACCATGCTGACCATAAACAAGACTTTAATTCTCTAACTGTCTTCATGATGTTGCTCTACCTATTATTAAGGAGTTGTCAGTTTGATGATTTGGCAATACAGTGAACTGATATCTTCAAATTGTATCCTTAACAGAATATTCCAACTTAGAAAACCACTGCTCTGATACTCGTTGACATTTCCCTGATACTCTTTTTCATTCTCATGGAGAACAAATTTAAATATCGGTTTACCTTTCTCCTTCTTCCAAAATTAGCCACCAAAATTAACCTTGCTGTGAAAACAGAGTTTTGAACTACTTTCGTAGCTAGTTTCGTAGCACAAGCAAAAAAAGGTGATATGTGGTGATCCTCTGCTATTTTTTACCATTGGAGGGTGTTAAGTGATAAAAAAAAATTAAACACAACCCTTAAAGCTATTTAACCATGTCATTTTAAGTGATTTAAAACCGAAATAATTCTTCAGAAATTCCACAACAAAAACTGGGCTTCAAGCCTGGCACACGCTGTGGAATTGCCAAATTGCCCACAAACTTCACATAATTTCGATTCTAGGCCTAGAAAAGGTCCATTGCTGTGTGAGATGATAGTTTGAAGCCTGAAAAGGAAAAATTGGTTAAAAATATCTCTTACCCTCCTCAAGAAACAAAATTTTCACCTTCAGCCACTTCAATAACCAATAAAAATGACTTTGTTTTTCCTGAAAAAGAAGGCTGCACTCATGAGCTCCTATCTCTCGATCCCTGATAGCTGTTAAAAAAATGGAGGAGGTTTTTGTATATAAGAATGTTTTTAATAAAAACCTCTCTTGGGTTTTTGAAAACCAGCTTCAGTTGTTCGGAATTTGCATTATAAAATCATGTATAAAATAGGAAAAATTCTGAATTCTGAAAATAGGTCCCAAAGGAAACTTTGAATATTCAAATTGGTTGCACCGGGGAGATAATGGAAAGAGGTTTTTGTTCCTTGTTATGTTCTTAGAAAAAACCTCCTTCATGTTTTTGAAACTCATCTTCAATTTCCTGAAAAATCCTCTTGAATCCAACAGCTCAAACAATCCAAGAAACACAAAAATCCTTTGTAGCTCCTGGTAGAAAAACATGTAACTTGTCTGGATGAAAGCTTGTGTGAAGCTAAGGTCCTCCATGATTATTTAAAACTCCATAGGCTCCTATCCAAACACATAGCCTCCTTTTTATGCTTTCCTCTTCATGGCAATTTCCTTTTATAACCCAAAATTCCCTGTTAAAAATGTAATAGATGAATGGCAGACCTCCTTTATTAAATTTCTTTGGTGTAGCCATCTCTTTCTTGTTCTGCAGCAGTGGCCTTATTTATATTTTTACACTTTTTCAGCAAAATCCTTTGATGACAGCGAGTTGTTATGGTAGAAGAAGGCTAGCATGACAAGGGATTTCTACGGGAGATGTAAATGATAGCAAGGTGCTTTGGTAGCAGATTGCAAAAGCGGGAAACAAAGTGTGAGGAATGAGGGATGTCTTTGAAAAGAAAAATGAGATGGAATTCAAATGGTGGCTGATGCTAAAATGTGCCTAAATTTCGAATAATGACCCTACTCTGACAGCATAACCTCGAGACCTTAAGAGGTTAACCAGTTATCATTATGCAGAAAACCGTTATAGAATGAGATAGCTTTCATAGTAAATTTATTTTGACAAATTTCCTTTTTGCTACGGAATTACTAGGTGTTTCCGTAGCAAAATCTGTTAATTTTGTACTAAAATCGCTGCGGAATCAGATAATTTCTTATAGATGGCCATATTTAATACTTTAAGTCACTTTAAAGTATCTACTCAAGATATACTCTTTTGATATGACTCGAGATCATCTCTAACAACTTAAAACAAAACTTAAAACCTATTTTCATCATAAAATTTATCATTTCATGATGTTGTGCAACCTAACTAACCTAAAGACCAACTTGACACATTTCAAGTTAAAATTTTGAAAATTTTTGGGTGATAACACCAATTAACCAAGCCTTTGCATCCTCTGGCTTCTTTAAATCTCCATCAAAAGTAGGTGGCTTAGATTTATTAAACTCATCTGGCATATATCCCATGTCACCCCTCTTATAAGGATGATAATAATGATAGTGCCTGTCAGAACCAGAACTAGAATAGTACCTATGTCCATCACCTCTCCTGTACGGAGTATCCAATATCCTACCATCTCTAATTGTGTCATCCTTTTCTGACTTGTAACCACCATGAGGCCTATTGCCATATGCCCCATTATTAATATCCTCTTTCCCATGGATGATCCAAAGTGGTCCCTCTCACTGCAATTCTAACAAACTTTGAAGGATTACCACATTGAATTTTTCTTTTTTATCATGTGCTTGCATGATTTTGTCATTGTCTTCTTTACAATTTATTATTTTTGCCTTCAAACTTCTCAATGTGTCTGATAATTCAGAATAGTTCCCACCACCACGCTGCTAATATGATCCATAAGGAGAATCTCATGAACTATAGTCTACCATCTTTCTATTCATCTTGATCTCTTTCCTGTAAGGTATACTATGTTAGCTAAACCAAATCATAAACAAACCAACGTACCTTAGTATAATTCGGGGAGGATATATCATCTACAATATCAACCAAATTAGTGTAGTAGATGTATAAACATAATCATAACATCATATAGATATCATCCTAACCATAGTCTAGTCATCAATTCATGACCCTATAAACCACACCTCATGACCTCATGCATGAAAATTACAACCATATTAATGCATTCTTAACAACATGTAAACACCAACATGCATAAATAATGCATAACCAATCATACACTCATGATGACACATTCCACAACAAGACCATCAACTTTCACATGGCGACACCACTGCAACTATGACCACCACCATGCATAAAAAATAAGCACAGGGACCATAAGTATAAGGGAAACATATGTAATTGCCATGAATTCATGACGAACACACCGGCCATCCATTCCAAAGGGTGAACCATGCTCTGATACCACTCTGTAACACTCTCCTCCCACATCTGCCCAAGCTAACTAGTCCACCGAGGTAAACATGATATGAGAGGCCACTATGATGAGATTCAACCTCATAGGTCACCTTAAGAAAGTGGAATAGATGGAAGCCAATCAAACTGACCGTTCACACATCCTAAAGATCCTCCAGAAGCCAACCAACCCTTCCAGGCACTTAACTCCTGAAGAAAATTGTATTTTACTAACCAAACACCCCAGTCACTCCCATGACAAGGCAATAGTGTGTTTGAAGCCCTCCATTCGCTCCCACATCAAGGCTATTCTTGTGACTGTGGGCCTACTCAAGTAGTCTTGAGCCATTGAACCTAGATTCTATGCCACATTTTTAGGGCTGGGACTCAGTCCACTACCCAGAACTCCATGAGACTTCCAGAAATGATACATAACACTAAAAAAAATGTATTAATGCAAACATTTAATCAATGAATTCACTGGACCCCTCCTAGCAATGAAAGGAATTTCTTCAAACATGTCACAAATATGCATTCTAATGCACATAAAAAACATATCCGAGAATAGGGGTCTCATACTTATCTAAGAATCGCTAAGAAGAATTGATGCCTTATCACATTAGTTGCATTATCATCTATTATGCCATATATTCATTGTTCAATAATTTACAAATAAAAACATGATGAGATCCATACATCATCAGTGTCATAAATCGTACTCATAACCAACATATAAACAACCAAAATAAAAAGGATACATTAGCCATAAATTCCACATATGAACTACTACATTTGCACATAAAATACCAAGGAAATGAACTCTTATTAATGAAAGCAAAGCCAACCACGTTTGGGACTCCCACATACCACCCAACCATATATTGGTTGAACCAAATATTTCTTTCAACCAATCACCCCCGTGCCGTATTCCAAGCATGAATGTGGGACTCATAACCAAAATAAACTAGGGTTTCCCGAGGCTAAACCACCTCACCCTCATTAATAGAACTAGGCTTTACCACAAACCCCACCAGATCACTAGGCCCTAAAAAAGCATAAATGCCACCAGATTTCACCACCTACACCATGAGGAATTTTATTGTCTCCTAGTCTCTAGGCTTTAACATATATCCCACCATTCACTGGTCGAGATTCCTAGGCCCAATCGAGACTCCAATCTCCAAGATTTACCACAATCACCACTAGGCCTGATTAAGACTCCACCCTCCAAGATTTACCGCAATCCCTAATGGATCAACAGGCCTAACTGAGGGTACACACCTCTAGGATTTACCATATATCCTACCATTCGACGATAGAGGATTCCTAGGCACACAATATTTGGCTTTACCGCAACCCACAGTTCAGTTCAGGGGTTATTAGGCCAATGGCTTTACCATAATCCATAGTCTTTTTCAGGGATCACTAGGCCATGTGTTATTTCTTTCAGAGATCCAAATCACTCAATTTCGAATCCATCCAACAATCCATCTCAACCAAAACATGAGAACCCCTTCACACCATGACTATCTGGAAATAGTGAGGCTAGGCTTAAGAACAATGTCACACTTGGAAAAACACATGCCAATGAAAACAAGAGAACCAAGAAAACACATGCATAACCATGCATGCCAAAAATAGCAAGGAATCATACATGCAACTTGATACCTGCAAATAATCTCGCAGTAGTCACTTGAATTTTCTCTTCCTTGCTTGATCTTTGCTTCGTCTTGCCTTCTTTGCTTTTCTTGATCTAATTTGAAGTGCTCCTAGAAAACTATGAGTATCCAAGAGTGTGTGAGAGACAGAATAGGGGGGAGAGATCCAAAAATGAATTGAAAAAAGGTACCAACTAATCCGCATAAGCTTTTTTATTAATGAGGCATCTATTTTCTTCAATTTTCCATTATTTTCCTTCATTTTCCTCCTCACATGCAACCTGTGACCCTTCGCCTTAATTTTCTCCTAATTTCCATTATTTTCATAAATAAAATGGTAATTAATGCCACTTTTCCTTTTCAAATCCGTTTCCATTTACTTTTCCAGTTTCCTTAGCCATAATAAACCAAATGAACACCTGAAATAGGATGTTTTTTCCCAACATTTAGCTTGGAATAAGTGTCCCATAATCATGGTTAATATATTTCCTTTATTAACTTTTATTTATATGGAATTTTGACTAGGGATGTTACGAAAATTCCCCATGAATTGTGAAATAGGAATCTCATCCTCAACATAGTTGATATTCTTAGGCGCCAAAGTTCAAGAATATGGTTGATTTCCCATGACATACTCATATCACTTCCATGTGATGATGCCATCTGACATCCCCAAAAGGTTGGGATCAATAGGAAATTTCCTATGGAACAATTCCAAATCACCACATTCAGTGCAACTTATCCCACCTATACATGTGTTCTTGTAAAAAAACTCATATAGCTCCCTTTTGCACAATATTGATGAAACAAAATATCCCACTATAGGAGGAGGAGGGTCGCAGTGATAGTTATTCTTGCAAAATTTCCAGAAAGTTTCACAATGAACATGGAATTTAGCATGATATCGGTAAAAACATGTGTCACATATTGTATTAGGCTTAATAAACCATGGTTTCAAATTTATGAAACATCATTATAGATATCTTCACATGGTGATTGATTTCCTAAAATTCCTTGAACAGGGAAAATTCTGTCATTTATACAATTTTCTTAGCATGATCTATATACTCGCCTTTAGCTATGCGATTTCGTATGACATGTTTTCTATATGGAATAGCACAGGAAGGGTCTCCCAAAACTCTACCGCAAGTGCTTTGGCTCTTGTTGTAAGCCTATATTGGTAGGGTTTCCTGGTGATAAGAGCCCAAAAAGCAAATTCATCATTTTCATTTACTTGAACTCTGAATTTGGTATGCTTTTGCAATGTTTTTCTCAAGAAATGGAAAAAATTTCATATTTTTTCCAAATTTTATTTTCTTAATGTGCTTGGTGCAGCAATAGAAGTTGTGATTTCCCTATTACTAGCTCGAACATAAGGTTTTATTGACTTTACAAAATAGAGAGTGCATTTGATATATTTTTCAGTGACATTCATATGTGTCTTCCTACTTTTAGCATCTTAGATACCCAAAATATTTGTGGCATGTTTTAGTTTCTTATGTTTGATCAACCCATGGAGTATCTGAGCTTGTGCAACAACTGAAATTTTCTCAAAATTCTATCGAATGACGTTGATGACATGCTCTCTAATAGTGCGAGTAGAGATAGGCTCTCCAAGGTCCTCTATTATGCTTGCATCCAAATTTTCTACAAACCTACCACCCCTTTCTAAACCACTAGAACTCCCTGTTATCCTATCAACTTGAGAGGGAACAACTCGTTCATCTGGTAGATGATCAACATGAGAAGTCACATCGTGTTCCTCTAGTGGTTGATCAATTTCCATACCCGCATAATGGAATACAAAATATACTTATAAGTCAAGTGAATCATAAGTATTTAATAGTAGATATACACATGTTTATTTATGACCTCACCATAGGTAGAAGGTCGTGATATTATTGGCAAGGTATTCCCCCTTTTTCCCTTTGAATTTATGGATATCTAATGGAAACTTGGTTTGCATGGGGGGCCATTGTTGATTATGGGAAATGGGATAATTTGTGAGTTTCATAAAATCTGGGAGATTTAAAGAAGTGACAAATGGTATCTTGTTGGTGGTATCCATGATGTAATGACCTTATGTGTTGGTGTTATTATTGGTATTGGTGTACCCTGTGGGATAGTATTGGTTGGGGTACCCTGCGAGGTGGGGTTGGTTGAGGTAACCTGTGAGGTAGTGTTTGTATGTCCCTGAGGGCTAGTGGCAAGGGTGCCTTGAGAGGAGTTAGATCTAGATAAGGTGACTCCAAGAATGGATGTGCCAAAAAAGTTGGCTTGGTCCTATTTTTTGTGCCAAAATGGTGAGATACCAGGCACTCCTCCTGGTAATGGTGGGATATCATGTAGGAACCTAGAGTGGCAGGTAACCCTTGGATCCCCTACGGTTCTCTAATAAGTTTGTGGGAAAATATGGTGAGGGGGATTTTCTTTAGGAAAAAAAAATGAATCACATACATAAGACAAAGCGAAAAACAAATGGTTAATTTTCCCTTTAATTCTAATGGGTGAAATAATCAATATTTTTTTTTTTGAGGTTTTATGTATGAGAAAAAATCTTAAAAATACCTAACATCCTTCCGCTCAAGTAGTAATTATGCCTTATGAATATTTTATAGTAGGGTACTGGGGCAACATCATTAATGTCATTGGCGACACTTCCAGCAACCAAAATCCAACCAAGGTACGGAAAGCGTTATAGTGGGGGGTACTAGGGTTATGTCTTGAAAGAGTTGGTGACGCTTCTAGTAGCTTGACCAAAATCACCTCAGGTGGCTCGTGCTCCTACACCCACTACCTATAAAGAAAGATGCCCTAATATTTTACTACTAAGTTACCTTCTAGTGGAAAGGAGTGAATATTAGCTTTTGGTTGTCATTTTTGGACCCAGAACCCCTACCAAGTGTTGGGAGACAACATGGAGGTCTATGATGGTCCACCACCTAAGCCATACCCCCTTCATGAGTTTCTTCTCATTACCTGATTTGTCACTGGATGATGTAGTATTTTATGCTCCCTAAAATACAAATTCTATGTTTCAAGATTAAAATAACCATTGTGGTTTATGTGTTGCCTACCCCCATGTTCGTAACCTGAACTATAAATTATCTTGTGGCCGATGTGGGGAATTTAATGTGTTCAAGTTAAGGTTGTTTTTAGAGCGTATTTTCTTCACTTAGCGTGTGCAAAAAATGTAGTCTCAAACAAACTAAGTACAAAGATTCCAAAAAAGGAAACCCTTTATACCAAGTTTACGTGAGCTTAGTGTGTGGAGTGAAGGTGTGTGCAAGTGAAATTGTGAACATACACAATGTGAATTGGAATGATGTGGATATGCAGTGATCCTTTATAATTCCCTACTTACATTCTGTGATGTGTTTTCCTTGCAAGAAAAAAAAATGTGTGGATAGTGGGCCACTTACTCGTTCCTAATTATTTTATGTGCTCTCATATAAGGAGATGGAAAAATTAGTGATTTGAGAAAGATTTCATATACCCCCATAGGTTCTCCACAAGGATGCAAGGAGGGGAGTATCTACATTTTTTCTTTACTAACACCAACTCCTAGTCCCAAAATCAAATGAAATTATGCCTTTTGTTAGCAAACAAGTAAAAAGAATGTGTGAATTTAGGGCCCACTTATTTTCCTTCTAGTTAAGCTAAGTGTGATTTGAATTGGAATGAGAAAAACAACTAAAAAAGATATGTGGATTAGAGCCACTTACTTTCCTCCTAGTTTTAAACTATATTTATGTGCAAAATTTCAAAGGAAAAGATAATAAATTACTCTAATTGTAATGGTTATTAAAGAAACTTGGTTAGTAGTGATGGTGTGTGCAAGGTGAATAGTGCACATACAAAGTGCTTGAATTGCAAGTATGTGGATATGTGGTGATCCTTTAATATAATTCCCATAATTACACTATGTGAAGTTTGTCCCTTGCAAAATAAAATATGTGTGGATAAGGGGCCACTTACTTTTCCAAATTATGCTATGTGAGCATATAGGGAGATGGAAAATTATGATTTGGGAAACATTATATTGTCATTACCAACTAAATTGAATTATACAATTTTATTTAATTAAATATTCCAAAAGAACCATTCAAATATATGCATACTTACCTACATTAATATGCATTTTCTTAATATTTACTCAACTTATACATGTTGATTCCTGGAGAAAATCGGAGTGACATGAAACCATTATAGATTAAGCATATAAACAAATAAATGTCATCAAACCAAGCCATTAAAATAGCTCAAATTTGTTTCTTATGCATAAATCATGATTTAACTTCAAGGGATGCCACAATTGAGAACATCCAATAGACGAACCCCCATGTAAATGATAAGAAATCTGCAAACTAGTTGAGGGTATGCAATTTGTAAAATATTTACAAAGTCAATATACATGTTTCCTAATTCATCTAGTCCCACAAGCAATAATCTCTCTTCACTATCCCCCCAACGCATGTTTAATAAATGAAAAAACTTAACCATTTGGGCATAGGATTGAAGGGTGTGTGATAAAGGTGATCTATTGTTAGATATAAACCCAAAAATTAACCAGAGAATCTAGGTTTGAAGCTTTGTTTGGTTTCACAACAAGTCACACTTACCAAGTGAAGCATTTGACCTTTTTCAAAAAAAATTCTTCTTAGAAACCATTTTTCATTTCTTCAAAAGACTATATAAATCCCAAACTAAAGTGATCCCTATTGTAACAATGATGGTATTATATTTTTATTCATATATCTCATTCACCAATAATTTCAATTAAAATCCAATGCCAAAGTAAAATGGATTGTGAGAAGAGAAGGAAATAGATTTAAGTGATATTAAAACATAACAGTTGTTAGGAATAAAATTAGAAGAATTGGAGAGTTTACTAAAGAAGCCAAAGAGAGTGGCTAAAAAATGAGAAGAGGGTGAAGATCTAGCAAAGTTGATGAAGAAGATATTGTATAATAATTTGTGAGGTTGTTGAACTAAATACTACTAGAAATTAATGTTTATTATTATATAGGAAGTCTAAATACATATTGAGGGAATCATTACTAACTTAATGATATGGAGAATATTTTGAATTTGAAAGAATATGAGATTCATGAAAAATCAAGCTAGTGATTACCAAAATGAAGGGCCAAGTTGATTTCATGAGAAAAAAATCTATATATATAAATTTACTCAAATTTAATTATATAATATAATTTGGGACTAAAAATCCATACAATACATAAATACACACTTCATACAACAATGAGCCTATTCAACTAGTTTTAAGTATGTTAATATTTGAAAGCTTAATATACAAGAACAAATTAGTTGGAAATTTTTTTCTACATTAGAAGCGCAATATCATTTAGCATTTTAAAATGTGTAACTAAAATTACCATAAAACAATAGTAAGAAGAAATTCCTTGAAGGAAGAAATTATCATAACTACAGAGAATTTTGCAATTCTAAACAAAAAGTGGAAGAAATGTGGGATGAGAAGTATGAGAAGACCAATGAAAATTTTGATAAGGAAACAAAAAGAAATCAAGAGATAGAGGTTTTAGTGGATTTAGAGAACAAGGAAGATGTTTCAAGGTCTTATCAACAATGGATATATATTGTTATAATTTGTGGTGAAGAGCGGAACAAGTGATTTGAGTGTTTTTTTGGGGGAGAATGTACATGGAACTTTTATCACAACAACCAAGTAGGGCACAAGGACGGGTAATAGGATTTAAAAAAATATGTGTTTCTACAAGAAACCTTTTTTATGCACATGAAAAGAAGGATATCCAATGTCATTTATCTTTTCAATTATTTTCATCAAACCTTGACAAATTTTTATAAGGTTCCTCTATTTTACTTTTGAAGCATACTTTGAAATATATTTCACGATTACATGTTGAGAAACAACTAGATGAAATTGACGTTAGTTTTCCACATTATAAGAAGATTAACATTGTAAACATTTAGCATATCATCAATACACACATGTTAATTTATTTATTTTCCATTTATAATACATGAATTTAATATTGATTAATCACATGAGCCTTTCGTGAAGCATTGTAGTGATATGTAATAATACACACCCTTTTGTGCAAGCATAAATGTACACTACACTTTGTAGGTATTTAAAAAACATGCTCTATTTAAAAATTTCACATAACCTTC
Organism: Pinus albicaulis; assembly: GCA_034641835.2. Classification (NCBI taxonomy): domain Eukaryota; kingdom Viridiplantae; phylum Streptophyta; class Pinopsida; order Pinales; family Pinaceae; genus Pinus; species Pinus albicaulis. The sequence continues at coordinate 1,164,225,745 of CM076575.1, read as the reverse complement.
ATGTGAGGATTGAAAGAAGAAACTTGTGAGGTTTTCAAAGGTAGAGATCATCATTTAGGATTCAAGGAACCATTAAATGTTATATTATATGATGATGGATGTCACAAATATTTAATTTTGTTATATATTTAACCAATAATGTCTTCTCAACATGCACATTAGAAGGAGGGATACTCTTGCTCCTAGATATTGACACCTTTTCCCTCTTTTAAATCCTACAAGGATATCCAGCTTCAATCAAACTAATGTTTATAGGTTTTGGAGCACCTATGTGACAACCCTTTTTGTTAATCCCTCTTGTAAATATTGACATGCATTGTAATTCATGTAAATGATATATGGAAATGTAACAATTTTCTTTGGCTAAATCACATCCTTATTTTTTGTGGGTTATCCTAAACCATTACAATTCGAAGATGGTTCATAATTTTCATGAATTCAAGTGGTTTCAAAAAATTCCAATGAACCATTAATCACAAAGTGATTTGTCTTTAGTTGTCATTACATCTCAATTTTTAACTACATGGTATTACTTTCAATACTTATTTTATCTTAATTATATTGTTTCATTCTCCATTTTTTTCTTGTTTTGAATCATATTTCCTAATGTATACAATATGGAGTAGGTAATATGAGAGTGAGACAACTTGAATTACTTGTATTTGCATGAACTTGTTGAATTACATAATATTGTCATTTTCTCAATGCCTGTCATATTTTTCTCATCCTTTATTTAGCTTTTTCTCACACTTCCTTTCTGCTTGGAATTTTCTCTTATTTTCGAGTTTGAAATCTCCAATTTCCCATGTTTGTCATGAATTGTCGTGTAATTTCCACGTTCTTTTTGTTTTCTATGAATGAATGTTTGTTGTTATTTTCTATGCATGCACATTTGGATTTGTTTTGTTTTCATTTTTTGGGAGTGGCAATAGGAGCTCGATTGAGTTGTTAGGTCCATAGCCTTTTTCATCAATGCCATCAATATAGTTGGTGTTCGGTTGGTGGGTGGTTATGTTTGAAAGGGCTCGATCGAGCCTCTGATTAACCATGTTAATGGCTTGATCAAGGGTTTCTTAAACCCTCAATTGAGTTATTTAAAATTATATCTTAAGTGCTCGATTGAGTTGTCGAGGTCCTAAAAAACGCAGTTTTAGGACCCCTTCTGCAGATTTCTCTACAACATTGTTTTGTACCCTAGCGAACTTAAGGCAGAATTTGTCCTTATGTGGCGGAATTGATCATGTTGGACTCATGAAGGAATCCTCTATCCAATGGCATATGAGTTTGAAATTTTCAAATTCATCTGAAATTTTTCATCTAATTTATTTTAAACATAATTCTTGAAATGTTTTTCGATAATTTCTAAGAGGTTGAATAAAAAATCAATAACATAAAATATACAAAACAAAAAAAACTCAAAAAATACCACTATCTTTATTTATGAGTCCTCTTCAAAAGGGCACTCTTGGTTTTTTAATTTATTCAAATAGTAGAAAAAAATATTACGTGAACACATGTGTCTAAAAAATGTAATTGAAATATTAATTCGCCAACTTCGAAAAATAATAAAAAATGTAATTTTGCATAAAAAAACTAAAGTTTTCATATGCATAACTTAGTTCTCTCTGTGTAGATCAGATATATATATATATATATATATATATATATATATTAATTACACATTTTATACTAAGTTATGCTACGTGAACACACGCATGCCTTTTAAGATGTGGGAAAAATTGCAAGGACAATCATTTTATTTAATGGAAAATTGGCATATTATATGACACTAAATTTTTTTGCAAAAAATATCATTAGGACAACAACATAATTCTCCACAAATTTCCTTTTTACTCTAAATCGAAATTCACAACGCTTATATGAATTTTGATGGCTTTGATTCCATAAAAGAGTAAAATTTTGAAATTTCATCGCCACATTTGGCCCAAAAGTGTAACCCATCTTCATGAATTCACCTATAAGCCAACCAAGGGAAGGATTTCAAAGTATTCCTACCATGGGTGTACTCCATCTGGATCCCATTTACAACTTGGGAGTACATCATGCTTCGACTGCACTACTCTGATGACATCTAGAATACCAATATGTTGGAGATCTATCTCTTTTCCCTACATCCCCACAAAATATCCATCCTATATAAACAACTTGATATAACTACAAGGTGTGTCTCATTTCTCCATAGAATATAACATCGTATACCAACCTTCCATCCCATGCTTATGTGTCATCACCCTATCTCTATGTGGGTTGAACAATAATGTTCAAGGTTTCTCATTAATAATGTATCCACTCATATGAAAATGTGGACTCACGGTAATGCAAGCCTTGTATATTTAATTCTAAATAGGGATGTTATACATCCCACCTCTTGCTCTCGTTGAATGCAATTCAAGAGCATTTTTATGTTGTTTACCCCTTAGGAATTTTAAATTCTCATCAATACTGGAAAGCTTGGAAGTTTTCCCTGCACACATGATTCCACACACCTCAAGTTGATTCTCCTTGTTCAATATTGTGTCTTTTAGCCTCCTAATTTTTTCCTCCATTTCTAAGAGGCCTTCCAGAAGATTTATGATCTCCTCCTAAGTATGCCCCTAGGGAATTTCATTTGAAAGCTCTGTAGAATAAATAAGGGAAGTGGCATTCCAACCAATGATATTAGATTTCACACCATTTCCATCCTCCTATGTGATGACATCTGAACAATGTGCTTCCACATAAACCCCATCAACCCTTTCTTCTTCTTCCATCAGTTCCTCATCAAACGAGTAAGGTTTCAACTTCCGTTCACATTGTTTGACAATATTGTGTAACACGTTTAATGTAGTAGTAGAGATGACCTGTTGTTGTTCTAGAATAGGCACTAACAAATATATGATGGGTTGTGAAATATCAACACTTTCCTTAATAATTGTAGTAATAATGGTTCTCATGTCATCACAAATATATTTTTCATGGTCCTTAATGAAAACATCAAGAAAAATATGGATCATCTGTAGAATAAGATCACAATCAATTGTGACAATACATGATTTCACTTATGCCATCAAATTTAGAAGCTTAGCCTTATTACTGAAAGAAGGACTTTTGATGTCATCTAATCTTTGAATAATTTCAATGATTAGTTGGAATATCTCCCTCATTATATATTCCTTGTAAGTAATATTATGAGTTGTAACCCTCAAAATTTCACTTAAACAACATGTGACAACAAGTATTACCTACTTATCCTTATGTCTCAACAACTTGTGCTCACCCAAGTAAATCGTTGTTGGAACCATAGTTTCTTACATCAGCTGAGGTGTATGATCCACCTTATCTAAACACTTTTCTAGCTCATCCAACAAGCTAAGAAGGGCCTCTCTTAATGGAGACAAATGACCAAGCTTGTATCCTTCATTAAAAACTTCCTCCTCTTTCTCTAGCCTCTTTTTCAATGATCCCATCAATATATTTCTAAACTATTTAAAAGGAGCGTTGGTAACCATATTTCACTGTTAATCCCATTAGGCTGGTGGGATGCATAGCTCTGATACCACTATAATTTCCCTTTTCAATATAATCCACTAAATTTTCTTTAAATCATTTTAATGAATAGTTTTTAAGGAAACCATTAAAACATTTCATCAAGGAGTTTCTCTTAAGTTAAACATTAAACCCTTATAAACAAATAAACAAAATAGAATTCTCAAAATGGGAAGAAAAATGCAGCTAATTATTTTATTATTTTATTAATATACATTCCAATCAATCTTCTTCCTTATGCAAAAGAAATGAACCTATGAAACTCTTGTAGTCATGTCATGGTTGGTTATATTATCTATTGAAGATTTTTGTTTCCTCCAAAATGACAGGTCTTCGACATTTATCCTAGTTGAGAAGTCTGATTAGGTCCTCCTCTTCTCCAATCTAAAGCACCGTTGAAGGATTTTTATGACGCCTCTTTCTCCACTGAAGAAAAAAAAGAGAGATATGATATGATCCATCCTTGTAGATAAACTAGGGTGTGTATAGTTTCAACACCAAATCCAATTCTATTTGGATCAAATAAGGTGGATCTTGCATCATCAAAACTACCCTCCTCACATTGGGGTTTTACCCTTCCTTCAAGCTTTAAGAGATCCTAAACCAAATATAAAAAGAAATATCTAATTCCACATGTCCAAGATTGAGCTACCATCCTCATTTTAATGACATGAGATATTGGAATATCGTGGGCGAATACCATGGACCATCCAAATACCATTGGTGAATATCATGGACCATATGAATACCATGGTTCATCCAAATACCATGGGTGATTAACATGAGTGTTTTGAATACCATGGGAAAATACTATGGGTCATCTGAATTGTAGAAATTTGATAGAAACTGCAACAGCTCAAGATTTGAAACTAAAAAACAAGAGACACAATTCTACTCTACTAATTTTCAGAATGGAAATCAAAATTTAGAATAACATGCATGGAAATGCAACAAGAAAAACCACAAGTATACAGTGATTTCTATGGGAACCAAACTAGGAAAACCCCATCAATCCTCTTTGCATTAATCGGTTGAATGGAGAAACTATTACACTTTCTTGCTCCAGCTCTGAGCACAACTTGCAAAAGAATAATTGTTCTCTTTGTTGAATGAAAAACTCTGGTCAACCCTTAGCCAATTATCTGTTCATCTATATTCATATTTCCTTGTGCAATGCCTTATGAAATTATATCCTAAAAGATAGGAATTTTCTCCTATTTTCTTGTGCAATTCCCAAGGATTGATCTCCTGACTACATGCAACAATTGTACACTCAAACTAGTATACAACTTATGTTACACTATCCTTGTTTCTTCTACTTCAATTGAGAAATTCGAATTCCATGCATGCATTAGCTATTTTGGGTTGATTGATCAGTTAACAGATAGATCTATGAGTTAGATTGTTGTTCCACTGTATAAGTGACCTTCAACTAACTCTATCAATAGTTAGAGGTCACTTGACTGAATACAACTGAAAATAACTAAACTAGATTGCTAAAATTTAACAATCAACACATGCATAGATGAACTCCAAGCCAATAACTCGAATTTACTGAGCTAACTGAGTGACAATATCCATGTCACACGAGTTAACTACTTCCAAGTTGTCCTACTGATGTCGAAACTTGATTTACTCAATTTGACTAAGGCTAAAGTCAATTTGGCCTTTCTTGCTACATTTTCTAACACAAATACCATGGGTGATTACCATGTTTCCCCCTTTTTCCCCTTTTATGATCACTTGGAAAGGGACATGACACAAATGACAAGGTGTTTTGTTAAGGCACTCTTTGTGGGAAGATCGTCGGTTCGAAACCTTGTGGGTGCAAAAAAATTAGCCATGTTAATGGTTAGTGTGGCCTAGGTTGGTTGTGATCCTTGAGTGATTTTGATAGCTTAGACTGTTGATATTTTGGAGTGTTGGAGTAGCATCAGATGTGCTCTAGCTCCCAAAATTTGTGGAGGAACTAGAGTGCATGAGATCTCCAAGACCCAGAAATGGATTTGAGAAATTCCATCCTATTTAAAAGAAAATTAATTAATTAATATTTTTAATTAAGGGCCCTAAGTCTAGCTTAGGAAAATTAAAATATTAAAGGTAATTAATTTAAACATGTGATGGAAATGACCTAAATCACACGGATCAAGATTTATTTTAATCTTAGCCGTCGATTCAAGATAGATCACGGTCTTTGGTTTCCCAAAGAGAAAAGTATAAAGGAAATGCTTGGGGTCAATTGGAGGACACACACACAGTGGCAGAGCACTGAGACTAAATTGGAATTCTAGGGTGTGGTTTGCTAACAATTTCCAGAAGTGTTTTAGCTGCAACGAGGGTTTGTATTGGAAAAAGAGATGATCTGATCCTAGGCCACAAGTACAACAAGAGGTAGAGAAGAAACAGTCAAAGTAGCACAGAGTGTTGAAAATGCAGCAAGATGATGGAGCTTAGTGAAATGAAGTCGCCTTCACTAAGTGGGCCCGCAGGCAAATTCTGGCGCAAAGTCTATTTTTAGACTATGTCTATTTTTAGACATATGGAGCATGGTCCAGGGGTTGCAGTATGTTATTCTTGGAGTATTGGTCATGTTGGTAAAAATATATGGACCTCTATTTTTGGACCTATAGGTCGAAGTCTATTTTTAGACTGCCTATCCTAAAATAGGGAAGTCAAATATTATTTACCCTTAATAATATTTGGACTCTAAACTTCAGTTTACTCTCTTGGAGCACTTCAGTTCGAGCTACAGAAGTGGCTCATGCATCCGACAGAGGAATTACGCTATTCCTAGGGGTTTGGTGAGCTCATGCATGGTTGACTTCAGTTAGGACTTCAGTGGTAGAAGTTTGGTGGAGTTGATGAGACAGCTTATGGAGGTTGTATGCTGATGAGTTGAACTAGTTGAGATTAGTTTAACTAGCTAATCAACTAGTAATGAGTGGAGTGAATTAAATATTATTTAATTCATTAATTAGTAACTCATTATTCAACTCAAGAACACATCATTTCACTACAGTGCATGGACAGTTCAGTGGAGACCAGTGAAAGAGGTAGATGAAAGGGTGAGTACAGCTATCAGTTGTGACATCAGTTGTGCATGAGATTTACACCACACTTGGAGGAAATTTCCAATGATGATTGTGCTGTCAAGCCAAGGAGATTCGAACCTTGGATCTCTCATTAGGCCAGCAGTTATTGTGCAATAGAGGCAGGTAATTAGTGGATGTGTTTTGAACCTGTGACTTGTTCAAAACCAAGCTAGTTTGTGTGTAACTTATCTGAGATAGTACTGAGTACTTGTGAGGAGTATTGTACTGAGTTTGTTGCATGTTTTCTCCATTATAATATACACAATAGCTGCGGGGTTTTCAGCTATAAGCTTTCCCCATACATACTGTGTAATGTGTGTGATGTTTTGATGATTGTTTGATCGCATACCGCTTGTTTTATTTCCGCATGTGTGATGATATGAGTGGAAGAGATTATGTGTTGCATGCCAAGTCGAATTGAGCATGTGATCAGATAGTCTCTGTGGATAATTAATCATTATTCAGCAAATTTCTACATGGTATCAGAGCTATTGAAGCAGAGATTGATCATCACAATGATTACAAACTTATTTCGGTAGACAGAGTTTGCATGCGGGCCAGGTAGCCTCTGGATCCATCCTTTCTTTGAAAGGTGATACATCCAGTAAATGCCCCTGCAGTCGATCTCTGTGCTAGAAATAATTTGTTCTCACAGATCAAGGGTGGTTGAGCTTTGAGGTGGAATTCGAATTTTGCAGCAGTTTTGTTTTCTTGGTGCCGGAGTTGAAAATGTCTTTCAACAGTTTGCGACTCGAATATGCTCTTGAAGGAAGTTAGAATTATGTTGCATGGAAGGATCGCATGGAGGCAGTATTAGAAGATAATGGACTGAAGGAGTTCGTGGATACGGATGTCCAAAAGGCCACTGATCCTGCTGAAGTCGAAGCATGGCAAAAGAAGATGGCGAAATGTCGAAGGCTCCTGTTGGAGGGCGTCAAGGATCATATTGTATCCAGCCTGCATGGAAAGGCTTCTCAATATTTAATGTGGAAAGCTTTGACGGATCTATTCCAGAGTAATAACGACCAAAGGAAGCTGGCGCTCAAAGATAAGCTCAGGAACATCAAGATGGAGAAAGGCGACAGTATCGCCAAATACCTCACGAAGTTCACTCAATGCAGAGATGAGCTGGGAAGTGTGGGGGTGACCGTCGAAGATGAGGACATGGTCGACCTGGCTCGCCTTGGTCTTCCGAAGGCTTGGCACTCATATCAAGATAGTGTCAATGGTCGGGAGAAGCTGCCGGGATGGGAGCGCCTTTGGGCGGATCTCATGTAGGAGGAGATAAGGAGGACTACTCGGGATGGATCTTCGTCAAAGGGAGCTGATGAAGAAAATTTCGCTTTGGTTGCCAAAGCAAAGAAGGGGAAGGGTAAGAAAACTTCTCATTTCGGTGAAAAGGGCAAGAAGCAGGATATGGAAAAAGTGAAGTGTTTTCACTGCCATGATCACGGACATTATGCTACCAATTGCCCAAAGAAGAAGAAAAACAAGCAAGCGGGAAGATCTGCAGATGGAGAGGCTTTGGCTTCACAGTTCGAGCTTGAATTTTCACTAATCGCATGCTTGGTTTCAAGTGTGATGGGATCGGTGTGGTTCTTGGACAGCAGTGCGTCATTTCATATGACGGGAGATCAGGATTTGTTCTCAGATCTGGGTGTGCACATCGAGATGGGCGGTGATGGTAGATACAGTGTGACTGGTATCGGTACCATATCCTTTCAGAGGGAGTCTGGTAAACCCTTTGTGTTGAAGGATGTCATGCATGTACCTGGATTGAAGAAGAAATTGATCTCTGTGGCGATGTTGGAGGATAGGTAGTGGAGGCCCTGGCCACAGTGCCTTCAGCAGAAGACTACCGGAGAGACTGGAAGATAGGGGTCTGGCACTAGAACCTTTATCGCTGTAAGGAATATAGATGGTTTACAAAGAATGTCATGCAAGGCGTATATGGTGAGCCAGGATGATATAAGGAATGGTACTGTGAGATTGGGCCACCTTCACCACAGCTTTGGAAGATCCCCGCGTGTTGCATTTCTACCGGCTTCCCAAGGGTACGCGTAGGGGTCGCATCGGGCAAAGGACAACTTGAGCATGCAGCCACCTCTTTCTACTGGGAGGGGGATAGTCGTCAATGCATGATAATCCTTGAGAGAGTTCACACAGACGTGTGTGGTCCTTTCTCAGTTGCTTCGACAGCAAAGCACAAGCATTATGTGATCTTTGTTGATGATTTCTCTCGAAAGTGCTGGATCTTCTTCATGCAGAAGAAGAGCGATACATTCGCGAAGTTCTGTGAGTTTAAAGCACTGGCCGAGAAGGAGTCGGGGAAGAAGGTGATTGCTCTAAGGAGTGATAACGGTGGTGAATTCATCTCGGCTGAATTCAAGGAGTTCTGCAGCGCAGAAGGGATTCGGAGAGAGCTCATCGCACCCCATAACCTACAGCAGAACGGGGTGGCTGAGCGGAAGAACAGAACGATCGTGGGTGCTGCACGGGCGATGTTGCATGATCAGGGCCTACCCCTTCACTTGTGGGCTGAGGCATGCAATACAGCAGTGTATGTGCAGAACCGTTGTCCTCACAAGGTTCTTGGCATGAGTACACGAGAGGAGGCTTATTCTGGCAAGAGGCCTGATATTTCCCATTTGCGGATTTTTGGTTCTCCTGTCTACATGCATGTGACGAAGGATGCGAGAAGGAAGCTGGATCCAACTGCCGAGGTTGGAATATTTGTGGGGTACACTGATACACCTCACAACTATCGGGTGTATTTTTCAGACAGTCGCAAGACTGTTGTGCGACGGGATATAAAATTTCAAGAGGAGAAAGCCATGCAGTGTTCGCTTGAGAGGGAGCCACACTTGCATGCAGATGAGGAGCTGTTAGTTCCTAAGGAGGAGCTTCCGGATGTGGATCAGCCACAAGAGGAAGTTCAGGAGGTGGAAGAAACCACCCATGCAGCGCCAACCATCAGAGGGCGCATGCGCACTACAGAAGCTGAGCGACTGGCTCGGGATGCATAGAAGGTTGTAGGACCACCTACAGCACAGCGCAGACAGAGACAGTCACCGGATCGGTACACTGGATACATGGCTCTTATGAGTCAATGTGTCGTGACGGAGCCATCCTCTTTTGAGGAAGCTGTGGAGGAACTCGCATGGGTAGATGCCATGATCGAAGAATATGATTCGATCATCAGAAACAGTGCATGGGAGATTGTCCCAAGACCGGAGGGGAAATCAGTGGTGGGTTCGCGATGGATCTACAAAGTGAAGCAGGCGGCTGACGGGAGTGTGGAGAAGTACAAGGCGAGATTTGTCGCCCGTGGCTTCTCGCAGATCGAGGGGATTGACTATGAGGAGACTTTTGCACCTGTCGCAAGGTACTCTTCCATACGGACGATCCTTGCTCTCTCAGCGCAGATGGGGTGGCACATTCATCAGATGGATGTGAAGACTGCGTTCCTCAATGGAGTTATTGAGGAAGAGGTGTACATAGAGCAGCCTGAAGGTTTTGAGATCTTCAGCAGTGAGTCGCATGTGTGCCGACTCAAGAGAGCACTGTACGGGCTGAAGCAAGCACCTCGTGCTTGGTACACTCGGATAGACAGCTACTTCACCGGGCTTGGATTCTCCAAGAGTGAGGTGGATCCAAACCTGTACCATATTGTGGTGGAGGGGAAGCTGTTGATCATCGTACTGTATGTAGATGATCTGATTTTGACTGGCGACGAGCAGTTGATACTTTCATGCAAGGAGGATCTTGCACGAGAGGTTGAGATGAAGGACCTGGGCATCCTTCATTATTTCCTGGGATTGGAGATTTGGCAGCGCAGTGGAGGACTGTTTGTTTCTCAGGGCAAGTATGCCCGGGAGATTCTGGAGAGGTTCAACATGCAAGGCTGCAAGCCTGTTGATACCCCTCTTCCTGGAGGTTGGAGGAAGGGAGATGCTACTTCGGAGGAGGTAGTGGATGCCACTGCCTATCGACAGTTGGTGGGGTCGTTGATGTATCTGGTCAATACTCGACCCGATATATGCTATGCAGTTAACCAGCTTTCGCAAGCTATGGTTAAGCCTACCAAGCTCTTTTGGAAGGCGGGCAAGCATGTATTGCGCTATATCAGAGGCACATTGGGATATGGTCTATGGTACAGACAGGAGGATGGAGCGAAGCTTTCTGGCTTCACTGATGCAGATTGGGCAGGGAGTCCAACGGACCGGAAGAGCACATTTGGAGGAGTTTTCAGCATTGGGTCGACAGCAGTTTCCTGGTACAGCAGGAAGCAGAGATCTGTGGCACTCAGTTCAGCAGAGGCCGAGTACATGGCAGCTAGCTTGGCTGCATGCAAGGCTATTTGGATGAGGAAGATCCTCGTTGGATTGTTCGGGTTGCATTTGGAGCCTACAGTGATTTACTGTGATAACCAGAGTTGCATTAAACTCTCGGCTAATCCAATATTTCATGATAGATCCAAACACATCGACATCAGGTACCATCATATCAGAGATTGTGTTCAGCGGAGAATCATGATGCTTTCATATGTTCCCACGGAGGATCAGGATGCCGACATCCTGACGAAGGCGCTCACCAGGAGCAAGCTCGAATTCCACAGAGGCAGGATAGGGGTTGCAGATAATCCATATCTTGCTGAGAGGGAGTGTTGAAAATGCAGCAAGATGATGGAGCTTAGTGAAATGAAGTCGCCTTCACTAAGTGGGCCCGCAGGCAAATTCTGGCGCAAAGTCTATTTTTAGACTATGTCTATTTTTAGACATATGGAGCATGGTCTGAGGATTGCAGTATGTTATTCTTGGAGTATTGGTCATGTTGGTAAAAATAGATGGACCTCTATTTTTTGGACCTATAGGTCGAAGTCTATTTTTAGACTGCCTATCCTAAAAATAGGGAAGTCAAATATTATTTACCCTTAATAATATTTGGACTCTAAACTCCAGTTTACTCTCTTGGAGCACTTCAGTTCGAGCTACAGAAGTGGCTCATGCATCTGACAGAGGAATTACGCTATTCCTAAGGGTTTGGTGAGCTCATGCATGGTTGACTTCAGTTAGGACTTCAGTGGCAGAAGTTTGGTGGAGCTGATGAGACAGTTGGTGGAGTTGTGTTCGGTTTAACTTAGTTGAACTAGTTGAGATTAGTTTAACTAGCTAATCAACTAGTAATGAGTGGAGTGAATTAAATATTATTTAAATCATTAATTAGTAACTCATTATTCAACTCAAGAACACATCAGTTCACTACAGTGCATGATCAGTTCAGTGGAGACCAGTGAAAGAGGTAGATGAAAGGGTGGAGTTAGCTATCAGTGGCGACATCAGTTGTGCATGAGATTTGCACCACACTTGGAGGAATTGCCCATGATGATTGCGTTTTAAAGCCAAGGAGATTTGAACCTTGGATCTCTATATAGACAGGCCATGATTGTGCAATAGAGGCAAGGCAATTGGCGGTGAGTTTTGAACCAGTAACCTGTTCAAAACTGAGCTAGATTGTGGGTAACTGTATGAGAAAGTACTGAGTACTTGTGAGGAGTATTGTACTGAGTTTGTTACTTGATTTCTCCATTATAATATACACAATAGCCGCGGGGTTTTCAGCTATAAGCTTTCCCCATACATACTGTGTTAATGTGTATGATGATTTGATGTGCTATCGCTTGTTTTATTTCCGCATGTGTGATGATCTGAGTGGAAGAGATTATGTGTTGCATATGAATTCGAATTGATATGTGATCAGGATAGTCTCAGTGGATAATTAATCATTATTCAGCAAATTTCTACACAGAGGGAGCAGCAGCTGCGCATCGCAGAGGGATTCAGGTGATATGCAGAGGCTACATAAGCCCAGAAAGGGTAGCACAGAGGCAGCAGGAGGCCAAAAGGCTGACGTAGGCCCAACCGAGGTAGTGCAAGGGAAATGTAACCCAGTCTAGGGTGACACATGCCCTTCCTGAGAAGTGCAGGGGAAACCACAACCTAACAGAGCTGACATAGAGGGATTTAGAGTAGCGCTGGGGTTTCTTAAGACTGAAAAGGACTGAGTTTTGTAAATCCCGTTTGAGGGTGTGAATCAGTCAGATTTTCTATCTCCGGAACAGAGGTATTGTTGCAAATTTTGTATTTATCTATCAGTTTACCTAGTAAGGAGCCCATATTTGTTGTACTTAGAATCTACTTAATAATAAAAACCCTCCAATAGCCAAAAGACCAGTTTTCCTGCATTGGGTTTTTCCAGGGATAGTTGTCTAGAAAATCTTGTGTGTCATTTTGTCATTGTGCATGTATTCAATTTAGATATCTATTTGTGTATACTGTTAATGTGTTTACTTCGATTTTAGTACTGAATTTTTTAGATTAATAACTTGATTAAGTGGGAGAAGTAAATCAAGGTTTAATAGTAGGGTTTCTTCATAAGTAATATTCAAAAAATTTCACATGGTATCAGAGTGATTACTGATATAGATGAATCACGAACAAGAAGACTGAATAATCCTTGCTACAGAAAGCAACAAAGAAAGAAGCAACAACCGCAAAAATTCGGACCAAAAAGGATAGTGTAGCAGCAAAAGGGAGCAGAGCCACGCAGAGGCTAGAGTGACGCAGTCTCCATGCAGGCCCACGTAATTACTGCGCAAAGCTAGCACAGAGGCTATGCTGGGACTGTCTTCTCACACAAAGGCTAGCTAGGGTGATGAAGTCCTGAAGCTATTTGCTGATTCAGAGTACTGGTAGCCGTGCTATAGAGCTTTAGTAGTTGTTGGTGGGGTTAAAAAATTTTCGGTTCAGAATTTAGCTTGAGAAAGTTGACAAAGAGCAGGAGGAGAATAACTTCTCAAAGGATTTCCAGCCAAAGAAATCTATAGATCGATCAAAGGATCGAAGAAATCTGATTCATTTTGATTTGGAAAACTTCCAAGAGATGAAGTCAGTTTTCAAAGGGAGAAGAGGGTTCCTGTTTTGCCAAGGACCCTAGATCCAAGTCTCTAGCATATAGAGTAGGATTCGTTCAAATAGATTTACTAAGCAGATGGCACCTCATGGACTACGTGATCAGGATATTTTGGATGGCTTGTCAAACTTTGCAATTTGGAATGCCAGAATCCTGGTAGTCATGGAGGCATACAGTCTGAGGGATCATTCAGAGAAATTCTTGGCCATGCCAACCGATGTGAAGTTCACGGAGAAGCATGAAGAAGCAGCGGCACACGACAAGCGCTTCATCATGGACGGGGTCAAATATCATGTGGTCCCTCACATGGTCGATAAGACAACGACACATGATATGTGGGTTGCTCTAACCACACTGTATGAAGGAAGATCCGTCCAAAGGAAAATGCTTCCTGAGAACCAGCTGAGGTTATTCATGATGGCCAAGGGAGAAGAAATTAATCCTTTTTTGTATAGACTTCAAGAGATACGAGACCAACTGACTAGCATGGGGGTGAAGGTGGAGGACGATGTTATGGTGAGGACGACTCTAAATGATGTCACAGAGGACTAGGAAAATTTTGTCCAAATTATGTTGGGCAGAGCGGACCTTCCCAACCAGGATAGTATGTGGGCTATCCTCCGATAAGAAGAAATCTGTCAAATCACCAAGAGGCAGTTCATCACCGGGTCGAGCAAAGTAAAGAAGGAAGAAGAGGAAGATGTAGCCTTGGCATCAAAGAGGTAGCAAGGGAGAAAGAAGCGAGATTTTTCAAAGATGAAGTGTTTCCAGTGCGTCGAACTAGGACATTTCATCAGTGATTGTCCTCAGAAGAAGAAGGAAAAGGAAGCTTCTAGCTCCAAGGCTACCGTGGCAGAAGATAGCTTTGAAGATGACGTGTCCATGAGTGCTCATGAACCATGAAAGTGGGGCAACATGGATCTGTATATCATCTATAGAGTGGTGGCGGGATCCTTGAGTAGCCCAACTCTTGGATCACATCCGTGCTATAGGAGCCTTAAGACAATAGCAGGACAAGTGGAGCAGTGGGTGCAGAGAATCACAAATGGAGCAGAGGCAGAGCTGGAAGCTGAAGGGAGTAGCGCAGTGCAGATGCAACAACAACAACACAAGGGCTGATGTGATTTCAATAGCGCAAAGTAGGCCTACTTACGCATAGCAAAGCTGTAGCAGCGTAGAGGCTTCAGGAGGACAGAGTAGCGCAATAGCAGCGTAGGGGAATTCAACATAGGGGCTGATGTGACTTCAACACCGCAGAGGAGGTCTTCTTACGAAGTGTAGAGCTGCAATTGTGCAACAACCTCCATATGACAACAGATATCAACATCCTATGGAGCTTCAGTGATGAGGATGCAGCCCAACTGAATTCTATGTCAAAGATTGGGTAGGAGTTTTCAGTTGTTTCTCTCAGCAACTGAGTTGCAATCTAGCAGTTGGCAGCACGATGTAGCAAATTGAGAGGGAGTTGCAGTACATATGTGGTAGCGTCATGGGAAATAATACAGGAGAGAAACAGTAACAAAGTGATGAAGGGCAACCGACCAAACATTAGTGCAGAGACCCACTTCAGAGATCAGTGAAGCCTTCGGGGTGAAGTGTTGCGATAAAGAACATTCCTCGCTAAGAGGGAGTGTTGAGATTTTTGAGTGTTTGGGTAGCATCGGATGTGCTCTAGCTCCCAGGATTTGTGGAGAGACTAGAGTACATGAGATCTCGAAGACCTAGAAAGAGATTTGAGAAATTCCATCCTGTTTATGAGAAAATTAATTAATTAATATTTTTAATTAAGGACCCTAAGTCTAACTTAGGAAAATTAAAAGATTAAAGGTAATTAATTTAAACACGTGATGGAAATGATTTAATTCACACGGATAAAGCTTTCTTTTAATCTTAGCCACCAATTCAAAATTAGATCACAACTGTTGGTTTCCCAACGAGAAAAGTATAAAGTAAAGGCTTGGGGTCAGTTGGAGGACACACAGTGGCAGAGCACTGAGACTAAGCTGGAATTCTAGGACGTGGTTTGTTAAGAATTTCTAGAAGTGTTTCAGAGCAGCGAGGGGTACTATTAGTAGAAGGGATGATCTAATCCTAGGCCAAGAGTATAGCAAGAGGCAGAGAAGCAGTAGACAGAGCATCATGGAGGGAGCAGCAACTGCGCAACGTAGAGGGCTTCAGGTCCTACATAGAGGCTACGCAGGCCTAGAAAGGGCAGCGTAGAGGCAGAAGGAGGCCAGCAGGGCTGACGCAGGCCCAACCAGGGCAACGCAGGGGTAACGTAACACAGTCTAGGGTGACACAGACCCTTCCTAAGCAGTGCAAAGGCAACCACAGCCTAACAGAGATGATGCAATGGGCTTCAGAGCAACGCTGTGGTTTTTGAAGACTAAAAAGGGTTGAGTTCTGTAAATCCTGTTTGAGGTTGTGAATCGGTCAGATTTTCTGTCTCTGGAACAGAGGTATTGCTACAAATTTTGTATTTCTCTGTCGGTTTAACTAGTAAGGTGCCCAAATTTGTTGTACTTAGAATCTACTTAATCATAAAAACCCTCCAACAACCAGAACACCGATTTTCCCGCATTGGGTTTTTTTGGGCACAGTTGTCCAGAAAATCTTGTGTTTCACTTTGTCATTGTGCATGTCTTCAATTTAGATCTGTATCTGTGTAGACTGTTAATGTGTTTACTTCGATGTTAATACTGAATGTTTCAAATCAATAACTTGATTAAGTAGGAGAAGTAAATCAAGATTTAATAGTAGGGTTTCTACATAAGTAATATTCAGAAATTTCACATAATGCCCTTGGGTAATGGTTTCTTTAGTAAAGGCTAGTCCCACGAATCATGAAAAAATTAGCAAACAAACCAAATAAATAAAATATTTTAAAACAATAAAGAAAAATTGATATTTAAAAAATAAGAATTAATACAATTTTAAATCCTAAATAATAATATTTATGTCAGAAATATTTATATAAGGAGGGATTCTTCCCAAAATTTGATTATCTTTCATTGATCATTCTTCAATACTACCTTCTCCAGTGTTTATTTATGTCTACCAATATTTATTCAAGGAGAAATTTTTCCCAAAATCGATCATTCTTCAATATTGGTTGTCCCTCAATACCGCATTCTCCAATATCACTTTTCCTACCATTATTTCTAATTGTCCCTATGTCATGTTCCCTATGTCACATGCCCTTTGTATAAAGGTGCTATGTTTAACAACTCATGTTATCTCCTATGTCCTTTATTATTTCATCATCATACATATGGCTCATCTTCCTTTCTCATTCATCCATGCCTACTCTTTTATTTATGTGACACATGCAAAAATTGCAACTCCCAATACCTAATATAAGGTTCTCATTCCATCATTGCCACCCTTGTTATTTAATTAATTAATTTTTTTTCTTTTACCAAGTAAGGGTGAGGGGAATATGCTTGACAACTGTTGAAGACGTGCTTTTTTTTTAACTATTGCTTAAGGATGAAAAGTTCTTTACCAAAAGAAAATTCCAATGGGTTAACCTAATTAATTGTATTCATTGTTGTTTTTAGGTATTGAAGTTGTGATATTGTGATTTTAACTTGATATCAAAAAGTTTAATTGCAGCAAGGTACAATCAAATTAGGTTTAAGATTGTTCTTGAAATAAACAATGTAAAATTTAGAAACATTACATATTTTTGTTCAACTCTAAAAATTTTGCTTCCTATCATTTAATAAATTTCACAGGAAGAAGACAAGTGTATCCTCAAAGAAAGGAAACAAATAGGGGTTACCGTCATAGTTTACCACATTAACACCATACAATATTCTAGTGAAAAAATGTAAGTGAGGGCATTAGCTTTGATTATGGTTCTCGTTCTTCCCATAGCACCATCTCTAGTCAAGAACGAGGAGTCATATGAGCACAAAAACCATCCTCCGTGAGAAAAGCTTTCTCACCTACCTTTTCTGAACACCAAGATGATGTTTCCACCCCATGGATTTGCTCTTGTTCTCCATAGTTATGGAACATATATGAGGCTAGTAATTTTCCAATCCAACAAATCCATTCTACTTTTTTGTCAATCAATCTTGAATCATATACCTTTTCAACATCCAATTGATCAATATGTTCGAAATATTATTCATTTTCCATCATGTTGAAATATCTCTCTTCCTTGCCAACACTTCCACTACATAATCACAATATCTCCTCAAACATACAATTGGATTTCATGTGAATTTCCACCACAACATTATTCCCCCCTATTTCATTGTCTCTACAAAACAAAGGGACAAGTAGGCTCAACATATACAAGGAGTTTCAAACTTGAAGGCCATCATCCATCATGTACTAGGGAGGCACCTCCTTCACCAACTTAAAATTCTTAAAATTTCACCTAGATACAATTCAACCTCAATCATCTTAAGTTATATTTTTATACTTATATGGTCTTAAAAAAATTATTTGGATTCAAATCAACCTCAATCATCTTAATTTATCTTGTTATAACTGTATAATCTCAAATGTTTTGAGTAAAGAGGAAATGTGCAAAAAATAATTCAAGATAGAAGATATTTATTTTTAAATAAATTTCAAATAAAAAAAAATATACAAAAATACTTATTATTATATGAACAAAATTTAATTAATTATTATATGAAAAAAAAGACTTTGCTAATTTCTTGTGAAAATATACTTAAGATTTGTATCCTAAAATAAAAATATTAGACATCAAAGATTATTATTAAACATTTCAAAAAGAAATTACAAATCAACAAATAAGCTTCTCTTCTTTGAATTCAAATATATTTCAAAAAAATTCTCTTTAGAATTCTTAAAATAACAAAAATGAGAAACACTTTATACTAAGAAAGAAGAAACACCTTATACTAAAATGTTTTACAAAGAAGAATCATATTATACTAAAATGTTTCACACAATGTCTAATTATAATTAGTTTATATTTTCAAAAATAAAAATACTTAACATGTATAATTAAATATTGTTATATAATTAATATAAGATTCTGATTTTAAGAATTTCGGTGCACGGGCGTTCAGATACATCACCAGCGTTCGATTACAAACACTTGCTGAAATAATGCTTACTTGGTATTGCACTATGTATTGCACTATCTTATCTTGTCTTGCCAGTCTGAACCAGGTTAGGAATTAAGAATGCATTGCTAGCAAGACATAAATTCTAATTGGTTGTTCAGTTGGTTTTGAGGCTTCTATCTATTCATCTGTTCAAAAAAACACTTGATGAATTTTGAATGAGGTTCGCCCACCATGTTCTATGGCCCCCAGTAAGTCAGTAGCAGTTACTTTCACCCTTGTTTCATATTATCTACATTTAGTCATTTCCTAACGCTTTGATAATAAAATTTCACCTTAAAAATACTCTTATATAATTAATATAAGTTTTTGATTTTAAAAACTTCTCTTAATAATTGGATAATAAAATTTCAACTTAATTTTAATATTTCAATAAATAAAATGTAATATTTAATTTTATATTATTTAATACTTTTTCTTCTTAATCACTTTAAACTTTTAAACTTTGAAAACAATTGAAGTCCAAACATTTAAATTTTAAAA
This sequence comes from Pinus albicaulis, assembly GCA_034641835.2. NCBI lineage: Eukaryota > Viridiplantae > Streptophyta > Pinopsida > Pinales > Pinaceae > Pinus > Pinus albicaulis. The sequence continues at coordinate 1,164,206,541 of CM076575.1, read as the reverse complement.
CAATTTCAATTAACATTTAGTAAGAGTGGTTGGAAAATTAATCTCAACTACCGCAGTAAATGAACTGGAAGCAACCATATCTAATCAAAGTCAAAAAGAATTTAATGCATGGTTATTAAATGTGCATGGACAAACATTTAATCCAAGTTTTGTTTAGTTCACACAACTTCTGTAATGTTCAGAAAATGATTTCCGCGCATACTTTGAATTAAATTTGGTCTGTCATGAATTAAATGTCTTAATATATATGTTTAGATTTTACATATAAGTGTAGTGGAGAGAGCAAGAGTGAAGAGAGTGTTGTGTAATGTGGCGGATGTAAGTCTGGAAAGACAAGTGGAGAAAATCATGGAGCGAATTTTGGTAGGTGCGTGAAAACAATTTTTACTGTGTGTTACTCCGCAACCTTGGTGAATATAAATCCAAGTAAGAAGTCTTGTTTTACTTGTGAAGGAGCAGCGATCTCCTAATGTTAATGTATTTCATGTGTTGAAGTTCTAATATAAAATTTGGTTAGTTGCTATATAGTTCTGGAATTTTCAGGTATGTGTTTGGTCAGTGAAATTAGTTGATTATATTTGCTCCTTTCTATAGTTGCGATTTTAATCTCCGTCACTCTATGTTTAAAAGATGATTCATATGATTTGGTTTCCGCAACTATATAGTATGAATTAAGTAAATTCTGCAATTCTGTGTAAGGTTCAGTAAATGTGTTGTGTTAGTTAAAGTAATTTTTGCAACTCTATGTAAACTCCATGTGTTAAGAGAAAAGCATTATTCCCCTATGCCTTCAAAATTTTCTTTCAAGAGTTAATCTTCAAAGCAATTCCATTTCACATTTAGCCTCTATAGGAGGAGTTAACTTTCAAAACAATTTCATTTAGCACATTTAGCCTTTAGCCAGTGGAGTTAGAAAATATATTTAGTTCGTTGACAAAAAAAATAAAAAAACTTCTATCATGTAAGAGGTTTTGTTGGTAGAAGAAAAGGTTTTTTTCTTTAAAAAATAATGGACGAATTGCATCTATCATGAAGAGGTGTAAGAGAGGAGGAAACGTGAATATATTCAGGTAAATGTGCATATCTTTTCGAACCTAACGCCAAATACAAGTAAATTAACCAACAAAATCCGATATTAATCGACAACACTTTTTTTTTCACAAAATTAAAATGAATATTTTATTTGCTCATTGGACACGTATGAGAGTGGCATGATGACGTTCGTAATAACATGATTGGAAATTGTACATGCATCTCCATAGGATTTCCAAGAGACATGGAATGCAATAAAAAAGCTGCCTACATTGAAAGTCCACCTTGGAATCCCATATCCGACTGACGGAAACCCCACGCCGTTAGGCCAAAGCTCGCCCTAAATGTCCAACGGAACATTTGTACTGTCGTGAACAGTGACAGTTAACATATTTAGGGCATGTACTCTAGCATATCGTGAGTCCGGCATTCATATATATATATACTTTAAAGTTCAATTGATGGCTTCAGATTCCCTTTTGGCAACATCTGCTTGTAATAACATGGGAGTATGTGAGTGCGGTGGGTGCATGAAAGAAAACCTGCAACTACATGGATTGAGTGGGACAGTGGCAATATTCAATTGTGCACAAAGCGTATTGGCTCTTAGTGCTAATGGCGATGAGTTTTCATTCAAATTGGCCCCATTATGGAAGGAGGGACCATCTATGTACGGCTGGACTCCTTGCTTTGTTAATATCTCTGTGGGACCCTGCCACCTTTATGTTGTGAAGGAACAGCCGGGAAGGAGACTGTTCATGATCTTGATCATGTGGGTGCTTCTTGTGAATTGCTCTTTAAGTTGGTGTACCCATTGGGTCACTGGAACAGGTGGAATGGCCGAGGAATCCATTTGGGTTTTGCTGGGTTTTGTGGTTTCCTAGCTGTAATTTCGTGCTTTCAGGATGGTGAGCAAGAATTCTCTCAATGTTGATTCAGCACCTCCCGAGGCAAGTCCCAATGCTTTGCATAATACCTGTACAGTGTATGAATGGTAGATATGAATGTTTTGTTTTTATTTTACTACCTTTCCTTTTTAGTGAATATGATATTTGAGGTTCAGAGCCTTATCCCAGTGTCTACTGAGTTGTTGGGGTACTTCTATTCTACTCATGAAATACTAGAATTGCATGTACAGATGATTATAGGGTGTGCTTATATTTTCCTGTCTATGTGCAGAAAGTTATTTATATGTGTAGGAGTTATCCTTTTGCTAAGCCTGCTTGCATCGATTTTAAGTGCCAGTTTTTCGGTTAAAGCAAGAATCCCAAGAACTTTTGTTACCATTTGAACAGAGCTGCTAAATTGTTTGTTTGAGATGTATTGGTTATTGAGAGGTGGAAGTGAAGTTTAGTACCTAACTGTGTCTTATTCCACTATGTGATTTTAAGTACTAATATTAGAAGTAGCCATGGTATATATCAATAAAGCACAAAGATTTTAAATAGTTTACATGGCTTGTTAAGCTTTCCCTTGTAGGTAGCTATAGTAAGAGTGTTCTAGAACTTGAAAAGACTCAACTATTTTTATAGCATACATAGAACAGGCAGAGATAGCTGTAGATGTTTTTTTTTACAAACTTTTTTGTAACATTTTGCTCTGACCCATAGATGCAGAGCAATGCATAGTCTGGTTCTAATCAGATCCGAGGTTTAACAAACCCTAACTTACTTGAATGATGAAGGATAATGTTATAACTTCACAAAGAATTCCCGCAGCAACCAAAATGCTTCCTACAAGAACAGCTTGATTTTTGCAGAGTGTTCCTGTTGAGAAGCTTGAATTACCTTGTTTGAGATGATGAAACTTGTCTTCCCTAATAATTATATAAGCACTTTGAAATGTTTTAAGTACCTTTTCAAGACAGGAGGCATCAGTGTTCTATCCACCTGAGCTCTTCAAATACAGAATATGAAGTCCTTGACACAGATTTTAGAGTATTGACTGTAATTTCTGCATGTGAAAGCATTGATTACCCATGATGGTGTAACTGCGAAGGCCACCCATTTTACTATTGGACATTCTTCGGTCAGCTAAATTGGCTTTCAGTCATGAACACTCTTTTATAAGGTTATTGCTTGTGTTATATAACGTGGAGGTTTGGGGTATGTACAGTTCAATGAGAGTTATAGGGGAAACCAAAACTAAGAAAGATCAGAAATATTACGTGTGCACATCACTAACAACCATAAAAGAATAATTATTTCTTAACATTGTTAATGAAGAACTCGGTGAATCCTTTCTAAGCCCAAATAGCAATTATAGCATTCTTGATATATTGTAGACGGGTGGGAGTTCTCCACATATAACCCATGTTTGATTTTCAGCCCATTCCTGTATGGGCTCTACCTGAGGATCCCCACCGTGAAATGTCCGAGGAGTTTCAATCTTACTTGCGCCAAAATTTGAGTGATTTTAGTTAAAAAATAAATGTTTCCTCTGTTTGTTTTAAAAAAACAGTATGTATACAACCACTCCTGCATGCCCTTTGTTCAATGTAATTTGTGGCTATATCATTTTGCAGGATTATACAGATAAAGATGCTGAAAGGACGAGAACTGCAGACGAGTTTACATCATCGCGGAATGCAAACTGGTGGTACTCTGCAATCCATAATATCACTGCTATGGTTGGTGCTGGAGTGCTCAGTTTACCATATACCATGGTATTCTTAGGATGGTAAGACAACAGATTCTAAGATAAATACCCGAGTGGATGGATTGATTTTTTTCATTCTAGAGTAAATTGCAATCATGCAACACTGGTGATTCTCGATATCAAAGCCCTTATCAAAAATGTAATTTGAAATTTGCCTAAATGTAATAATTCTGTGTTTAATGGACACCATAATAATAGTAACTAGCAACTGGCCAATTTGGTCAATTACCTGATCAGTATAGCATTGAGATTAGTTTAAACCTCCGGCTCACGGAGATTGAAGGATAGTCATCTTTATCACAATTGCAAATATTCAGGACAGCAGCGAGGTCAAACAATTGAACAAACAGGAGTGAGGTCAAACATCAAACAATTTAACAAACAGAAGTTAGGTCAAACAATTCACTTAGATTTTGTCTACAAAATTCTAGAATATTCCTCAAATCTATTAAATTCAACTGAGATTGAATGCGTTCATCAAGGGTTATACTTCTCCGGGCTACAGGGTTCATAGTACATACATGTTATTTAGATCTTTTCTAATGAGGTTCATATATTCTTTATAGGTTAAACAATGTTGCGTGTCTGAACATAGGATATAGCTCTTTTCTTTATGGGAAATATGTATCTATATATAGGCATCTTATGAAGTCTTTTCATGTGCAGGGGTCCAGGTATTCTGGTACATGTGCTTTCTTGGTTGGTTACCTTATTTACACTCTGGCAGCTGGTAGAGATGCATGAAATCGTCCCAGGAAAGCGCTTCGATCGATATCACGAGTTAGCACAGCATGCGTTTGGAGAGAAGGTTGGCCTATGGATTCTTGTTCCCCCGAATTTGATGGTTGAAGTTGGTGTGAACATAGTTTACATGGTTACTGGTGGACAATCATTAAAGAAATTTCACGAAACAGTGTGCAGAAGTTGTAAACCACTGAGGCAGTCTTACTGGATCCTCATTTTCAGTTGTATTCACTACCTTTTAGCACTGTTACCCAATCTGAGTTCTGTGGCAGGGGTCTCAATGGCTGCAGCACTTATGTCTCTATGGTATTCATTCTGCAATTTCATCAATATGAGTCTATTAGTTTCTATTTCAGTAGACTGTAATAGGAAATAGGTGGTATCCCTAGTACTACAACCTGTATTATTATTTGTTTATACCTAATTTCTGATATACTCTTTACTATCATTAGAGACACATACTATTCCAAAATCTCAAAGAGGACAAGTATTTAGCTTGTCCAAAAATTTGAAGGACTAGACTTAGGGATGGAAATAGCTTGTAAACTCATTCCAAAGTTTTTTTTTTTTGACATTCATATGTTTTTTAAATGTCAAATAACATTTATTGATACAAGTGTTGGATACTTTAGAAGTATGGTGGGAATGAACAGGAATCCAATTTTGACTTTGTTCATCTGGATCTTGTGTAGCTACTCCACCATTGCTTGGGTAGCCTGCGTTTATCGCGGTAGAGTGGAGGATGTAAGCTATGCGTATTTACATGAAACACCAGCCACCACAGTGTTTCGTGTTCTTAATTCCTTGGGAGTAATTGGGTTTGCATATGCTGGACATAATGTAGCTCTGGAGATCCAAGCTACCATTCCTTCATCACCAGAAAGGCCATCTAAGATCCCCATGTGGCGGGGTGTTATGTTTGCATATTTTATTGTTGCTCTCTGTTACTTCCCAGTAGCTATAGTGGGTTACTGGGCCTTCGGTCAGACTGTTTCTGACAATTTACTCTTGACACTCAGAAAACCAGATTGGCTCATTGCAGTAGCAAATATGATGGTGGGAATACATGTTATTGGAAGCTATCAGGTATTTTTCTAGTTGTTGAAATTATTGCTCGCACTCTAGTACATTTTATACCAGCTCCGATAATTTGACTCTTAATTAATTTGCACCATTCATTCAAACAGTTTACTTCTTACCAACCACAACCAGTCATTTCTGTTTCCATGTCAAGGTTTGTGCTTTTGATATTGCCTCGTAAAATTGCAGGTTTTTGCTATGCCAGTATACGATGGGCTAGAAAGAGTGCTGGTAAACAAATTTAAGTTACCACCAGGACTATATCTTCGCTTGGTTGCTCGATTTTCTTATGTTGGTGAGTGAAATTTGTTGCATATATCATCAAATTAGCAGTGACGTTTTCATTTCAGGGTTGCTCTTACTCACATTCTTACCTCAAGGACAGCTTTCACCACTTTCATTGCTGTTACATTCCCTTTCTTTGGGGATTTGCTGGGTTTCTTTGGAGGCCTGGCGTTCACGCCAACTTCTTATTTTGTAAGTACTTCTTAAATATAGCCACCAAGTATTTTTTTCTAACTGCAGCATTCTCTTCTTCATATGCATCAACTACTTGTGGTTACTGAGAAAGGCCAAACACAAAAGTGTGCCTTACTGGTAGTGTTTTTGATATTCCAAACTAAGTGCAATTTTTATTCTGCTTGTTATATTTTGTTTCAGTTGCCTTCTATGATGTGGCTTGCCATCTGCAAGCCAAAAAGATTTAGCTTATGCTGGCTAGTGAATTGGGTTAGTCCTCTCAACCCTCATGAGATCATAATATAATGTTTAGTGTGTTCTTTACTCTGGATATATGAGAAATTGCTAAGTATTAGTGCAATATGTATGTGATACCTTCCCATAAAGGAAAAAGTAACTGCCAAAATTTTCCATTAAACAAAAATCTTTAGACAAATTTGCATTTCCATTCATACATCTCTATTTCTGATTCCCTATGTATTCTGTTGCTTTTTTATTTTCAATTATGTGTTCATATTTTAAGGTTGATTACTGACATAAGCATCTTTGGGCAGTTTTGTATATTATTTGGCTTTATAATTATGGTGGTGTCAACAATTGGAGGATTCAGAAGCCTGATCACTGATGCATATACTTATCGCTTCTACCAGTGAATGTGAATGGTGTTGTTAGGTACAAGCAGTAGTCTCTACAAGAGTTGTTGAATTTGTTGAACAATAATGTAGGCTTACTCTTGCGACCATTACTTGATTTGATTCAGAGCCATAATCCGTAAATTATATATCTTACATTTTATCATAGCTCTTGTACTTAGTATCCCCGACCTACAAATATAATCTAATTTACTAGGATGAAAGTTACTTTTGAAATTGTGTTGTAAAAAATCCACATAAATTGTGTAGAGAATATGCATTTGGAACAGATGTTACATTTCCCATCAAATATAAAAGGTTTGTAAAATCATTTTAAATTATGTTATGTTGATTCAGACTTATGTATGAATGAACATAATACAGAAATATAAATATAAACATGGAGATGCAGCAGAAATAAATTATTATTTATAAATATCAAAGAATTGTAATATGTTTTACATATAGAATTGAAATAACTAGCTCGAAAGATGGTAGTTTATCTCTCAGAAGAGATGTGGTGGCTACATGTCTCCGAACTGTATCATGATGAGGCTCAAGAGTCTTTTTATTATTTGACATCAAAGGGAAACCCTAAACAACCAAAAACCTAACCCTAGGAGATGGAAAGCCAAGAGTTTGTGGGCTCCATTGGGGTTAGTTGGGCAGCCAGCTTCCTTGGATGGTAACTTGGTCATATGATCTTCGTATGGCACGTACGATACCTCATTAGAAATATCTCTCTGAGTACTACAAGATTTGCAACAAACCTTTGCCTATGACTATGGTCTGTTGCGGACCTCAAAAAAATGTCGTTTAGGGGGTCAAAATAGCTCTAGAAGTTTAGAACCCAAAAAAACTGTTAAAAATAGTAAATGGTGCTGTAAACAAAGAAATTGATGAAACCAACTGGAGGTTAGGTGGAATAAGTAGATGGCTACCGATATCTACCTAGATCAAATGCTTTCCATTTTATCAAAATTATGAGCAAAATACAAAAAAAATGTTTCAAATAATTTTAACATAAATTTGAACAAAATACAAAACTTATAAAATAAATTTTTGGTAATACATTAATCTTACTAATTTGCTTTATACCATCATCCTTACCATTGTTTAGAACTTGGGAAGAGATATATTGGCTTCTTATAAGACTGTGAGTTTCATATTTCATTATAAATAGAAGCATGCCACTCTCACGATCCAGATGAACTATTGTTCCTAGAAGAAAGATTGATCTGTTGTTCCTAGAAGAAAGGTTGATTAATGCAATGGTAAACGACTATTGTCTATACCATAAAACTACAGTTTATTATTTTTTCCAAACAACCATGCTTATCATAGAAATAATTAATCTTAGTTGTGAAAGAGAAATAATTAATCTTGGTTGTGAAAGAGAATATAGGAATTTTTTTTTTTTTTAAACAAACAACTAGGTTTATCAGATAAATAATTAATCTTACTTGTGAAAGAGAATATAGGAACTAGTTTATTTTTTTTCAAAACAATCATATCTTCAAGTGAGTGTGACAATTACTCCAACACTCCTTCTCAAAGGCAACTTGGGGAATCAAATCTATGCCAAGGCTCTCATACCATGGGGAATCAAACTTGGGTCAAGGCTCTCATACCATGTTGAGGTTTTTGTTACACCAAAACCCACAGGCCTTAGTAAATTTCCAAAACCTTACTATTGTCTTTGAGTGGGTTATTAGTGCAATATTTTAATTCATGTAATTTCCAAAACCTTACTATTATCTTTGAGTGGGTTATTAGTGCAATATTTTAATTCATGTAATTGTTTATCAATGAGATTGAGTGTGACAATTACTCCAAAACATTAAAGATAAATTATTTTAGATTATGTAATAAATATAAGAATTAGTGATATATATATATATATATATATATATATATATATATATATATATATATATATATATATATATATATATATATATATATATATATATATATATATATATATATATATATATATATATATATATATATATATATATATATATATATATATATATATATATCTCGTAAAATATATTTAATTATTCTAAAGATATAATTAGTCTTGTTTATAAAAAAAATGATAAGTATGATTTGAATTATATTACATATAATTTAAAATTATAAATATCTTATAGTTGATATAGTAAATTATTTAAATAAATATATTTTGTAAAATTATAATTATAATATTTAAATAAAAATTTATATAATATTCTTTAATGGATGTGCAATGTGAAAAACAAGTGGGAGATGGAAAGTAAGGAAGTATGGAGCCAAGGTTCAGGTGACTCCAACCGGGCAACATGATGTGTGGCTATCAAGGGAGACAACCACCCCAAGTGGCGCAGATGGAGTAGAAGTGTTGAGAAGGAGGTCGAGTTCTATATACACTAGAATTTCTTAGTTTTGTGTTGCATTTGGATGTTGGGTATGGGAGTGAGGTTTAAAGGGATTGCGGCAGTTGAGTGTGCATAGGCCTTGCATGCTCATTGGTCTATGTGCAAATAGGCCTAGAGGAACTGGTGAGGGACGAAATGAGGTTCTTGTGTTCCTAGTCTCAGTGAAAGTTAGAATAGTGTGAGATCTAGGGGACGGGGATTGCGACCACGCCCAAGCGAGTTCCGTTGTTGAATTCTGCTTACAGACATTTATGCTTTTTTCAAGAGGTAATTGGGGTTTGGGTGTTACCATTTTGGTTCATTGATTCAGTTTACCCTCTTTTTCTTGTTGGTGGTCTCTCGCTCATCTGAATTACAGGTCCCCGTCGACCAACCTCCCTTGTGTAGTCGGTGTCACTCTAAAGAGACAAGGTAGGGGAGTTGGGTGGGTTTTGAGCTCGATGCATTGAGTGGAAGGCTTCTTCTTGATGAGTTGGGGTGCCAAGACCAAACAGTGATAGGAACGACCTGTCTGTTTATTGTGTATTTAATAGGCAACAGTGGCCCCTGGGCTGGCCTAAAGGGAAGAGTGGGCCATTTTTTATGAACTCAACATGAACTGTTGTCATGTTGCGACAGGGAGGGAGGGCTAAGCGAGGAGTTGGTCGTCGAGGTCGGCCTGGGGATCAGGCCGAGCGGGAGGAGTGTGCAAAAAAGGATGCAACACCAGAGGGGGAGGTCGCCAGGATCGTACACCATCGTGAGGGAATGTGGTGCAACCGCCAACACTGACCTCTATTGCAGACCAATTGTGTGAGATAGATGCTAGTCGGGACATTCTCCATGAGGAGATTTATGAGGATAGAAATAAGATTATAGCTTACATAAATTATTTGCAATTCTCACAGAAAGAGGCACTAGAACTCCTCGCTTCAATTCATCATAAACAACGAAGGTTTGATGAAAGGTTGGATTAAATTGAAGCAAGGTTGGTTCAGATTGATTATCATGTGCATGAGGGATGAGGTCCTTCTGTTGTTTGTGCAAATGCTCAGGCACCAAACCCTCCAATATAATATGGTTTTTTCTCGCTATTTTTTTTGTTTTGTCTATATTTTGAGCGGTAATACTAGTATGTTTATGGGCATCACATAAAAAGTGGCTTTATGTTTTCATATTTTTCTCTGCTCTCATAGACAACAAATTTGGTCAAAGTGATGTCGGAAGCAGTGAAATTTTGGAATGGATGTATTCAACTCGAAATTAATATTATATTATATATAACATTATAATATAAAAAGTCTATATCTATATATATATATATATATATATATATATATATATATATATAATAACTATTTTATGTTTTTTGGGTTATCCTATGAAGTGATTATGAAAAGTTTCACTTTTGAATATTTGTTAGCAATAATACATTTTGGATTATGTAATATTTTGCTTTCATAGTAAAAAGCGCCTAGCCTTATATATATATATATACTATATATATATATATATATATATATATATATATATATATATATATATATATATATATATATATATATATATATATATATATATATATAATTAATTATATTATAAATAAAAAATTTCTATGAAATAAAAAGATCAACCAAATAATAATAAATAACATAAATAAATATTTTCTAATAAAAATGTTTATATTATGACCAATTTCTTAACTCACTATGTTACAAATATAAGATTCATAAACAAAGTGAAAAAAATAAAAGTAAAGAATATTCTATTCAAAATAAAAAGAAGTGAATATGAAAAAAAATAAAAGTAGAGAATATTCTATTTAAAATTATTTATATATATATATATATATATATATTTCTAGAATATAATAACAAAGTTATAATAGTTCCTTTACAAAATTTTAGAAAAATGTTTATAGAAACAATAAATTGAACAAGGATCTTTAAAATAGTTTCTTTATACTAAACAAAATTTGAAAGGATTATCGTCAAAATGTTAATAGTGTGGTTTTTTACTCAAGAATTCAAAGATGTGTTTATGAACTTTTCCATCATTCAATTCTAAGAATATCCAATTTCTAACCTCTCATTATAAGCCTTCTTTGAAAATAGAATCAACGTCAAAGTCAATCTCTTTGTAGACATTAAAAAATGAAGGGGGCTTAAAAACATATGCTATTCATTTTACATCCTCATATATAAGACTCAAAAATATGTTTTCCATCCTAAATTTCTCATCCAAATTATTACTACCAGAAGTAATGAAGCATATAGACAATACATTGCGTGATAAATTCAAGAATGAAATCTAAAGCCTTAAATTGACCATATATTTGGATGGTCAAACATGTATTTCCTCCAAAGAACCACTTATTCGATTTGGCCAATAACAATGATCAATAACAATACTCCCCCGTGTTTGTCCATAAAGAATGGGCATCTTAGCTTGGATCTTATAGTTACTTGTAGATGACAAGTGAAAAGAATGAATGTTTACCTACAGCCATTGATCTATAGACTGAAGAGGTAATATTAAGGAATATAAATATATGATGTATTAATATCCATTTAGTGTGTTGGGTTTAATATATAATAGCAACTACACTCAAACATTTATAAGCAAGGGATGCGAGAAACCCTATAAGGATAGTATTCAATTATGTATTTTTATTGTACAATAAGTCCCTTTATATATCTCTAAGAGACAATAAAAGTATTACATAGTTAAATATTCATCTTAATCATTACGAAGACAAACACCACTTAGCAAAGTTTTTAGCACAACTTTTTAGTGCTACAAGATTGGGTACAATTTAAAAAAAAAACCTCTACTTTGACAATGAATTATTATAACTAAACTTTATGGGTGGATGAAGGCCATAACGAAATTTTTTTTCTTTATATTAAAACAATAAGGTGCATTTGTTTGCACATATTTAATACACATCAATGTGTATCATATACATTGAAAACATACACGCATTTCACGTATATTGAAAGCACTAGTTTGTATTATGTATATATCAAATGTGTCACTATGTATAATATATTTTTGTCATATCAATGAAAAAAATATATTTTGGAAATTCTAATGTGTATTATTTGACTACACGTCACTGCATATTATATATTATTAAACACCAATATGTCCTTACACATCATAAATTCTTAGAAAATAGTAATAATAATAATAATGACAACAATAGTAATGGTATTATAGAAAGGAACATTGTAATTATTTTAGTTGAGGTTATCGATGTTTATACTACAGTGATAAGAATTAGTGTGCTTTTACATGTATGAAACACTTATGGAAAAGTATTTCATAAAACCTCCATGTTTCATCTAAAATTAAAGAACCTCTCTCCTTTTCTACAAAGCTTCTAGAATATTTTCCACTCGTATTATGTACAATCTTATTGAGTTTTTTTAGTTTTTTACTTTGCATGACATATATTAACTAATACACATCATTTGAGTTTATTTAAGTATATTATTTTTATATTAAAACATCAAATAAAGTACCATGTTCTTTTGTTGGGACATGATTTCTCTTACAAGTTTTTTACCTAATCTTCTATCGGGCATTTTCTATCTATAAAAGTCTTTCTTGGTGTAATATACAAATTGTGAAATATGTTGTATAAACTAAATAGATAATTTCAACCTTAAACTGGTTTTGGATTAGATAATGTGCATTATATAGTGATGTGAACTAATGGACCTTTTACAATATTACACCACTATTGTGTTTATTTATATATGGAGCACCACAGAACATAAGAATGTTTTTTTTTTAAATCTATCATGGTCTAAGTAATGCACTCAATAGTAAAACAAAGCACAAGCACATATTTATTGTATAAATAGCTCCACAAAACCTTTTTTATTTTTCTTTTTTGATATGACATGGTTAGAAGGTATGCTCTATAGTAAATAATGCAATAGTATGTATAGACTATATGGTGCACACCACGAAAACCACTAACACTTTTTTAAAAATCTACTAGTTCCAATAATTGCTCACTATTGTAAACAATATACTAGTGCATATTTACCATAATGTGGACACCTAAAATGCAAAAGCACTTTAAAAAAAATGAAAGTGGCAAGGTATGGGATCCAATGCAACAAAGGTCCAGAGTCAATAAAATATTATTTACCTCAAAATAATGGTTGATGTCAATAAATAGTAAAAACTTCACACAAAAAAATCATAACAGACACCAACAAATAGACAAATCCAACTAAAAAAATTATTGTAGAAACTACATTCCTACAATAGGGTTTGCAATGACATAAAACAAAAGAGAATAAATGACAAAATGGAAGTTATGTTTTGCAATGTTGAAGGTGAGTATAAAACCCTTCCATTATGTTGAAATTATCTATAAATATAAAAATAAATAAATAAATAAATAAATTATCATTATGTTTTGAATCAATTAAGGGAAAAATTGTTAAGATGAAGATATCCTGGGGTTTTCCTACTTCAATCAAGTCACCTTGGAATTTTCACTATATCTTTTTTGTAGGATCTTTCAAACTATGAAATTTTGAGAATATTGAGGTGAAATAATAAAGTATTGAGGGTATAAATTTCAAGTTCTAGTTCAATATACTTTCAAAGATATAGCCCATTGAGGATAAGGTTTGGGACTAATCTTGAATTTAGTTTTAATCGAGCCATATGGGGATTTTCACTATACCTATTATTTTGAGAAGTTTTAAACATTAAAATTTTGTGAAGATAGAGGAGAAATATCACAGTACAAGTGGATTGAAATTTAGGTTTTAGTTCACTAAACTTTCAGAAATATAATCTATAGACGACAGGGTTTGTGACTAATACTGAAATTAGTTTTGAAAGTGTCATCTCGAAATTTTTGATATAATTTATTTTAGGAAATTAGTTTTGAAAATTGGGTCTCGAGGAATTGGTGAGGGACGGAATGAGGCTCTTGTGTGCTTGTTATCAATGAAAGTTAGAATAGTGTGGGTCCAGGGGACAGGGATTGTGACCACTAGGGCTAGTATGATGTTTATGGGAATCATGTAAAAAATGGCTTTATTTTTTCATATTTTTCTCTGCTCTTCTAGACAACAAATCTGGTTAGACTGATGTCGAGAGCAGAGAAAATTTGGAATGGACGTAATCAACTCTTGAGAAATTAATATTATACATATAATATATATAATATAATATTATAATAAGAAAATGTATAACATATATAGAGGTAAGAAATTAATATTATCTATAATATATATAATATAATATTATAATATAAAAAGGTATAATATATATAGAGGTAATAACTTGCATAGTCAGTTGCATTTTATGTTTTCTGGGGTATCCTATGAACTAATTATCAAAGGTTTTAGTTTTGAATATTTGTTAGCAATAAGGCATTTTAGATTATGTAATATTTTATTTTCATAGTAAAAATTGTCTAGTCTCACAACATATATATATATATATATATATATATATATATATATATATATATATATATATATATATATATATATATATATATATATATATATATATATATATATATATATATATATATATGAGAAAATCGATTGTATTATAATTATAAGATTTATATGAAATAAAAATGATCAACCAAATAATAATAAATAACATAAATAAATACTTTCTAATAAAAATGTTTATATTATGACCAATTTCTTAAATCACTATGTTACAAATATAAGATTCATAAACAAAGGGAAAAAAATAAAAGTAGAGAATATTCTATTCAAAAAAAAAAAAAAAAACATATATAACCATGTTCATGTTTAATATAGTGCTGAACATAACAAAAAAGGCTATAATAGTTCTTTTACAAAATTTTATAAAATTGTTTATAGAAACAATTGAATGAACTAGGATATTTAAAATAGTTTCTTTATACTAAACAAGATTTGGAAAGATTATCGTGAAAATTTTAACAGTGTGGTTTTTTACTCAAAGCTTGAAAGACGTGTTTATGAACTTGTCCATCGTTCAATTCTAAAACTATCCAATTTCTAACCTCTCATTATAAGCCTTCTTTGAAAATAGAATCAACTTCAAATTCAATCTCTTTGTAGACATTAAAAACTAAAGGGAGTTAAAAACATATGCTATTCCTTTTACATCCTCATATATAAGACTCAAAAATAAGTTTTCCATCCTAAATTGCTTCTCATCCAATTTATTACTACAAGAATTCATGAAGAATATAGACAATAAATGGCTTGATAAATTCAAGGATGAAATGTAAAGCCTTAAATTGAGCATATTTGGATGGTTAAACATGTATTTCCTCCAAAGCGCCACTTATTCGATTTTTCCAATAACAACGATGAATAGAAATATTCCCCCATGTTCGTCCATACAGAATAGGCATCTTATCTTGGATATTATAGTTCCTTGTAGATGACAAGTGAAGAGAATGAACATTTACCTACAACCATCGATCTATAGATTGAAGAAATAATATTAAGTTATATAAATATATGATGTATTAATATCCATTTAGCATGTCGGGTTTAATATTTAGTAGCAAATACACTCAAACATTTATAAGCAAGGGATGTCGAAAATTTACACTTGAGAAACCCAATAGGTAGTATTAAATCATGTATTTTTATTGTACAATAAGTCCCTTTATATAGCTCTAAGAGAATAAAAAATATTACATAGTTAAATATTCATCTTAATGATTACGAATACAACACCACTTAGCAAAGCTTTTAGCATAGATTTTTAGTGCTACAATATTGAGTACAATTTTCGAAAAAAAACCTCCACTTTGACAATGAATTATTATAACTAAAAATTATGGATGGATGAAGGCCATAGCAAAGATTTTTTCTTGATATTAAAACAGTAAGGCACATTTTTTTGCACATATTTAATACACATCAATGTGTATCATATACATTGAAAACATACGTGCATATAATGTATATTGAAAGCACTAGTTTGTATTATATATATCAAATATGTCACTATGTATAATATATTTGTGTCATACCAATGAAAATAATATATTTTGGAAATGATAATGTGTATTATTTGACTACACATCACTACATATTATATATTAGTAAACACCAATGTATCCTTACACATCATAAATTCTTAGAAAATAGTAATAATAATAATAATAATAATGACAACAACAATAGTAATGGTATTATATAAAGGAACATTGCTATTATTTTAGTTGAGATTATCAATGTTTATACTACAATGATAAGTATTAATGTTCTTTTACATGTATGAAACACTTATGGAAAAGTATTTCACAAAACCTCCATGTTTAATCTAAAATTTAAGAATCTCTCTCCATTTCTACAAAGCTTCTAGAATGTTTTCCACTCGTATTATATACAATATTATTGAGTTTTTTTAGGTTTTACTTTGCATGACATATATTAGCTAATACACATCATTTGAGTTTATTTAAGTATATTATTTTTATATTAAAACTTCAAATAAAGTACCATGTTATTTTATTGGGACATGATTTCTCTTACAAGTATTTTACCTAATCTTCTATCCAACATTTTATATCTATAAAAGTCTTGCTCGGTGTAATATAAAAATTGTGAAATATGTTGTATAAACTAAATAGAGAATTTAAACCTTAAAATAGTTTGGGGTTAGATAATGTGCATTATATAGTCACGTGAAATACTACACCTTTTACAATATTACACCACTATTGTGTTTATTTATATATGGAGTGCCAAAAAACAAAAGAATGTTGTTTTAAAATCTATCATGGTCTAAGTAGTGCACTCAATAGTAAAACAAAGCACTAGAACATATTTATTGTATAAAGAGCTCCACACAACTTTTTGTTTTGCTTTTTTTATATGGCATGGTTAGGAGGTGTGCTCTACAATAAATAATGCAACAATATGTATAGAATTTATGGTGCACACCACGAAATCCACTAACACTTTTTTAAAAATATACTAGTGCCAATAATTTCTCACTATGGTAAACAATATACTAGTGCATATTTACCATAATGTGCACATCTAAAACACAAAAGCACATTAAAAAAAATGAAAGTGGCAAGGTATAGTATCCTATGCAATAAAGGGCCAGAGTCAATAAAATATTATTTACATCAAAATTATGGTTGATGTCAATAAATAGTAAAAACTTCACACAAAAAAATTCATTATAGACACCAATCCTCCTAAAAAAATACCCAAATCCTCCTAAAAAAATTTATTGTAGAAATTACACTCCTACAACTAGGGTTTGCAATGACATAAAACAAAAGAGAATAAATGACAAACTGGAAGTTTGGGTTTGCGATGTTTAAGGTGATTATAAAACCCTTCCATTTTCTTGAAATTAACTATAAATAAAAACATAAAAAAATAAATAAATTATCATAGTTTTTTTAATCAATTAAGGGAAAATCTATTAAGATGAAGAGATATTGGGTTTCTTCTCCTTCAATCAAGTCATCTTGGAATTTTCACTATATATTTTTTATATGATCTTTCAAACTATGAAAATTTGAGAGTATTGAGGTGAAATAATAAAGTATTGAGGGTATAAATTTCAAGTTCTAATTCAATATACTTTCAAAGATATAACCCATGGAAGGTAAGGTTTGTGTCTAATCCTGAATTTAGTTTTAATTGAGTCATATGGGGATTTTCATTATAACTATTCTTTTGAGAAGTTTTAAAAATTTTGTGAAGATAGAGGAGCAATATCATAGTACAAGTGGATTTAAATTTAGGTTTTAGTCCACTAAACTTTCAGAAATATAATCTATGGACGACAAGGTTTGTGACTAATACTGAAATTAGTTTTGAAAGTGTCATCTCAGAATTTTTGATATAATTTATTTTGTGAAGTTTCAAACTCTATAATATTTTGAATTCTAAGATGAAAAATCTAGTTACATGTGAAAATGTTTCATATTTTGACACATGATATTTTATGAGATATATCTTATGGAAATTAGAAATTTTTTTACTGATCATAAAATTAGTCTTCAACATGCCATTTTGGCATTTTTGCTATAAAAAAATTTATGTTAACTTTTAGTTTTTGAAATTTTTAGTAGTATAAGAAATCACATTAGGGTGTTATAGGCAAAAATTTAAAACTTAGAAGGGATCGAATTTCAAAGATATATTAATGCAAAGGTCAACCATCTATACAATCTCTAAACTAAGGTTTTAGAGATATGTACCATACAATTGGCATAAATATGATTGAAAGATACATTTTTTGGTGATTGAAATTGTGATAAAATGTGTCTTGTTTTTATTTTCTCATATGGAAAGGGATTCTAAAATAAATACTACTCCACATAAAAACTCAATTTGACATCCAAATAAAGTGAATACTTAGAATATATGTTCTCCCAACTAAAGAAACATGTTGATGAAATGAGTTGTAGTATGTAGAAATAAGTGGATTTATCACATTCTCAAGAAGTCATTAAAAATAAAATGGAAAACAAAATGAATGAAAAAAAGGAACACATGGAAAATATGATGCATTAAATGGATAAGAAGATGGAGCAAATACAAAAGTCGATGAATTCCATGAAAAATATTTTCTTAGGGAGGCTTCCTAAAAAGGATATGGAGATCTAAGAAAATTATGAAAATAAGGAGAACAATTGTGTTGGGACTCAATCACATATGGGAAGTATTTCATCAAAATTGTAGAGGCCAAATATGAATCACAAAATCACGATCATTCATCAATCCCAGATATACAACATCAAATGTTCAATTCAACATAGAGAAACTACTTTATTCCAATGATGGATATGAGGAAGTTTGATGGTAAAGATACTATAACAAAGATATTCTAAATGGAGAAATATTTTTATCTACAACAAGGGTAACCTTACAAAAGGTAAGTATCACATCCTCGTATTTAGAAAAATATTAATTTGTATGGTATCAATGGATTTGTTAAAGGAAAAAAGATTAAATTGTATCTTGTTCCATTTTTACATAGGAATTGATAGAAAAATATGACAATATTAAGAGCAATATAATTTTTAGTCAATTGGTAAATTTTCGACAAATAGGTCCAATTACAAAGAAAATTCAATAATTCCAAAAGTTTACTCTTAGGGTAAAAAACATTTTAGAGGAAAATTTGTTAGAACTTTTGTGGAAACTTTAAAGAAAAGAAGTAAACATGATGTGCATCTCTTTGGACCTAAATCCCTAGGACATGCCTTCTATCTAACAGGGAAATTTGAACATAAAATTATGGCTACTAGAAGAATGGTCACTAAGAGCTATAGAGACCAACATCCCCCCTCTCCTAACCTCGGTCAACCAACAAGGTTGACATCTCAACAAATGGATGAAAGTAGAGCAAAGGAACTATCTGTCAATTGTGAAAAAAAGTATAGTGAGGGGTTTAAATGAAATATGAATAAATTGTTATAAGTACACTATGAAGAGGAATAAGATCAAGAGTTGTTGTTGTCAGAAGATATATAGCTAGAAGAGAATACTCCAACAATAGCTTGTAATGCATTGGGAGAACATATCTAATCCACAAACATCCAATGTAAAAGGATATAACAAAAGTAAAAGGTAATAATGTTGATTGATTTAGGTAGTATCCATAACTTCATCAATTACAAATTATTAAAACTTCTCAATTGCTTCATATTTCTAGTACTATAATTTAAAGTAATGATTGCAGAAGGAGGTACCATAAAATTTTCAAGGAAGTATGACCGTATTAAGTTAAATATGGTGGAAATTGGAGTACCATGATTGCAATCCAAATGGGTGGTGTTTATGTTGCATTAGGGGTCCAACTGTTACAATCATTTTGAATAGTGGCCCTTAATTTTCAAGATGTTTGTCAAGTAATATATTTTCATAAAATTAGTAACATTTGATTATCAATCTAGGGTACATAAACTTGTGAAATTCAAGCATTGTATGTGAAGAATTAGGTTATTTTTAGTATGATTTACTTAAAATGCTTAATTTTTATTCTACTAAATCTTAAACTTAAGAAATTAAATAAACAAACCAAAAGACAAATCCATTCTTGAACTATATATTACTTTTTATATGAAGAATTAGATTATTTTTAGTATGATTTACTGAAAATGCTTAATTTGTATTCTACTAATGCTTAAACTTAAGAAATGAAATAAATAAAACAAAAGACAAATCATTCTTTAATTATATATTACTTTATCCACAAGTGTTGTAAATTAGGTTGTAGTTAAGTATTCAACATTCAATATTTGAATCTTCTACAACAACACTTTCTTTGGTATATTTCAGTATATAATTCAATGAATAGATATTAACTACGAAAATGAAACAATCCACACTTTATCAATAAATAAAAAAATCAATCATTTCTAACAGTGATCTTGTACTTGAACATCAATCATGCTACTGGGACCTTTCAATTACCAAGTTATTTTGACACGATTTAGGAAATTTTTGTTTCCATGAATCATTGCTATGAAAAGAAAACTAATCTATAAGCTTAAAATAATCATTGCATAAGGAAACATATTTGTATCAATGTAAATGCAATTATAAAATTAACTTACATAAAGAGAAATAAAGCAAAATATCAATATGATCTATTTGAAGTGAGCTCAATATCCCGATTAACTATAATATCATAAAGTAAATCAAAAGTATGCTACATACAAAACTAGATAATGACAATCTACATTAAAGAAAATATTACTTGTATCAATGTAAAGACAATTATAAAATCTGCTTGCATAAAGTAAAATACAATTATGATCTATTTTGAGTGAACTCAATATCCCAATTAACTATAATATCATAAATTAAATCAAAATTATATGACATATAAAACTAGATAATAGCAATCCACGTGAAATAAAATGTTAAGAAGTTGTATTATATTCCATTATAAGTTGGACATATGCTCCAAGAGTCCTTTAGAATGAAGAAAACACTTTTATTTATTCATAAACTTGCTTTGAAACTGAAAAATCAAATACCAATGCAAATTCACAAGTCTCTCATGGGGTTACAACCATTTTATAATAATTAGTAAATAAATATATGTAAACATCTTCTCATGAATATCTCCAAGTTATTTGCTAACAACCCACAATTAATCTCTTCAAAAGATTCAAAAACAAACTCCATATCTTGGATGATTGATTAATGATCCCAAATCCATGGTGAAACTTCAATGTTTGAAGAGGAAATTCGAATTTGGAGGTAAGTGATAAAAAAATTCATTATTGCAAGTTCTAAATGTTTCTATAATCATCAACAAACAAACCCAACTATCAAATATAAGTAGAAGTATGTTATTTTATAACATTTAGCAATAAATTTAGTTAAAATACTAAAATATATGCATTGAAAAATTTTGAGACTATCCCTGATCAGGGTGCGATACAGGTCATTGTCCCTCTTAGGATTTTTGTCATGCATGAGAAGATTAGTGAAAGGGATAGAGGGCGGCTTGACCCTTTCCGTCACATGTGCGATTATAATAGTGGGTGGCAGAATACATAGGAAGGTTTAACATTGAAGCGAAGAGTTGTGAAGCTCTTAAACTCCAGGTGGGGAGGGTGTGGAGTTCCATTCATCCAATTGTTTTGTTTTGAATTTTGGTTCCTTGAGTTAAGCGCAGGCTCTCGGCTTTCAATCCTCTATCTATAAGAAGGGTCGACAGGTTCTGCTCTCGGGACATGGTCGACCTTTGGTTCATGGTGTGCACAGTTGTGTATGTTCCTTTTCTTTTCTCCCTTCTTTGAGCATGACCTGCTATATACTCAAATGTCTCTCGCAATTTTATTGACAATATTTGCAAATTGAATATCGTAAGAAAGGGAACTAGTTTCCTGGAAAGTGGGAAAGTTTTTGTGGTTTCATTTTATGTTTTTTTTTTTTTAATGTTTCTATGCCAGTATCCATTTTCTTTGGTATTTTATTGTCTCGAATGGGAATGTATGGCAAATTTTGGGTTAGTCATCCTCTATTGAAGGATTTTACGCCCAATGGTGATGGATATATTCATGGTTTTTTGGCCTCAAGAAAGGGGATGGCCTTTAATTCTTCTTATATGATTTATTATGGTTATGGTGTAGTCTTCAATGGTATTTGGCTCGGGGAGCCGGTCTATGGCACCTCCCTTCTGAGGCGACAAGATATCTCTAGATTCTCTCTGTCTACTAGCCTAATTGAGCATGGGGTGCTTGTTATCATAATAGAGTAGCGATGATGGTCACCCTTTTCAAATTTTTAGTGTATGTGTAAGGCTTGGGCCTAACGAAGATTTTTTATTTCTCTTATTTTATGTAATTGTGTTAGGTTCTCAAAACTTGTGTAATTGTTTTCCCACGAGCAGACGGTCTAGTCCTAGAATGCGGCTCAACTTGTTTGGTTGACAGTTTGTAGGTTCATTAATAGGTTGCTAATCCAAATCGCTCATCCACCCCTTGGTTTTGGTTCTTATGGAAATGGGGGCTGGGGATGCAGCTGAAAGTCGGGGAATCAGGGCGGTCAGGGTTCTTCCTCTACTCGGCCACCCAAGAGAAGCAGTGACAAATATGATGCTCAGATTATTAGTGAGGCGACCCATGAATATAATATAGGTACCCAATCCCAGGTAAAACAAATGATCTTGACATGGGAAGCATAACTAAATCATTGGGAAAAAGCTGAAGTGCAGTTAGAAGATGAGCGAGTCCCAGTTCCAGGTTCGGGACACACTCATGGTTGTACCACCCAGTATAAATTTTTTTTTCATCTTTACTGGTTGATGAAATGTATTG
Organism: Pinus albicaulis; assembly: GCA_034641835.2. Taxonomy (NCBI): domain Eukaryota; kingdom Viridiplantae; phylum Streptophyta; class Pinopsida; order Pinales; family Pinaceae; genus Pinus; species Pinus albicaulis. The sequence continues at coordinate 1,164,183,727 of CM076575.1, read as the reverse complement.
TGGCCAAATTTATTATGACCTCTCTTGCAGGATCTGTCAAATCTTATCCAGATTTCCAGGAATTTCAGAAAGAATTTCAACTTCTCCAATTTCAAATCCAGCAATATAATTTTCATCTTGGTCATATTGAGAAGCACATTTCATGCCTTCCCCAGTTGGAATTAATAGGATCTAGCGCTAATGACCCATCTCCCATGGAGTCCTATAATGAGTAGTTGTTAGTATAGATATGACAACTCCTTATTTTGTTTAATTTCCTAATGTATATATCTGTTAGCAGTGCCTATTATAGTATTTTAGGTGAAAAATGGTTTACAAACATTCATTCATATAAGGATTTTCTTGAAAGACTTAAGTTATTGAGATTTTGGATGGCATACAGTGCGGTTTTGTGGCCAACAGACCTGGTTTCCCAATGTCCAGGTTGAAGCCACTTAACATCTTTAATGGATGTAACCTGATTTTTGAAAATGAATGAATGAAAAGGTCCTCAAAATATTACAAAAAATATATATATTAAGACTAATATATAAGCATAAAAATGGTGTAAAATGAGGTTATTGAAAAGTGAAAAAGAATTAAAATCCAGGGAAACATTGTGAAAAGGTGATTAAAAGATGTGAAAAGATGGTTAATTTCATGATGCAACAATATTTTCTTGAGATTTTCCTCATAAGGTAAGGAAATTTAGCTTCGAGGTATGTAAGGGAAATCCTTTAAATTGATATGGTATAAATTTATCAACAGCAAATTTCCAAGGTATATGGTGAGATGCCTAAGGGTATTCCACCTTACTCAAGATCATGGCCATGCTTTCTTTGGGTTGTGTTGTTGTTGCTACGACACCCTCAAAATTTTGGCATATATACAAACTTTGGAGCCTCTCTTTAATCATGTGAGTTGTCGTTTTTAGTTGTTAAATACATCACATACTTGTTCTCTAAGTTTCAAAGTCCCTTTGTGAATACAATCCAAGTCTCATATTTTTTTAAGGAAATTTTCGCTCTTTTGAAAGGGAGTTATAGCATATCTTTAAGAGGCAACTTTGGTGTTTTCTCTTATACTAATGTTGGCGAAAAAGGAGGTCTCTGAGCAAGACCCAAGTTTAGGATAGAGGCCAACAAGGTTTCCACAGTAGTCTAGTACAATGCCGCATTTTCACCGTACTCCAAGGAGCAGAGCGTCTCACTCGAGGTGTGCCATGACCTTTGTAAGATTAGGAGACAGATAATCTACCAGATGATTACAACCATGAAGAACAACTAAAGGAACTTGAAGCAGAAAACAGATCTCACTACTATATATACACTCTTACTCATCAAGCATGTTTAGGATGCTGAATTAAAATTTAAAACGGGGCATACATTCATAGTAAGCAAATGAGTAACACTCAACTCAGAACATTAAACACATCAATAACCATATTTCATTATCAATAAAAAACGACATACATCACTCCGTAGAGTCTATTACAATGTGATTCAGTACAATAGAGATCTTACAGAGCTCTCCTACGGCTCTGCTCTCTCTCTCGGCCCTCTGTTGCACTAACTAACTCCCTAATCTACGCTGGATGATTGCCTATTTTTTCTTCCGCCAACGTGACTGTCAATCTTTCCTCTTCTCCTGCTCCCTTGCTTGCCGCTTCTTCTTGATTACTGGGAGTTCTGTTGATTGTCCTTATCTCCCATATCTGACATCTGCGTTTTTCTTCGCAACTTCCGCGCCACCTATCTTCCAGCTATTCGCAACCATGAAAACTCCCTGTCTACCTTGATTGCGCTCCGCCACTTGTTCTCCGCAACTCAAAACTGTTTCTTTTTCAAAACAAAGGCCCCAACAGGCCCCGACCACATGCTATTGACTCATCTCGAGTCAATATTTTCTTGTTGTTGCGGCTTCCGTCGGTTTATCGGCTTTTGAGGTTGACTTTGTCTTCTTTGTTTCTTCACTCTGTCCAAACAAAGGCCCCAACTCTAGAACCTTGCTCAATGCTTAAGACTTGAGTTCTACGAACTCGGTGATTTCCTGTTGCCATTCTCTAATTAGTTGTTCAGTTTCGCTGGTGACTCTTTCAGCCTCGGTTTCACTTGCTACTAGCGGCAGCTTGCTGAATACCTCTTGAATTTTTTCCCCGACTTCGGTTGCCATCTGCTGTATTACCTCTACTTTCTGCTTGACTGGTTGCCTTAGCTCTTTGAGGACCTTCTTTGTGGCAGCAGAATGCTGCTCTATCTTCTATATTTTGGTTTCTAGTACCTCCGCTTGGTTGTAGAGTTGGCTTATGCTGACGTGATCAATGGCTTCTTTTATCTCTTGTGAAATTTGCTGAAGCTTTGCTGAGATAGGTTGGGCTTTCATGGTTAACGAGTTAGAGCATTCATGTAAATGCTTCAGTAGGTTGTAGGCCTCTTTGAATGTCATCCCCAGGGTTTCCTTCAGTCCGGTTACTTTCTTCTGTTTCTCGGTAACCTTCTCAGCATATATCACGGTGGGGTCTGGTAATGGTGGTCTGGAAGCTAGCATTTGTTTGAGCTCTCGGTTTTCTTTGCTGAGATTTGCACATGTCATTTCCACTCGGATAGACCTTTTGACCATGGAGCAGGCCAATATGTCCTCTGACGTCTTGTTATCCTGGGAAATTACTATTGGCTAGAGGTTCTTGAAGATATCTGTTACCTTTTCCAACTGCTCCTGTAGAATTTCGTTCTCCCCTTTTAGCTGATTGTGATCTTCAGTAAGCGCGATGACCTGCTGTTGTTGCTACTCAAACCTCTGTTAGAGGTTGTTGTGTATCCCTTCTGCTTGTTGTGTTGCTCGCTGAATGAAGCTATATAACTATCCAATCCCCCAGTTTTGCATGCTCTCTGTGCCTGACATGTCTTGGGTTGGCGGTCTTTCTTTAAGGGGTTGCCCGCTGGCAATTGATATCTCTGAGTGCTCATGCAGTGATGCGGGTTAGTTCTATTGTGGTAGCTAAGGTTCTAGGTTATTCATGCTAGTTGTTGGTTGAATCTACTACAGTATTAGGTTGGCTTGCTGAAATGGGTTCAGCTCTTTTGGCGAGGGTGTTGTATCTGTAGTAAAAGATCCTCCTTGAAATAATAGTTTTAGGAAAGTGCCTTGCCCCACCAGAGGTTGGTTAAACTCAGGTAACCTAGCCATACTTGAGTTAAATTCTGCCTCGGTGTCCCCATTTGTCTTGTTTCTTAGCTTTACTTGGTCTGAGATAGTTGCTGAGGTGGATGGAGTGCAGGTAGATTGGTCTTTGGAAGTAAATGAAGTATGGGGTGATGAATGGTGAGTATGAGGTGAAGAGGTGTGAGTGTGGGGTGGAGATGATGTTTGAATATTCAAAACCGAGAATTGACCAAACACAGGTAGTGCGGAGGTGACCTGGGTGGTAACCTCTAGATCTTCTCGAATTGGTACTCCTGTATCCAAGGGTTGGGTCTGATCTTCCTCGGTGAGGTCAAATATTTTATTAGGCACCATAATTCTTTCTTTCTTGGCCTTAGGTGTAGCTACCGGAGGTTTAGGTGCCTTTATCTTACGGGTTGAGGTGACTGTGGCTGCTGGGGGTGAATTGAACATGGTGGAAGGTAGGGCAGTGATGATAGGTGTGATTGTGGATGGTGATCCAGAATTTGAAGACTAAAAATAAGAAAAAGAAGGAAACACAGTAGAAGCACTTATGAGGGTTTGTATTACTAGATTGAAGTCCTTCACCCTTGTGTCCAACTGGTCCAGTAAAGGTTTTAGTTGCAATCGAGAAATCCTACTCGTTTTTTCCTCTGATGCCTCCCTTGGGAGTGCTTTCGGCAGCATGCCCTTGAATGAAGAGTGAGGTATTTCGCTTCTAACCTCCATCGCAACTCCTAGCCATGAATAGAATTCAGTGTGGAATGCTTTTTCTTCAACTTGAAACTTTAACGGTCTCATTTTGAACGTAGGTTCACCCACACAACTAGGTTTGATATATGTATGCTTGTGGGTGACCCCAAACCATATCTGCGAAAAATATTTGTCCAATAGGTCCCTCAGAACCCTTTTTTGTCTCTCCACCACATCCACCATCTTCCTGTACCAGAATGAGAAAGCCTCCTCATTTATCTCTTTGGTGTTGGGATCTCCTGAGATTCTCTAGGGCGTAAACCTTAATACCATTGGATGGTCGTTTGTGATTTCCGCGAGCTATCTCACCCCTGGGTGAGTCCATTCCACATCGCAAATGCCATTATGAGGTAGCCATAAATGAATCCTGTGGCTCATCTGTAATTATCCTCGCAAGCCTCAAACAATTCGTTCAGTAGAAAGGTACACCAGTTTAGCTGGGTTCCCTGGAGGTAGTGTTCCGCGACTGAAATGGTGTCAAGGGTGCATTCTCCTTTGGTGTAATGCCTCATCATCTTACCCGATATTAGATAGCAGGAAAATTTCACTGCTGGATTGTTGATGAGGTCTATCTTCGTCCCCTTCCCCCCTCTTCTGGTGTCATATTTCTTATAATAATCATAGTCTCCTTCCTTCTTGGCTCTCTTGGACACATTTTGGAATGCTGTTGAGACATCCTTCCCTTCTACTGATAATCCCATAAGCCTACTGATATCCTCTGCATGTGTTGTTATTTATCGCCCCAGCCACAATGATCCATTTTGGACTCTGCTCAGTAGGAATTTTGTACACTGCATTTCCCCTCCTGTTGTTCCAAAAACTGAGAGGTTCCTAAGGTTCAGTATTGTCGATTTTTGGATACCTCTGAACTCCGAATTAATTCTTGCTGCTTCCCCTCCTCCCTCTGTAGCATAGTTCTCTATGTATACCTGTCTCTTAATAGCTATAAATTGATAGGAATTCGTGAAATTTGTATCAATTAGCGACACATTGTTATACTTTCCAACTAGCGATTATATCCTCTGAATTCTCTCATTGATCTCGGGCTCGACGACTGCTGGTGCTACCTTCATCATTTTTGTTCTTCTTCTGTATACCTGGAGTGTTGTTCTTGATCTCTTTCTATGAATTCCTGCTACTAGACTATCTCTTTGAACTTCCTCTGATGAAATTTCACTTGTTGTTGCGGCTATTTCTTGTTCTAACTCAGAATTTTCTGGCATTCTCATGCTTTTCTTCTTTCATGTGGGTTAAGTAATGTAACCGACATGAATGAGGCTGATAAGACCCCATAACTAATTAATTTTTTATGTCTCTCCCGTGGCTATAATTGTGCGATTAGTTACCGCGGTGAGGTGTATTCTGACATTGTTGACTGTGTCTTCGAGATTTGGGTAGATGTGATGGGTAATGATTATGGCTTAATATGGAAAATTTATTATGGTATGGTTATTACTAATTATGGCAGTTAATTCTCAAATCTGGGTGATCCTACAGACTGAAAACGATATGATGGGTTATTATGATGGAATGATATTTGACACGCTTGGATTTCTAACACGGATGACACGTTAGATGCTACCCCCCCCACCCCCTCAACCACAATCGGTTACGATGTGGTATCCACATTGCAAGAGGTGGATTTTTTCTCTGCATTTTTGTGATTTATTTTTATCGGGATTCCTATCCTATTTCTCATCTCGAGTGTGAGAGAGTTATTGAATCGATCTATTTATATTCTACCCTACTAACTCATCTCAGTTGTGAGAGTTATTTGAAAAATAAATGATGAAACTTACTCGTGATAAGGCTTCAGGCGTGCGCCATTCACCCATCCTTGCAATACTTGGCCATCTAGTTGTGCCAATCGAACAACACCTGAATTTTTAATTTCAATGACATGGTATGGTCCCATATAGTGCATTTTGAGTTTGCTCGGGAACTTTTGAAATTTTTTTTCATACAACATAACTTTCCCTCCGATAGTGAACGTCTTATTCTTGATGTGAAAATCATGCCAAGCCTTCTGTCTTTCCTTCTGAACCGTCTGATGGAATTCTGCTAGGAATCTCTCTTCTTCAAGCTCTTGTAGCTCATGGAGGCGTTCAGTGATTGAGTCTTCCTCTGTTAGATGTACTGTTGAAGCGATTAATAAACTCGATATGATAAATTCAGCAGGTACCACCGCCTCTCTCCCATACACTAGCTGGAAAGGAGTCTAATTGTGCAACCTTTTTACAATTGTCCTATATGCCCATAATGTTGTTGGTATCCGCTCATCCTAATCATCCTGATTGGCATGACATATCTTGGTTAGTCCTTTTTCTAAGATCTTATTGAATGCTTCAATGGTTCCATTTGCTTGAGGGTGGTACGAGCTTCTATTATGATGTTGCACCATAAAATTATCTAACATAGACTTGATTGTTGTATTGATGAAGTGTGTACCTTGATCAATGGCTAGGCTTCTGGGGTAGACAAATCAACTAATGATATTTTCAAAAATGAACCTAGCTGTTGTGTTTGCTATGCAATATTTCACTGGTGCTGCCTTCGCCCATCTTGTGAGATAATCTGCTACGGTTATTATGTACCTTGCTTGTGAATGTCTTGCCACTGGTGCAATTGGCCCTACGAAATCAACGACCCATTTTTCAAATGGCTGTAGTGCTCTTACAGGTTGTAGTGGCAACTCATCTTGGTGTGATGGATGTCCCGTTCTTTGGCAGCCATCACATTTCTTTACATATGCTTTACTATCTTTATGAACTGTGGGCCACCATGACGCTACTTGTAATATTTTTCTTGCAGTGGGTTTTGCGCCAACATGCCCCCCCGCAACTCCGAAATGACACTCCCACAAGATGTCCTCTCTTTCATGGTCCATGACACATCTCCGCAAGACCTATTCCAACCCCATCTTATATAGTTGTCCTACTATCAGTTGATACTCAGTTGCTTTCACTACCAAATGTCTTCTCTGAGTTGCTGTGTATTTAGTTGGGCACTGTCCTGTTGCGAAATATACTGTTATCCGCTCCATATAATCTAGGATGGCTTCTACTCTAAAGAGATTAGCATCCGGTAACTGATCATCCAGGGATCCTCCATTCTCTCCATCTTCCAACCTTGATAAATGGTTAGGACCCATGTTTAACCTTCCTAGTTTCACTATCACTTCGAAGGTGAAATCCTGGAATAGTAGGAGCCATCTACAGATCCTTCCTTCAAGCACAGGCTTGTTAACCGGGTACTTCAATGCTGAGTGGTCTATGAAAATTTTGAACATACCTCCCAGTAGGTAATGACTAAACTTCTGAAGAGATTATACCATCACAAGAGCTTCTTTTTCTTTTGTTGTGTAGTTCCTTTAGTAGCAGACAACTTCCTGCTTGCAAAATAGACTAGATGATCAACAGAAGTTTCTCCTAGCTGAGATAACACTACTCGTAATGCAATGTTGGAGGTGTTAATATGGACATGGAACTATTTTTCCCAGTTAGAATGAAGCAAGATGGGTGCACTTGAAAACTTTTATTTCAATGTATCGAGGTCACTAGTGCATTCGTCACTCCATGTGAATTGCTCCGACTTCTGCAACAAATTTTCCAATGGCGCTATTATCTTTGCATAGTTGCGGATGAATCTTTGGTAGTACCTGGTATGTTTGAGTAGTGATCTTAACTATTTCACAGTCTCTGGCACTTCTATGTTAAAAATGACAACTACTTTTGCTAGATCCACACAAACACCCTGTTTACAAACAAAATACCCTAGCAGTGTCCCGAAAGGTACTACAAAGATGCATTTCTTGAGGTTGAGGGAAATTTGTAGTTGTCTGCATCTGTCAAACATTATTCTCAGCAAAGTTGCATGATTTTTCAGTAAACTGTAAACTGTCCAATCATCCATGTATACCTCAAGGAACTTATGTATATAATGACGTGGTATGCAAACGATCCCCATTCGATTGTGAAAGTGGTCTTCTTCTTGTCTTCTTCTTCTATTCTCACTTGATGATACCTAGAGAAACCATCTGTGAATGAATAGGCTCCATTTCCTGCCACATTTTCGATAACCTCATCAATAAATGAAGTGGGAAATGGATCATGTATGCATGAGTTGTTGAGGCTTCTGTAATCCACACATACTCTAATCTCAGATTTATCCTTTTTGCTGTGTATCACAATGGGACTGACCCACTCCGCTTCCTCCACTAGAAAAATCAGCCCTGCTTTCGGCATTTTATCTATTTCTACTTTGACTTTCTCCTTTACCCTTGGATTTAGGTGGTAAGGCCTATGCTTCACTGGTCTTGCGTCAGGCTTCAAGACTATGCACATTTCCCCCATGTACCCCTTTATCCCCTTTATCTCCGCTACTGAGGATGGGAATAAGTCTTCATATTCTTGTAAAAGGTCGAAGATTTCCTTGGTCGTTTATGTATCCCAGTAATCTCCGATGAATGCTATTTTTGGTTTCTTCATGGTTCCAATGTTTAGCTTCTTAGTCTTCAAGGGTAATAGGTACAGTCCTTTTGTTGTTGGTTCCTCCTGTATATCTCGCTCTCCTTCTCTCTCTTCAAAGTATAAGTGTCATAGATTCTCTAAATCGTCGTCATCCATCTCACTATCTATTCGTTTGCATGCTATTGAATGTTTGATAATCTGCTCCAAGAGCAGTTGCTCTTCGTCTTCTTGAATCTTTGGAAAAAATAGTACTATTTTGATGGCTTTTAGTGCATCTGTAACCAGTTTTGTTTCTCCTTTAAAATAAAAACGTTGCATAAACTTTTCCGCAACTGCTTTACAGGTGCCAGTTCCTCTCTTCTTTTCTTCGGTCAAGTACCAACCCTGTGGAATTGTGTCTAGTGAATGTATAAAATTGTGCATCCACAAATATTCTGGATACCCTGCTTTCTTCTAGTTGTACTCACAATTTTATAAATTCTTTGTGGGGTCGGATTCCCCTTGGTACTTCTCAATGAATTGTGGTCCTGCATCTTCCTTGAATCTAGCTCTTAGTGCTATTGCAACATCTTCCCACTTCAGAAGTGAGTTGCGATGGTTGACCCACCACCTTGCTGACGTGGATTGCAGTGCTACATCCATAATAGGGACTCTATGTTCTATTGGTACCTTTTCTTCTACGTTTACAATAAATGTATTTACAGTATTCATATTTTCACTACAAGGAAAATACCCTCTAGTGGATGTTTTTGAGGAACCCCTTATAAAAATACCCCATACATCCGTTTCTAGCAGAGGTTACTAGAGGAGGTTGGCGGGCGGAGGCTTTTGCGGACATTTTCCGCTCGGTGCACTTATCATTCAACATCACATCGGTGATCCTTACAAGAAAAAGAACCAGTGTGCAAAAAAAATTGGCACACCAGACACCATGCATTCCGTACACACCTGTCCAGTGTGTCGTGTTACTGTAGAGCATCGGTGCTTCACAACTCTTCAGCGCTGGTGCATCATAAAACACTGCACCAAAACTGAAACCGCTCGGTGCGGTATTAAGAAACCGCACCAGTGCATCATAAAAAAATGCGCTAAAATAGAAATCAGCCGGTTCTTTCGTAAGAAACATCACTGGTGCACCTATAAACCACGCACACCGGAAAAGGGTTAAATAAAAAAAATTACGGCAAAAAAACTGGATTTTTCACTTTTTTTAGTGCTCCAGAGCTCTCAATTACCTGTGCGCTCTACAAGAGAAAGAATCGGTGTGCACAAAAAATTGGCACACTAGACACCGTGCACTCCGTACACACCCACCTGATGCATCCTATTACTGTAACACACTAGTGCTTCACAACTCTTCCGCACCGGTGCATCATAAAACATCGCGCCAAAACAGAAACCGCCCAGTGCGGTGTTAAGAAACCACACTGGTGCATCATAAAACACCATGCCAAAAAAGAAACAGACCAATGCGCGTATAAAACGCGCACACCGAAACAGGGTTAAATAAAAAAAAATTACAGCCAAAAAACCGCATTTTTCACTTTTCTGCTCTCAATCACCGGTGCGCTCTACAAGAGAAAGAACCAGTCGCACAAAAAATTGGCACACTAGACACCGTGCACTCTGTACACACGCATCCAGTGCATCCGATTACTGTAAAGCACCAGTGCTTCACGACTATTCCGCCCTGGTGCATCATAAAACACCGTGCCAAAACAGAAACAACCCGGTGTGGTGTTAAGGAACCGCCCCAGTGCATCATAAAACAACGCGTGAAATCTGAAACTGCCTAGTGTGGTCTTAAGAAACCGCACCAGTGCTATAAAACCCCGCACACTGGAATAGGGTTAAATAAAAAAAAAATTACGGCCAAAAAACCGCATTTTTCACTTTTCTCAGTGCTCTAGAGCTCTCAAGCACTGGTGCAATTTCTCCTTCTCTGAGCCGCCCTGACATCGGTGCTCCCATTGCACTCATTGCACGCACTGCTGTTGTGCATTGGCCACCAATATCCAGCTTTCATTTTGAAAAACGGTGGGCAAATTTTCTTTTGCAAATTCTACAGCCAATATGCCTCCTTGATGGTGAAATGTACAAGTATTTTTCTAGTTTTTCCATTAAGATATTTAGCGGATTATAATTTGAAATAACCTTAAAATTAACCATTAATTTTTTTATTTTTTTTGTCGCGTGGTGCACATGAGCCCTTTGGCTCGCAACGGTAAGTGGTGCTACCTGTAAAATTTATAGGCCGCACCGCAACCGGTGCTAATGGTATCTGCACCATGTTCAGGGCAGTACCGAAAGGCACCCCATATTATTTTAAAATTTAAAAAAAAGTGTGGTGTGGTCATTTAGCTAGTCGCACCATTGACCATGGGAATAGAAACGCGGTGCATTGACGGAAATATATGCCCTGGTGTCTATCAGTGCACCGCATTCAACATTCCGACAGGGTTAACAATGCGGCTGGGTAAAAGACCACATCGTTTACTATGTAATTTGTTAGGAAGTCAGTGCGCTGACATGACTATACGCGTCGGGGCATATATTTTAGTCAGCGCACTGCTCTTCTGACACCATATGTTGGAACACGGTCTCCTAAAGCTACGAATTTTGTCCATTTTTGTAATATTTAGTCTAACGCAGGGGTTTTGGGGTGGGTAAAAGCCCCTAATGCATTGTAACAGGTCAAGGGTAGACCACGAGTCTGAAAACCACGGTTTGCGGACCATTGGATGCATAGGCTAAATCGGTATAAATAGATGAACCTTTTTGAGTCATAGGCAAGGAAATAATTGAGATTGATGCTAAGCACAAATTGTTAGATCTGTTTTTGGGTTGTTTGGGGAAGGACTCCTACTGGCTGTGTGCGTGGAGCTCCTCAGTCCTGCTGTGTGCGGACCCTGCTGGCTATGTGTGTAGGCGATATTTTGGGATTGTAAGAGGATTTTGGTATTAATATATATGCGAAGTATTGTTGGATATCTGATTTTATCTGGATCTTCTTTGTTATGATTGATGTGACTTGGATTGTATGGTTAAAGTTGCAAAATTATCAAGTTGAAAAGCTATGAAAGTATCTTTTTTTCTGTTATGTGAATCTATGACCTGTTAATTGCTGCGATTATAGTAGCTATGTTGATAAATTGGAATTACGCACGTGGATGCGAAGGTAATTACTAAATCTGTGCTCTGTTATATAAGCCTGTGAATAGATCTATTAAAGACGAGCTCGATAAGGTGGGATCATAGATCTGCTTGACTTACCTGCTTTCTCTTAGGGTGTGGAAACCTGGTTCCAGCACCCTCCCATACTTCTTCGAGTGAGACTTTGGCCTGCCCAAGTAGGTCACTGCCGAAAGGGCTAGTAGTATAGGGGTTTGTTGGAAAACCTTAACCTCTGAACCTGGGTCAGAACCCCTCGAGCCAAAAAATGGTTCTGTTGCTGGGACCAGGAGAATTTTGAGCGTGATCGGGTAATGCCAAGAACACATTGAAGACCTGAGAGGAAAGAGATCAATGAGTGGTTCGAAAATAAAATTCAAGAATTCGCAGTAAGAGAGAATTGCAGTGCAAAGCTAACCACAGAGGAGTGAAAGAATAAGTACATTTTCAAAAAGATCTATGAAATTTTCTTTATGACATTTGTGATCAAGCTTTAGGAGTGGCTCACAAGGCTCGTAGATTTCCAGAAGTGTTGGAAGGACAAACGAGTCATGCAATGGACCCGAGAGTTGACTCAGCAGTTAGAAAAGACTGATAACACCATCACTCGCACGATAGATCACTGGGTGGATAGTGTGATAGGAAGGTTTGTGACAGAATTTGCAATTGATCAATTTGTGTCCTACTCTGAGGCGGAATGAAGATTCTTCAAGGGTTTCCACGGTAAGTTTCTAAAAAATATACCACTACTGATTAAGATCTTATTGTGAGAAAAGAGCATTTTGTGTAGTCATACAAAGTGAATGAGCTTCGATCAAAGTGAGGATACAACGTGTAGTGGTAAATACTATATAACTAATCAAGAAGGAGATCGATCTGTCTACAGTCCAGTAAGAAATTCTGCTGCACATAGCTCCCCGTCTACGCCATCGTCAAACCCTCATAGGGGTAAGAAATCACCACCACCACCACTATAATACGATATGACATTGCACAGGAAGCTACCCACCTTCAAAGGCATAGAAGATGAAGATATGGATCGGTTTTGGTTTGTCGCGGGATCGATATGGACTACGTAGAATGTAGCTAGTGATGCGGTGAAAAGAGCGTAGCTATCCCTTGCCTTTGAAGGAAGAGCCTTGGATTGGTATATGGGATGCATCGACCAGCATGCGAATGCAACCATTAAGGAGATTAACAATGCCTTGAAACAACAGTTCAAGAAGCCTAAGTCCTACTCTCAGATAGTGAATGATCTGAAGGATTTCAAGCAGGGACCGACCAAGTCTATATGGGAGGCTTACCAACGATTAAAGAAGGTAATTAGAGAAGGAGGATTCTTGTATGATGACAGGTAGCACACGAAGTGGTTCATTGCTATGTTGCTGCCCCACCTACGTGTGACAATGGGACATCAAGCCATTGAATCAAAGGAAAAGGCCTTAGAAATTGCGATGAAGCTGGAAGCTACGCCAAGAGATGATACCCAGTTAGGAGTACAACATATACAAGTCCAGCTAGAAGAAATTCACATGGAGATCCAGAATCTATGGAAGGAGCAAGGAACGAAGGCTAGCCCTAAAAGATGGTGCATATGATTCAGGGTGAATGGACACACCAAGGATAAATGTCCTCTGCTAGCAGACTACATACAGGCCGGGGGACCCAGTCCGTTGCGTCCTAGAGAAGCTGCAGGACCAAGTGGACCGGTGATTTAGTGCGATGATTGTCGCGTTGCTGGGCTGCATGATACCAACCACTACCCCCTCCTTGCCGCATATTTCCCAGAAATAAAGCAACGATGGTGCAGGTTCTATAGGTCTGTAGGCCATGATGAACAGAACTTGCGGACATACAATTTGATAATAGATCGAGGAAATCTATATAGGCTAGAGTCGGATCCGTCCTCACCAAGATCCCCCTCGGGCATAGGTGGCTCCCCAGCTAGGGAAAGGGGGGGGGGGGGCTCAGGCGTAACCACAGGTAGGGGGAGGGGACAACTGATTTGCTATAACTGTAGAGAAATAGGGCACTTTGCAAGGGATTGCATGAACCCTGCGACACAATCCTGCAGATACTATAGACAACTAGATTATGTGATTGAACATTGCCCGATTCTAATAGCCAAGATGTAGGAGAAGTAGCAGACACCTATGCATAATGTACAAAGGGTGAAGGTGGAGCCCTAAGACAAAGGACGAAGTGTTAATGTGATAACACGCAACGGCATGGCCACTGGCGGAGCTGTAGAGAAAGCTGAGGCAGAGCCTCTTATCCGTAAAGCAACCATTAAACAAGAAGGTTTGGACTTACAGAAGGAAAAGGAAACATTTTTTGTAGCTTGCCAAGACTTTTCTAAGACTGAGGCACCTACTCCTCAAGCCCCTGCGAACCTCCAAGCAGATGATGAGGTTAAACCATTTCTGCAGGCATGTATGAAGCTGCTGCGCAACCAAAGGGCCGTAGAAAACTTCCAAGCCTTGATAGACAACTATGCAGAAAAGAAAACCCCAGCTATGGAAATTAAGGATGTGGAAAAACTATATAAGCATAAGAGACGCACTGGTAGAGAGATGTGGTTGACTGCGCAAATTGGTGATTACGAGATGGATCAGGTTATTCTAGACTTGGGATCAGATTCGAACGTACTACCTAAACAGACTTGGTAGTGAATGGGAGAACCTAAGTTGGAATGGTACACTATCCATCTGCGCATGGCCAACCAACAGAAGATCATCCCGTTAGGAAGACTGTCAAAGAACATGGTAGATATCGGAGGAGTTAAGGTCTGGGCTGACTTTTAAGTCATTCAGATTGTAGAATATGCGGACCCCTATCCGGCACTCCTAGGATTGGATTGGGCCATCGATATGGGTGGTATTATCAATTTGAAGAAAAGAATCATGGTTTTTTAGAGTGAAGGAACACGGGTGATCGTACCACTAGACCTCGCAGAAGGAGAAAGGTGTACGGAGCCAATGCGTGAGGAAGAGGAGGTGGATCACATCTATAAGTTAACTATGGGGGATGAAGACTGGATCAATCCTATGGCTGATGGTGTGCTTTGTTGGGAAAAATATAGAGAAGGCTCCTCAGACTCTGACAGAGAAATAAAAAACTGGCAAAACCGGCTGCATGATGTCTCTGCGTTGTGCTACCTGTGAATCACAAGGGATTTCTGCTGCATATCTTCAGAGGTAAGAGAACTGCCCTAATTTGATGGTTCTGGTAGCATAAAAGACATTTTGTGAAAATTTGAAGCTGAGGTTCCCAGAGAACGAAGGTTATGGACGCTTAATCTAGCTATGCGCCCAACACCTGCAAGATGGTGGGACACACATAAGGAGGCGTTCCAGGACTGGGAGGAATGTCGGGACAAGATGATCTTGCGATTTGAGCCTCCGATTGAGGTGCGCATCAAGACTTTCCTTGGCCCAGGGGATCCGCGTGAACACTTGTTCGCTTGGATGGAGAAGTGGTACAACCGAACTACGAAGGATTGGGTTCACTTGTTTATTCATGCATTGGGATCAATCCCCACTGCATGGTACTTGGATGCGGAGCTACATCAACGCACTCGCCACTGGGAAACTTTGAAGGATGAATTCATAGGTACATTTGGACTAACGGGGGGCTTAGAGGCGCTTGATGAAGCTCTGCAGGATATAGATACATTCGTGTTCGGTGAATCGAGCTCCTCTATAGCATTGGGGGTACCGACGTGGGAAATGAGGATGCAGGATATTGTAAATTGTCGCAATATAACTATAGAAGAGTGCGATGAGGATCCGTGCAATGTCTCTATCCTAGAGTCGGAGGGGGAGTGCGTAGTTGCAGGACCTCCACTGCAGACTGTGGATGTGACAAAGCCCCCGAAACTACGGGAAGTCAACATCGGCATGGAAGAGAAGCCTAAGCTGGCTAAAACTGGGGACTACTGGGATGATGATACCGTAAGAAAAGTTGTTGAATTCCTCAGATAATATCAAGACTTATTCCCAACCAAGTTTTCAGAGCTCAAAGGGATCACAGGGGACCTAGGGGTTATGCGCATCACGCTAAAACCGGATGCGCACCCTGTAAAGCAGCGGCCTTATTTTCTGAACCCTAAGTATAAGCAGAAGGTTAAGGAAGAAATCGATAAAATTATTGCCACATGTATTATCGAACCGGTCGAGTAGTCATATTGGGTAAGTCCAATGGTGGTTCAGGAAAAGAAAACCAAGGGAGAAATTTGAATTTGTGTGGAATTACGCAAGTTAAATGACACATGCATACATGACCCCTTTCCGACACCATTCTCCGATGAGATCCTGGATAGTGTAGGAGGCCAGGAGGCGTACTCATTCACTGACGGGTTCTCAGGATACCATCAGATCAGGATCGCACCAGAAGATCGCAAAAAAATAACTTTTTCCACTGAATGGGGATCCTTCCAATATACAGTCATGTCGTTTGGACTCAAGAATGCCCCTGCTATCTTCTCATGAGTAGTTGTCGCAGTGTTCAAGGAATTCATCCACAAATTTCTAGATGTGTATTTAGATAATTGGACTGTCTTTGGCTTAGTAAAGCCACATGTTTTGAACCTGCGCATGATGTTGGACACCTGCCAGAAACACCAAATTTCCCTGAATATCAAGAAATGTATCTTCTGCGCACCCTTTGGAATCTTGCTTAGACATATAGTTTTCCGACAAGGGTTGATGGTGGACCCTGCGAAAGTTGCAATTATCATCAATCTGGCAGTACCTACGACTGAGAAATAGTTGCGTTCGATCCTTGGACATAGGAGCTACTGCAGAAAATTCATTTAGGGATACGTACTAATCACATCACCTCTGGAAAAACTGATTAAGAAGGATGTTTCATTCTTTTGGGATGACGAGTGCCAGAAGATCTTTGAGCTACTCAAGGAAAAGATGGTATCTTCACCTAT
This sequence comes from Pinus albicaulis, assembly GCA_034641835.2. Taxonomy (NCBI): domain Eukaryota; kingdom Viridiplantae; phylum Streptophyta; class Pinopsida; order Pinales; family Pinaceae; genus Pinus; species Pinus albicaulis. The sequence continues at coordinate 1,164,167,254 of CM076575.1, read as the reverse complement.
ACTTATTTTTCCTAATTGGGTGAAGGTATTTCATGTTCACTTTGATGCTTCAGGAACTGCCCTGGGAGCGGTCCTTATGCAGCCTGGAGCCGGAGACATTGATCACCCAATCGCATTTGCTAGTCGAAAACTCTTAGGTGCGGAGCAGAATTATGCCACCACAGAGAGGGAAGGGTTGGCCATTGTCTATGCACTATAGAAGTATCGACACTATATGTTAGGAGGGCACTTAGAAATGTTCACAGATCATTCAGATTTGAAGTAGCTGGTGAAAAAGCCTGTGTTGGGGGGGGGGGAATCTGCCGATGGCTTTTTCTCTTCCAGGAGTACGACTTTGAGATTATTGTCAAGCCAGGGAAGTTGAATGCCTAGCTGGATCACTTGTCTCGAATCGAGACTGGTGAGGAACCGACCAACCTGGAGGAAGGGTTGCCTGATGCGTAGCTATTTACTATTAAGGTGGTTGATGCACACTTCACTGATATCATTCAGTTCCTGACCACGGGCATGGCACCTGTGGAGTATTCAGTGTAATAAAAGAAGGATATGGTAGCCCACGTTGTGAATTTTACCATCATCACAGGACACCTGTATAAGATGGGCGCAGATGAAGTGCTGCGCAGGTATGTCCTGGAGCATGAACGACATGATATCTTGGCAGAAGCCCATGACGGGGTAGCAGGAGGTCGCTACGTAGGGAAAGCAATGGCACAGAAGATCTTAAGAGCTCGGATATGATGGCCTACCTTGCATATTGACTCTCACGACTATTGTAAAGCCTGCGATACATGCCAATAGATAGGAAGGCCATCACGTAGAGATGAATTTCCCCTTAAACCGAAAATGGCCCTGCAAGCCTTTGAAAAATGGGCCATCGATTTTGTGGGACCTATTAACCCACCCGGAAAGAAAACAGGTGCACGCTACATTATCACTGCCATTGACTATGTAACCAGATGGGCCGAAGCACAAGTAGTGAATGATTTCACTACAGATACCATTGCACACTTTATCTTTGAGCAAATTATGACCAGATTTGGGTGTCAAAAATCCTTGATGAGCGATAGGGGTACACACTTATTTAATGAAACTATACAGGCCTTAATGGAGGAATTCCGGATCCATCATGCCAAGAGAACTCCATATCATCCCTAAGCGAACAGAGCAGTTGAAGCATTCAATAAATTCTTGGAGAACGCACTAACCAAGGTTTGTATTGCCGATCGCAATGACTGGGATGTGCACATCCCGTCTGTTCTTTGGGCCTATCGCACCACCTGTAAAAATTTGACTGGGAAAACACCATTTAGGATGGTTTATGACAAGGGGGCCATTATGCCAATGGAATACATTGTCCCTAGTCTGCGAATCGTAGCCTTTATGAATATGGCGGAGCCTGATATTATGGAGGAGAGTTTAGTGCAACTTGTGGCTTTGGAGGAAGTTCAGGTGGTCAAGACATGGATGGAGCAACAGATCGCCGATCTGCAGGCTAAGTTGCAGCCTGAAACACCTTCAGAGGTATGGGCCCAACGAACTGCGCTGGTCACTGCGGGTACGAACATCATTACAGGGAAAATTGTGCAAGGTGCCAAATTACTAGAAACATCCATGTAGCTATGGACCAAGGTCTAGCGCGACCCGATCCTGCGAGGCATCAACTAGGACCTGTGGTAGAAAGAAGAAGAGTTTGAGACGATAGAAACCACCCTGCCCACTTTAGTTCCCGCTCAGTGTTTGACACGGTCGCGCACCAGTCACGCCCTCCAAGCTGATATTGATGAACTTTGGTAGAAGAAGAAGGTCCTCGATGACCGCTTGAAGCCTTGGGCTACTGAGGCCCTCAAGCTTTCATAGGATGTTGATGTCGCGATTAAGTAGCTAAACCAGACTCTGGAGAGTGTCACCACTGTGACGGAAGGCCCGATTTTAGAAAAGTTGGTCGACATTGCACAGAGTGTTGTTGCTCAGAGTGAAGGTGTGCTGCCCCCATTAGCCGAGGTGATCAGATTGTTGCAGGCGCAGGTGGATACCCCACTATCACAGTGACTCGGGATGAGTCACAAGATTGTGTTGGGGGGCTTTTGGAACATGGTCTCCTAAAGCTACAAATTTTGTCCATTTTTGTATATTTTTTGTAATATTTAGTCTAACACAGGGCTTTTGGGGTGGGTAAAAGCCCCTAATGCATTGTAACGGGTCAAGGGTAGGCCAAGTGTCCGCAAACCATAGTTTGCAGACCATTGGATGTGTAGGCTAAATCGGTATAAATAGATGAAACTTTTTGAGTCATAGGCAAGGAAAGAATTGAGATTGATGCTAAGCATGAATTTTTAGATCTGTTGTTGGGTTGTTTGGGGAAGGACTCTTGCTGGCTGTGTGCGTGGAGCTCCTCAGTCCTACTATGTGTGGACCCTGCTGGTTGTGTGCACAAGCGATATTTTGGGATTGTAAGAGGATTTTTGTATTAATATATACACGAAGTACTGTTGGATATCTGATGTTATCTGGATCTGCTTTGTTATGATTGATGTGACTTGGATTGTATGGTTAAAGTTGCGAAAGTATCTAGTTGATAAGCTGTGAAAGTATCTTTGTTTCTGTTACGTGAATCTATGATTTGTTAATTGTTGTGATTATAGTAACTGTGTTGATAAATTGGCATTACACACGTTGATGTGAAGGAAATTACTAGATATGTGCTCTGTTATATAAGCCTATGAATAGATTTGTTAAATACGAGCTTGATAAGCTGGGATCGCAGATATGCTTAACTTACCTGCTCTCTCTCAGGGTGTGGAAACCTTGTTCCAGCACCCTCCCATACTGCTTCGGGTTAGACTTTGGCCTGCGCAAGCAGGTCACGCCGAAAGGGCCAGTAGTATAGGGGTTTGTTGGCAAACCTTAACCTTCGAACCTGGTCAAGACCTCTCGAGCCAACACCATATATAGTCAAGGGTGCTTGAAACAATTTCAGGTGCACCACATACGGTGCATTTTATGTCATCTATGGCACCGCCTCCGTGCGTTACAAACAAAAGCCGCACGGTAACCGGTGCAAGACTATTTTTGTGATGCACTGACTGGTTTGTTTTTTTTTTTCCAAAAAAAATATATATGTATATTCCTAAATACAAGTCTGATTTAATAAAAAAATTTATTTAATATGTCAATGATTTAAAGAGAAGAGGAGGAACAACATCAACAATAGGCGGAGCAGTATGACATGCTTCGCGAGTGGGAGGCACGAGAGAGGGAGAGAGATGCGTACCCTCGCCCTATTACAGCGGATACCCAGGGGCTCCTAAGTCAGGTAGGCCTCCTCAAGTTCTATGAGGAGGCTACTTCCCTAAAGGCCCATAGTGTGTTTTTGAGACATCTTATCCACAAGTGGAATGCCCACCAACAGGATTTCCAGGTTGGTCCTGACCAGTGGTACACCCCCACTGAGGATGATATTTATTTCATTACAGGGCTATCAAGGAGAGGGGTAGATTTTCCCTCGTTCCCAGAGGTTCTAGCTGGTTTTGTATCAGGGAGTCAGTTAGTTTACTCCCAGAGATACATTGGAGCAGATGTACTATCTCCTTCAAAGTTTCAGGTCCCTGGAGGTCAATTACGTATTGGTGCATTTGGTATACAGGACGTGTAGTGCCTCTCACTTCTCATTTCGACCATTTCACACAACACCAGTGACAAGCAACGTATTAGTTTCCCGCTTATATATTATTTTGATTCTTTAGTACAGGAGCCATGACTTGTTAGGTGGTCTGTCATTTTTTTGCAGCAGTTTTGTATGGCCTTAGATAGATGTCGTGCTCATGCACAAGGGAGGGTCAACTCCCCTTTTTCTTCAGAGCTTTTTTGTTTATTTTTTGAGAGGTTTCCAAAGATGAGGCATACTTTTGTTCGGCAGCCTCGTAGGCCGATGTTGGAGGCCCAGATGCACATGTGGGGGCAGATGATGCCCAAGAGGGGAGAGACTATGTTTCCAGCCAGGATATCGCATGATGCACTGGACTTGCTATCCAATGTTGACGAGTTGCATCCCTTCATTATGGTCCCCTGTCCTTATGCTGGATTGGATTGGCGAGGGTGTGCCAATGTCCTCTTCACAGATGATGAGTCGCCAGATGATAGAGGTAATATTACTGCTTTATTTATATTTATTCTAACATGTTCTTTAACTTGTTTTTATTAAATTGTGTAATGAAATTGTCTAATTATTGTTGTGTACTTGTATATATTTTGCAGACATTGGCTCCTTTGATGGCGAGGAGATGCCAGAACCACCACATGATCTAGGTGTGGATCCTGATGACGATTAGGACATGGCAGATGCCGAGGATCATGATCAGGAGGCTGGTGTAGAGAGACATGCTCCTATTGGTGCGCCAGTACCGCCTTTTTCTAGGCGTGGTCGACCTGATACTAGATACAAGATGGAGTTGGGCGACAAACTCAATGCATTGATTGTTGAGGCGGGCATCAGGCTCGCTCATTACATAGACATATAGGTCGATGATAGGCTATTACAGATGTGGAGAGGCATGCCGAATGACATGTACAGCCTGATGCGACATGTCGTAGGAGCTATGACAGCTGTTACCCGACTGAGGAGGGCTGTTGCACGTTATAGGCGTGGTCAAGCCATAGCACGTGATGGACAGTCCACGAGCAGCGACTCATAATCTCATGATCGTTCACCTTGCGCCGCGCTTGATGAGCATGAGGTTCCACTAGCATCTAGCAGTCATCATGGAGATGAGGCTGGACCATCGGCCACGTCTAGTCAACAGCTTGCAGCATCCATCAGTACTAGTCATGATCATGAGCAGGCTGGACCATTGACCATCGAGGCTGCACCATTGACTGAGCAAGCCTCCACTAATACTGCTTATATTGATGTTGTACTACCACCAACTGATCCATCCATCAGTACTAGTCATGATCATGAGCAGGCTCAACCATCGACCATCGAGGCTACACCATTGACTGAGCAGGCCTCCATTAGTACTGCTATTGATGTTGTACTACCACTAGCTTATCCATGACATTTATATCACAGTTGTATATTTTTAAAATTATTCAGTTATATATATATATATATATATATATATATATATATATATATATATATATATATATATATATATATATATATATATATATATATATATATATATATATATATATGGTCCATGTATTTTATGTTCATGTTGCAGTTGTACTTAATTTACATGTTGGTGATCATCATGATGTGAATATTGTTAGGTCATGTTAGATATGTTCATTTAATGTTTAGCTTGCAGATAGATGTGTATGTGATAGCATGAGTTATTTGACATGAGATGTATATTTGATGTTTGTGTTGTGAGGATGTTAATATATAATGTTAATTTGATGTTTGAATGTGTTTTTTAGTCGAATATGTTGTTTGTACAATGGTAATCATGATCGTGATGTTTATTAATTAATTTAATATTAAATGACCATGATATTTATTAAATATTATGTCGTGGTTGTAATTGAAATTGAAATTTTAATTGTACGTAAAATTGTAAAATTGTATTTGTATTTGTAATTTAATTTTAATTGTAATTGTTTAAAAATATTTAATGTAAAATTTTAATTGTAATTGTAATATTTAATTTATTGTGAAATTATTGTAATTGTAATTTTAATTGTAATTGTATATATGACAAATTGTAAAATTGTAATTGGAATTCTAATTGTATGTAAAATTCTAAAATTGTAATTGTAATTTTAATTGTAATTGTATGTAAAATATTTGTAAAATTGAAATTGTAATTCTAAATGTAATTCTAATTCTAATTCTAATTGTATGTAAAATATTTGTAAAATTTTAATTGTATTACTGTGAAATGATTGTAATTGTAAAATTTTAATTGTAAATGTAAATGTATGTAAAATTAAAATTGTAATTGTAATTCTAATCGTAATTGTATGTGAAATTGTAAAATTGTAATTGTAATCATAATTTTAATTGTAATTGTAATTGTATGTAAAATATTTGTAAAATTTTAATTGTATTAATGTGAAATGATTTTATTAAAATATTAAAATATGTAAATTTGTAAATAATTGTAAAATAATAAATCTAGAATAATATGAATTTTTGTAACATAATAAAGTTTAGAAAATAATGCAAATAAATTCATGTACTTTAGAATTATCATTATTTTATTATGATCTTACATGCAAAAAAAAAGAACTTTATACAGTCCGGTGTGCTTATCATCATAACACGCACCGGTGCGTCTTATTACTCCGACGCATCGGTGCTTCACAACTCTTCATCACCGGTGTGTCATAAAACACCGTGCCAAAAAAAAAACCTCGATCTTAAAAAATGCCTCGGTGTGCCTATAAAAAAGCATGCACTGGAACAGGGTTATTTTGTAAAGTGCAGTATTGGAGCAACAAAGGGTTCAAATCGCGGGCAAGAATTTTTCGGAGGAGATGAGGGTTTGAAAGGATGAGAATTCGAATTTCGGCTGAGAATTTTATAAGAGAGAAAATGAGTGATTCAAATAGAAAGACGAACAAAGACGCTTACAGGGATGTAGATGGCTACAAAGCTCGACAGAGTACAAAAGGAGAAAAGAAGTACAGGTTGAGACTGGTAGAGAGCATTCAGTTGAGGCCGACGATAGGGTTAAGAGGTCCCATGATGGAGAAATGGAGAGCAGAGTTGATGGCAGAGAAAGATCAATCGAGGCAGTAGATAAAGCCAAGAGGCACCATGAAGGGAAGGATTCTCATTCCCTTAAGGACAGAAGAGAAAGATTGATTGACGTTGTTGATCGGGCTGGTAGGTCCCATGAAGGTAAAGATTCTCCAGAATGCATTTAAAAGCAGCTAGGAGTATTGTCAGAGCTTTGGTTGGCTTACATAAACTTTTACCAGTAAAGCTGGCATCACATAAAATCACATCTTCAGCTTTCAATTGAACCTAAATGGCATCTCTAACTTGTCTGAGTTGTGGTCCTGTGGATGAAACTAGTAAAAATTCTGCTTGTATTATAAATGGAAATTCAGTGACCATTTCTGTGGGAAGAAAAGCATAGATACCTGCAGCTACCATATTTCCACCTGCAAATTAGTTTCCCATTGGAAAAGCTAATGTAATAGCCTATTTTTCAATGTCTTTCCTTTGCTCAACCCTATACTCATTTTCTATGGGAAACCATTACCTCCACATGTAATAATTGCATCGTCTAGTCTAAAATCGGTCTTCTTTTTCTAACAAATGTAGAATGAAGGACTCGTTGTCATTGCTCCCAGAACATTACCCTTCTGCAAATTATATGTACTAATTACTGGTAGGCCATCTGTCTATCTGCAGATTATATTCTAAAACATATTGGTTGCAAATAGTTAAGTGTCAATTATAACAGGTTCACATGCCACAATTACCTAATTGGGCCCTGTAGTATTGCATCTTCACATGCTCCACATTGCATTCTCTCCACATAATCAGTAGGGACCTCCTGCAATAAACAAAATGCATTGGAAGAATAGTTATTTCCATCAAGAATTTATCAAATTCCAATTCTCAATTTTAATTTTAATTCTAATTCTCAAGAATAAACAAAATTCTAATTCTCAATTTCTATGGCTGGATTTCACCAAGTTTTGGTGTACACACCTAAAAGTGATTTCAGTGCCTTAACCACAAATCGGTGCTACTGTACATATAACCGCACCGGTGCCAATGTTACAAAAAGACGCACCGACGACTAATAAATGCAAATAAAAAAAACGCAACTCTATTTTCTTTAAGTGAAAAAAAAAGCGGCAAATTGAAAAATGGGTGGAAAAATATTTTCAAAAATCTAATTTCATAATAATTCTTTAAATACTAAACACTTTTCATTATTTCACTATTTTTGCTAAAATTTTCAGCCAGATATTTGCAGGAGACATACCTGGAGCAAGAGAGCACGAGGGCACTGTCGAGCAGTGAAATACGTTTGAAAAGAAGTATTCAGACAATCAGAAACCAAAACTCTGGTGATTTAAACCCTGTATCATAGAATTTCAAACCATCTCATTATTAAATTTGATTATTTTTTTTACTTTTTTTCTGCAGTTTTTTTAACTTTTTCTGCAATTTTATCCATTTTTACCCTAAACCCTTCATTTTTTTTTGTTTTTTCCCTTTATGGATTTTCATTTTAGATTGACATCCAACCCACGGGACGACTTGCATAGTCAGATCCCAATCCATTCAGCCATTGCGTGAATTTTTGGAAAAAATGGATTTCTTTTTATCGGTGCGCCCTACGTAACCTAGCGCACCGGTGTGAAGTATTATAAAGCGCAATGCGCAAGTAATGTGTAATAAAAAAATTGAAAACAATTTTTTTAAATCAGTGCGCCATATCTGAAATAGGGCACCGGTGCTCCATGTTACGAGGATAACACCGTATAGTCTATTACATTTTTTGTGTGGTGCGTTTATAATACCCCACGCACCGTATGGTCTATTATACTGTTTTGCGGTGCGTTTTTAATACCCCTAAGCACCGACGGTGATGCGTACATCATGAAAGATGCACCGGTGTATTGAAATTCATTTTTTACATGAAAAGTTGACAATTTATTTATAAATATATTAATGAATGATATGGTACAGGTTTCAGGTTGATAAGGAAATAACTGACAAGGGATCAAGTAACAAAAATACTGATAACACATCAAGAAAAGAAAAAAAGGCAAGTTCTTTGTAAATTCTTTATAAAAAATATTATTTTTGAACTATATGTAAGTTTAACTAATATGCATTGTTTACTTTATATCATGCAGAGCCACAAAATGACGAAGATCGATAAGATTATTTCTGATCTAGGACCGGAAGAGCGTAAAATCTTGATGGAAAAATTCCAAAAGGTTGAATTAGGTGAATGAAAAAATAATATCGATCCAATATCAGTTTCTTTTTTTAATTATCATTAATAATATACTTAAAATTATTAGATAACATGTGTCAAACAGTCTATTAATTCACATCTGTTCAATGTTCTATAGGGACCAACAACTCAGAAAAGGAATGTTTTTCTAAGAAAAGAAAAAAAATAGAACATGCAAATGAAAATGAATTTCTCCTTAGCTCATCTGGAGTGGTGTTGGAAGTTAACAAAAGGGGGAAAAAAATTTACAAAATTTTGAGGGATCTAGTGGAACGAATGTATAGACGTTATTTTCACTTACAATACAAAAATCAATCCAATGATTCCAAGAACCAAATTTTATCTAAACTACAGGAAGAGTTTCTAGAGAATTGGTCAATGAGACATGTCAAACTTTTAATAGAAAAAACGTACAACAACAAAAAAACAATGAATGAAAAAGCAATATTCCTTTAAATGTTTGTCTATATTTATTTATAAATATCACTTTTATTATATTTAATTTTCATTTATCAATATAAAAATTAAATATTTTATTTTCATGTTACATTTTTAGGAAGATTATGAAAATCTCAAAAGATGAACGAGCTGATATTAGAAATATGCTAGTAGGATGCCCAAAAAGGTGTACAAGGAGATGGACAAAGAAATGGACAAAATTGCATCGCAGGAAGATCCATCTCAACAACAACGTGCTTCAAATGTAATATGTAATTATTGAATTTTTCGATCATTAGGTATAATAAATAAACAATTTAGCATTAAATATTAATTTTTAAGAATTTTCTTGCAGAAAAGAAAAGAAAATGGAATCCATTCAGCACATAAAATAGGACGACAAGGAAGAAAATGGTTGATATCTAAGTTTGTGAGTAATTGTTACTTCCTTATAACAACTTAACTAGATTTCATTTTTGTATTTTTTAAGTTGTTTTACAAAAATCATCATTGAATTCCTTCAAACAGGTGCTAACATACAAAGAAGAACCATCAGATGAATTGATTGAAATTGGGTTAAATATGGGTTGTGAGTATATGTTGGCATATTAGAAATTAATTGTGGAATTTGTAAGAATCTATCGATCTTGTTTTACTTAGCTCCGTCTATAATTAATAGAACAAAAAAATCTTTTATATTAAATATATGATTTGTTATGGGGTATAAAACTTGCAGGAAAAAAAGTATGGAACTGCGCCAACAGATGAAATTTTGAAAGATGGCATGGTACATGGTTTTGAAATAATGTGTGTAGTTTATGAGTCAATTGTTGCTATGGTACGTCATTTTTCGTTTCGATTTACATTGATGTATATTATTTAATATTGCAATTTTCATTATTCTCAGCAATTTATATACACTCATTTCATTTTATTTTTATGTTTGTAGATGGAAGGTGAAGAAGAAGAAAACAATCAACACCGTGAACAAAACATTCTTGAAAATAATCCAATTCATTGAAGTAGCTCTAGCAGTGACAACAGTTCAAGCAAACAATGATGATCACTATGTTTGGATATCAAAGCAAGGCATTGTATTTTTTGAAATATTTCTATGCAATCAGACATTTTGTTTAATGTAATGGACATAGTGTCCCGATTGAAAGATAAAGTGATACCAATAACTATCCCATTTTGTATGATAAAGGCTCTCTTATATATATATATATATATATATATATATCATAAATATGTTTTAATTTATTCTATTGTGTTCTCCATTGTCGTTATTGCGTTCTCCATTTTCGTTCTCAAATGCACTAATAAAAATTTAATTCATATGAATATTGTTATAAGATATATATGTGTCGACTTTTGATGAATAATGAATTTTAAAAAACCACGATAATTATGATATGATATAACAAATAATCCAAACATCACATTCAAATGCATTAATAAGAATTTAATTAATATGAATATTGTTATAAGATGTGTCGAATTTTGATGAATAATGAATTTAAAACAGTCACAATAATTTCACTGTCATAGGTCGATGTTTCTAAAAAATACAAAATGAAAACCGGTGCGTGTCAGTAACTGTACACCAGTGTGTTTGTATTATGAAGTGTGTCGGTGCATTTCTACGACCTATGGGCATCGAATAAGTACCAAAACCAATTAAAAATATTGGTGCGTTTGTGCGGTATGACGCACCAGTGCGTTTATGTGTCTATATGCACTGGTGTCGTTGTATGAGTTATGGGCACCGCACGAATACCGATACCAATTATAAATCTCGGTGCATTTGTGTGATATTGTGCACCGGGGAATTTATGTGTCTATAAGCACTAGTGCATTTGTACGACTTATGGGCACCACACAAATACCGATACCAATTATAAATATCGGTGCCTTTCTGTGATACTGCGCATAGTGCGTTTCTATAAGTCTACGCACCAGTTTTTTGATACAACCTATGGGCACCGCACAAATCCAAAGACAAATTGGAATGGCCCCATGAGTTGTATCACCAACACTATGCCCAGTACGGTTTTATACCTTAACGGCCCGATGCATTCTCCTTCAACTGCCCCAGGGCATCTTCTACATGTACGCATCGGTGCGTTAAAGCCAGAGTAGCTCACCGATGGAAAAAAACATCCGTAATAACCTCCGACCGCCCATTTTTTTTTAGTTGTGTTGAATTTCCATTAAAATCTCTGCCAAAACCTCCGTAACCATAAATGGATGTTGTAGCAAATGTTTTTTGACAATTTTGACCAATTTTATAACACTAAAAACCTCCTTTATAACCTCCACTAGAGGGTCTTTTCCTTGTAGTGTTGATAGAGTCGGATATCCTCTTACATTAGTTCCAATCTAGTTGACTCCTCAGATATTAGCACATCTTCTAGTATTAGTCTCGTATCCTCCATGTTGCCAATCATCCCAAGATATTTCTAAGCCAAACTCTGAACTTTGAACACTTCTCCAACTTACGGTCCCTCCTGCTATTGGATTGATATAGTCTTCTCTCTTCCCTATTGTCATCTGGTAGAGGTGATCGAGAAGTTGAGCATCCTCCCTGTTGTCAATGTTGACACCTAATCCTATGGGATGGGTGTGGATATGTAATTTTGTATAATAAATAATATTAGGAAATAAGGAAGGCCAAGATTCATTGGGAGATGAATCCCAATAGCCTCACCTCCACTTATAAATACATGTTCATTCTTCATTCAATAAACATTCTGATTTGAGGAGTTACCTCCTGGTTTGACATGGTATCAGAGCCAGTCCCACTATTAGAATTTTTGCCTGTGGTGTAACTCCCTCTCCTTTGCTTAGTCAGTTTTTAATAATAGTTTTGCTGCTCCCACTTAATTGCTATACTGTTATTCTGCATTTTTTTTAATTTATCTCTGCACAGCTATGACATTTGCAGTTCCAACAGATACTTGCCACTCTGCAATTTTGCAGTCCTGCAACTCTGCCATTCTAGATTTTTTTGTAACGGCCTCTCGGCCTCCCTCTCTCCAACACTCTCTTCCTCACACTTCCCTCACGCCTTAATTCCTCTATGCCCCTTCCCTCATCCCTGCAAGAATTACGCCCTCGACCCTTTCATGATACGCTATCATTGTTCCATCGATAATACGTTGTGTTATCTCTACTCTTACATTCAACGCACACCTCCTGTACGCTGCATCATGATGTCATACCATTTTTCGTTCTGTCCGCCTGTCATATGTAATAACACCGACTGTATCACCTACGACTCAACGTAGAACTCGCCTCGACTGTAACACGCCTTACCATAACGCTTCGACTCTTCACTTACACGCTGTCATATAAATACCACTGTTCGCTGTGTAATATGTTCGCTCTGTCGTTTATTCGCTACATGTTATAATACGCTGTTTGGTTTACATCCCCTCCTTTCATACCACCCTTTCCATATTACAATACAACCTCCACGCAGTTTGTAATACCTCCACGATGTCCATATTACAATACAACCTCCAAGTAGTTTGTAATACCTCCACGCTATCACATTACCACTTTTAATACCGCTCCACCTTTTAATACCACTCCATAATTCTGCCCCCTCCCATATTTTAATACCACTCCCACCATATATTACCTCTACTGCATATCGCCCCTTCATTTCACATGCATTCGTTTGAAAATATCTCCCCCCCATCCATATTCAATACCGCCTCCATAACACAATACCAATATAAAGTCCCTTTCTTCAAACAAAATATATATATATATATATATATATATATATATATATATATATATATATTTTTTTTGCAGAATTCAGTATTTTTTGCAAGAGTTTTTGTCCTTTTAAACTCAGTATATTTTCCAGCAAAGAGTTTTTGTCCCCTTTAATTGAGCAAATTTTCAGAATTGAAAGTTTTCTAGCAGAATTTTTCCTCTTCAAAAGAATTTTTTTCCAGCAAACTAATGCATTATCTCATCTCTATTGTTGGGGTGGTTCTCTCCGTAAAAGAACTATCTTGAATGGTCTCGGAAAATTAAACACACACTCATTTTAATGAGTTGTGGAGAAGAATACTGTGAAGGACGAAGGAAATCCACCGAAAATGAAAGCCCACTTTAGACGAAGAGCTCGCCATTTGGGAAAACAAGAGCTGAGGAGCCCACACCTTGATTGAAATATCATCAAATGAAGAGGTGGTATTGCTTACATTTCATCATTCTCAAATGCCTATGAAGCCTTGAGCAAGCTAAAAGAACTCTATGACTCACATTCAGAACTAGAAATTGTTCAATTGATGATTACACTGTTTAGTGTTGAAATGAAGAATGATGATCCCCTTCCTTTAGCTTCAGAAGTTAGATCTATCATGCATGATATTAATAGCACTGGTGTAAAAATTGACATACCTCTCATAGCATATGTTAATGCATTATATCCGACTTACTCACATTATCTTGAGTCATTGCAAGCAAGTGGAAACCTTGAACATATCACCTTTGATACCCTTGAGAAAAAGTTTGCAGAAAGAGAGAAAGCTTTCGGGAAGATGACAGTCCCTTCGTCTTCTGAAGAGGCTGCATAATTGGCACATAGAGAAAAGAGTCATGCTCCAGATTCTTCCAGAGGAAGAGGTGGCAGCAGAGGAAGAAGAAACTTCAGAGAAAAGGGGGGCAGACAATCTGACAAATCCAATCTTCATTGCACACGTTGCAATAAAGATGGACATGATGCATCCAAATGCAGTACACCTTGGGATAAAATTGAGCAGCAAAGAAATCAAGACAAAGGTAAAACTAATGAGAAAGACAAAGGTAAAGCACCTGAATCCGCTCATTATGTTCTAGCACATTGTAACAATGGAGTAACTAAAGACTTGTTTGATGTTTCATTTACTTCATGGAGAGATGATTGGTTGTTAGATTCGGGAGCAACATGTCACATGACATTTAGAAAAGATTTTTTTGAATAATTTACTGAAAAAGTTGATGGAGCAGTATATTTCGGAGATAAATCCAAACTCAAGCCATTAGGGCTTGGCACAGTCAGGCTTAAGTTGCCTGGTCTTTCAGATCATATTCTACATGAGGTTCTATACCTCCCTGAGTTGAGGAGAAACTTGATGTCACTGGTCCAAATCCGCTTGGTCCACATCCGCCGACAAGGACACTCCATTCACTTGTTTGATGGCAAGGTAGAGGTCAGAAAAGCATCAGATCACTCACTTGTCATGGAGGAATAGAAGAAGGGAGACTCTTGAAGCTGAAAGGTTCATCTTCTCATGCTCAAAACTTTTCATTCAGTTCACATCATGATGAAGGTACATTCCCATCAAGTCTTTTATGGCATGCTAGATTTGGACACTTAAACTATGACAGCCTTCGTTTGTTGAAGAAAAATGGTGTTAATGGACTGCCTACAATTCTTAGGAAACCTAAGGAATGTGATGCTTGTATTCTAGGAAAGCATAGCAAACAGCCATTTCATGATTCACACTCGAGAGCACATAGAAAACTTGAGCTTGTTCATTCATATTTATGTGGCCCTATGCCTATTTCTTCTGCAAATGGAAATAAATACATGATGACATTTATTGATGACTACACCAGAATGTGTTGGATTTACTTATTGAAGAACAAGTCTGATGCTTTTCAAACATTCAAGAATTTTCATGCATGGATAGAAAATGATGCACAAACTAATATTGGCTCTCTATGTACTGATAATGGAAAAGAATACACTTCAAACGAATTTGAAAATTATCTTCTTCAACATGGAATCAAACATCAAACAATTGTGCCATATAATCCACAATAGAACGGTGTAGCTGAAAGAATGAACAGAACTATTTTAAATATGGTCCGCTCCATGTTATTTTTCAAGAATGTAAAATTGATGTTTTGGGCTGATGCAGTTCTATGTGCTGTTTACATAAAGAATAGGTGTCCTTCAAGTGCAATTAGAAACAAAACTCCTTTTGAAATTTGGCATGGCCACATTCCTTCGGTAAAGCATTTCAGGGTCTTTGGGTCCACCTGTTATGCCTTGATACCCAAGGGTCAAAGGAACAAACTTGGTGCTAGAAGTAGAAAATGTATCTTCTTGGGGTACTCCAATACCTTCAAAGGATATTGTCTCTATGATGAATCAAATAAGAAATTTTTAATAGCAAGAGATGTCATATTTCTTGAATCTTCCAAGAGTGAAAAGGTTGTTGAGCGGCAACTTGATCGCCTGGATAGATTCACACATGCAAAGTCTTTCCAAGAATTTGATAATCAGATTCCACATCTTGAAGGGGGGATTCCGATATTAAATCAAACTGTGGAATCATGTCCTGAAGAACTCTCTCCCCCACATGAAGAAACAACCATAGATGACACATTGGATGATGTGATTGAAAGAATTGGGAGATTGAATCTTGAATCAATCCCAACTCAGTCAAATGACCAGCCTGGGCCATCTCAGAAAGGTCCTCCCAAATGGCTGACAAAGACACTGGATAATGTTCATCCTGATGAGGTTGGAAAACAGGAACAAGAAGTTCCACTCAAAAAATCGAAGGTGATGTAGATAATTATGATTCTCCTGTTGATATGGATATTGCTTATAACTGTGAATTGAGTTTGTCTACAGATCATGAACCAACTTCCTTCAAAGAATCCGCTTCTCATGATGAATGGAAAGAAGTGATGCAGAAGGAGTATGATGCCTTGATAAAGAATGGCACTTGGAAGCTGGTTGATCCGCCTTTGGGAACAAAACCAATTGGCTGTAAGTGGGTCTACAAGAACAAGTACAAAGAAGATGGCTCACTTGACAAGCACAAGGCCAGGCTTGTGGCAAAAGGATTCGCACAAAAATAAGGAGTTGATTATGAAGAAAATTTTTCTCCCACAGCAAAATGGACCACCATCCAGAATCTCTTTGCCTTAGCAACTCAGAATGGATGGAAAGTCCATCAGATGGATGTAAAAATAGCCTTCTTGAATGGATATCTAAAGGAGAAAGTTTATATGTCCCAGCCAGAAGGATTTTTTGTAAAGGGTTAAGAACAAAAAGTTTGCAAGCTTATAAAATCCTTGTATGGCCTCAAGCAAGCACCACGAGCCTGGTATGAGAAATTAACCGAGCATCTTCTGAAACTTGACTTCAAACATTTTGATCTTGATGATGCAACTTTGTTTGTTAAGAAAGTTGGAAAAACAGTTGTATATCTTGTGGTATGTAGATGATCTTTTGATAACAAGGAACAATGAGAGATATATTGCATCCATGAAGAAAGAATTGAAGAAAGGTTTTGAAATGACTAATTTGGGTCATGTTCATTACTATCTGGGTATTGAAGTAATTCAACATCCTAAATTTATATTTCTTTCTCAAAAGAAGTACATTGGAGATCTCTTGAACAAATTTGGCATGGATGAATGTAATCCCTTAACCACTCCAATGGAACAAAACTTGAAGCTCACATCTATAGAAGGGAAGGAATTTGAGGATGCAACTAAGTATAGACAACTTGTAGGAAGTCTTATCTACCTGACCACCACCAGACCTGACATTTCATTTGATGTTGGAATCCTCTCAAGGTTCATGCAAAAACATTTTGAAGGACATTGGTCTGCTGCAAAAAGAGTGTTAAGGTACTTGAAGGGGACTCAAGACTTTGGACTCAAATATACACAAGTAGGCGACTTCAGCTTGATCGGATACTCTGATTCAGACTTTGATGGCGACAAAGAAATAGGGGTGTCTACTACAGGTTACACCATGAGTCTTGGATCGGGAGCTGTCTCATGGAGATCACGCAAACAGTCAGTTCCAGCAGATTCCACGAACGAGGCAGAATATGTGGCAGCAGCTGAAGCAACAAAGGAATTTGTGTGGCTCCGGAAAATCCTGGAAGATTTGCAGATGAAACAAATGTATTCCACGCCACTCATGATCGAAAACACTTCTGCAATAAAGTTGGCCAAAAACTCAAAGTTCCATGATCGAAAAAAGCACATCAATACAAAGTACCATCTAATTCGACATCATGTTTAGGCCAAAACCATCCATCTACATCATTTTTCCACAAATGAGCAGACTACTGATATCTTCACCAAAGCACTTGGAAGAGAAAAGTTTGAAAAATTCAGATCGATGCTTGGGCTCATCAACATCCCTTCGGATTAAAGGGGGGAATGTTGACACCTAATCCTATGCAATGGGTGTGGATATGTAATTTTGTATAATAAATAATATTAGGAAATAAGGAAGGCCAAGAGTCATTGGGAGATGAATCCCAATAGCTTCACCTCCATGTATAAATACATGTTCATTCTTCATTCAATAAACATTCTGA
The DNA here is from genome assembly GCA_034641835.2 of Pinus albicaulis. Lineage (NCBI taxonomy): Eukaryota > Viridiplantae > Streptophyta > Pinopsida > Pinales > Pinaceae > Pinus > Pinus albicaulis. Next base: position 1,164,149,520 of record CM076575.1, on the reverse strand, counting down.
TTTGAGGAGTTACCTGCTGGTTTGACAGTCAATAGTTTCTGTATATCAAGGTCCCTGATATGGGTGAAGTGGTTGAGTGACCCTGACTTCCCCGTCTTCAAATATCATCAATTATTTTTTCAATTCGATCACTGCATAGTTCTCGAAGGCCCAATCTATTCGTAACAAAGCAGGATAGGGATCCTTGTCCCCCATGATGTCTATCACCTCAAAATCTATATATGTTTTCACTCCCGCAACATCAACCTCGACCTCTTCTAGCCCTCCTATGGGCACAATACAGTACTATTTTTCCATGCGGAGCTGTATTGGCAAGTATGTCAACTTTGGCCTTGCTAGTGCTTCCCACGTCTTTCTTGGTAGAATGTTGACATATGATCCTAGGTCGAGCATGGTGTCTTTGATTTGAAATCCCACGACTTGATTATTCACACGGAATTCCTTTCCTGTTCTTCTCTTGTTTCTTTTTATCCTTCTTATGTATTTTTTGGTTGAATCTATTGACTCTTCGGGTTCTCCATTTTCCTTCACCACCAATTCTAGATTTTTCTTTAGTTGTTCCAGCATTGGTGCATTGGTTACAATTTTCAAAAATTGTCGGAACCATTCCTCAATCATTGTACTTGTATGGGCATGCTTCTCTTTTTATATGGTTGGCTATGGAAGTTCAATGCCTTTACTCTCCCCTATTTGGGAAAATGTTTCCATTGCCTCCTTAAAATATTTCTTATATCTATTTGGTCTAAAAGTGGTTTTTGGAGATGCTCGCTTGATCAGCTTTATCGGGTCCATATTCTTTTCATCCTCCCCTGTTTTATTTCCTCTTCAAGTTACTATGGCTACACTTTGCATGGAATGAGCTTATATTATTCGTGGTTCTGCATTCGCAAGATTCGCTCCTCTCTGCCTGGCTCTTTCCTCCCACCTCTTAATTAATTCTGGACAACCTTCAGTTGCATGTGTATTGACTTTGCACTGAGAGCACCATGGTCTTTTGGGTAGCAGACATTCCCTTACTACGTGCCCTTCTTGGTCATAGTTGTAGCACCTTAATGGTCCTCTTCCTCCAGTTCTGCCTCCTCTCATTCCTCCTCCTTGGCCCCTTGGAGCTTCATTCACTCTATAAGATGGTTTGTCCAATTGTTCTTCCAGTGCATCGAGGGCTCTACACTGGTCTATATTATACGTTGTAGCAGCAAAAAAAATAACAATATGTATTGTTTGGAACGTTGGAATATTTCTACAAAATTGGGCATGTCGTGGAGGATGACCAATGCCTTTTCATATTTCACAGTATTTAGCTGCTGTCTGATTCTGTTGAGTGGGGATCCCTGGAAAGTGAAATTGCGGTTGGTATAATCCCTGCGTATTTATCTGTGCAACTCCCCTAATTGGTGGAGCCCCCTAGGTCCCTGATACTGAAGCTCTTGCATTTTTCCCCCGCAACCTCGGGCATTTTGTGGCGACGTGTCCTTCCATCAAACAATGGGTACACCACACATTGGGCCTTGCAGGTTGTATCGGCTGAATGTTCTTCAACTTCTCCATTAAATTGGCTATCTAATGTTGTAGCCCTAATATGGAAGGGTCTTGAACTGCTCCTCCTCCTTTGAACTCTTGCAAATACCCCGCCATAGCTTATATCTTCATGGCTTGCTATAGGGTATCTTGTAAGGTATCAATATTTTGTTGTGTCAGTGGAGTTCTTGTCAACGGAAGAAGTGCTTTAGTAAACCAATCTCATTGGTGATTCAGGTCAATTGGTTAAATCAGTTTCCCAATCGCATCCTTGAATATTCTCATTAGGTCCCACGTTGTTTCACCTTCTCGATGTTTAATCTCCCACAAATAAGATAATCCTTGCTGATCTGTCTGAGGTAATTTAAATTCTTCGACAAATTCTCTCTTTACATCATCTATCGTTGGGTTTCGATGAGCTTGGGACCATTTAATGAACCAGCGAAGAGCTCTCTCTCTTAAATTAGTCTGGAAATCGATCAAATTAACCACCTCTAGTGTCTACCAAGCCCTCCATATCGCTTCGCAGAGATACTAGTGTTGCTCCACATCATCATTGCCCCTCCCAGAGAATTTTGGGTATTGAGTAAACGATCCAACCATATTTCTTTGTATGTGTGGTACTAAAATAAAACCTCTACTTCTTGGTTGCGAGATTATATTACTAGCACTGTAGCTAGTAGATATTTGTACTATAGACTTAACATTATTCAACTTGCTAAACTCCTGTAACTTAACAAATATTTCATCTAGTGCCTGATAGAGTTCCAAGGGAAGGGTGGGACTAGAACTACTTGAACTTTGGGGATTAGGATTACCTTGAATTAGGGGTGTCAACCTCTCTCGAAATAGTTGCTCCATTGCAACGTGCAGCTCCACATCGGATATATCCTCGGGGCGCGTGTCCTCCACATTGGACTTTTCTCCAATTCTCTTCAGGCTGGGCTCCTATACACTTGCCTAACTTCTTTGATGGTCCCTCCTATTCCTTGGGATCCCATCATACCTTCCATTTCATTTTTCATTTGCGGTGCCTTCTCCTTAACCTGTCAACTGCTTTCATGCTTCTCAAACTCCTTCATCACCCTTTCCCACCACTTCTTAGCAATATGCGCCCTTCGATGTGCTCGTCGCTCTTTCAATCTACTAGAGGTTCCAACATCCATATCCCTATTCCCCATTCCAACTTACTTGTAGCATCTTTCCCTCAGCTCTTTCCCCCAGTACTGGAGGTTTAAGTCTCCATCTCAGACTTTTGAAATTCCATCAAACCCTCATCCACCATTAAAGCTTTTATCCACAACATGATTTCCTTCAACAGTTCTCCCCGCAATATAGATCTGAATATGTCCTCAACTTTGGGAAAGGGTTGGTAACACTCAGCTATGAATTCCACAATGTATCCTTCCAAGGTAGATTGTACCCAGAAATCTACAGCTCGGGTCAAATCAGTATCTAACCGATGGAGTGCTACTAGATCCGTGTGCGTCCACTTGTGATAGATTCTACACGACCCTCCCAGAAGTGACATGAATTGTAGTCTCTGAAACCAATTATAAAGTTCTTCAGGAAAATTTCCCCAGAAAATTTCATACAGGTCACTTGCAGATTCAGAAAACAGGACCTGATCCTTGATAGTATTTTCCCTCTACTGTCACAGCTTTGCTTGTTGTAATATGAACTGGTCTAAGTGGTTATCCCACCAGCTTCATAGTTCTTTCTCGTAGATCCACGATACTGTGATCTAACTCTAAAATTAATTTTCAGGTCTCGGCAACAGAACCATTTGTTGGCGAAAAAGGAGGTCTCTATGCAAGACCTAGGTTCAGGATAGAGGCCAACAAGGTTTCTGCAGTAGTCTAGCACAACACCAACATTTTCACCCTACTCCAAGGAGCAGAGCATCTCACCCGAGGCATGCATGACCTTAGTAAGATTAGAAGATAGATCATGTACTAGACGATTACAACCATGAATAAGAGCTAAAGGAACTTGAAGCAACAAATAGATCTCACTACTATATATACGCTATTACTCATGAAGCATGTTCAGGATGGTGAATTAAAATTTAAAATGGGGCATACATTCATATTAAGCAACTGATTAACACTCAAATAAGAACATTAAACACATCAATAACCATATTTCATTATCAATATCAAATGGAATACATCACTCCACGGAGTCTATTACAATGTGATTCAATACAACAGAGATCTCATGGAGCTCTCCTAATCTCTTCTCTCTCTCTCTCGGCCCTCTGCATCACTGAATAAATCCCTCATATATGCTGGCTAATCGCCTATTTGTTCTTCCGCCAACGTGACTGTCAGTCTTTCCTCTTTTCTTGCTCCACTGCTTTCCACTTCTTCTTGATTACTGGGAATTCTGCTGATTGTCCTTGTCTCCCATATCTATCATCTGCGTTGTTCTCCGCCACTGCCACATCACGTATCTTCCGGCTATCCGCAACCATGACATCTCCCTGTCTACCTTGATTGTGCTTCGCCACCTGTTCTCTGCAACTCAAAACTGTTTCATTTTCAAAATAAAGGCCCCAAAAACTAAGGAGTTGTTTCTGTCATATAGAAATGCATTATACCTATCCCTAAAGTATTGTGCACTTTCGTGTTGCGGTCATCACTTATGTCGCAAATTGTATCTCAAGTGTTGCACTTGGAGGTAAGTGTCATTTTGTTTTTGTTTCAATGAATGCATGTTGATTTTAGGTGTTAAGTGATTTATTGGCATGTGGTTGAATATTTTCAAGTGTGTGATCATGCTCAAGCCTTGTTACATGTTTGACCTCATATTTCACTTCATTGATCCCACACTTAGTCAATTTTTTTAGTTTTCCTCTCTTCACAACTTACTTGACTGACCACTCATCATATTTCCTTCATGAGCTGTGCACTAGATAGTCACAATCCCATTCATCCATCCTTACCTCCTAGAAATATGCATTGCACATTCAATACCTCAAAGGATTGTGAATTACGTAATCCATGTGCCTAACCCTCGCATCCTACACTTGCAAACTTCACAATTAGTGCCCAAACAGGCTTCCACTACACACTAGGAGATATTAGTCAGCAGTCAAGCTTCCTTAACTACAAAATCCACTATCCTAGTCCTCCCAGAATTGTGCACTACACAATCACATTGAGCAAGCATGCCTCACAGACTCCCTCAACTGCGCAATCCTTCCTTCAAGTCCCTTAGCCACTGAGCATTGCTCAATCATAGTGAATAGACCTCCACCACTACCTCCTAAAAATGCACATTGCGCAATCCCTGAGCCTCCTTCTCAGTTTTTAACTCTATCTCGAATCAATATTGTGTGTTGCAAGAAGAACAAGATAGAATAGGAGATTTATAAATTGATGTCATCTTGTGATGAGTGAATTCCATGTGTAGGTATTTCTATCTTGACATGATAGGATGATGCTTAGGGAGGATGTGAAGGAGATCATGTAAGAAGACACTTGTGAAGTTGAAGATACAAATAGATCATCAAGAAAGAAAATGAAGGGACACCATATCACAACGACAAAAGGAAGATCAATAACACATAGATAGCTCCACATCATCTGAGTCTCTTGGAGGATGAAGATGAATTACTTGTAAAATATATCATGAAGATACAAATATGGAAACAATGAGGAAATCTTGACATTGAAACATCACTATGAATTTCCACGTCATTAGTTCCAAGCCATGGCTTGTCCAAGTGTCACCTCAAGAGTCTCATGTGTCATTGTATTTTTCCACATCATTTGTGGATGTAATTATGTAATTCCCAAAATGATAAAATTTAATGTGTGTGGAAGTCCAAAGGTCACTCATAGAATGTGAAAACTCATGCAAAAGTCCAAAGGATTAATGGGAGTTAGAAAAGTCACATGGAAGCTCAAGAGTCACAAGGGAGGTGGAGAGTCACCGCATTTGTTATGTATACACCCTCATAGCTCAAGAAAAGAACTTTTCACCTTCGCTTCTCAAGCTAGGAAAAGGAGAGAAGATTAGGATTTTAAGAACGTTTAACGTTCCACTATTGGAACGAGTGTTTTATCATTGTAACAATGTATCTTGGTACTTTCACTTTATAATTTGAAGCTCTTGAAGCCGTCACACTTTTCATGCATATGTTGTGAATGATTGTGAGACTATTCTTTCGTTGTTTATGATATATGTTCACATTTCCACATACTAATGAAAATGAACTATTTTGTTTGCTTTAGTATGCATCTTTGAATCATGTGTCTCTTGCTTTCATGGTCGTTACTTCTTTGTGAACTATTTCACAAGATTTCTAACAATTATTTCAGATGTATGTGTGTGTCTCTATTATAATAGTATTATTACTTCTATTAAAGACTCACCTTGTATTCCTTTCCATGAAATAACCATTGTACACTTAGAAATTGAATACATCACATGGATAACTCACTTGTTTATCTTGAAAGTGCATCTCTTTCTCTTCTGTCGTTTATTGCAGCCAAGGAAAATATTTAAAATTAGGGTAATTGGTCAAAATTTCTAGTTGGGGATCCTACTCCAAATGGTGTGAGGTCTAATTGGGACTTCATATCGGGAAGACCCCCTTACTTTTGGCGGCATCCAAAACCATCAACAATTCTGACACTAAAATTAGGGAAGATTTTTTATGGCTGAAAACTCACCACATTCACCTAAATAACCTTCTGTGCAAGAAAATATTTGTCCAAGCCCAAATCCAACTCATATTTCTGAGAAATTAGAGTCCTCTCATCATGTTTCAGAGCTTGCATAAAAATTCATCTATGATCAACACTGGACACTTTGATCTATTACTCATCAGTTTTCTAGAGCCATTGGATTACTTCATGTCGCATCCTTTCATCCTCATAAGAAAACAAATAAAGAAACAAAAATCATGGTGTGTTTGTTTCTTCAGTGGAAGAATTGGTTTACACAACTGTTGAATATTTAGTTGATCCTTCAAAAGGGATACATCAGCAAGGGAATCTTCCACCACCAATTGATGAAAATCTAGACAAAGACGGGGAATATTTTAATTTTTATGACAAGGAACAATTGAGGGAATACAAATAGCATAATAATAATGATAATTTGAATGGTGAAGGACAAGAATATTCAGAATTAGAGAGGGAGGAGTAGTAGAATGAATACATGGTTAATGACCAATTGGATTGGATAGCCGAAGGGCCTCTTTATCTTTTGGTTAATCTCCATCATTTACCAAAGCACCTAGAAAATTTGCTTACAATGTATGATCCTGTTAAGAAATAAAAGGTCAAAGATAATATTAATGAATTATACTTGCATCTACGGATGTTAGAGGTATGGTTTGATGCTGTTTCTTGTAGATTATGTATGTACACTCTAGAAGGTAGAGCATCAATTTGGTATCATATCACTCCATCGAATTCAATCCATAATTGGAGATATTTTATACAATTATTCTTAGAAAAAAAAATCGATCATAAAACTCCAGCCATGTTACTTAAAGAACTAATAAACATCAATATGGGGGATAAAGAAAAGGTCAAGGATTTCACTCAAATATTCACATGTATTTTGAACAAATTCCCCACTGACGTACAATGACATGATTTAATTACTAAATATTACTATCGTGATTCCTTGCCTACTAACATTCCCATTTTATTAAAGCGTGTTGTAAGAGATACTTTGGATCTTAAATTTGCAAAATAAATCATCATTGAGAAGGACTTAAGGTCTATTGGGGTTATTTATGATCAGGAAGATAAAAAAGACTTCAAAGGCACTAGTAAAAAGTCCCAAGCCTCTTCTACTAAAGCTAAATAGAAATTTTCTTTTGACATGGAAGGCTTGACTAAATATTTGAAGTTGCTACCTAACAAAGTATTATAACTCAAAAGGAATTCAAGTGAGGCTTCTACAAACAATAAGTATTTTAAGTCATTTGTTAAGAAGAACATCAATGAACCTGCCAAGTATACACAAAGCTCCAATGTTGTGTTCAATTTTGAAAACTTGGGCATGGATAACTATTTTACCTTTCATCAAGAAGCTCAATCAGAAAAAACATGCCCTCAATGGAAACACAACACGAATGTTTTATTTGAAAATATTATAGAATTTTTTTCAACATAATAGCATTCGAATCGGACTCAAGAGACTGATGAATCCACCTCGATAAAGAAAAATCCAAATGATGGTGATTCAATTTTCACATTTGATCTTATATTCAACAATGATCATCAAAGTGTTAGTGAGCCCCCAAAAAGTGATGCTCCTCCAAAACAACCTACTAAGAAATACAACTTGAGGAGCAAAGGATTGGTTCCTACAAAATATGTGAGAAAGAAATTGTTGAGAAATATTTTACCTCCTAGTAATCTTGATGAGGGCACTCAGAAAAAATTTGGGAGTACACAACTTCAGAAAAATTCTTCCAGAAATAATAAGAATAAGTATACCATCCCTGAGGCATCAAACAAATTTAAACCAGCTCCCACTTCAGCAAATCCTGCTCAAGATGAATACATTGATTACAATATTATTGAAGATATGAAGAAGGATCATGCAAATATTTCCATATATGATCTATCTAAGATAGTAGGGAAACATGAATTGACCATCCAAGCATTCACATCTCAACCTTTGTTGAGTTGAATGGTTTTCTCTTCTCAATAATTGTTCGGTCGGTTCCCTACCATCCTCAAATCAGTTTTAAATGCAGCTAACGTAAATACTAGGTCCACTTGCTCCCCTTTTCTTGTAATCTTGATATTTTTAATTATAATGTCTATAATTTCCAAGTTGATTCTAGTGCATTTGTGAATTTCATGCCTCTATATTTTACAAACAAAATCAATTCTAAATGGGAAAATATTGATGTCATAATCATTCAGTTAGATATATCTTAGTACAAGAAATTGGTGAGTTGAATAATGTTATAAATAATTTATCATTAGACCACAGATTTCACCAATGTATTGATATAGTCATTGTGGACATTCCATAAGCTTATGACTTGATTGTGAGAATAGATTGGTCTAGCAAGTTGCAGGGATACTTTATTACAGACTGGTCACATTTATGGATTCCATACAAATGAAAGAATAATCAAATCCGATTTGAGAGTGAACCTTTTATGAAACATACTGTCATGGTTCTTGAAGCTCATAATGATCCTATCAGTTATGCACAAATTATTTTTGGGAATTGTTTTCTAGAAGTTTATCACGTGTTATCTTGCATAATCGTCCCTTATACCACCAGATACACAGTTGGAAATCCTTGCAATCTAACTGGTGCTTATGATTTTTGTAATATAGATGTGAATAGTACTAGAGTAGGAAATAACCCTGATGTTGCTAACATTTGGACTTTGTATTTCGATGGTTCGAAAACACAGGAGGGTTCTAGAGCTGGTTGCATTTTGATAGACCCGTGAAAGAAAAAATGTTTGATCTCATGCCACTTGGAATTTGAGTGCACAAATAATGTTTCCAAATATGAAGCACTCGTTCTGGGTTTAAATAAATCCATAGACCTCAAGGTGGAGGTGCTTAAGGTAATTGGTTACTCAAGTATTTTCACTCAACGGGTACGTAATATTATTCATTATGTGTCACATAATCTTAGAAACTAAAAACAATAGGTATGGTGCCTCATTTCAATTTCCAAGCTTTTAACATTAAATTTTTTCTTATAGTTCATAATGAAACTGTAGACACATTAGCTAATGCTATTTCTAGGTTATCACTATTAAGAGATGGATTTTTAGTTGAGAGTATTTATAAGCCATATGTGCCTAATAATGTTATTAATTTCTTTGTTTTCAATGATGACCTACAGATACTAGATTTCATGGAAAATGCTGATGTGTTTAAGGATGCTTCCCTAAATGAAGATGAACACGAAAAATCTTTACAGGAATCAGCTCACGCTAATAAAGGAAACCCCATGCCCAATGGTGTGGTATATTTAGAGAAGTTGTATGACCTACAGAACCACTTTAAGGGACCAAATAATGCAAAGACCCACCATTCTAAACTCTCGCACAAACAAGTAAATTTGGGTATGAAAAAATATATAAAACATGTGAATCTCGGTAAATGTTGTACACCTCAAGAGTTACAAGCGTTTATTCATATTTTTAAGTAGTATTAAGATGATTTAAAAATTATGATATGTGAATCATCCAGCATGTAATACCCATTAAGGAGGGGGTAAATTCATTTCAACATAAGTTGAGAAAATCTCTTCCTACGCTTGAACCCCTCATTCAGAAGAAAATAAGGAAATTTTTGGATGCTCGTATCATATTAAAAGCTTATCATTCTACTTGGGTCTCTAATTTGGTCCCCATAAGAAAGAAGTCGAGAGAGATACACTTGTGTGTTGATTTTTGTAACATGAATGGGGATTCAGATAAAGAAAACAATCCCATGTCATCTATGGAGTAGATACTTCAAACGATATCTAGGTCAAAGATGTTCTCGTTATTAGATAGATTCTCTAGATACAACCAACTTCTATTAATAGAACCTGACAGACATAAAATCATGTTTAGGACTAAGTGGGGTGCCTTTAAATTCAAGTGTATGCCTTTTGGACTCATTAATTTAGGTTATACCTTTCAATGGAATATGGACATCGCATTCCATGGTTTGATTGGAAAAAGTGTAGTGGTGTACTTGGATGATGACACAATATTCTCAAAGAAGAGATGTGATCACCTTCATCATTTGAAGAATATTTTTTTGCGATGTCGAAGATATGGCATATCTTTAAATCCTAGGAAGAGAATCTTCGGAGTGTCTAAGGATAACCTATTGGGACACATTATAGCTAAGAGTGGAATTGAAGTGGACCCAGAGTAGGTCAATAATATTGATCATATTCCCTTTCCCGTGAATAAGAAATCCATGCAATCATTCTTGGGGAAAATTCATTTCCTTCGAAAGTTTATATCATATTATGCACAGATTGTGAATTTTTTACAAGATATGATTAAGAAGGATGAAATTTATAAGTGGGATCAAAGGGATAAATATGGCTTCGCCCAAATTAAACATGAAATTTTTTATGCCACAATGTTGCATATTCCAGATTTTGGTAAATATTTCTTGTTATATACATTTTATTTTGACACTTCTCTTGCAGTCATTCTAACTCAGAAGGATGATCAAGGAAATCAATGGCCTATATCATTTATGAGTGTTGGATTACAGGGATGTGTATTGAAATATCATGCCATTAATAAGGAATCCTATGCAACATACAAGGCGATGAAGCACTTTAGGCCTTACCTTCTGAAAATTCATGTTATCACCTTTGTGCGTCACCCAACAGTTAGTTCTCTTTTTTTACAACAAGCGTTGGCTGAGAGGAGGGTGAACTGAATGAAAAACCTTCAAGAGTACAATAAGGAATTTAAACTATTTTATACGATAAAATTCCATGGTATTTGTTAGCTTGCAGCATAAGCGGTTAATTTTCTAGAGGAGGATTATTCTAGGTGAGAAAAAGAGATCGAAATGTGAAACATTGAACAAGTTACCCCTACGAACGCAATCACGTCTTGGTATAAGGATGCGTGAAAATATCTAGAGCATGGTACCTTTCCCTCATACTTATCATCCAAACATGAGAGGGCTATTTGACTAAAAGCTTTATCATATCATCTTGTACATGGTGTGATTTTTCAAAAGAACCACAACGGTGTCCTACTTAGATGCTTGGAAGCATAGGATTCAGAAATGGTATTGAAATACCTTCATGATGGTCCAAATGGAAGGCACTATGTGGGATAATACTACTCATAAAATCATGCGGGTTTGTTATTATTGGCCCACGCTATTTAAGGATTCTCATGCTTACACCCGTAAGTGTTCAATTTTTCAAAGATGTGTTGATCATGATAGGAAGTCAGCCACCCCATTGGAGACCATTGTTGTTGAGGAACCTTTTCAACAATGGGGATTATATGCTATTGGAGAAATATTTCCACATTCATCAAAGCAACACCAATATATCTTAACCACAATAGACTATTTTTCTTGGTGGGTTGAAGTAGTTGCATTGAAATAAGTTAACGATCAAGAAGTCATCAACTTCCTTAGGAAGAATATCATTACCAAGTTTGGAATTCCCAAGTCACTTGTTTTTTATAATGAAATTGAATTCTCATCATTAAAACTTTATGTTTTTTTCATTAGAAAATGGTATTTTATTAAAGCAGTCATTTAATTACTACCCTGAGGGAAACAATTTAGCTGAGTCTACTAACAAGAACTTGATTCACATCATAAAGAAAATTATTTACTCTGAGCAAAGGAACTAGCATAATTCATTGGTTAATGCTTTGTGGGTTGACCGTGTCACACCAAAACCCTCTCTTCAAACTTCCCCTTACTTTCTTGTGTATTGAAAATAAGTTGTCCTTCCTCCAAACATATAACTCCCCAACACTTCAACTCTCTCAAGAATCCTGAGGTAACCATGTCTTGTTGTTTAGAGCGGGATAAACAAACTTTTGAAATTAGAGGAAGAAAGGTTGAAAACAAAAGATTTTTTTTTTTATTCATAAAAGTCGTATCAAGTGCTGGTTTAACAAGAAATATGCGGGGAAAAATGAGTTTGGTGTTGGAGACCTATTATTGAAGTGGAAAAAATCCCATGAATCGAAAGGTAAACACACTAAATTCTAATCCCTGTGGATCAGACCTTTTGTTGCGCATGATAATATTTCCCACCATACTTACCTTATTCAATCCTTAGATGGTAATATGGACTCTCTTCCTATCAATGGTGAAGATCTAAGATGGTATTTACAATAACAACCCAGGGCTGCATCCCTACCTCTGTACATATCTATTTTTTTTCCCTTTTGTTTTCTTTTTTCGTTCATTTCATGTTGTTTCCTTTTCGTCGTATTTTTTTTTTTGATCCTTTGAATAAATCCTTATGTGAAAGTGGTTTTTTTGGTTCTAACTGATATGGAAAAAGTTTAAAATGGATTTGTGACATACAACAACACTTGGTTAACTTTTAGTCCCTCTTCTTGGTACTAGTATGATATCTTTAAGGTAAATGATGTCTCAATGGAAAATATGATCCATTCAAATGGAAATATTTGAGCAAAGCCATGACACCCGTACCTATGTTAGGATATTCTCTCCTTGACTTAGTGTTGTAATTAAATGGTGTTTTGCATGCCAATCCAATCAAGTAGAAAAGGGAAAGGGGAAAACTAATGGCGAGCATATTAATTCTAGAGGTATATTATAGTATCTGAAGGAACAACTTCTCTTTCTCTTAATAATTTAGTATCCCTCTTCCACCTTGGTGATATAAATGCTAAAAAAATTCCAATGAGAAGATTGAAATAAAATAATGGGTGAAGGAAGAGAAACGATTCCTGCACAGGGAGGTGAAGCAAGTAAAGTTCGTCGGGGTACTGAACAAGTTCGCTGGTAGCGGAGAAATTCTTGTGTTCTTGTACTGACTACATTGAGGTATTGAGCAAGCCCTCTATTAGCAGAGAAAATCCATAGATGATAATAAAATTATGACCATTTCAAATTCGCGACTATATATTACCCTTCTCTCAAATCGAAACGATTGTGATATGGAAATTTTTTTAAATGTATTTAGCCGAGAAAGGGGATGGAAGAAACTACATCTATAACCATATTAAATGGGGAAGCTAGAGTAATCCACACAATGAATCAATACTTCTTGAAAGACTATATCTTGTACTTAAAGCTAGACCAGAGCAAGAAACCTGGAGTTTTACCAGTGTGTTGCCAAGTGTTGTCACCGCAACAACACCCTCTAAATTTTGGCCTATATTCTAACTTTGGATCCTCTATTTAATAATGTGAGTTGTTATTTCTATTTTTAAATACATTCCATACTTTTTCTCTAATTTTCAAAGTCCCTCTGCGAATAAAATCCAAGTGGCATCTTTTGTTAAGTGAAGTGTTGCTCTTTGTGAAAGGGATTTATAGTGCATATTTAAGAGGAAGATTTGGTGTTTTCTCTTGTACTAAGGGGTTTTATCCGTCAGAGAGAAATGAAATAGACCTATCCCTAGAGTATTTTTCACTTTCTTGTTGTTATCGTCACTTATGTGACAAAGTGTATATCAAGTATTGCACTTGGAGGTAAGTGTCATTTTGTTGTCGTTTCAATGGATTTATGTGGATTTTGGGTGTTAAGTGTTTTATTGGCATGTGGTTGGATATTTTTAAGTGTGTGATCATTCTAAATTCCTTTTACATTTCTGGTATCATCTTTCACTTTACTTATCTGACACTTAGTCAATTTATGGAGTGTTCCTCTCTTCAAAAATTTCCTGGCCAACCACTCACCATCTTGCCTTCTTGAAATATGTACTACATAGTCTCAGTCCCCAGTCAGCAATCATTTCCTCTTGTAACTATGAATTGTGCATTCACTACCTCTAAGGATTGTGCATTGCACAATCCCATTTCTCAGTCCCTTCCTCTTGCACTTGCAAACTACGCAATCACTGGCCAATTAGGCTACCAGTGTGCAATGTGCAATCTTATTCAATAGTCAATATTACTAAAATCTGTAATCCACTATCCTATTCCTCCCATAAATGCGCACTGCAAAATCACAGTGATAAATCCTACCTCACTACATCATTCACTCCCTCAAATATGTAGTCCTACTTTCCATTCCCTCAGCCATTGCACATTGCGCAGTCATAGTTACTAGACCTCCATCAATGCCTTCTGGAACTACGGACTACACAATCACCAAGCCTTCTCCTCAGTATTGCACTTTTTCCATGATCAATCAATGTGTTTCATGAAGAATAATATAGAAAAGTATATTTCCATACTCATTTCATCTTGTCATGAGTGAATTCCATTTTTAGGTATCGTTATCTTGACATGACAGGATGATGCTCAAGGAGGATGCCAAGGAGATCATGTAAGAACACACTTGTGAAGCTAAAGATACAAAGATATCATCAAGCAAGAATATGAAGGGACACCAAATCCAAAAAAAATAAGGAATATCATGAACACATAGATAGATCCATATCATCCTATCCTCTTGGAGGATGAGGATGGAGTACTTGAAAAATATATCATGAATATACAAAGATGTAAATAATGAGGAAATCTTGACATTGAAACATCACTATGAAGTGCCATGCCATCAGTTGAAAACCATGGCTTGTCCAAGTGTCACCTCAAGAGTCGCATGTGTCATTTTATTTTTCCACATGATTTGTGGATGTAATTATGTAATTCCCAAAATTAGAAAATGTAAAGCGTGTGGAAATCCAAAGGTCACTCAAGGATAGTGAAAAGTCATGTAGAAGTCAAAAGGTCTCATAGGAGTTCGAAAAGTCACATGGAAGCTCAAGAGTCAAGAGGGGATCTCAAGAGTCACAAGGGAGGTGGAGAGTCACCTAATTTGTTATATATACACCCTCATATCTCAAGCAACGTAATTTTCACCTTGGCTTCTCAAGCTAGGCATAGGAGAGAAGATTAGGCTTTTGAGAAGCAAGTAGTTGCTTAATGTTCCACTATTAGAGAAAGTTTTGTATCATTGTAACGATTTATCATGGGACCTTAATTTACTAATTTTGAGCTCTTAGAGTCGACACACTTTTCATGCATATGTTTTGAATGATCGTGAAACTATTCTTTCATTGTTTGTGATATATGTTTGTATTTCCACATACTAATGAAAATGAACTATTTCGCTAGCTTTAGTATGAATCTTTGAAGCATTTATCTCTTGCTTTCATGATTGTTATTTCTTTATGAAATATTTTGCAACATTACTAAATATTATTTCATATGTATGCATGTGTCTTTATTAGGATAATATTATTACTTTTCTATTAAAGACTTACCTTTTCTTCCTTTCCATGAAAGAACCATTACACACTTTTGAATTGAATATATAACAAGGCTAACTCACTTTTTAATCTCTAAAGTGCATTAATTTCTCTTATGTTGTTTATTGAAGCCAAGGAAAATCTTTAGGATTATGGAAATCAACTAGACTTTCTGGTTGGGGCTCCTAATCCAAATGATGTGAGGTCTATTTGGGGCTTCATATCAGGGAGACCCCCTTATTTTTGGCGCATCCAACACCATGAAATATTTGTAAAAGGAATGTAATGAAAGGAAAAAAATGAAATGGAAGACACACATAGATAAATATATAATAAATCACAATAATATAGTGAAAACCCAACTTCTATTAATAAATAAAATAGTATAATATTATATAACACAAACTAGATAGAATGGTGGTAGCTTATCTCTAAAGAGAGAGATATTGTGGTTGTGCTCATTTGCAAAAACTATTTGAAGAGGCTAAAATAATGGCCTTTTAACATAAATAAGATAACTCTAGGGGTCCAAACTCGTAACCATAGAAGATGAAGCACCAAAAGGTTTGAAGGATCTAAGGTAGTTAGTTGGTACATAAGGGGTCCAAACTCGTAACCATAGAAGATGAAGCACCAAAAGGTTTGAAGGATCTAAGGTAGTTAGTTGGTACATAAGGGGTCCAAACTCGTAACCATAGAAGATGAAGCACCAAAAGGTTTGAAGGATCTAAGGTAGTTAGTTGGTACACAAACTTCATGAGGGTACAAATTTTTCATATATTCTTTGCTTCAGGCACATAGTAGCTTGTTGTAAATAACTATTGAAGGATTAATTTTTTTTTTAGGGTAAGAAATTCCAAGGAATTCCATGGAAATCCCTAGCCCCTTGAATGGTCTAAAAACATCATTTATGGCATCAAAACTACCTCATAATTTTAGGACCCTAAAAATCATAGAAAAAATAATAAGAAGATGGATCAATATTGAATCACTGAAATAGGTGGGTGACCATTGATATCCACTTAGATTAATCATCCCACCTTAGGATTAAATGGTCTCCATTCTGTCAATTTCTTCCATTAAATGGGGAAATTTCTGGTAAATTTGGCATTTGGAGAGACACTTTCCTTAGTGAAGAATTTTTCATACTCTGAGAACCCAATAGAGTTGTATGTTAAGCTAACATGTATCTTGTGTATTATTTTCCAATATCTGGTTCACCGCATCCTATTCAATGTGGTTTACATTGAATTCTATAGTGGTTAACTACTCGACCACCTCCAAAGTGCCCACTAAAGGTGGATAATATGGTCGAAGTAGCTCCACATTAAATATTGAGTGAAAGACAATGAAAAAGGGAATACTTACTTCAAAATCATTTTCATAAATATTCTTTGTGATTGTGTAATTCCCATATAAAATTGGTTTGAGCTTCTAGTGTTGGCATGTGAGGTGCTCTTTCTATAAATGCAAACATGCTTTATCACCAACCTAAAACTTGTGTGGAACCTAATACTAGGCATGTCGTTGCTTGCACTTGGCATTAGATTGTTGCAGGATATCATGAACCCTGTCGTTGCATATGTTATATCCATTAAAAAATATTGGATGCTTTATCTTCCTCGACATAAGCGTGGGAGGAATATGTTGGTGAATATGTAATAGGCAAAGTTATATTAATGGGGGAAAATGGTTGGAACCCCAAGCACACCTAAAAAGGATTGTGGACAATAGAGCCATATAGGGCTCTATTATAGCTATGTTGAACACATGGAATGATTTCATCCCATTTACCTAGATTCTTGGAGTTGTACATGTGCAAGATATGCATAATATTCCTATTGACAACTTATTCTTGTACATCTATTTGTGGGTGAAAGGAAGTTGATTTGGTCAACTTCATATCCATCAAATACCATAGGTTGGACCAAAACATTTTGAGGAACATGCTCTCCCTATCTAAAATAATGGTTTGAGATAACCCAAAATGAACCAAACATTCTCAAATAAGAGTTTATAAGTTAACTGAGCTATGATATTCCTCTTGCATTGTGAAAAAATGGTCATCTTGGAAAACCAATTGACAACCACAAACACATAATCATTATCGTGCTTGGTGGAGGGAAATCCTAACCTGTAATCCATTGAGACAGACTCTTAGAGATTGTTTAGGATAAGTAGAGGAGTGTAAAAACATTTCTTCTTGATGGTTGGTTTAGCAATGGCATAGAAAATGAAAGATTAGGTATACCAATTGAAATCCTATCGAAGCTTTGGCCAATATAAGTACTTCTATAGTTCTACTATTGTCTTCTCCAATCTACAATTCCATGCCACTTGAATGTAATGTTCTTCTTAAATAGGTTTGGCATGCTCACTTAAAGGAACGCAAAGCTGACCCATGTAACACAAGATTGCACCTAGAGGTGGAAGTATAGAACTTGTTTTCCTATGAACAACATTTGGTATGTAGTGGACAATTGATAGCCACTATTGTATCATTTTGGCCACCTAGAGGTATTTTTCCCATAGGAGTTGAGAATTGTGGTTATTATCACAATCTAGGAGTAATTGAGGTAGTATGCAACTAAATTTGTGTTGCCTTTATTGTACTTTATGTTCAAGTGGAATTTTTGTAGGTATGTGGACCATTCCTAGTGGTGGTCACTCTATAACTTTCCTTTTGTTTGCACAAAATATAGAGGGTTGTGATCAGTGTGGATGATCATTTCCTTCCCTAGAATATAATGCTTCCATTGTTGGTATGCCTGCATGATGAATTACATATCTTTGTCATAGGTGGGTTATCTATGACAATTATCAAAGTGTTTCATTGTGGTAGGCCACCAAATGCCCATGTTGAGTGAGGAATACATCAATATCATATTTAGAGGAATATGTCTCAATCCAAAATGGTCCTTGTAGATATAGATAAGTGGGAACTGGTATGGAGCAGAGGTAGTATTTTAGATATTGAAATTCTTTCTTTTGTGACTCCAACCAGGAAAACCTTGCTTTATCTCCTCCCTTGGTCACTGGACTTAGGAGAAAAGTGATATGATAGAACCCAAGAAGTTGCAGAACTCTATCAAAGTCATTATGGATGGCTAATCCCAAATAACTTAGATATTTTCTTGGTCCATAAGCACCCTGTGTTCATTAACAATGTATCCCAAATATTGAATTCTATACATGCCAAATGATAATTTATATAGGTTGGAATACAACGTGTATTTTCATGGAGTACTTAGCACCCATTCAATATGTGGCAAATTTTTTACCTAGGTTTTGATGAAGATGGGGATGTCATCCGAATATATTATCACAAAAAAGTTTTTGAACAATCATAATATATCATTCATCATCCTCACTAAAGATGTTAGAGCATTAGTCAAGCCAATAGGCTTGACCAATCACTCAAAAATTCCTTCTTTAGATTTGAACGTTATATTCCATAAATCAATTTCCTCAATTGGAACTTGGTGGTATCGTGGCTTCAAATCAATCTTAATAAAGAACGTGACATCCTTAATTTTATCAAGAAGATTATAAACCTAGGGGATGGTGTTCTTAACAATTATTTTTTTTAGCACTCTATATTCAATATAGAGTCTCCATGTTCCATACTTCATTGACACCAACATCATTGGATTCTTGAAATATGACTAGCTCAACCAAATTTGGCTCTTTTGGATGAGGTCATGATTTTGACATTTTATTTCCTTGTTCTATATAAGGTAGCATCTATATATTGAGCCATTAGGTAAAATTGAATTGGGTATCAAGTCAATTGAATGTTTGACTTGGTATGTAGAGGAACCCCCACAGTTGAAGTGAAGACATCTTTTTATGCCTATACAATCTTGTCCAACTACTTATACTATGTAAAGAGATCCCATTCCAAGGTTTTGGTGGTCACTATGACTTTCCTTTCACCTTTTGAATGAACCATGAAGAGGAAAAAATTTTAAATCTAAGAGATTATGTTTCAACATTGTTTTGTTAAGATCGAGGAAATGTAGTAGTAGGAACTACTTCTATTACCCTATAGATATGACCCCTTAGAGTAACAATAATACTATAGGGAAAAATCTCATAAATAGCATGATTTTTCAACATATAATGTTGCACTAAAATAAAATAACAAACTTTGAATGGAGTTACATCACGTGGTACCTCATCTTCAAAGGGATTGATGTCTTAGGATATGTGACATTACTAGTTGACACAAATGTCTCATCCATGGCTCAATAAACCAATGGATATGGTTGGTGGTGTGGCATTGCCAATGAATTAAATTTCTTGATGGTGTTTGATAAGATCAATTTATTTTGGCTCCTTCTATCAATAATGAAATTTAGTGGGGTCCCCTTCACCTGTTGAGATTCAACAAGATGATGAGCTTAGTGAAAAGTAAGCACCTTCACTAAGTGGGGCCTGCAGGCTATTTTTAGGTGTATGTCTATTTTTAGACATGGTGATCATATTCTATAAGTTGCAGGATGCTATTTGTAGATGGTTGGTCAAATGTGGAAAATAGATGAAATTGTATTTTTAGAATATTGGGCGAAGTCTATTTATAGATTGTCAATCTAAAAATAGGTGCATGTCGATTATTATTAGCTCTTAATAATAATCCGACAATAAGCATCAACTTATTCTCTTGGAGCACTTTATTTCAGTTAACAGATTTGGAAAATCAATGGGCTGAAGGAATTACAAAATTCCTAGGGTTTATTGGTGGCTCATGCATGGAGGACTCAGTTAGAACTAAAGTGGCAAAGTTATGACAGAGTTGGAAGAGTAGTTACAAGAGTTGTTATTTAGTTTAACTCAGTTAAGTGAGTTAATCTCAGTTGATCTAGTTGTATCTAGTCTAACTGAAAGATACACTAGTGAGAGTTAAGTGAATTAATTAGTTAATTAATTCACAACTAATAACTCACTAACAACTGAACAGAAACTGGAGTTAACTATAGTGCATGTCAGTTCCAGTGGAGACGCAGTGGAGAGATAGGTGAAAGGGTGAGATGGACTATCCGTTGTGACTATAGTGATGCATTCAATGCATCTGACACATATTGGAGTTGCCAATGAGGATTAAGCAGTCAAGGCCAGGCCAATTCGAATTCATTCAGGGGTCTTCTTCAACAGGGATTGCGCAGTGGAGGTAGGCTATCAGGAGGTAAGAAATTGGTGCATGGAGATGCAAATTTCTGCACGACAGTGTGTAATGAATCTACATTGTACTGAGAGCTTGATGTACTAAGATTTGTATGAGATTATTCGTACTAAGATTTGTATGAGATTATTCCATGATTCCATTGACATACATAATATATGATAGTTTGGGTTTTTAGCTTTAATATTTCCTATTAAACAACTGTGTTATGTGTGATTGAATTTATTCACATGTGTTTGCAATTGAGTTTTAAATTTCCACAAGTTTAACAGTGTAAGGATTCTGTATTTTGCAAGAAGATAAATATTGTGAGATCAAGAGGGTCCGGTAATACATCAGTATTAATAAATTTCTACATGGTATCGGAGCAGTATTGATTACTGGAGATTGCAAATTGTGAATAATTGCTGATTTTTTGTGTTGGTGGACAATTCAAATTTGCTGCAGAAATTTCTTGGTGTGACAATTGAGTATTCATTGAAATGTCTTTCAATGGGTTGCGATTGGAGTATGCCCTTGATGGTAGCTCAAATTACATAGCCTGGAAGGATAGGATGGAAGTGGTGCTTGAAGATAATGGGCTGAAGGAGTTCATTGATAGCGATGTTCCTAAGCTTGCTTCTAGCAATGCTGTAAGACTTGACGCATGGCAAAAGAAGGTAGAAAATACAAGAAGAATTACATTGGAAGATGTGAAGGACCATATTGTGTCAACCCTTCATGGGAAAGCCACTCCATTTTCAATGTGGAGGACTTTGAAATATCTTTTCCAAAGCAGCAGCGACCTGAGGAAGTTGGTGTTGAAAGATAAGCTTAGAAAAATAAAAATGGAGAAGGGCGACAGTATTCCAAAATATCTCACAAAGTTTGTCCGCTGTAGGGATGAACTGGGAAGTGTGGGGATTACTGTTGATGATGATGAATTGGTGAGCTTGGTTCTCCTTGGGCCTCTGAAGAGTTTGCATAGCTACGAAGACTCTGTCAATGGACGGGAGAAACTGCCGGGTTGGGAGCGATTTTGGTCGGATCTTGTGCAGGAGGAGATAAGGTGAAGTACCAGGGATTGCTCTTCATCAAAGAATGATGATGAAGAGAATTGTGCTTTGGATAACAAATAATGGAAAGGGAAGGGGAATAAATCCCATCCAAAATCTGAAGCTAAAGGCAAGAAGTTGGATTTGTCCAAAGTGAAGTGTTTTCATTGTCATGAACATGGGCATCTCGCCACTAACTACCCACGGAAAAAGAAGAACAAGAAGGCTGATGGAGCTGCAGCTGGAGAGGCCTTAGCCTCGTAATTTTAACTTGATTTCTCTTTGATCGCATGCTTGGTTTCAATCTCAATGGGATCAGTGTGGTATCTTGATAGTGGTGCGTCTTTCCATATAACGGGAGACAAGGAGTTGTTTAGTGACTTGGAGGAGAAGGATCTCCAAATGCATATAGAGATGGGAAATGATGGCAGATACAGTGTGACTGGAATTGGAGCCATTACCTTTGAGAGGGAGTCAAGTAAACCATTTCTGTTGAAATATTTTATGCATTTTCCAGGTCTGAAGAAGAACTTGGTCTCGGTCGCAAATTCGCAATGTTGGAAGACAGAGGTTATGACGTTGTTTTTAGAGAGGGAAAATATTTCCTGCGACATAAAACAACGGGTCAAACCAAGAGGATATGGATTCGAGTTAAGAATCTCTACAAGCTAGAGGTATGTGGATGCACTGCAATTATGGGAAAATCAGAAGAAGTGGTGATTCAGGATGAGGGTGAATTATGGCACACGAGATTGGGGCATAAGTTCACCATGGTGCTTTGAAGATTTTGCAGCATATTTCTACTGGAATTCCCAAGGGTACTCTTGCGTAGTCAGATCAGTGCAAGGGATGTACTATGGGTAAGTTTGTGAAGACCACCTTTCATGAGAAGGAGAACCATGCTTCGGTGATCCTGGAGAGAATTCACACAGACGTGTGTGGACCTTTCTCAGTTGCTTCAATATAAAAACAAAGGTATTATGTTATATTTTTTGATGAATATTCTCGTATATGTTGGATCTTCTTCATGCAAAAGAAGAGCGAAACATTCTCAAAGTTATGTGAGTTTAAAGCATTGGTGGAGAAGGAGTCAGGGAAGAAAGTGAAGGCTCTACGAAGCGATAATGGTTGTGAATATATCTTGAATGAATTCAAAGAATTCTGTAGCAAAGAAGGAATTCGAAGAGAAATCATAGCGCCTCATAACCCACAACAGAATGGGGTCACAGAGAGGAAGAACAGAACGATCGTGGGTGTTGCACGAGCTATGCTTGAGAGGGAGCTATACTTGCATGCAGTGGAGGAGCTTCCAGTTCTGAAAGATGAGCCTCCAGATGTGGACCACCCACAAGAGGAAGTTCATGGAGTGGAGGAGTCCACTCATGTAGAGCCAAACATCATAACTAGCAGAAAGCGTACCACAGAAGTTGAGAGACTGAAGCTTGATGTGGAAGAGAATGTGGGAGTCCCTACACCACAATGTAGACAGAGACAGTCACCTGACTGATTTACTGGATACATGGCTCTTATGAGCAAGTGTATCATTATAGAGCCATATTATTTTGAAGAATTAGTACAGGAGCCCACATGGGTAGATGCCATGGTGGAGGAGTATGACTCCATTGTTAGAAACAATGCTTGGGAGATTGTTCCAAGGCCGGTGAGTAAATCAGTGGTAGATTCGAAATGGATCTACAAGGTAAAGAAAGCTGCTGATGGGAGCGTAGAGAAGTATAAGGAAATATTTTTTTCCTGGGGATTCTCACAAATAGAGAGGATTGATTATGAAGAAACATTTGCACCTGTCCCACGGTATTCTTCCGTAAGGACCATCCTTGCTCTCTCAGCGCAGATGGGTTGGCACATTCATCAGATGGATGTAAAGACTATGTTACTTAATGGCATCATTGAGGAAGAGGTGTACATTGAGTACAGAGAGCATTGTATGGGCTGAAGAAAGAACCTCGTGCTTGGTACACACGTATCGACAACTATTTCACTAGACTTGGCTTCACCAAGAGTGAGGTGGGTGCAAACCTGTACCAAATTGTGGTGGAGGGTAAGATTTTAATAATTTTTATTTATTTTGATGATTTAATACTAATGGGTGATGAGCAGTTGATACACTCATGAAAGGAAGAACTTGCAAAGGAGTTTGAGATGAAAGATTTGGGCCTCCTTCATTTTTTCCTTGGATTGGAAATATGGCAGCGAAAAGGTGAACTATTTGTGTCTCAAGGCAAGTATTCTCAGGAGATACTTGGTAAGTTTCACATGGAGGACTGCAAGCCCATGGATACTCCTATTCCAGGAAATTGGAGGAAAGAGGATGCTACATCAGTAGAGGTAGTGGATGCCACTATTTATCGATAGTTGGTGGGTTCACTCATGTATTTGTTTAATACAAGACCAGACATATGTTATGTGGTGAACCAGGTTTCAAAACCGATGGTTAAGCCTACCAAGCTATTTTGGAAGGTAGGCAAGCATGTTTTGAGGTATCTCAAGGGAACATCTGAGTATGGCTTATGGTACAGACAG
Organism: Pinus albicaulis; assembly: GCA_034641835.2. Lineage (NCBI taxonomy): Eukaryota > Viridiplantae > Streptophyta > Pinopsida > Pinales > Pinaceae > Pinus > Pinus albicaulis. The sequence continues at coordinate 1,164,125,354 of CM076575.1, read as the reverse complement.
ACGGATGAGCTGAAGTTGCATGGCTTCACAGATGCAGATTAGGTAGGCAGCCCAACAGACATAAAGAGCACATCAGGAGGGGTTTTCAGTATTGGATCTACAACAGTTTCTTGGTATAGCAGGAAAAAAATATCTGTGGCACTCAGTTCAACGGAAGAAGAATACATGGAAGTAAGTCAAGATGCATGTGAGGCTATCTAGATGAGGAAGATCCTGGTCAGTTTGTTCAGTTCACATTTAGATCCTACAGTGATACATTGTGATAATCAGAGTTGCATTAAACTCTCGATTAATCCTGTGTTTCATGATAGATCTAAACATATTGATATCTGGTATCATCATATCATAGATTGTGTGCAGCGGAAGGTCATGTTTCTTCAGTACATTCCTATGGAAGATCAAGATGCAGACATTCTGACGAAGGCACTTGGCAGGAGAAAATTCGAATACCATAGAGGCAAGATTGGGGTGAAGGATAATCCCTATCTTGTTTAGAGGGAGTGTTGAGATTCAACAAGATGATGAGCTTAGTGAAAAGTAAGCACCTTCACTAAGTGGGGCCCGTAGGCTATTTTTAGGTGTATGTCTATTTTTAGACATGGTGAGCATATTCTATAAGTTGCAGGATGTTATTTGTAGATGCTTGGTCAAATGTGGAAAATAGATGAAATTATATTTTTAGAATATTGGGTGAATTCTATTTATAGATCGTCGATCTAAAAATAGGTGCATGTTGATTATTATTAGCTCTTAGTAATAATCCAACAATAAACATCAACTTATTCTCTTAGAGCACTTTATTTCAATGAACAGATTTTTTAAATTAGCGGGCTGAAGGAATTACACAATTCCTAGGGTTTATTGGTGGCTCATGCATGGAGGACTCAATTAGAACTGAAGTGGCAAAGTTATGACAAAGTTGGAAGAGTAGTTACAGGATTTTTTATTTAGTTTAACTCAGTTAAGTGAGTTAAACTCAATTGAGCTAGTTGTATCTAGTCTAACTAAAAGATACACTAGTGAGAGTTAAGTGAATTAATTAGTTAATTAATTCACAACTAATAACTCACTAATAAATGAACAAAAACAACAGTTAAATACAGTGCATGTCAGTTCCAGTGGAGACCTAGTGGAGAGATAGGTGAAAGGGTGAGATGGACTATTTTTTGTGACTATAGTGATGCATTGAATGCATCTGACACACATTGGAGTTGCCAATGAGGATTGCACAGTCAAGGCAAGGCCAATTCGAATTCATTCAGGGGTCTTCTTCAGCAGGGATTGCGTAGTGGAGGTAGGCTGTCAGGAGGCAAGAAATTGGTGCATGGAGATGCAAATTTCTGCATGATAGTGTGTAATGAATCTACATTGTACTGAGAGCTTGATGTACTAATATTTGTATGATATTATTACATGATTCCATTGATATACATAATATATGATAGTTGGGTTTTTTAGCTTTAAGCTTTCCCGTTAAACAACTGTGTTATGTGCGATTGAATTTATTCACATGTGTTTGCAATTGAGTTTTAAATTTCCACAAGTTTAACAGTGGAAGGATTCTGTATTTTGCAAGAATATAAATATTGTGAGATCAGGAGGATCCGGTAATACATCAGTATTAATAAATTTCGACATCACCAACATCCCTGAATGGAAGAGGTGCTCACCCTATTCAAGATCTTATGACTCTTATAGTTGATTCTTTGTGATTTCAATATTAGAATTGAGTTATACATCAATTGTAATGTTACCTTTATCCTAATCTGAATCAAAATTCTAGATATAATATATTTATTTTTCTTTAAGCTCAATAAACAAAGATTTTTTTAAGTGACCATTCATTAGTGTGGTGCAAGTGTATTCTATGGAACTTACACCACTTTCCAATGTCATTCATCAACTTTCAATTACCCTTCTTTACTTGTGACTTGGGTTGGATATCTTCAGTTTGTATTTACTTTCTATGTCCCTTATTCTACGAGTTCAACCCATATTTTCAACCTTTTGTTGCAATAGATTTGCAGATATGAACTCACACTTATTCCTATGCTTAAATTTATTCTCAATTTTGAAAACATATGAGTGGATCATATTTACAATATTTACAATAAATCCATTTCTATTTGAATGTATTTATGTAGGTCACTATCATACTTTAGAATTGGTGCTTATTATATAATTCTATACCCATCTCATGTATTGGTTATCATAATTCCCTACAGGGTATAATTATTCCTTTAGGGAATAATAAAATGTAGAAATTATACAATATGCATGTATATTACCGGACTCCCCTAATCTAACAAATTAATCTTATGTTAAATACAAAATCATTCCACTTAATTCTTTGCAGAAATTAAATCGCCAATTTCAAACACATATGAAGCAAATCAATCGCACATAACAAGAATGTTTTACCGGGAAAGATTAAAGCTAAAAACCCCAACTATCATATATTATGTATATCAATGGAACATGTAACAAAATCATACAAAGCTTAGTACATCAAGCTCTCAGTACAATCAACAATCTTCACACATTGTCATGCAGAAATTTGCATATCTATGCACTAATTTCTTGCCTCCTGACAGCCTACCTTCACTGCGCAATCCCTGCTGAAGAAGATCCCTGAATGAATTCGATCTTTCCTTGCTTGAATTATGCAATCCTCATTGGCAACTCCAATGTCTGTGTAGATGCATTGAATGCATCACTATAGTCACAAAAGATAGTCCATCTCACCTTTTCACCTATCTCTCCACTGGTTCTCCACTAGAACTGACATGCAAGTATTTAACTACTGTATTTTTTCAGTTGCAAGTGAGTCTCTAGTTGTGAATTAATTAAATAATTAATTCGCTAAACTCTCACTAGTGTATCTTCAGTTAGAAATAGATACAACTAGCACAAATGATTTTAACTCACTTACCTAAGTTAAACTAAATAAAAACTCACATAACTACTCTTCCAACTCTGTCACAACTTGCCACTATCAGTTATAACTGAGTCCTCCATGCATGATTCACCAACCACCATAGGAATTGCGTAATTCCTTCAGCCCATTGATGTGCCACATCTGTTCACTGAAATAAATTTCTCCAAGAGAATAAGTTACTATTTATTGTCTGATTATTATTAAGGGCTAATAATAATCGACATGCATCTATTTTTAGATTAGCAATATCGACCAATCTTCTAACAATAGAAATTCATCGAAAGATAGAATTTTCTCAACCATCTAGAATCAGCATCCTGCTAACTTTAGAATATGCTCACCATTCTAAAAATAGACATACACCTAAAAATAGCCTGCGGGCCCCACTTAGTGAAGGTGCTTAATTTTCACTTAGCTCATCATCTTGTTGAATCTCAACACTCCCTCTCAACAAGATAGGGATTATCCTTCACCCCGATGTTGCCTCTATGGTATTCGAATTTGCTCCTAGTGAGCACCTTCATCAAAATATCTGCATCCTAATCTTCTGTAGGAATGTACTGAAGCAACGTGATCTTCTGCTACACACAATCTCTGACATGATGATACCAGATATCTATATGCTTAGATCTATCATGAAACACAGGATTAATCGAGAGTTTAATGAAACTCTGATTATCACACTGAATCACTGTAGGATTGAAATGAGAACCGAACAAACTGACTATGATATTCCTCATCCAGATAGCCTCACATGCAGCTTGACTTGCTGCCATGTATTCTGCTTCCGCTGAACTGAGTGCCACGGATCTTTGTTTCCTGCTATACCAAGAAAATGTTGTAGATCCGATACTAAAAACCCCTCCTGATGTGCTCTTTCTATCCGTTGAGCTGCCTGCCCAATCTGCATCCGTGAAGCCATGCAACTTCACCTCATCCATCTGTCTTTACCATAAGCCATACTCAGATGTGCCCCTAAGATATCTTGGGACATGCTTTCCTACCTTCCAAAAGATCTTGGTAGGCTTAACCATCGCTTGAATAAGTTGGTTCACCACATAGCATATGTCTGGTCTTGTATTAACTAAATACATGAGCGAACCCACCAACTGTTGATAGACATTAACATCCACTACCTTTGCCAATGTAGCATCCTCTTTCCTCCAATTACCTGGAAGAGGAGTATCCATGGGCTTGCAGTCCTCCATGTGAAACTTACCAAGCATCTCCCAAGCATACTTTCCTTAAGACACAAATAGTTCACCTTCTCGCTGCCATATTTCCAATCCAAGGAAATAATGAAGGAGGCCCAAATTCTTCATCTCAAACTCCTTTGCAAGGTCCTCCTTGCGTGAGTGTATCAAATTCTCATCACCCGTTAGTATTAAATCATTAACATAAAGAAAAATGATTAAAATATTACCCTCCACCACAATTTGGTATAGGTTTGCATCTGCTTCACTCTTGGTGAAGCCAAGTCCAGTGAAATAGTTGTCGAGCCGTGTGTAGCAAGCATGGGGTGCTTGCTTCAGCCCATACATCACTCTTTTGTGTTTGCACACATGCGACTTGCTGCTGAAGATATCAAATCCTTTAGGATTCTCAATGTATACTTCTTCCTCAATGATCCCATTAAGGAACGCAGTCTTCACATCCATCTGATGAATGTGCCAACCCATCTATGCTGAGAGAGCAAGGATGGTCCTTATGGTAGAATACCATGTGACAGGTGCAAAGGTTTCTTCATAATCAATCCCCTTGATCTGTGAGAAGCCTGGGCAACAAATCTTGCCTCATACTTCTCGACACTCCCATCAGTAGCTTGATTTACCTTGTAGATCCATCTTGAACCTACCACTGATTTACCAACCGGCCTTGGAACAATCTCCCAAGCACTATTTCTGACAATGGAGTCATACTTCTCCACCATGGAATCTACCCATGTGGGCTCTTGTGCTACTTCCTCCAAGGAAGATGGCTCTATCATGATACACTTGCGCATGAGAGCCATGTATCCAGTGAATCGGTCAGGCGACTGTCTCTATCTGCACTGTGATGTAGGGACTCCTACATTCTATGCCACATCAAGCTTCAACCTCTCAGATTATATGGTATGCCTTATGCCTATTCTGATGTTTGGCTCTGCGTGAGTGGACTCCTCCACTTCATGATCCTCCTCCTATGGCTGATCCAAATCTTGAGGCTCATCTTTGGGAACAAGAAGTTCCTCCTTTGCATGCAAGTGTAGCTCCCTCTCAAGCGACAACTTCATGGCTTTCTCCTCATTGAATTTTATATCCCATCGTACCACAGTCATCCGAATGTTTGGAAAATACACACGATAATTATGGGGTGTTTCTGTGTACTCCAAAAATATCCCAACTTTTGCAGTCGGCTCCAACTTCTTCTTGGCGTCCTTGGTCACATGAATGTAAACAGATGAGCCAAAAATATTTAAATGAGAAATATTCGGCTTCTTACTAGTAAAATCTTCTTTAGGTGTACTCATGTTGAGTACTCTATGAGGACAATGGTTTTGCACATAAACCGTAGTGTTGCATGCTTCCACCCACAAGTGCATCGGTAGGCCCTGGTCATGCACCATAGCTCGTGCATCACCCACGATCGTTCTGTTATTCTTCTCCGCGACCCCATTCTGCTGTGGGTTATGATGCACTATGAGTTCTCGTCAAATTCCTTATTTTCTACAGAAGTATTTGAATTATTTCGAGATATATTCACCACCATTATCACTCCGTGGAGCCTTCACTTGCTTCCCCGAATTCTTCTCCACCAATGCTTTAAACTCACAGAACTTTGAGAATGTTTGATCTTTCTTCTGCATGAAGTAGATCCAGCATCTACGAGAATATTCATCAACAAAAATAACATAATACCTGTGTTTTTCTATTGAAGCAACCGAGAATGGTCCACACACGTTTGTGTGAATTCTCTCCAGGATCACCAAAGCACGGTTCTCCTTCTCATGAAAGGTGGTCTTTACAAACTTACCCATAGTAGATCCCTTGCACTGATCTGACTGTGCAAGAGTACCCTTGGGAAGTCCAGTAGAAATCTGTTGCAAAATCTTCAAGGCACCATGGTGAAGATGGCCCAATCTCATGTGCCATAATTCTCCCTCATCCCAGCTCACCACTTCTTCTGCTTTGCCCATCATTGCAGCGCAACCATCTACCTCTAGCTTGTAGAGATTCTTAACTCGAATCCCTATCCTCTTGGTTTGACCCGTTGTTTTATGTCACAGGAAAGATTTTCCCTTGCTGAAAAAAACATCATAACCTCTATCCTCCAACATCGTGACCAAGACCAAGTTCTTCTTCAGACCTGGAACATTGTAATATCCCAAATTTGGAAGAGCTAGCTAGGCATGACTGGAAAACGCATTTTCCATTAATGTCAACTACAAGAATTGAAAGTAGGATCTGGATCCCTTAGATCAATGTATCTAAGAATGAAATCCAAGAGATGGATCCAAATAAATCCTTCTAAGGTGGTTAAATAGATCTACCACACTTAGATGTCCTCACAAAGTGCCCGGTGAAGGGACAACAACAATACTTGAGCAAGGATTGAATACACAACGTTATTTTAATGAGCCATGAAACATGAAGATGCAAATAACTGATCAATGTATAATATAGCAGCAAGAAGGTACAATTCTTTGAGGAATCACTCACTCAAGCTAGGCAATGAAAGCTCAATAATACATGTACATCAAATGTGACAAAACACTGCTACATAAATATGCCCTAGCTATGAAAATGTTGTCTATAGGAGACACTGCAACATATAATATGAAAATACAACAATATGAAAATGATAGCTCAAAGAAATGAGGGGGAGAAATCTCTCAACCCCTGAAAATAACTATACAACAATCCTAAGAAGGATTGGCTGGAATACAAGTACAAATGGAAAATCTGTAGAAATATTGGAGTTGCTGGGTAGCAGCTGCAACTCAAAACTAATAAAATATGGATATGGCTGAATAATATGTCCAATGTGTAGCAAACCTCCTCCAATGGATTCCCTAAGTACAAGGTTGATCCTGATATTGGAAATATTGCCCTCCAAAATACTGGTGCAACCTCTCACTGTAGATGCACTCTAGAATAACGCAGTCAAGGAGCTGGACTGCACTGCTGATGATGGGAGAAGCTTGGCCTGATGAAAATATATGCAAATCAGCTTTGAAATCCCTCTCACTAACCTCTCGGAGGAATAGGAACACCCTCCTCTGAAAGATGAGCCAAAGAGAGGTGTTGTGGAACCCTCCATTGCAACACCCAGTAACACTACGTTATACTTCAGCAGAAATAACACAGTGACTGAATAATGGCTTTGACCTTGAGCCAAGATGTGGAGAAGATGAAGTGAAATCCTTCAAGAGGCCTCTCAAGAAGGAGAGGAAATCCTAAACATGAATCCCTCGTGCTAAGCAGCACTGTAACTCAGCTGAACAGCCGGAGTATGCAATTTAGTCTTCAGACTAAAATCAATATGCTCAAGATATCCCACTATGGATGCCTCCTACTCTTCTTATAAAAGTGAATGCATCTTTGCCATGGACACCACACATTATGGTTTCATCCACAAGGAATCTTTCTCCCTCCAAAACTGCGTTGTCTTCTCATGCAAGCTACACCTCTTAGGCAGCGCTGTTGACTTGGTCAAACTTGACCTTGTCCTCATGCAAATTGCCCCTTTTCACACTGGAAGGTGCAAAATAAGCTGCTCCAATGATCCTTTTCACATTATGAAGGGTATTATTCCTACTTATGGGCCTTTTACCCATCTTATTCACCTCCTAGATGAAATAAGAAAAAATTAATGTTCCAATTTTCTTCATGAAAATTTTAGAACATTACAGTCCTCCCCTATCAAAGATTGCTTGTCCTCAAGCAAGTGTAAGGATAGACTAAATTATTTTCTCCTCCTCTCCCTGTAGCATCCCTGTATGATGATATCCTCCAAGGAAAGTGATGCTTTCTCATTAATCAAGTCTCCAAAATGCTCCTCCTTAGCATGTAAGTCAGTTATTAAGCCATCATCATGTAAAGGTGAAATACTCAAGAGAATAGAAAAGTGATGTCCAGAGGTCCCTTTGAAGAATGGGATCTAAAATAAAGTGGGAACTATCTTTCCCATAGGGATCCTCCATCTCCAAGCTATGAGCCATGCAAAATGAGTCACCTTCCAACTGCGAAACTCCTGAAAACTGTCATCCACCTTTGGCTCCGGCAAGGTAGGTGGGATGAAAATATGCACATGGTAAGAAATGTAGCCTACCCCACGTTGTCCATCTCTCCACTTAAGGAAAGTGTAGAGTGTCTGTTGATCCTGGGCTGCAGTAAGGTTGCCACCAATTGGAAAAATGAGGACTAGATCTCCAAATATCTCTCCTCCAACGCTGCAAATCATGCTGTCCCAAATATCCCCATATATGATGAGTTGGAAGTCATCATCATATGGCATCATCTCCCTCATATGGATCACCTCATAAATAGACAAATGTGCTATCAAGGTGACCATATCATATCCCATGTTCCCATTAGAACATGTAGTGCAAAAAGTGTGAGGAATTTCTCCCTCAAAGGACACATCCACACAATGTCTCTCTCTCCCAAGCATGCTCCTCATAAGAACAGAAACAATAGAGCCATAGGGAGAATAATGAGATTCATAATTGCTACCATATGCAACAAATGAGAGGGAAAATGGTCCCTCAAGTGAAACCAGTGCAACTTGACCCTCAACTGCAATAGAGACTGATGAAATAAGTGGCTTCTCAACCACTTGCTTGCTGCTACAATCTCCTCATAAGTATGGAGGAAGTGAATGATGTAAGATGTACAATGAACATGTCCTCCATAGTGTATCTCTTCCCCAAGTCCTCCTAGGGAATGGCCATCAATCATGCTCATGGTCTCATCTAAACCATATGGTCTAGAAAAAAGAATGCTCCTCCTTGGAGCATCATCCTGCACATGTATGGTTAAGGGACATATACAGACATCATATAAATGCTCATGTAAACAATAATGAATAACCTTACCATACTCTCTGCTCATACAAATGGAGTGGCTCATAATTGAGTCTCCTCTCATCCTCCAAGAGAAAAGAGGTGGTTGTGCTAACTCCCTCAAAGAGTCATGTCTCTCCTCCATCTCCATCTGATCCATGCATCCACTCATATGATGATATATATCCTCTTCAAAGCCCATCCAAAAATACCCCTCCATGATGGTGTTGTATGCTCTCATAGAATAAGTGGGACTGAAAAGGAACTCTTCATGAGCTGCATGTAACAACTTCTCCTTGAGCTTGGAAGCTCTAGGAAAGAAGATCCTGCCATGATAAAAGATGACCCCATATTTGACTAAATATCCCTCCTCATGCAATTGGTCATACAAGATCATGCAAGTGAAAATATCCTTGGAATACTCCACCAACAGTTGGGAGTTCCAATATGGATCTATCCTCCATAGTGACAACGCTGATGATCTCTCATGAAGAGCATCTGTCATATGGTCATCCTCCTCTCTGACATCTCCCATGCCAAATATACAAGTTTGAAGGCTGCTATCCTTCCTCTGTTGCTTCTACCATGGCGCAGAATCTGAAATGGAAGTGGGTACTAATGATATTGAGGAAATCCTCCCTCTCTCCTTGATTCTACCCAAGACTCCCAGCGTTGTATCAAGCTCTACCAAGGTTTCCACCCTCTTGAAATAATTGAGTGGTGCCCAAAAAGGTGAATCATCCATCCTTCTCTGCTGTTCCAGTGGTCTCCTTGGAAAAATTTCTCCATGCAATGAGACATCATCATCAAGAGGTGACTGCATATATGAATGAACAAATCTGTCCATGCTTCCACTGCGCAATCCAATCACCTTTTTAGGTGCATCAACCTCCAGAAATGAATAGGGATGTATAATCATCATCTCATGATGCTGGGTCTTCTCCCTACCTCCTCCTTGTGTCTCCATGGCTTCACATCTCCTAAACATTGGCATAGGTAAAACATGAGTTGTGCCTTGATCTCCACACATGAGATCTTGGGGACTCCCTTGCAAAGATGCAAGCATCCCTCTATTTGGAGCAAGAGCTCCTCTTTCCTCTGCATGAGGCACTCGATCAACTCCAGATCTAACAGTTTTGTTGCCCTAAATCTCTGCAACATGAGTGGGAAACTCTCCAATGATTAGATCCCTTTTTGAAAAAGAGATCTCCATGCTCCTTTGCTCAAAGGTGTGAGATGAAAACCTTTCTTTCGACAAAGTATGGTGCAAGTTTTCATGCAAGGGTTTTGCTTGAGTTTTATTGTTTTTCTCCACCATATGTGTTTCATGAATCCTTCTATCAAATATTTTCACTAATGCCTTAGTGAAACTTGAATAAGATGCAGTGTTTACATTTCTTCAAGAAAAGGATTCAAAGATCCACCAGGCAAAAGCCTTACCTCTCAAATGCAGCGCTGCAACTTTGATGGCTTCATCCTATGGAATTTGGTGCTACTATGAGAAGGTATCTAAATCCTCCACCCAAGCTTTAGCTGAACATACAGGTGATCCTTCAAAGGTAGATAGATGAAATCTATCCTACTACTTCCTTTCCTTCACCTTCATCTTGCAAAACTCTGAAAAACTGAGATGATCTCTAAATTTCTGAGTCTGAAACTCATACTCTTTCAAGAAATCACTAAGGGTTTCCCTCCTAGCAACCTCTTCTTCTATTTCCATCTCTCTTTTGACAATCTTAGGCATGTGACTGTGCTGAGTATTAGGATGTGCAGCTGCATGCTCACACTCCTTAAATCTAAAGTTTGCTTTTGAATCAAACCCTCTAGGATATTCTCCGTACATCTTCCTCCTGATCTCCTTGAATTCTTCATGAATCATATGTACAGATTTAGGAAGAATCTTTGTAAGCTTATCCCCTTTTTCTTATCCAAAAGATGGAGTCTTTCTCCTGCTTATTTCTTTGTCTCCTTGATGAGAATAGGAAGCGCAGGGTTCTTCCTCTTCTTTCTGCTTATCCTCCTTGGGGAGGTTCTTCATGGATCTGAAATATGATGAGATAAATCCCATCCTCTTCAATATTCTAATCTTCTTGGGCTTAGACTCATAGGTTGAGCCAAGAAAGCAGCTCTGATACCACTGTAATATCCCAAATCTGGAAGAGCTAGCTAGGCATGACTGGAAAATGCATTTTCCAGTAATGGAAGCTACAGGAATTGAAACCAGGACCTGGATCCCTTAGATAAATGTATCTAAGAATTAAATCCAAGATATGGCTCCAAAGAAATCCTTCTAAGGTGGTTAAACAAATCTACCACACTTAGATGTCCTCACAAAGTGCCCGGTGAAGGGACTGCAACAATACTTGAGCAAGGATTGAATACACATCATTATTTTAATGAGCCATGACACATGAAGATGAAAATAACTGATCAATGTATAATATAGCAGCAAGTAGGTACAATTATTTGAGGAATCACTCACTCAATCTAGGCAATGAAAGCCTCAATAATACATGTACATCAAATGTGACAAAACACTGCTACATAAATATGCCCTAGCTATGACAGCGCTGTCTATAGGAGACACTGCAAAATATAATATGAAAATACAATAATATGACAATGATAGCTAAAATAATGAGGGGGAGCAAGCTCTCAACCCCTGAAAATAACTATACAAAAATCCTAAGAAGGATTGGCTAGAATACAAGTACAAATGGAAAATCTATAGAAATGCCGGAGTTGCTGGGCAGCAGTTGCAACTCAAAACTAATATAATATGGAGATGGCTGAATAATATTTCCAATGTGCAACAAACCTCCTCCAATGGATTCCCTAAGTACAAGGCTGATCCTGATACTGGAAATCTTTCCGTCCAAAATACCGGTGCAACCTCTCACTGCAGATGCACTCTAGAATAACACGGTCAAGGAGCTGGACTGCACTGCTGATGATGGGAGAAGCTTGTCTTGATGCCAAGATATGAAAATCAGCTCTGAAATCCCTCTCACTAACCTCCTGTAGGAATAGGAACACCCTCCTCTGAAAGATGAGCTAAAGAGAGGTGTTTTGGAACCCTCCTCTGCAACACCCAGTAACACTACGTTATACTTCAGCAGAAATAACGCAGTGACTGAATAATGGCTTTGGACTTGAGCCAAGATTTCGAGAATATGAATTGAAATCCTTCAAGAGGCCTCTCAGGAAGGAGAGGAAATCCTAAACAGGAATCCCTCATGCTAAGCAGCATTGCAACTCAGCTGAACAGCTGGAGTATGCAATTTAGTCTTCAGACTAAAATAAATATGCTCAAGATATCCCACTATGGCTGCCTTCTCCTCTTCTTATACAAGTGAATGCCTTTTTTCCATGGACCCCACACATTAGGGTTTCATCCACAAGGAATCTTTCTCCCTCCAAAATTGCATTGTCTTCTCATGCAAGCTACACCTCTTAGGCAACGCTGTTGACTTGGTCAAACTTGACCTTGTCCTCATGAAAATTGCCCCTTTTCACACTGGAAGGTGAAAAATAAGCTACTCCAATGATCCTTTTCACATTATGAAGGATATTATTCCTACTTATGGGCCTTTTACCCATTTTATTCACCTCCTAGATGAAATAAGAAAAAATTGATGTTCCAATTTTCTTCATGAAAATTTTGGAACATTACAAACATGCATAACATCTTTCAACAGAAATGGTTTACCTGACTCCCTCTCAAAGGTAATGTTTCCAATTCCAGTAACACTGTATCTACCATTTTCGCCCATCTCTATATGCATTTGAAGATCTTTCTTCTCCAAGTCACTAAACAACTCCTTGTCTCTCGTCATGTGGAAGGAAGCACCACTATCAAGATACCACACCGATCCCATTGCGCTCAAAACCAAGCATGCGATCAAGGAGAAATCAAGTTCAAATTGTGAGGCATGGGCCTCACCAGCTGCAACTCCAACAACCTTCTTGTTCTTCTTTTTCTGTGGGCAGTTAGTGGCGAGATTCCCATGTTCGTGACAGTGAAAACGCTTCACCTTAGACAAATCCAGCTTCTTGCCTTTAGCATCAGATTTTGGGTGGGATTTCTTCCCCTTCCCTTTCCTTGCTTTGGTATCCAAAGTGAAATTCTCTTCATCATCATTATTTGATGAAGAGCCATCCTTGGTACTTCACCTTATCTCCTCCTGCACTAGATCCAACCAAAGTCGCTCCCAATTCGGCAGTTTATCCTGTCCATTGACAGAGTCCTAATAACTATGCCAACTCTTCAGAAGCCCAAGGAGAGCCAAGCTCACCAAGTCATCATCTGCAGTTGTGATTCCCACACTCCCCAACTCATCCCTACATTGGAAAAACTTCGTGAGATATTTCAGAATATTTTTTCCCTTCTCCATTTTGATTTTTCTGAGCTTATCTTTCAGCGCCAACTTCCTATGGTCGCTGCTGCTTTGGAAAATATATGTCAAAGCCTTCCACATTGAAAATGGTGTGGATTTCCCATGAAGGCTTGACACAATATGGTCCTTCACACCTTCCAACAGAATTTTTCTTGTCTTCGCTACTTTCTTTTTCCAGGCGTCAAGTAATGCAACATCCATTGAAGTGGGCTTAGGAACATCACTATCGATGAACTCCTTCAGACCATTATCTTCAAGAACTGCCTCCATCCTATCCTTCCAAGCTATGTAGTTGGAGCTGCCCTCCAGTGCATACTCCGACCACAACCCATTGAAAGCCATTTCAATGTTTACTCAATTGTTGCACCAAGAAATTCTTGCAGCAAATTCGAATTGTCCACCAACACAAAACTTAGCATCACTTCAATATTGCAATCTCCAGTGATCAACCCTACTTTGATACCATGTAGAAATTATACAATATGTATGTATATTACTAGACTCCCCTGATCTAACAAATTAATATTATGTTAAATATAAAATCCTTCCACTTAATTCTTTGCAGAAATTAAATCGCCAATTGCAAACACATATGAAGCAAATCAATCACACATAACAAGAATGTTTTACTGGGAAATCTTAAAGATAAAAACCCCAACTATCATATATTATGTATATCAAGGGAACATATAACAATATCATACAAATATTAGTACATCAACCTCTCAGTCTAGTCAACAATCGTCACACTATCATGCACAAATTTGCATATCTATGCACCAATTTCTTGCCTCCTGATAGCCTGCCTCCATTGCGCAATCCCTGCTGAATAAGATCCCTGAATGAATTTGATCTTGCCTTGCTTCCATTGTGAAATCCTCATTGGAAACTCTAATGTATGTGTAGATGCATTGAATGCATCACTATAGTCACAACAGACAGTCCATCTCACCCTTTCACCTATCTCTCCACTAGGTCTCCACTAGAACTGACATGCAAGTAGTTAACTTCTGTATTTTTTCAGTTGCAAGTGAGTATCTAGTTGTGAATTAATTAAATAATTAATTCACTAAACTCTCACTAGTGTGTCTTCAATTAGAACTAGATACTACTAGCACAACCGAGTTTAACTCACTTAATTGAGTTAAACTAAATAACAACGCACATAACTACTCTTCCAAATCTGTCACAACTTGCCACTATCAGTTACAACTGAGTCCTCCATGCATGAGTCACCAATCACCCTAGGAATTGCATAATTCCTTCAGCCCACTGATGTGCCACATCTATTCACTAAAATAAAGTTCTCCAAGAGAATAAGTTACTATTTATTATCTGATAATTATTAAGGGCTAATAATAATCGATTTGCATCTATTTTTAGATTAGCGATCTATAAATAGAATTTTCCCAATCTTCTAAAAATATAAATTCATCGAAAGATAGAATTTTCTCAACCATCTAGAATTAGCATCCTGCTAACTTTAGAATATGCTCACCATTCTAAAAATAGACATACACCTAAAAATAGCATGCGGGCCCCACTTAGTGAAGGTGCTTAATTTTCACTAAGCTCATCATCTTGTTGAATCTCAACATAAAATACTACATAAATGGGTCATGTCTTGAATATCACAAAATTTTCTTTTATGTATCTCTCTCGGTAACTTTCCCACCAATATTTGACATGATGAATGGTTTTCAGGAATGCAAATGTGATCTTTTCATTGTTTGAGAAATTTTGGATAGAGTAATAACCCTCTAAAAAATTTAACCATTTCTCCAAAGCATCTACATCTATTTGGCCTTCAAATAAATGGGTAGAAAATTTAACTTCTACCTTTAAGGGCTCTAAAATTGTCACTTGTGGAAGGTGCCTTGGTTGTTTTTGGCAGTTGTCAAAGGATCTTGCAAACAGT
This sequence comes from Pinus albicaulis, assembly GCA_034641835.2. Taxonomy (NCBI): domain Eukaryota; kingdom Viridiplantae; phylum Streptophyta; class Pinopsida; order Pinales; family Pinaceae; genus Pinus; species Pinus albicaulis. Next base: position 1,164,110,058 of record CM076575.1, on the reverse strand, counting down.
TTCCATCATCTCATTCCTTTGTCGCATAAGTACTTCCTTGAGCAACAACTTGATAAGATATCCGGGTCCAATATCTCTCATATATCCTACCATGGGAGGTCACTTGACTTGTGATAGTAACTATTCCCAAATGAAACTAGTTGGATACTCAAATCTTTGTTCCTTAACCTCATTGGGGACATACACTAAGAAACAACAAGAAGTAGATTCCTCTAATTCCATAGATATGGGTTGTATAAGGAATGGCATGAAAGGAAAGAAAATAAATGGAACAAACATAGATAGATAAATATAGTAGAAAGTATAGTAATATAGTGAAAACCTAACTTCTATAAATAAATAAAATAGAAGCATAGTATAAAAAAAAAATTAGCTATAATGGTGGTAGATTATATCTAAAGAGAGAGAGATGGTGGCTACATTAATTTAAAAAATGTATTATAGGAATTTGAAATGGCCTTTTAAAGTAAAGGAAATAACCTTGATGGTAGAAAACCCTAACACTAGAAGATGAAGTTCCAAAATGTTTGCAAGCCCTAAGGTGGTTAGTTGGTACATCAACTTTTTTGGGGCACAACTTTTGTATATAATCTATGCTTGGGTGCACAATAACTCATTGGATATAACTATCTAAGGATTAAAGCTTGTGGTTATGGCTAAGGGTTATTAAATTTCCAAAAAGAATCATTTATGGCCTCAAAATTACCTCAAACGTTTTGGACCCAAAAAACCATAGAAAACTTGAAAAGAAGATGGAGAACCATCGAGTCGGTGGAAGATGTGGGTGGATACCAATATCCTCATGAATCAATTTTATTCATTTGTAACCTAGAATTGTACCACCTAAAATTAGGCCTTGCAGGTATCCATATGCAAAGAAGAGTGAGAGTTAGCATATGATTCAAGAAATGTTAAATTTTGGCATCATTCAACCTAGCTAAAGCGCTTTCTCTTCACCAATGTTTATAGTTACAAAACATGATAGTGCATGGAATATGGTCTATATTATAAATATTTCAACAAAATGACCATAAAATATAAGTTTCCTATTTTTTTCATTAATGAATTTGTTTGGTATGCATTATGTTCTTTTATTGATTAGTTTCACATGTGATATGTTGTGTCTGGCACATCAAGGGGTTACAGGTGGGATAGCAACACCACCTATCCGAGGTGTAGAAATTATACAAACAATATGTATATCAATGTATTCAATTCGATCATGTGATATACTAAAGCAAGATACTGAATCTTTTGTTGGCAATATGATTCTTATGGTTGCATATGTTGTTCTTGATGGCAACTCTCTTGCAAATTATGAAGTATATAACTTCTGGTAAAGTGTTGTGATGTTACAGAAGGTCTGGCAAAAGAAACATTGAAGTCTAGTAGAAGATGGTTAATATTTATAAATGAAGGTTCGATACATGAGTTCTTTCAGGCCAAGTCGCGTATACATGCGAACAAGAACGATCCAAGTCATGTATGCCTTTTGTGCTCTAAAAATGATAATACCAGGGGGAATTACCATGGTTTTAGCCCACAATATTGAGTGCGGTGTCATCTATTTGATTCCATCCAAGAATACCATCGACACTTGTGTGGTTTTGGCTCATGGTATTGATAAAGGCTAAACCTATATATGGATAAGAAGATCATAGTGCAAAGGTGTGCATGAGTAACGGTTTGAACTAAATACTTCTCTCTGAAGTATATCTACATGAAATGGGTTCTTTTTATTTATAGATCTAAAATGATAATGCACCCATGGATACAATGATGTATCAAGATCTCTAGACTGGAAATTACTAGGTACTTGCATGATTTATTGAAGAGATGTTTTTGATATGTGACCTGGTGCATGTTTGCTGAAGAGAAGTGAAGAAAATTGGGTAATTCTATAGATCTGAAACCTTTTGCAGAATTCATAATTTCTAGATCTATACGTCGGTTCGTCTTAGTGAAAGTGCGTATACACGAGGGTCTCTTTAAGAAAAAGCGCGTATGGAATTCAAGATTTTTTAAAGCTTGATTGAAAGGTTAATTGATTATTACTACTATACTTCTACTGTCTGTCAATGAAGTCTTCATGTAGATCTAGATTGTTTGAATACTGTATATGCTGCTAGTTGAATATGTATAAATATGATCAATAAGTGATTGATACTGCTAAATGAGTAAGGGTTCTGCGAAAAAAAAAAAAAATGTCTAAAAGCCTCAAGTTTATTTATGAGTCTGATCACATTCTAGAAAGTCTATATTCACATATCTATATGTAGGTTGGTGTGCAGGAAAGCACGTATACATGTAGGTTCAGTAAAGTGAAGTAGTGTGTGCATTTAAGATAATGAATGATTAGGGTTGAAATTGATTCTGCATGTTTCTGAAATTTGGGTTTATTACTGTGTTTTGATTAGAGTGATCTCACTGTTCTGTTTGAAGTTTGGGTTAAGTATATTGGTGTTGATATTTATGTTGAGTTGTGTTAAAGTTGTTGGATCCAGTGTGAAAATTGATGAAATGTGGTATGCAGTGAGTCTGAGGGTTGAAGCCTTCAGTGTGGAAGTAGAAGCTTCCTGCTAATATAAGTAGGTATTCCGATCAGAGGGTTGTATCTCCCTTCCAGTAGTGGCTGGTAAACGCGATCAGGGGGTTGGAGCTCCCTTCCAGTAGTAGCTGGAGAATGAGAGAAGGTGGCAGCCTTCTATAGGTAGATGCCTGCATACTGATATAAGTCTGCATCAGTACAATATTGTAAGAAATTTTCCATATAATAAATTTTTAAGACAAAGACGACAGCAATGGTGGTTTTCTCTTGAATTGGGTTTCCACCTTAAATATTGGTGTTCGTGTGTGATGCTCTTGTGTGATAATTTATTCTGTTATTACTGCACATATTTACTGCTTAACTATCTGATGCATAACTGATGATTTGGGTTAAATAATGATTCTGAATGTTTATAGTAAAGTTATCTGAGTATACGCTAGTTTCTATTTGGAGAGCTACGTACATACGCTAGTTGGGCTACTCGAAGTCGTGTATAGAAATTAGTAAAGAGAAAAATAAATTATTGTGATTATTGCAAATACTGATTCACCCCCCCTCTCAGTATTTTTCCCAACATTTGATATCAGAGCAGGTCCTTTTGTAGAAGCTTAATCGCCAGAAGGAAGATCATATAAGATGATCAATCAATATGGGACAACTTCTATCAGACCTCCACTCTTCAATGTAAACAATTTAATCTTCTGGAAGACCAGGACAAGATGTTATCTTCAGTCTCTTTGAGCAGATGTATGGGCTATAGTTGAAGGTGGTCACCAATATCCAGCCTCAGTTCTAGCAGATCCAACAACAAGGAAAAACTATGAAACCAATGCAAAAGATGTCAATGTTTTATTAGGGAGTCTGAATGAATCAGAATTTTTCAAATTTATGAAGTTAAATACATGAAAGGAGATATGGGAAAAAATCATTCTGAGTTATGAAGGTGACGCCAAGGTGAAAAGCGCTAAATTCCAAACTCTCAGAATTCAATATGTAAAAATCATAATGCATAATTATGAAAGAAATGCTAGTTTCTTTTTATGTCTAGATGACATTGTAAATCATATGAGAAATCTATGTGAAACTATAACTAACACCAATCTTGTAGAAAAAGTTTTAAGATATCTAACTCCTTAATTTGAGTAAAAAGTATCTACTATTGAAGAGAAGTAGGATCCACAAACTCTTATTGTTGTTAAACTTCATGGGATCCTAACTGTGTGTGAAATGAGAAAAGGAGGTCCATCTGAAGTCAAAGAAGTTGTTTTTAGAGTTGTTGCAAAAGGCAAGGAAATGGAAGAAAAAGAAGGATCAGGGTATATTTCAGAAGAATAGGAGATAAATTTTGTAAAGAAAATACAAATTGGCACTAGGAGGTTCAAAGGTAAACTTCCTTTCAAATGTTTTGCTTGTGGAAGGTTGGTCATTACGTTGTTAAATGCCCCCATAAATATAATCATGAAAAGGGAAAGAAATTTGAAAAAGGAAATAAGAAACATTTCATCAATAGAAAAATTTATTATACTCATGAAGATAGTGACGGTCTATCAAATAGCGAAGAAGGATAATCTGATCAAGATATTAGATTACTCATGAAATTTTATAATAACATTAGTGAGGCTAAAGATACATTTATGGATTCTTTAGGAGAAAATGATTTTCTTGAAGAAATCAATCAACTCAAAATATGTTTGGAAGAAAATAAAATAGCCATAGATACTCTAAAGAATCAGCTTATATAAAAGGAGAAGCACAATGAGAAATTAGAATGTGAAATAGTAAGTCTAAGAAAATAAATTGAGAAATTGAAAACCTTGAATCTTAGATTTGCTAAAGGATCCAAAACCTTAGATGAAATTATCAAGGTACAATGCTATCCTCTTGTAAAGACAGGTCTTGTATATATCAGAGGTTCTTCTCAGTCTTCAGCACCAAGCTATCTAAATGTAGCTAAATCTAGCCAACAACATTTCATCACTCAACAAAATAACAAAGAGAATACCTAGGTAAAGCATGACCACTTCAATTCAAGGATGAATAATAACAGAAGTATCAATCAGTAGGTGTTTATCAATAGAAGGTTCCATGATCACATAAATTTCTTCTTTAATTGACAATGTTTCTCATGTCATAACTTTGGTCATAAAGCTGCTCAATGTGTTGCATAAAAAATCATCATGACCAGAGAAGCAAGAAATCAAAGAAATGAGACTGGAATAAAGAAGAATACTTATAACAAATTTTCTCCTCTTCAAAACGAAATTGAATGTTCTTATTGCAATAACTTTGGACATGAAGAATCTGAATGTAGGAGCAAGCTTCAGCCAAAAGAGCATATACCCTCAAACTCCAAGGTATGGAGAAAGAAGGAATTACAGGTTGAAATTTGTGATATAGCTTTATTTACATAAGGGGAATAAAATAAATGGTACATTGATAGTGGATGCTCAAAACACATGACGGGTGATAAAAATAAACTCCTTTCATACAATGCATTAGAGAAAGAAAATAATGTTACTTTTGGAACTGACTCTTGTGCTGTCGTTAAGGGTAAAGGTCCTGTTTTTCTAAAGGAAAAGGTGAAAGCTAACAATGTTATGTATGTGGATGGATTAAATCATAACTTATTGAGTGTGAGTCAAATGTGTGATCAAGGAAATGAAGTTGACTTTAGTTCAAAAGAATGTGTAGTGCGTGAACTTGACACAGGAAAAACAGTAATAAAAGGAACTAGAACACCAAGAAATCTGTATTTATTGAAAGGTGGCCAAGAGCAATGCTACTTAGGTAAATCTATAGAAAATTGGTTATGGCACAGAATATTGGGACATTTGAGCTTCTCTTAAATAAGCAAATCTAGAAGACTCAATTTTTTTCGTGATCTACCCAACATCACTCTACCTGAAAGTACCATATGAAAATCATGCAAATTTGGTAAGCAAACCAGGGTGCAATTCAATGCCAAAGAAGGATAAGAAATTAAGCTTCTTGAACTTATATATACTGATCTATGTGGTCTTGTGTGGAGAACAATACTATATTCTATTTATTGATGACTTTTTTAGAATGTGTTGGATCAGTTTATTGAAACATAAAGATGAAGCGTTTGAAAAGTTTAAGATCTTAAAAGCTTTGGATGGAAATGAATTAGATCTAAAAATCAAATGTCTTAGATCTGACCGAGGAGGAGAATATATATCAGATGAATTCTTTGATTTCTGTGAACACTATGGCATAAAAAGACAATTTTTTGTAGCTGGAACTCCACAACAAAATGGTGTAGAAAAAATAATGAATATAACAGTTCAACAGATGGCTCGTGCTATGCTTGATGAATCTGGAACTCCCGATACCTTTTGTGGAGAAGCATCGCATACTGCAATAAATATTCTCAACAAGGCTCATGTTCATGTAAACAGTGATAAAACTCATTATGAGCTTTGGTATGGTAATATTCCCACTATAAAGCATTTTAGAGTTTTTGGAAGCAAATGTTTTATCAAGAACAATGATGAAAAACTTGGTAAGTTTGAGCCTAGAGTATATGATTAAGGAATGTTTCTTGGTTACTCTTTTAGAAGTAAAGCATACAAATGTTACAATAAAAGTCTTCGGAAGATTTTTGAATGTATTGATGTTGTAATTGATGAGTCTCTCACAACTCCTAAAATGGAAATAACAACAACAAATGAAGATGATGATGAAGTATATTTTCCCTCATCAAATAGCAACAATATAGAAGGAGAATCTAATGTAGCACCAAAAGAAGATATATCAGAAAAGGCTCCATCCAGGTATTTTCAAAAGAATCATCTAGAATCTCAAATATTGGGAGAAAAGGGATGAGGTGTCCAAACAAGAAGAACTCTTGTAGGATCCCCTAGCTATCTGGCATTCTTATCCACTATTGAACCACAGAATGTAAATCAAGCTATTAAAGATGAATGTTGGATTCAAGCCATGAATGAAGAACTTGATCAGATTGAAAAGAATCATACTTTGGAATTGGTTCCAAGACCTCATGATAAAAATGGTATTGGAATAAAATGGATATTCAAAAACAAGTTAAATGAAAATGGAGATGTTATTAGAAATAAAGCTAGACTTGTTTGTAAAGGGTATGCTCAACAAGAAGGAATAGGCTTTGAAGAAACATTTTCACCTGTAGCCAGACTTGAAGCAATAATAATTTTTCTTTCTTTTTCAAGTTTTCAACAATTCAAAGTTTATCAAATGGATGTAAAATATTCTTTCCTCAATGGTGATCTAGAAGAAGAATTTTATATAGAACAACCAGAAGGATTTATTCTGGGAAATGATGAAAAACTTGTTTGCAAACTGAAAAAGGCTCTATATGGTCTCAAACAGGCTCCTCGGGCATGGTACTACCCTCTTGACAAATATCTTCAACAACAAGGTTTCACAAAAGGATCTGCTGACAGTAACTTATGCACAAAAATTGAGAATGATAAACATTTAATTATTGTTGTGTATGTTGATGACATCATTTTTGGGAGTAATGAAGAGTCCATGAGTTAGAAATTGTATTCTATTATGCAACAAGAATTTTAAATGTCATTACTCGGGGAACTAACATATTTTCTTGGCTTACAAGTGCAACAAGAAACATATGGCATATTTCTATCACAAGCAAAATATCTCAAGAAAATCCTAAAGAAGTATGGGATGGAAGATTGCAAACCTGTAAGTACTCCAATGGTAACTAGATGTAACCTTAGTTCTCATGATTATTCTCCCATGGTAAATCAACCAGAGTATAGATATATGATTGGAAGTCTGCTTTAACTAATCGGGACTAGACCAGACATTATGCATGCAGTGGGGATTGTTGGACGATTCCAAGCTAGTCCAAAAGAGTCACACCTTCAAGTTGTAAAAAGAATATTCAAATATCTACAAGGGACTCAAGACTATGGTCTATGGTATCCAAATAATGTTGATCTCACTCTTCATGCTTACACAGATGTGGACTAGGTTGGAAATGTTGATGATCGAAAAAGCACTAGTGGTGGTGCATTATATATGGGGCCCCGATTAGTATCTTGGTTCAACAAGAAACAAAGTTCTATTGCATTATCTACAACAAAAGAAGAATATGTGGCTGCCACATCATGTTGCACATAACTTCTTTGGATGATGTAGACATTACAAGTGCCATCAACATCTTGAAAAATCCTGTTATGTGTTCCAAGACCAAGAAAATTCCCATCATGTATCACTTCTTACGTGAACAATTTATTGAAAAAATGGTCAAATTGGAGTATGTTCCCTCCAAAGAACAAGTTGCTGATATATTTACTAAACCTCTTCCCAGGGAAGCATTCAAATATATCAGACAGAAGCTGGGAGTTGTCTCTGCCTCTTTTATTAAATCTTCTTAATTTCAGAAGATTAAATTCCATACACTGGTTTCATGAAGGCGAGTAGCGTATATACGCATGTTTCTGTGCATAAAACCACATATGGTTTTTGCTGACAGAAAATCTATGGGTTAGGGTTCAGAATAGTCTACGGTATTGATGGGTAATCTCTGCTATTTTGGTATTCATAATACAGTTCCTTTCTTTGATATTTATCTCCTTGATGAATTTTCTTTGATGAGTTCATTGTTAAAGGTGTTCAGGATGCAAAGTTTTAGGGGGAGTATTTGCCTTGTTGATTACATTTTTGGCACTATATTGGTTTTTGTTATGATCTCTTGTTTGAGATTCTTTGGTCTTGGTTATAATAGTCATTCTTGCAATTTGATATAAAGGTCATGATGAGAACTCTTATGTAAATATTATCATGTTCAAATTTGTAAACCCACTTGGTTGGGTAGTTGAGTCAATACTATAAATCCACTCGGCTGGATCCTTGATGTAATTTTTGTCCTCGATGATAGGAAAGTTCATAGTCTGTTGAGTTCAAGATTCAAGTATTTTATTGAAAATATGAAACCTTGGCATGTGCTCAGGGGGAGCCATTGTTCACCCTTTGTTCTTGATGTTAAAGGGGGAGAATATTTGGTGTTTGAATAATGTTTTTGTTTCTACAGTCAGTGGTGATCAAACTCCTTCATGGTTGCCATCAAGTCCAAAGTGGGATATTGTTGGCAATATGATTCTTATGGTTGCATATGTTGTCATTGATGGAAAATCTCTTGCAAATGCTGAAGTATATAACTTATGATAAAGCATTGTGATGTTACAAAAGGTCTCGTAGAAGAAAATTTTAAGTCCAGCAGAAGATGGTTAATATTTATAAATGAAGGTTCGATACATGAGTTCTTTCGGGCCAAGTCGCATATACACGCGGACAAGAATGATTCAAGTCGTGTATGCCTTTTGCATTTTAAAAATGATAATACCAGGGGGAATTACCATGGTTTTAGCCCACAATATTGAGCGCAATGTCGTCTATTTCATTCCATCCAAGAATACCATTGGCACTTGTGTGGTTTTGGCTCATGGTATTGATAAAGGCTAAACCTATATAAGGATAAGGAGATCATAGTGCAAAGGCATGCATGAGTAAGAGTTTGAACTAAATACTTATCTCTGAAGTATATCTGCATGAAATGGGTTCTGTTTATTTATAGATTGGAAATGATGATGCACCCATGGATACAATGATGGATCGAGATCTCTATACTAGAAATGACTAGGTACTTTCATAATCTATTGATGAGATGTTTTTGGTATGTGACATGGCGCATGTTTGCTGAAGAGAAGTGAAGAAAATTTGGTAAGTCTATAGATCTAAAACCTTCTGCAGAAATAGCATACCCTTTACAAACAATAGGCTGTTTCATCTCAGTGAAAGCGCGTATACACGCGGGTCTGTTTAAGAAAAAGCGCATATGGAAGCCAGGGTTTTCTGAAGCTTGATTGAAAGGTTATCTGCTTATTACTGCTATACTTCTGCTTTCTTTCATTGAATTATTCATGTAGATTTGGGTTTTTTGAATACTGTATATGTTTTTAGTTGAATATCTATAAATCTGATCAATGAGTGATTGATACTGCTGACTGAGTAAGGGTTTTGCAAATCTAAAAAAAGATATGTCTAAAAGCCTCAGATCCGTTTCTAAATCTGATCACATTCTGGAAATTTTGTATTCATAGATATATACATAGGTTGGTGTGCAGGAAAGCCGTATACATGCAGGTTTAGTAATGTGAAGTAGTGTATGCACTTAATATAATGAATGATCAAGGTTGAAATTGATTTTTCATGTTTCTAAAACCTGGGTTTATTATTGTGTTCTGATTACGGTGATCTCATTGTTCTGTTTGAAGTTTGGGTTAAGTCTATTGGTGTTGATCTTTATGCTGAGTTGTGTTGAAGCTGTTGGATCTAGTGTGAAAATTTATGAAATGTAGTCTACAGTGGGTCTAAGGATTGAAGCCTTCAATGTGGAAGTAGAAGCTTCCTTCCAATATAAGTAGGTGTTCCGATCATTGGGTTGTAGCTCCCTTCCAGTAGTGGCTGGTAAATGAGATCAGGGGGTTTGAGCTCCCTTCCAGTAGTAGCTGGAGAAAAAGAGAAGGTTGCAGCCTTCTGCAGGTAGATGCCTGCGTACTTATATGAGTCTTCATCATTACAATATTGTAATCATATTTCCATATAATAAATATTGAAGACAGAGACGACAACAACAATGGTTTTATCCTGAATTGGGTTTCCACCTTAAATCTTGGTGTTCATTTGTGATGCTCTTGTGTGATGATTTATTCTGTTATTATTGCACATATTTACTGCTTAACTATCTAATGCTTAATTTATGATCTGGGTTGAATAATGATTCTGAATGTTTATAGTAAATTTATCTAAGTATACGTTAGTTTCTATTTGGAGAGTCGCATACATACGCTAGTTGGGCTACTCTAAGTCACCTATAGAAATTAGAAATTAATAAAGAGAAAAATAAATTATTTTGATTATTGCAAATACTGATTCACCCCCCCCCCCCCCCCCCCCCTCTCAATATTTTTCCCAACATCTTTCTACAAATCAATTGCGGAAAATAAACACGATCGCCAATCACAACAAGTAAAGAAAGAAGAAAATCAAACCACAACATAGATATTTTCCCAGGGAAAGCTTGCTACTCAAAACCCCTTTATCTTCTTTTGTATAATGAACCAAGGAATCATGAAACAATTACAATGCACTCTTCTCACAAGAGTCTCCTGCACTCTCACACCTGTCTCACATTGATTCGTACAAAATCGACCAACACTTAGTCAATTTCCTACCTCTAGTTAGACGTCCTTTCTTGCGCAATTCATGTGGAATGCAATCCCTGTTCTTTAGGAAATTCAGCCTTCTAAAATTGTGCAATGCTCATGGGCAATCCTATGGTTGTATTATTGCATGTGGGCAACCTACTAATGAAACAATTGATAGTTAACATCCCTTTAACCTTTGTCTCAACTGGGTCTCCACTGGAACTAACACGCATGCAACTATTAATAGTAAATCATCAGTTGCATGGCAGATCACTGCAATTGAATTAAATATGATTTAATTCACTTGATCTCTCACTGGTGCAACAAACAGCTACAACTATTTCAACTAACTTTAACTCAATAAATTGAGTTAACTAATTTCTCATGCATTAAACTAATTCACTAACTACAAATCGAACTCCAGAAATATTAGAATCACTCTATATGCCTCACCAACCACCCTCAACTTGAAATTCATGAGATAACTCAATTTATCAAACTCAGTTAACTATTAGAAGTGATTATATAAGATTACATTTTATTGTCCAATTTACTTAAGGGAAAATTAAACTAGACACACATTTCTTATTGAATTTTCAACACGAGGGGTCACAAGGGGGGGGGGGGGGGGTGGTGTGGCTTGTTGACGATGTTGGAACCCACCAACATATAAGGGATGTCCCTGATATGAGGTCCCAATTATACCTCACACCTTTTGGTGTAGGAGTCCCATCTAAAAATATGGCTCGACTGCCATATATTAGAGATTTTCCTTGACTTAAGAAATTAACATGAGAGAGTAGTCACACATGTGATTCTGAATTAGAAAGAGAGTGTTCCTTGTGAACTATGCAATTATAAATGTATCAAGGTTATTTTACTGCAAGGAATACAAAATTGAGCCTCTAAAAGAGAAGTAATAGTACTAATATAGTAGATACACATGCACATAAACAAGGAAGAATCGTTAGACATCAAGAGATATATTTCCAACAATCATTAAAATAATAACAACATGTCTCCAACAAGTTGAGCACCAAAGTCACGGAAATAGTTTAATTACTTTAGTACATATGAAATCCAACATAAACCATAAACTTTAGAATAATAGTATCAAAACATCCATGATCCATGCATGAAAATGTGTTGGTTGAATGTCTTGAAGTATTAAGAAAAAGTTCCAAGATACATGAGTATAATGAACTTCACTAGCTCCAATAGTGGAGTATTAGAGCATTTGCTTGCTCCTGAAAAGTACTACTCTATCTCTCTAATGGTTTGTGGGAGAAGCCAAGGTGAGAATATTTTGTTTGAGTAATGAGGATTATTTTATAACTTGAGGCATGGCCTTTCATATGCTCATGACTCTTGAGTTCCTTATATGAATTTTCAACTTCTAATGACCTTTAGACTTCTATACAACTCTTGGACTTCTAAATTACTTTTGGAATTACATGTGACTTTTCTAATTAAGTGCCTTTTGGACTTCTTCATATGCCTCTTTTGTCAATATATGACCCTTGGACTTCCATTTATTTGTCTTTATAATAATTACATGATTACATCATGAATTCCACATCATCATGTGGTGAGAATATGACAAGTCATTAACATTGATGACTTAGAATTATAGTGACTAATGACATGGAATTTCTTGATACATGACAATGTTGCCAATTGTGTCTTCGATCTTGAATGAATATTTCATGTTGTTTATGTCTTCACCTTCCAAAGGATATTTATTTATATGAATTCTTTTGAGTTTCTTTGATCATTAAGATTTCAATGTTCTTCATTTTGTCTCATCACGTGTTCTTCATTATTGAATGCTTCCTTTGAATATCATTTTTTCCCAATATCTTCATGCATTTATTCCATGCTATTATGAAATACCTGCAATTGAAATCAATCATGGAAAGAAAACATCAGTTTGAAAAATATCCTATCCTAACATGTCTCATGCAAAAAAAAAATCATGACTTAACAGTGCGCTCAGGAAGAAGAAGGGAAAATTATGGGCATAGGGCACACTACCAAAGGAGGAATGATTGAGTGCTTCAAGGCTTCGAGATGCACTCGTGCACTCAATCGGAGAGAGGAAGATTAAGGGAGCACGCATGGTGCATGTATGAAGGGTGAAGGAAATCCTTTGAGGCTTTGAAAGTGCACTATGCACTCAAGGGAATCAAGGAGGGTGTAGGGTGCAAGTATGAAGGAAGAATGGATGATGATGTTAATTCGATGGTGCACTCAATGAGGAGGAAGGCTTTATTTAAGGGAATAGTTCAGAAAAAGGAAGTGATAATGATGCTTGGGAGTTTGCTATAAAATCTTGAAGGGTGTAGGGCACACTTAGGAATAAGGAAGGGGTCACGACTAAGTATTAATAGTGCGCCATGTCCTCTCCTAACCTTAGTGGGCTAACTTGTGCAACTGAAATTTGTCTAAGTCTAAAAGATAAAATGAGGGGAGAAAATGATTAGTTTGGACCCAAAATATAGTGTGACACATACCAAATCATCAATAAGACTTAGATAGGAACAAATAATGATAAATAAACATCAAAACACCAGTTTACAAACACTCCCCAAGTACAATAAACAAAGTGTGTGTGAGTGTGACCAAAAGTGTCATTTTAAAACAAACAAAGGTATTGTAACCATGAAGTACACTAGAGATGTTCTAATCAATGTGATGACACTTAGGAACGATGAATAACACTTAAGCTTGTGGGATGAATTGAAACGACACTTGACGACCAGAGTAACATTTGATATGAAAATTTGGTAGGCTCCAAAATTTGAGGTATTGAAGTTTTGGAGGGTGTTTTAGCAGCGACAACATGGCCATAAAGAAAATTTAGGTATTTTTGTGTCTATTTTTTGTGGTTTTGGAAACACAGTATTCAATTTTATGGGTTTTTCAGTGCATGGTGGTTCAACCCATGGCTCTATAATTATAGTTGAGAAACTACATTTGTATTTTAATACATGATTAATCAATTGGGAGTTTACAGATTTCACAAGCCTATACACATATTATATTGTAACATTATAAAGATATAAGATACTGATTTTTTTTTTTTTTTTCTCAATTCAGGCTTCAAAGGTAAAACCTCTATGCTAAATGTGTGTGTGTGTTCGATTACACCTTTTTTTGTTTTTATTAGCTTGTTTGTAGCAATTAGATATATAGGGTTAAAACTAACATTTTTTTGGAGCAAAGTCCCCTGAGGCACATTTTTCCATATAATTTTGTATAATTTTGTATGTGTGCACTGCGCAATGGAGTCAAGGGGCTTTGGGGTGGGTCAAAGTCCCTAGTTTTGATGTAAGTGGGCTTAAGGGTAAATTGTGGGCCTCAAACCATGGTTTGAGACCATAGTATTGCGTGCTAGGCGAATATAAATAGATAGACCATGTCTAAGCTAAGTATTTTTAAAAGTAACTTCATGTTATTGTGATCCTTATGCATTTGTAACACATTGTAAGGGTTTTTCTAGGTCTGGTTGAAAAGCTCCTGTTGGCTGTGTGCACGGAGACCTAGTCATGGCTGTGTGCGGACTCCGCTGGCTGTGTGCGTGGAAGGGTTTTGTGAGGGAAAGTTTATGTATTGAAAGTCTGTTATACTGAACAGATCTGAAGCTATAGAAAGGACAAATTTTGGCAAACCTCTTATGTTATGAATTTAGATTGTTTACAGTTATGTTATGTTAATATCACATTATCTATATTGCTCATTGATCATCGTGCAAAATATATATGTTATGATTATGAATTTTATTGATGGTTAATATATATGTTTAAGTGTTTTCATTGTTTAATATTTGGATTTGGTTCTATTATGTTTTTCTGTGCTAAGGCGAACAATGACTCTAAGTTATTCTATTAAAGACATAACATTCTTTGTGATTCTGTTGTATATCATTGCAGGCATCTGTTTACAATTGATATAAGTTTTCCTTCAGTGTTTTTTAGGACCAATTCATTATTTTATCCCTCAAGGTGCAAAAATATGGTTTGATCACCCCCCCATAATGATTCGGGTGAGATTTTTAAATGCACAAGAAGGTCACTTCCGAAAGGGCCAGTAATTGGAGGGTTTATTGGTTTATCCATAAAATCTGAACCTGGGTCAGGACCCCTCAAGCTAAAAAATGGTTCTTTTGTCAGGACCAGGATCATTTTGAGGGAGATTTTATGTTGTGGCATTTGTCACGAAAAAAATTACAAGATTGGCTTGATAGAAATATCCTTGAATTTTCACTCCAAGAGAGTAGAAATACTAAGTTATTTGACGAGCAGTGGGTACAGAAATATATTTATAAAAAAGTGCATGAAATTTTATTTTGTTCCTTTGCACATGAAATACAAGAGTGGTTGTCGCGCTTAGCTGAATTCCATTGCTGCATAAAAGAAAACATAGACACTAAGTGGACTCCTGAATTGATCCATCAAGTAGAGAAGTTTGATAATAATATCACCCACGTGGTAGATCATTGGATCGATCGCCTCTTGGGAGGATTTCTGACCAATTCTCCATTGTTCAATTTTTGTCCTATTCTAAAGCAGAAAGAAGGTTTTTCAAAGGCCCCAGAGGTAAGTTCCTACACTCATTGAAATTATTATTGAAAATGATATTGTGTGAACGAGGTTTTCTGTGAGAACATACTGCTTAATGCATCAAAGAGGTCCAACTACGCACAGTGGGAGAATTTAGCGCGAAGATTCTGAAAAAATTATTTATATCCCTCTAAAGCCTAGATATGATAGTGAACCTGGACTAGAAACTGCTAGCTCAAGTGATTCTAAAGAAGAAAGCTCATCACACCAGAAACCCTTGAGTTTGTTTCCAACTCCATCCACTCCACTTCTTCTGTTAGGTCCCTATATCACTAGTATAGCCCCTTATTGTTGTTAGTGTAAACCCCTTATTGTTATTATTGTACCCTTGTAACCCACATTTTGTTATTATTGTGCCCTTAAATTATTATTGTTAGGTCGGCTAGGATTACATTGTGGCCCACTAGGATTACATTATGGCCCCATGGACTCCTATATATAGAAAAGAGGTTTTGTGAATTGTATCATCCAATAATTGTTCATTTATGTAATGTATTGGAGGTTGCCCCCTCGAAGTGGCTCATTTCTAAGGCGTTTATATCTCTTTTCTTCTCTTTTTGAGTTGGTTACACAACATTTGGTATCGGAGCTTTGGATTCTAGGGTTTCGCTGCTCCAAACAGGTCATCATGGCATTTTCGCTATAACTTTTTTTCTACGAAGTTTCAGAAGCTGAAATTTTTAGGTGCGAAGAAAACCTTTGAGGAAGCTCCAGGGTAAAATTTCAAATATTTGTCTGCAATAATTTGGAGATATCATCTGTGGAAGTTAGGTATTTTTTCAGGCTCCTAAACAGGTCATCGTGGCATTTGCGCTATAAATTTTTTTCTACGAAGGTTCAGAATCTGAAATTCATATGGTGCGAAGCTAAAATCCTGAGGAAATTCATCAAAACATTTCAGATCTTGGTTCGCAATATTTTTAGAGATATGATCTGTGGAAGGTAGTGCTTTTTCAGGCTTCTGAATTTCATCTTAAAGAGGTGATCGTGGGAAAAGTTCAATAAATCTCTCTCTGGAGATTGGATTGGAGTTCCGTCAAAATTGGTCGCAAGTACACAGCCTGTAGTTTATTTTCTATCAATTTTAGAGACAAAGAACAAAACAGTGACACGTGGAAAGTCGTACAAGTTCGCTCTACTGAACCAGTCTAGAATTAGGTCATTGTGGGAGATTGGACACAACTTTGTCTTGGAGAATCCAAATCAGGTCAGACCTGTGGCATTTGAAAGAAGCTTCAGAGATCTACTACAGCGCTGAATTTCAGATATCGAAGATTTTCAAATACAGAGATAATTCAATTTCAATATCGAGCTCCTAAAAGCTAGTAAAAGGTGTGTATTTTTTTTTTTTCCGAATTGCATAAGTCTTGTTTGAAGAATCAAGTTGAATTGATTCCAAGGGCATATTGTAGAATAGATATCAATATTTCTAAAATGGCCCCAAAAAAGAATTCAACACCCATTAAGCCTTCAGAAGGCTCTATTATGACTCATGAAGATGAAGAATTGCAACATGATCTATCAAAATTACAAGAGCAAGTGCAACAAATTTCACTCTCGCAAAAAGCAACAAAAAATGAAATGGAAGTTTTAAAGAAAGGCGTGGAAGTGAAGATGGACGGTTTGAAGAAAGGCATGGAAGCTAAAATGGATGGCGTGGAAGTGAAGATGGACGGTTTGAAGAATGACATGAAAGACAACATGGAAAACATGAAGAATGATCTAAAAGAATACATGGAAGGCTTGATGACAAGCTTAAAACCAGAAATTATTCCTAATGGCGGAAATATAGTAGAAGAACCTCATGATGAGAACAAAATAAATGTTAATCGTGATTTCATAACCTCTAATGTTGGTGGGAAGAACCACCATATTCCAAAAATGGATATGAGGAAGTTTGATGGAAAGGATCCTGTAACATGGATACTACGGATGGAGCAATATTTTGATCTCCATAATGTGCAAAACACACAAAAGGTACGCATTGCAACTTTACATTTAGAACAAAATACATTTGTATGGTATCGATGGCTTTGCTCCGTAAAAAAATTGTCACTTGGTCAATTTTTACGGAGGAAATGATAGCACATTATGAGGATACAAAGAGCAACACCTTCTTTAGCCAATTGATAAATCTCAAACAAAAGGGTTTAGTGGGGCAGCACATTGAGGACTTCCAAAAATTGAATATAAGGGTAACTGATATTCCAGAGGAACACGGGATTGATCTCTTCATAGGCACTTTAAAGGATAACATCCAACATGAAGTTCGCGTTTTGGAACCTGATTCATTGGAGAAGGCATTCGGGTTGGCAAGAAAAATTGAATGTAAAATTATGGCGACAAGGAAGCCTACCACTCACTTCTATAAAGAGGGAAGTGTTGCTACTCCTAGATTTCAACAACCTACAAGGTTGACACCACAACAATTGGAAGAAAAAAGAGCAAAAGGGCTTTGCTACGGTTGTGATAGCAAATACACTAAAGGTCATAAGTGTGCTGAGAAGAAATTATTTTACATAGATTGTGAAGAAGAAGAAGAAAATGAACAAGAAGAGGATATACACCGGGAACCACCCCTAGAAGAGGAAGAAATGAATCCGACCATATCGTGTAATGCACTGGCAGGAATTACCACTCCTCAAACTCTCAAGATAGAAGGACATATAAAGAAGAAAAGGGTAATAGTGTTGATTGATTCGGGTAGCACCCATAATTTTATTCATTATAAGGTAGCCAAGGAATTAAATTTTTTCCTATACCCAGCACCAGAATGTCAAGTGATGGTTGCAAATGGAGGAACTATAAATTGCTCTGGAAAATGCCATAATATCAAGCTAACCATGGGGGAATATGTGTTGACAAGTCCAATGCTTTCCATTCCTATGGGAGTTGCTGATGTTGTACTAGGAGTACAATGGTTACAATCTTTGGGGACGGTAGCTTTTAATTTTCAAGAACTTTTCTTGAAATTTTTTTCAGAAGGAAAGGAAGTCGAATTACGGGGTATTGTGGGGAAGCCGGGAAAGATAATAAGCTCTAATGTCATGACAAAGCTTCTAAAGAAAGAACAACGAGGCGTAATTGCACAATTATGCTCACTAGAAGTTCCAACATCAAAATCATCTATTTCTGGAGATCTCCAACAAGTCTTGGACAATCATTCCAAGGTGTTTGAAACTCCCAAAGGACTCCCACCTATTCGTGATCATGATCATGCTATTCATTTGATTCCAGGAAGTGTTCCTCCAAACATCGAGCCTTATAGATATCCTTACTTCCAAAAGAGCGAAATTGAACGTATGATTGCAGAAATGTTAGAGGCGGGTATAATTCAACCTAGTCAAAGTTCTTTCTCTGCTCCTGTAGTATTGGTACACAAGAAGGATGGATCATGGCGAATGTGTCGGGATTATAGGGAGCTCAATAAGCTCACCATTAAAGACAAATTTCCCATTCCTGTGATTGATGAATTATTGGATGAATTACATGGAGCAATTTATTTTACCAAGTTGGATCTTCGTTTGGGATATCATCAAATTAGAATGAAGGCTGAAGATATTCCCAAAACAGCATTTCGAACTCATGAGGGTCATTATGAATTTTTGGTCATGCCTTTTGGCCTTACCAATGCACCTTCTACATTTCAAGGGTTGATGAATTCCATTTTCAAACCCTTCCTTAGAAAATTTGTGCTAGTATTTTTGATGATATACTAATCTACAGCAGGTCTTGGAAGGATCATGTTGAACATGTTGACAGGGTGCTCAAACTATTGCAGGAGAAACAATTATATGCAAAAAGTCCAAATGTTTCTTTGGAGTACAAGAGGTGGAATATCTGGGTCATATTGTATCTCACGAGGGTGTTAAAGTGGACCCTAACAAAATTAAAGCCATTAAGGAATGGAAAGTTCCCACAACCATAAAGCAGTTGCGAGGATTTCTCGGGTTAACGGGGTATTATCGCAAGTTTGTTAAGAATTATGGGAGAATAGCAGCACCTCTAACAACATTATTGAAGAAAGATGCATTTTCATGGACTCCTGAAGCAACTAGGGCCTTTGAACGTCTTAAAGAGGCAATGTGCCTAGCACCGGTCTTAGCTACACCGGACTTCACAAAAACCTTTATTGTGGAATGTGATGCCTCAGGAAATGGAATTGGTGCAGTTTTAATGCAGGAAGGAAGACCCATTGCTTTTGAAAGTCGTCCAATCAAAGGAAAGTATTTAGAGAAACCTATTTATGAGAAGGAAATGTTAGCAATACTACATGCACTAAAGAAATGGCGAACTTACCTAATGGGAAGACACTTCAAGGTAAAAACTGATCATGATAGTCTCAAACACTTTTTGGAACAAAGACTATCGTCAGAAGAACAGCAAAAATGGGTCACAAAGATGTTGGGTTATGACTTTGAAATAATCTACAAAAAAGGAAAGATGAATGTTGTTGCAGATGCACTCTCAAGAAAGAATGAAGAGGTGGAAGCATTGCTTTGTGCCATTTCTATTATCCAACCAGATTGGATAACTGAAGCAAGAGATGAATGGAAGAAGGAAAAAGATGTATGGATACTCATTCAAAAGTTGCAGCAAGATCCTAGTACATCTGATACATTTAGTTGGAAAAATGATTCCTTATGGTACAAAGATCGCTTATATCTTTGTTAGAATTCCCAACTAAAACAAAAGATTCTTCTGGAATTGCACACTTCTCCTTTAGGAGGACACTCAGGATTTTTAAAAACTTACCACAGGGTGAAGAAGAATTTTTTTGGGATGGCCTTAAATCTGATATTCGAAAGTTTGTGGCGGAATGTTTGGTTTGCCAGCAGAATAAAGTGGAAACAATTAAGACCCCAAGACTTCTACAACCTTTATCCATTCCAAGTCAACGTTGGGAGGAGATTTCAATGGATTTTATCACAGGTTTACCTAAGTCCGAAGGAAAGAGTGTCATCATGGTGGTAGTTGATAGACTTACCAAGTATGCACACTTTTGTGCATTATCTCATCCATTTAAAGCAAGTACGGTTGCTACTACATTTATGGAGAGAATTCAAAAGCTACATGGAAGCCCAAGGGTTATTGTGAGCGACAGAGATCCCATTTTTACTGGAAATTTTTGGACGGAGTTATTTTCTTGTTTGGGTACTCAATTAGCTCATAGCTCATCTTATCATCCTCAATCGGATGGTCAAACTGAGATAGTAAATAAATGTTTGGAAGGATATCTTCGTTGTTTTGTATCTGATAAACAAACACAATGGGTCAAGTGGTTACCTCTCTTTGAATGGTGGTATAACACTTCCTTCCATACTGCAGCAAAAATGACCCCATTTATGGCACTTTATGGATATCATCCACCATCCATCACATCATCTTTAAGAGAAAATTCGAAGGTTCAAGCAGTGGAAGATCGCATCGAGCATCAGCAAGAATTTCTCCAACTCTTAAAGGATAACCTGAATTTGGCACAAAATCGAATGAAACAACAGGCAGATCAACATCGTAGCGAGAGAAGTTTTGATGTAGGAGATTGGGTATTTTTACGTCTACAACCATACAAACAAATGTCCCTCAAGCAAGAAAAGAAGGATAATAAATTATCGCCAAAGTACTATGGTCCTTACAAGGTGTTGCAAAAGATTGGTACTATGGCATACAAATTGGAGCTTCCTGCTTCTTCGCGAGTACATCCGGTTTTCCATGTTTCATGCTTAAAGAAGGTTATAGGTGAAAATATTCCAGTTCAAACAATATTGCCAGAACTTGATGAGGAAGGAAAAATTATTGGAACCTGAAGCAGTCATGGAAAAAAGAACTCGACAACTACGGAATCGATCAATTTCAGAGTATCTCATCAAGTGGAAGAACTTACCCACTGAAGATTCTACATGGGAGGATGAGAATTTTATACATAAGCACCCGGAGCTACTCAAGCATTGAGGACAACACTTTTTTCAAGGAGAGGGGCATGTTAGGTCCCTATATCACTAGTATAGTCCCTTATTATTGTTAGTGTAAACCCCTTATTGTTATTATTGTACCCTTGAAACCCCTATTTTGTTATTATTGTGCCCTTAAATTATTATTGTTAGGTCGGCTAGGATTACATTGTGGCCCACTAGGATTACATTATGGCCCCATGGACTCCTATATATAGAAAGGAGGTTTTGTAAATTGTATCATCCAAGAATTGTTCATTTATGTAATGTATTGGAGGTTGCCCCCTCGAAGTGGCTCATTTCTAAGGCGTTGATATCTCTTTTCTTCTCTTTTTGGAGCTGGTTACACAACATCTTCACTTACATCAAAGATCACCTACTCCACTGTGTATTCCATCTCCTCCACCACCTCCACCTCCCCTTGAAGTAGGTATGGATGCATCAATGAATTTAACTAATTTCAGAGGCATTGGAAATGAGGACACTAATCACTTCTGGTTTGTGACTGAGGCTGTATGGCATGCTCAACAAGTTAACAATATTGATATTAGGAAGGTGCAGCTAGCTACTGCATTCCAATATTGTGCATTAGATTGGTACATCAGGTACACTGAAGCAAACCCTAATGTTACCTTGGAGGAAATTAAAGTGGCCCTAAAAGAGCAGTTTAAGAAGCCTAAGTCTTATGCGCCGCTGGTTACAGAAATGAAGGATATTCTTCAAGAGGCTAATGAACCTATATGGGAGGATGATCAAAGGTTGAAGCGCACCATCAAAGATGGTGGATTTTTTATTGATGATACTCAAAATAAGGAATGGTTCATTGCTATGTTGCTCCCACATTTGTGCCAACCCTTAGGCCAGAAAAATATCACTACACAAGCTGAGGCTGTGGAAGTTGCAATGAATTGGAGGCTACCCCAACACCTATTGCACTAGGAACTCAATAGATTCAAAACAAATTGGAATCTATGAATGTAGAAATTCAAATTTTGCACAAGGAAAAAGGCAAGGAGGTTTGCGCAGAGGTGTGGTGTATAAAATGAAAAGCTTTTGGGCACCATAAAGACCAGTGTCCCATCTTCAACATTTATCTAAATGCTAGAGGTCCTATTCAATTGAATAATCTTGGATGGTGCACTATCTGTCAAATTGTTGGGTTACATGACACAGATTCTTACCCAAGGATCAAAAAGTATCAGCATGACTTGAAGCAGTTATTTTGCAAGTTCTGTTCATCTTTAGGGCATGATGAGCAACATTTTCGCACCTATGATATGATGCTAGATAAAGCTGAAATGTATAGAATGTAAGTTGAGGCTACATCACTAGCATACCCTTCTAGGCGCGGAGGATTCCAAGGTAGAGGAAGAGGTTGAAAAGGTGGATCAGTTGGCCGAGGAAGAGTAAAAGTAATTTTCTATAATTATGGAGATGTTGGCCATTATGCACGCGACTGTCCGATTCCAGCACGAAAATCCTGCAGGTATTGTAGAAAATTTGATCATGTCATATAAGATTATCTTGTCTTGATTTCTAAAATGCAGGAAAAGAAGACGCAGACCCCAATACAAAATATTCAGATGGTTCATGCAGAAACTCATGAATAATATCCCAGTGTGAATGTTGTTACTAGGAGTGGTGTAGAAACCAATGAAGATAAAGGAAAGTAACCAACCAATGGTGTATGGATCCGTAAAGCACCAGAAAACAAAGAAGGTTTTAATCTTCAGTGCACAAAAGAGACCTTTATTGAAGCGCAAAAGGAATTTTCATAAGGAAGTACCTCCACCTCAGGAAGAACGATGAAGGAACCATGAGGAGATGAGAAAATTAAATAATTTCTATAGGCTTGTATAAAGTTGTTGTGCAACAAGAAGGAAGTCAAAAATTTGTAAGCGTTGATAGATAATTGCGCAGATTAAGAACAACCCATGGTAGAACAATGAGAAGACAATAAAATATACAAGAACAAGAAGAGAATGGGTAGGGAGATGCATATGAACACACATATTGGTGCTTATGAAATGGACCAAGTTATTCTAGATCTGGGATCACATGCTAATATTCTACCTAAGCAAACATGGCAGCACATGGGAGATCCAAAGTTGGAATGGTTGACATTCAACTGCGCATAGCCAATCAGCAGAAGATCATTCCTTTAGGGAGGTTGTTACAAGTTGTGGTCAATATAGAGGGTGTTAAGATGATGCCAGACTTTGAAGTCATACAAATTGTAGATGATACTGATCCCTATTATGCCCTGCTAGTACTTGATTGGGCCATTGACATGGATGATGTTATCAATTTGAAGAGGAGGATTGAATTTGAAAACAAAGGAGTCAGGGTAATCATTCCTCCAGATCCCGTAGAATCCCATAGATATACTGAACTAGTGAAAGTTGAGGATGATATCGATCAAATCTATAAGCTAACTTTGTGTGAAGAAGATTGGATTAATCCAACAAAATATGGGAATATCAAGTGGGAGAAGGATAGCTCTTGTTTTTCAGACTCTGATGAAGAACTAGAAAATTGGCAGAACTGATTGCATGAGGTGTCTGCGCTGCACTGTAATCACGTGACCCGATCTCTGCGTTTTATAACATCTGAGGTACATGATTTATCACACTATGATAGCTCAACTAATGTAAACATGTTTATATGAGAGCTCGAAATGACTGTGCCTAAAGGATAGAGGTTCCATGCTTTGGATATTGGCTTGCATGCTACTCTAGCAAGATGGTGGGAATATCATAAGGAGAATATGGGCAACTAGGAGGAATGTGTGCGCATGATGAAGTTATGGTTTGAATTTCCAGTCATTAAAATGGAATATGTGTACTCTGGAAAATAGGATCCATGCATACATTTGGCAAGATAGTATGAGGTATGGGGTATAGATCAAAGACTTGAATGGGTCCATATGTTTATTCACACGTTAGGAAAGGTGCCTACTAAATGGTACTTGGAGACAGAGTTGCGCAGAGGCACTAGAGAATGGTATGTGCTGGCAGAGAGTTTTACTCTTACCTTTAGCTTTAAAAGTGGATTTGATACAGTTGGTTAAGCTTTGCATAATATTCAGGAAGTAATTTTTCATATTTTTATCACTCTCCCCAACTTCCCAAGGCTGAAAAAAGGAGTGGAGAAAGAACCACAGACCAACTTAAGTTTAGGTAGGTATCCCTACCCGGACCAGAGAGGGCTCTCCCTATTTCACTTTACAACCAATGAGATGATTGGATATATTATGATCTTAGGAAGTTATGATGATGATTATGTTTTTTGTTTGTTTGGAGTTTTGTTGGATAGGAATAACATTCAGGGAACTAAGGTATGATTTCAAAGGTTAAAATGAAGAAATAATGATGAGGCCAGGTAGGTAAACTCAGGATTTTCATTATGTATAGGGTTTTGAAAAATAAGGAGTCAGAATGAGCATTTAAATGAATTCATTCATCAAAAGAATAAACACATCTATAAAAATCTTATAAATAGAGCATATAATGTAATGATTTCTATTTAAAAACTCATAATATTAACATACATAAGCATATATGTGGTGAAAAGGTAACATAACCTTTGACTTTATGGATTAACAAAGAAGAAACAATGCTCAAAAGTATATTGCTGGAATCTCAAGACTGTAGCTGCATCATTCTTTGATTTCACTGAAGGATTTTTTACAATAGACCCATTGCTAAAATATCAGACTATGCAACTAAAATACCCCCCCCCCCCCCAACATCCTCCTCCATCTATATTCTGTCTATTTATAACTTTAGGTGCTTTTACAATGTTTCTACCAGCAAGACTAGACCTTCGAATACTCTAATGACACTTTGACTAACAAAAATCATATTACAAGGAGAAAAATTAGAGATCTGCTATTTTTAGGAATTTAAAACCTAACAGAATTCTGATACACTTTATTACATTTAAAAAACTTTAAAAGACCCCTTCGAAAATATAATGTGCCTAAGGTGTCCATGACCATGACTGAAAAATAAATACCCTGACCAAGATAAAAGATCTGTCTTCAAGCTTTGAGGAGGTGCTATTACATTTTATGATAGATATAAAAAAAAATTAAAACAAGTTTTGCCAGAAATTCCCAAAAAACCTGTAACTTCCTCTGAAATCCTACCTATGCTTTCGAAAGCGTGCTGATACTATCCATGTATCGGGATGAGAGCGGAGGGAGGTGAAGTGAAGCACGGGAATGGAAAGTAAGCGAAAGGCATGGGAATGGAAAAATAAGCGGGAGAAGCTATTAAGTGGAATAATAATAAGTGGGAGGAATAAGTGCATTTAAAATATATCACAATTACAATCACAGAGTGGAGTAGAGTGAATACATTTTCTGGGTGGAATTTCAATGCGGTATATCTCAATCACAAGACGGAGAGATTATCGCAAATTAGGGATTAGAACTTATCACATATCGAGGATCGGAGGATTATTTCATTTTTCAATTCCCAATCAGCCATTGCAATTTGCAATCGCAATCATAATTCGCAATTGCAAATCGCAATTACAAATTACCATCGCAAATCGCAATTTCAATTGGATGCGGGCAACAAGACAGGCTAACAAATAATCTGAGATCTGCGATTGCGATATGATGTGGTAGTAAGGCAGGTACTACTAATATATCACATTGGGTTTTGGAGCAGGAAACACAAGTAATAAAGTAATTTTAATATTATGATAGCGATAAGCGGTAAGGCGGAAAGGTTAACGGGGAAAAACAAGTGAATACATTATCACAATCACAAATTGGGAGTGGGAAAGTGAATTTGGTAAGGTGAATGGAAGTGCTATTATGTGATATGCGATAGTGACGTGGCAAAGCTGCAGGTCCTACCAAATATTATATAATAATAACGCATTTGTGAGCATATTTTTCTATTGTGGTAATGTAATGCGATTGCGCTATTATATATGATATGGTTGTTGGGGGGGATTTTTCCTTTGTTTATCATTTTTTCGAAATTTTTAAAACCAAAGGAAAAACGGTCAGACTTTGAAGTTTCTTAAAGGTTTTTTCAAGAATAAAACACCACAATGGTATAAAGGTCAGACTTTAACAAGTGAAACACAAGTTTTTCGAAGAATAGAAAAAATATTTTTTAATGGGATTTGAGGCCTAGGTTCTATTCTAAAAGCTAGAAATTAACAAAAAAAAGGAACTTATGACTTAGCAAAGAACTGTGCTAATATAATGGAATGAAGGAGAAGCAAACATGATTTATACCTCTTTAGTGACCAAAATTATTTTTTGAGGACAGGTTCGAAAAAGTAAGAAAAATTGACCTATGACTTTGTGGAAAACAATCGAAAGATTTATTTGATCACTGACATACCTAGGCTAACATTGGATCCAACTGGGGATGTGTTACACTGAAAATTGTCATCCTGACATTCTGCTATGTGTATGAGCTCATTATTACTCATACTCCTCCCTTTGCAAGTCTAACATATCAGTTCTTCATGTCAAACCTTGAAAATCAGAGAAAAGTTCCTAAAAATCTCCTGACCTTGTTAAAATTTTGAAAAACCTTTAGATTTATTTCTTTAGTTTATCCTTATTTTAATTTAGAGTTTTTGATTTCTGCCCAGATTGATTATTGTTTCTGTCAAAAGCTTTCTGTGAATGAATCTTAGTAGTATTGGTGTTTTGATGATTTTCTAGAAGTTTTGCGTTTTGGATTGTCTTTCACTTGGTCTTTGTAGCGATTCGAAGCATTGACTGTTTAAAATACCTGAGATTACATTGGTCTTTTGTCTTTTGCTGAATCCGACCTGATTGTGAAATCATCCTTTATTGAGAAATAGAGTTGCCTGTTTCTTTGCAAATCTTCGAAAAGAAACTTTGTTATTGGTTTTTGAATTTCATTTTTTATAAAAACGTAATTGAGTGTTTTTGATCTGTTTGTTATTCTGAACAAATAAATCCTTAGTTTGCTGAATAACTAAGTAAAACATTCTTAAAAAAAAAATTAAGGCTTTTATTCAAATAAATTATTAAAATTTGTAGATCTCAGAATTAGTTTTATAGTTTGAGTATTTTTTATAAAAATTTTGTAGTCTCTTTTGAAGAAAATTTGTTTTATAGCTTCAAGTTTTTGAAAGTGAAAAGATTTTCTTATGAGCTTTGATAGTTTGTTTCATTTGGAGTTATTGTTGAAAAGACAAAAAATATTTTCTTTCAATTTTTCTTTATGTTTAAAGAAGGAATTGTTCATTAAGAGAATTGCATTCTCTAACTCTTCCTTAATTAGAATTTCATTGAAAGGAAACGATCTGATTATCATTTTTAGGTGCATTTTTAGTGTTTTTTGGAAGTCGAGTCTTCACACCATCAGAGTTTCACTTCCGCACCCATTGACTTAAGAAACAACTCCTAAAAGTAACGCTTAATTAAAATTCATCTAGCAATTTTTTATTTTCTAGGGCTCTTATCACCAACATAGCTTAGGCTAGTATCTTGGAGTAGGGAGTAATTAACTCTCCAAGGTAGTAAAACAAACAAGTAGAAAAATCTTGTGGTAGGAAATAAATCCAATTGTAATTTGTATAATCTGGGAAGCTTCTCTTAAAGAAGTCAATCACGAGATCATGTCTGAACCTTTGAGACAATCAATTCTATTTCATTGGGGAAGATAGAAGATTTTGCGCACATTACAAACGGTAAACCTCGGATTAACCATTGTCGAGGAGCCTAGGGTCACTTGTCGGTAAACCTCGGATTAACCATGTTAAGGAGCCTTCAAGGGGATTGAGCTTTGTTACTCTGCCCTTGCGCATGAGATCAGATCGTAGACTGTTCCCCCAGTTATATTTGTTACTGTTGGTAACCTTAGTGTCCAAAACTTAAGATTATTTCCTAAGGTGACAGTGAAGGAAAGATCTCACTGTACCTGGAGCAGACATCGACTAGACTCAATTGGACTCTCTGGGGGGTTCTCTTCACACGAGATGGTTTTGTTAGGAAACTTGTGCCAGTCTGTTTCATTAAGCAGGTTGTCGGGGTAACTGTTCCAACCGCCCTTTCTGTATTAAATTTCTACTAAGTTGGATTTCATCACCAACTAGTGTTTTTAGTATGGGAGGTTACTGTTTGTGTGTGGTTTGAACTCTTATATTTTTAAGCGTGTGATTCAATTGTTTGTTTCTTAGAGACTTTAGGTGCTTTCTTCGAAATTTTATTTTTTTGCGTGTGATTAGTTAAATAATTAATCGTGGCGGAATTGCCAAGACAATCCCGAAGATTACAAGGGAAACCCCCTAAATATTCACCAAGTCAGCTTGAAGGGCTTCGCGCTCTAGTATCATCTAGTAGCGGTAGGATTAAATCAACAGAAGTCGAAACTTCATCTATAGTAGTTCATCCTGGTTATCAAACACCCATAACATAACACATTCAAGAGTCGATTTCAGTTTCTGAAGTTACTGGTAGTATTTCTCCTACCAGTGAACTGGCTGACGAACCTGAAATCTCTGAACCTTCTGTTTTGGATACATCTTTAGGGTTTATTACTCCAACTTCTAGCGATCCTGGTTCACCAAGGGTAAGAAATATTGTCACTGGCGATCTTCCATTTGGACTAATTTCTATTGAAGAACTTACTAATCCAGACGAAGAGTTATCTCCTCCCAATTCCCCTCAATCGTTAAATCTTAGGGAAAATGAATCAATTTTCTACAGCCCTATTCGAACTACTGCTTGGTATTTATCCTTAACGAATTTTTTAGAGAATCCGGGTCTTGCTTTTTCTCCACCTCGAGTTCCATTTCATCCAACACCCAGATCTTACTATCCATCATCCATTATGGCAGGAGAGTCATCCATGTTTTCCCAGACACCGGAAACATTTTTACATGGTGGTCCTTCTGTTCCTTCGGGATATCAGGCTCTGTTTGGTACTTTCTTCGGAGCAGATCCTCAACCAATAGAACAAGTGTTATCATCTGGTTTAAGTGGAATTAAAACTGAAACGTCAAACACAACGCAAATTTTTATGATGTGTGGTAATATTCCAAATCCGCAACCTCAAGGCAGTCAGTTACCGCCTGGAGGGAAATCTCAGGGAAATCAGTTACCACCTGGGGGGCAACCTCATGGTAGTCAATTACCACCTGGGGGGCAACCTTCAGGGAGTTAGTTACCACCTGGGGGTCAACCCCAAGGTAGTTTTTTCCCAAGACAAACTGTGGAATCATATTATTTTGGGGGACAACCCCAAGGAAAGTACATACCTCAAGGAAATCAACCTTTAGGACAGTACATACCACAGGGTCAACCCCAAACTCAATATGCTCCTCAGGGCCCTTATCAACCCCAGCTTCAGTATGCACCTCAGGGTTATCAACCTCAAGGTCAGTACCCAATTCAAGGTTACCAACAGCCTTCTGGTCAGTCATCTGTTCAAGGAGCCGAAAATTTACCACTTACTTATCAACCCTACGTTTAACCAGGTTATGGTCCTTACGTTCAACCTTCTGCGGGACAGTACCCCGGAATGAATATGGTGTGGGATCCATCCCAGTATCAACAGCCTATGCAGCCTAACGTGCAACTGCCTTATCAACCTGGACAACCTTTGGTTTCTAGTTTAACCCCACAACCTGTCCAACCAACTATTCAAACTTCTGCACCTAGTTCTGTTCAGCAGGCTGGGCCTAGTTCACCTCAGACTCCACCTCAAACTGCTGCAATGTCTGTTCAACCTGTAACACCTATTTCTGGAGTATCTATAACTCCGAGTTTGGCTATCCTTGTATCCGTGCAAATCCCTCAAGTCTCTATAACCCAGTTAGGATCTTCAGTTCAGACTTCGGTCCAGATGCCTACAGGACAAGCCAGTACAAGTATAGTTGTCACAATTCAACCACAATTCACGTATCAACCGTACCAGGGATATCCTCAATACGGTCCCGGTTCAAAAAATCCGAGTTATCAGTATCAACCGTACCTTGGATATACTTATCAGCAGCCTCAACAACCCCAGTTTGGTCTGGTTAATCCTGGTTTTCCAGGAGGTTACACGATTCCTAACACAAATCCGATTCCCAGTTATCCTAGGTATCCACCTCTTGGAACTGCTTTGGCTACTCAAGGTTTTCATGACCCTAACCGTCAGTTACCATTTATTGCAACTTTGGATTTACCTGATTTGACGCGCCTTATGAATGATCTGATTTTATATTATCCGTACTGGCTGCCAATGCCGCATAAGTTGCCCAGTGATATACCCAAATTCGAAGGTAAGTCAGGAGAGGATCCATCAAATCACGTCATGACCTATCACCTCTGGTGTGCGTCTAATTCAATCATTGATGATTCAATTCGCTTATGTCTTTTCCAAAGAACTCTTACTAGTCTTGCAGCCAAATGGTACATTGAGTTACCACGAGGCTCGTTTAATAACTTCAATCAGTTAGCAACTGCCTTCTTGACTCATTTTCAGTTGCCTGTCAGATACGACAATGGCACGAAATTGTTAACTTCACTAAAACAATCCGCGACTACGTATATTTCTGATCATATTCATGAATGGCGACGTAGAAGACGTTTGGTGAAAGTTTATATTCTGGATCAAATTTTGGCAGAATGGTTTGTTAAATCATTGTTACCCAAGATTACTAAAGATGTAGTTAAGGCTGGTGTTGTTACTGAAGAGAAAGTGATTGCTCAATCTCAGTACCTTGATCTTGTTTATACGCAGTCAAGTAATTTACACGAAAAAATCCCCGACCTTCCAAAACAAGGTCAAATAGCTGCTGCTCCTTCAGGGTCTCATGTCACTGATGGTATGATTGGTACGGTCAATACGAAAAGTAAGAAGAAATATTCAAAGAATTCTTCTCCTATTATAACTTTACCAGATTCCCTGAAAGGAGAATCTTCCCCTGAAATTTCTGCCGACATTCATGTCGTAGAGACATCTACAGCTAAATCTAAATCTGGTGGTAAAAAGAAAGGGAAGAATAAAAATAAAAAGAATTCAAAAGAGAAAAATGATAAAAATGAATCCAATGACGAAAAACGCAAACCTCGTTACCCTTGTTACATTTGTGACGAGTATCACTTCACTAAGGAATGCCCACATCGAGCAGAGGTTGCAAAATTCGTTAAAGGTTCACAACAACCTGCTGTCTTGAAGGATCCTTTTCCGACTCAAGATAGCAAGATGGTTGGTTCTACTTCGACTACTTCAGAAGAACCTATTTTGATGGTGTCTCATGTAAGGATTGCGACGCGATCACAAGATTATGGTACTAAGAGTCTTGTTGATGGTAAAGAAGCAGAATCTTCTAATGCAAATGCATCAACTACGCCTCCTCCTGTTTCTGGTCCGCTACAGATCGAGAAACAAAATCCAGACTTAATAATCAAACCACCTGCTAAAGGTGTTCTTTGTAAATCAGATTTCAATCCACATGCGAGAGCTACTCAGAATTACAACATTATTGAAGATTTAGCTATTTCCCCTTCAACAATGTGGGCTTTGGAAGTGCTGCAATCATGCCTAGCACAACGTAAATTGCTTTCGTCTGTTATAGGAGATGTAGATGTTCAGGATTCTAATCTTATAATCTTTTATTTAGAAAATAGTACACCTCATCTACCTCATCAAATGGCTTTCCAGATACCAGTGTTAGTAAAAAACAGACCGATCTATCAGACTATGATTGATGAGGGAGCTTCAACGTGTATTATGTCGATTCAGTGTTGGAAATCGCTTGGTTCTCCTACACTCAACCAATCTCTGACGATTCTTAAGGCCTTTGATGGTCGAGGTTTCCACCCTTTTGGTATTTTGCAGGATTTACCCATAGGGGTCGAAGGTAAAACCGTAAATCTAGATGTGGAAGTGGTTGATGCCTCTCTAGATTACAACCTTCTCCTGGGTCGCAGTTGGTCTTATGCTATGACTGTTGTTGTTTCTTCGGTCTTTCGACTCATAAAATTTCCAAATCAAGGAAAGATCATCACAATAGATCAGTTAACTTATTTCTCTTCCGACCCAACCTCTACAGAAACAATCCAGCACGTTGGTAAAGTGGCTATCCCTTATAAGGATGTTGGAGTAGGATTGGTTAAATATTCTGGTTTGCTAGGAACTTTTTCCTTTCCTCCTCCTAATGTATCACCTGTTGTTGCAACTATTCACATGATTTCGTCAAATACTATTATGTTTGATGATCCTTGGATCATACCTTCTGATTCCAAGTTAGATTCAATTGATGGCATGATGCCTTTGAGTCCATTTGAAATTGCATACCAGGCTGTACAGTCACTTTCCGACCCCTCTTCAACCGAAAATGATCCAATGAATGAGATCCGTGAGGAATCACTCTCTATATCCAGTTCAGCCACAACGACATTTCCTGATGTTGTTCATACTGATGAGCACATTCGTGAAGTTTTGTCCGTTGATGATTTACCATGGGAAGATCTGCATCACCGATCTTCGTTTTTACCTGAACTAGATCATTTTGAAGATGATTTCGCTTCAATTTTTACTGTTGATTATGTCAAAGAACCCCAGAATCCATTGCAAAATCCTGATTCTGAGTTAAATTTGGAAAATATTTCTCGAACGATTCCAATTGACATTTCAGTAAAACCAGGAATAATTGAAAACATTCATATAGGTGCTTGTTGTACTAAAGATGAAATTCAAGCTTATAAATCCCTATTTCAAGAATTCTGTGATGTCTTTGCCTGGTCCTATGAAGAAATTCCAGGAATTGATCCATCAATTGTCGTACATGAAATCAAGACTTACCTGGATGCCAAGCCTGTTCGTCAATGTTTACGTCAGATACATCCTAGAAAAGCTGCTGCTATTAAAGCAGAAGTTGAAAAATTACTGCGTGCAGCTTCCATTTATCCAATTTCCTTAACGGATTGGGTATCAAATATTGTTCCTGTAACTAAAAAACAAGGAACGATACGAGTATGTATCGATTATAGGGATATTAGTCGAGCTTGTCCCAAAGACAATTATCCAACTCCCTATATCGATCAAATAATTGATGATTGTGCCGGTAGCGAAATGTTTTCCTTTATGGATGGATTTTCAGGGTATAATCAAATAAACATACTCCCTGCTGATCAGCCAAAAACAGCTTTTATTTGTCCGTGGGGGACGTTTTCTTATCGCAAGCTAAGAGCTCTATTGACTGTAATTAGTCAACGTATACCTTTTTCGTAAATAGTCCATTTCAGTCCGTAAAAGGGGTAAAATTATACTGAAGGGACGATTATTCATTTACTTTAACGAGTTCAAAAAGTCAATTACTTGGCAATCTTTTCATGTTTAGAGAGTTTGAAAAGGGTTTAAAAGAGAACTCCAATGTTTCACTTTTTTGTAAAATTTTGAAAGAGTCCAAAAAAGTGATAAAAGTATGCTCTTTGTTGAAAAATGATCAATTCACCTAATAAATCCAATTTCTGCACAAAAACTTGAAACATTACACATACCTGTTTTTTAAATAAGTAAAAAATCTTTCAAAATACCCTTTTTAAAGTGAAAAATAAACAAATTAAAATTCATCTATTCGAAAAAACTTATAAAAAGGACTTTTCCAACTTCATTTTTACCATTCAAGTTCAGAGTGAAAAGTAGAAGCTTTTGGGTAAAAAAGTTCTTGTGAAGATTCCGGAAGATCTGTCCGACGAAATCGAGAATCGTCAGCCCCAGGTAATCCACAACCTCTTAATCTTGCTTTTCATCCGTTTACAATTCTTTTTAGGCTTTAATTTTCATTTTTTAAGGGAAAAATATGTTTAAGAAACCGCCCGCCGGGGTCCGCAGGCACAACACACAGGACCTGCGGACCCCGACCTTTTTCTATGTAGAAAAAGGTCGTGGGTCTACACTTTTTATATAGAACGCGTGCATTTCTATGCACTGTGTATGAAGGAAAAGTGCGGTCCCCACGCAATTGAATTTCAAAATCAAAATTTTCATTTCCCGCCCAAACATTTTCAAATTAGATTGTTCTAACTTATCTTTTTATGCATTGTAGGATTAGAAAGATGTTGATTTGGAGAGAACGTGAGCACGAGGATGTGGATGACGCCGCGATGCTCCATTTTCCCACAATGCAAGCTTTAAGAGCATGCGGTTTGTATAAATTTTGGGCCATTCAAGGCATGAGGGCACATGTAGACCTCCTGACATGGCTGGTAAACAGGTGGAACGTGCAGGACTAGTGTTTCATTATTGGCGACCACCGATTCGAAATTGAGCTGGAGGATATTTATTTTCTGACTGGTTTGTCCAAGAGGGGCGAACAACTTTCCTTGTTTGGGACTAGGCTAGGTGGCCAAACTGTCGCTAGTCTTCAACAAGAGTTCTGTAATGATGAAGCAGGCCCCAGGGACAAACGGATTGACATAAAAACTATCATCCGTCCCAAGCTAAAAGTAATTGCATTTATTGTCACCAGACTGTGTGGGAGTGCACTGCATGTGACTACCGGTTCCCAGATGCGTATTGATGTGGACTGTTTTCGAGGCACCATTTTCAACTGGCGCGAAGCTGTGTTGGCTAATGTAAAAGGCCAACTGACTAGAGCGAAAAATGGAAAACTAAATAACTTTGGATATGGATCCATCGTGGTCACTTTTTCTCTAGAGAGAGTACCCATGCTAGCTCCGCAAAGTATTCCTATTGATGTTGGTTGACCCCGAGAACCTAGGATGGTTCGTTGGGTTGCATTGATGGCCCGTCATGGTATTGAGGGCGCTGAGATTGTTCGATTTCCTCCTTCATATTTTCGTTTGCTAGACCGCCAAATTTTTGTCATTGAGGACTTTCCATACGCTGGGATAGATTTTTGTGGTGACCAGGAGATGACTCTCCCAGCAGGGGAACAGTGGGATGAATCAGGTAAAATCATTTTCAACGAATTCTGAGTTCTAATTTTTTAATTTTTGATCGTCTTGTCAATTAATAACTAAAAAAGTTTTTATGAATGCAGATGTGGGTCCAAGGCGACCAACCCATCTCCAACCCTATGACATAAGACAACCAGTTGCAGCTGCACCAGCCCCAGTAGGCCGATCAACGGAAATTTTGTCTGATTTAGAGCATATCTAGAGCGTCTGACTCTAGACATTCCAGAGACAAACATAGATGAGATCCCACTCAGATTGTAGAGATACGTGATTGGTGTTCCAGGACCTTTTAGAAGGTTCCTGTGTAGGGTGGCTCGGGTAGTGGTTTCTTATCGTGATCACCATCAGTGATGGGATGATCGTGTTGTAGACTCGTATTTTTGACTTTTTGTGTTATCATTTTGCCGATCATAAGGTGTTTCCAACCTATGATCAAGGACGATCTATATTTTTTGAAAAACATTGTATACTATGATATATCACTATTTACCAGCTATCTGTGTTCATATTATGGATGTTGTTTGTTTTACTGTTTTTATCATTGCAAATGTCGATTTATCATACAAGAAGCAACTATGTCTGCTAATGTATTTAAATGTCTTGGAATATGTTGATATTCAATGTAGTCAAATTCACGTTCCAAGAGACGAACTCTTAAAAATAACCGTAATAACACCAGATTTCTAATGGCATAAACCCTATTTAATTGTAATACAACAAGTTCAGAATCCAACCTAACAATCAAACTCTGAATTCCAAATGATATGGATTCAAATAATAACTCAATCACTGCACTATACTCGGCAATTTTATTCGTTGTTTGACCAAGGCTTACCCGATGCATGGATACTAACTCATCAGAGAGTGAATAGATAACCCAAGCTGCGGAATAAATGTTTCGTGTACTATGACAAGCACCATCAGCAAAACCAGTGTAGGTTTGAAGAGACGTCGACATCTGCGATATCAAGAGTAAAACTCAGATAAGCAGGAATAGTGATAAACACACTTCTAAACTAAGCACGCTTTTCTAATCTAAAACACACCAGCAGTAAAGAAATCTAAAATAAAAAATCTCCATACCAAGTTTTAAGCATAGTATCGCTTTAGATAAAGTCAATTTCTGGTTTTATCTAAAGGGACACCGTCAAAATATATCAGCTCATAGGCCCCTTTCGCTAACTTTCGCTTGATAATGAAAGGGCCATGCCACATGGGCTCGAATTTCCCAGCTCCTAGCTTATCATTGGCTTGATCATAAACTAAGACTAGGTCTCCTTCTGAAAAATTTCGAGGGGTAACACTTCTATCATACTGAGCTTTTATTTGTTTAACATGAGCCTCGTTTTCTATTGCAGCATTTCGTCGATTCTCATCTAGCTGAGCTAAGTACAAGAAACGTTTCTCCTCCTCAGACGTAGTTGGGAGTAATTCTATGGCTAATTTCAGTGACGGAATTTCGCATTCAATTGTCAACACAGCTTCCAGACCATAAACGAGTTGAAAGGGAGTGAAACCAGTTGATGTTTTTACTGAGGTTCGATATGCACAAAGTGCTGAAAGCAACATGGAATGCCAATTCGTTTTGTGAATACCAATAATTCGTCTAATCATGGTGACTAAAACTTTATTTATAGCTTCGACCAGACCATTGGCTTGCGGATAATACGGAGTGGAACTATCGTGGCACATGCCAAGTTGATCTGTCAGTTCCTTCATCATGAAATTTCGAAAATTACTTCCATGATCTGTAATAATGGCTTGAGGAACACCGAACCTAGCAATTATGTGATTAAATACAAAAGTTGTAGCAGTTTTTCCGTCAACTGAAAATGTAGGCATCACATCGGCCCACTTAGTAAAATAATCTACTGCTAAGATAATATATGCATGCACCCCGGCCAAGTGAGGGTTACATGTAATAAAGTCGATACCCCATTTCGCAAAAGGACCAACAACAACTATGGGATGAAGAGGAGCGGGTGGTGCACACATCTTACGATCAAAAATTTGACAATTGTGGCATTTCCGGACTGCATAAATACAATCTTTGAATAATGACGGCCAGAAATAACCAGCGCGCAATATCTTTTGGGCTGTGGCATACCCAGACATATGACTGCCACATGCTCCAGAATGGAAATACCTTTTCAGCTTCTTCATGAACAAGACAGCGTCGAAAAATCAAATCAGCTCCACGACGATAAAGTGTATCACCAATTATATTATACTGTTGGGATTGGAAGCGTATTTTTGGTCGCTGATATCGTGAGATTTCAGGCCGAAAAGATTGGGTTTGGAGATAAACAATAATATATCCATACCATGGATCGAGAGTACTGATAAGAAACAAACATTCGTTCGCAATGGGCTCTTCTGCCACAGTTTCAGTATCAGTAGAGGGAAAATCACACGTCAGTTCTGCAAATACCAAATATTTCTTTGCCTTGGATTTCTCAAACTCCAAGTCAAATTCCTATAGGACAACTATCCATTTGGAATACTTGCCCCCTAGCAATTGTTTGGTTAAAATATACATCATAGGGTTACAATCAGAAATTACTGTGGTTTTACGTAACAAGATGTAGTGCCTAAATCGCTGGACAGCTTGGACAGCTGCCAATGCCAATTTCTCCACATGTGTGTATTTGATCTCGGTTGGATGCAGATTTCGACTAAGATAGTAAATCACATGTTCAGTACGAGGTTCGTCTTCCTGAACTAACACCATCCCAATGGTGGAATGAGAAGCAGCGAGGTACAAAATGTAATCCTGGTTGTAGTTGGGAGGATGCAATAACGGTGCATGGGTTAACGCGTGTTTAAGTGCATCAAAAGATCGATCAACGATCTCATCCCAAAAGAATGGAATATTCTGTTTCAACAACCGGGTGAAACCCTTTGTAAGCTCGACATACTTAGGAATGAACCGACGTAAAAAGTTTTCTTTCCCCTGCAAACTTTGGAGTTGGCGTAAAGTCGAAGGAGGAGGTAATTTAACAATAGCTTCGACCTTCGACGGATCGACGCGAATGCCTGATTTCGAGACAAAAAAGCCAAGTAAATGACCCGACTCTACACAAAAAACACATTTGTGTGGATTCAACCTAATTTTATAATGCCGAAATCTCATAAAGATAGCTCGTAAGTGTGTGAGATGGTCGGCCCTGCGTGATGAATGAGCAGGTAAATCATCAAGATACGGCTGCACAATGTGCTTAATGTCGTGAAACACATAAGACATTGCCCTTTGAAAAGTTTCTCCAGCATTCTTTAATCCAAAAGGTAACTTGCGATAAGAAAACGTCCCCCACGGGCAAATAAAAGTTGTTTTTGGCTGATTAGCAGGGAGTATGTTTATTTGATTATACCTTGAAAAGCCATCCATAAAGGAAAACATTTTGCTACCGGAAAAATCATCAATTTTTTGGGCTTTTTCGGGCTTTTGCCTTTATCCTTTTTCAGGCTCGAGAGACTAAATTTATGAAAAAGTACACCCACGAAGTTTTCTTAAGTTTTTTCTTCTGACTCCCTAAAATTGAAAAACACCGAGTTTCTCCTATACTGGACTCGTTAACAGGAACGAACCACTCCTTCTTAGGGTTCGAATCTTAAACTAAGTTGGAATCATCCAAAGGATGAGCTTATAAACAAGAAAATGTTATCCTCCTCAAGCTTGTCAAAAATAAAGAGGTACTTGCCAGAAATGGTGGGGGAAAAGAGAGAAAAATGACATATTTGTTGTATTTTGATTTTGCGAAAATCTAGTTAACCACTCTTGAACACGACATTTTCGATCCCCTGGGTTGGGAAATCCTTTTCCTAACAGTTAATCAAGCCTCATTTGAAAATCTTCATCCGGTTTCTGGGTATTAGCTATGGGTCAATTTTTACCAAGTCAGTTGCAGTGTCGTTATGTGTTTAAGAGGATAGTTCAAATAAACCATTCATCTGCAAAATATCTGTCATCCATTTTTGACCATCCCTGAGTCAGTCCTTGCCAGTATATTTTCAAAACTTGATCTATGATTTTGTGTTGTGGGCTTGCCTACAACGGATCACTTTCTATCAACGACAACTCATTATCTAGGAAGTTGATCTAGATATCGTCAGTACCTTGAAATCTGCATGCCTCAATGGCAAGTTTCTCGCTTTCAACGACAAGTTGCATCATTGACCTTCGATCGAATGATTCCATGACATGTTTGACTTCAGCTCATTTATTCACATTTCATGGATTGTACTGGGTACTTTGAGAGCCATTAACATTACTGGTGGTTACTCTTACACTTGTTAACATTTTACATCATTGACTAGTAATCAAGTGGTTTCTACCATGTTCGACTTCGACACATTCATTCACATGGATATAATCGTACTAGTTCGAGATGCGGAAATCAAGACCCTGGATCAAGTTTCTACCATCCAAGCTGCGAGGAATTTTGTTATCTTACAATAGACTATTTACAAACAGATGGCTGCATCCATACTGTGTCTACACATGTCTATATTGTGATGTACTCAAAATCATTCTTGTATCAGAATAGTTTGAATTAGTTAGTTTTGATATGAGTATAGGAATGCCTACCTGAGCGTTGATGTATATATATATTTTGCATTGAATGTTTTTACAGGTTTCGACTGGGGTGACCACAGGATGATCCTTGAAATGATAAAGTACTGCACTCTTCATACATGACAGACTTCAGCATCATCTATTCCAGACTTTTCACTTTAGGGGGAAATCTGTTACATTGAAAATTGTCATCCTGACATTCTGCTATGTGTATGAGCTCATTATTACTTATACTCCTCCCTTTTCAAGTCTAACATATAATTTCTTCATGTGAAGCCTTGAAAATCAGAGAAAAGTTCCTAAAAATCTCCTAAACTTTGGTATCACACTTTCTCTCTATCTTGCCTGCAGTCCCGCATCTGATGTTCAGCTTTCCTGCGTATCAGAACGCACTTTATCTATGTTAAAAGTGCGGACCCCTGTAAGATAAAAAAGGCGCAAGTAATTTCCAAAAAGCTCAATAAAAGTGAATTCTAGAAGCTTCCAGAAAATATCTTACATTTATATAACCGCTCTTATGAGGTGCATGAATCCCTTACCTTATGGAGCTAACCCCTTGATGTGAGGAGCTTATCCCTTTGAAGGAGGATTCTATCCCTTCATAGTTGGAACAAGAAACCTCCTCTATTCTACTATAAAAAGAGGCATTGGGTAGCCTCAAAGGGAGTTGAAGCTTTATAATATTTGAAGTTAAGTGCTGTTGAGATTCAGACTCAGTTGATTAAGACTTTTGTGAGGAGAGATTACATACCTCTATTAGTCTTGGTTGGAGGAGTGCAGAGCTTATCAAAGTAAAGGAGATTCCTGCTTCGGACCCCGGAAAGTCCTGTGCAACATCAAGGCTCAAGTTGTAAGGATTTTCTTCTTTTGAAATTAATACAAATATACTCATTTTTCTCAATAAGCTTTCAATCAATGGTTTATTTCATAGATTCCTTGATCACTATGATAAGCATGGTTTATGATGATTTCTATATAGGTGCTATGTAATATTTTGCTTGTTTGTGACTGCAGGTTTACGAGGAAAACTCCTTCAAGTGCGCGAGGGACAATAACGACTTCAAACAAGCACTGGACAAATGGTAAGTCCTTAACACCTCTATAGATCTTTTCATAGATCATATATGCTTAGAGAAATATTAGTCTATTTGGTTGTTTGTTGCTAGATACTTTTAGTACTAGGGAGATCGGTCTTGTCCGCAAGACGGATTTATCCGCCAACAGGATGGAAGCTCCTTCAGGAGGTTTCAAGAACATCGTATATCAGGTAGCCTTATCATTGGGCGATGGCGTCAAAATGGACTTTGAAAAACTTGAACAAACTGGAAATGATGAACTAATACTGGACTAGAAAAAAATGACTTGACTCTAACTTGACAACTGACCCTGACTGAAAAAAAAACTTACAAACCTATTGATGGTGGCATATCATCGAGACTTGAGGGCTTAAAATCCTAATCATAACTACCTACCTGCTGAAGAAATATGTACAATCATGTGAAGTCATCCTTCCAGTGTAACCAATCTAGTAGATGGCTACTTACTTGAGTCCTGCTCACACTTTCCTTGATCAGGCAAGGAAAACAAAAGATAGGCCACTCCAAGTATCCACTAAATATGTCCTCATGATGCATAAATATAAGAAAATTAATCTTCCCTATTGACTATATCAAATCAGTGTAAGGATCCTCAATAATTTGAAATGTTACCTTGTTTTAAAATCTAGTAGCAAAAATACAAGTACTCCCTTCATTTCGATATAAAAGAATACATGGATTTTGATCAATATGAAGGAATAGGGTAGTATAAATTTCTGCTATCTGAGTGTTGACTGTAAATTTCTCAAGCATGAGAAACTCTGTTTCTATCTCTGGCATACTGTCTCTCTCGGATTCATACTCCTCGAATCCATAGTCTAAATATTCCTTGAACAGAAAACTTTCTTCAAGATTATTAAACATGTCAGCCCTGTCCTCTTCATGAAAGAAAACAATACTTTCATGAAATAAATATTGATCTTCTTGTAGGGAATCATCATCACAAATTTATTTACTCACACGAACTTCCTGTATAATTTCATTAATCTCATGATTGTCATCATTCAAACCAATATTTTCATTTTCAATCATGGAAGAAATTTCATTCACACATTCTTGATTGTGTGAACACTGTAAAAGATGTGAACCTTCATTATATTGGGTTGTAACATGACTATTCATGAGCTGATCTATCTCATATTCAGACAGAAGAGAAAAATGAGTTTTATAGAAATTAACATTGGCTTTATTATTCTCATTTTCAAGATTAAGAATTGGTATTTCTCTTTCTTGGTCCCAGTATTTTTCATCCAAGGAGGAAGCTTCTAATTCTTGTTTGGA
Organism: Pinus albicaulis; assembly: GCA_034641835.2. NCBI lineage: Eukaryota > Viridiplantae > Streptophyta > Pinopsida > Pinales > Pinaceae > Pinus > Pinus albicaulis. The sequence goes on along the minus strand of CM076575.1, from coordinate 1,164,067,828 downwards.
AGAAACATCATAGAAGGCTTCTATGATCTCATCATCTAGAAACTCTTCATCCCCATACAAATTTTGAAGAAACTCATTGAAATTTTTATAAATCTCACAACATTTAGCAATCATTGACAAGGAAGAATTAGAGCTTTGATAACGTTGAAAGAAAACTGAATGAAAGTCCTTTAGAGAATATAGACTAGCAGATGGTAGATTCTCATACCATTTCCTTTCTTTCCCTTCCAGGGTAGCCATAAACATCTTCATCAAACAATCTTCATGAAACTGAGTCTTAAGTCTCGGAATATGAAAATGAAATTTAACCAAATGCAAACTAGCATCTTCTCCATCTTGACCTTTAAATTTTTGCAGCCCTATTTTTGAATATATACAAGGAATACGGTTCGAAAAACCAAGAATATGAGCTCGATTCATTGGAGCATACCTTCTAGTAGTTGAATCCCTCTTGAAAATAGTGAAATCACCAAGAAATTCTTCAAGCTACCAGTTTTTGAACAGTGGAGTCACCATGAAAAATCCGAACTTTTGGATTCTTTGGAAGTCGAGTCGCTAGGTAAAATATACACAACCTTCTTGTGTCTTACCACTATTTCAAAATCAACAATCAAAGCTAATCTTTGTCATTATTTCCCAGGGAAGATTTATCTTTCGCTTCCCGGAAACAACGCCAAGAATGTAATCGCTTTGCCCAACTTCCCAAGGATGAAAAAAGGAGTGGAGAAAGGTAACCGAAAACCAAATTTAGTTCGGGTAGCTATCCCTACCCGGACCATAAAGGCCTCTCTCTATGTAAATTTATAGCCAATGAGATGATTGGATATGTTATGATCTTAGGCTAGTTATGATGATCAATAGATTATGTTTTTTGTTTGTTTGGAGTTTTGTTGGATAAGAATAATAGTCATGGAACTAAGGTATGATTTCAAAGGTTAAATTGCAGAAATAATGATGAGGCTAGGTAGGTAAACTCAGGAGCATACTTAATTTTTCATTCTGTATAGGGTTTTGAAAAATAAGGAGCCAGAATGAACATTTAAATGAATTCATTCATCAAAAGAATAAACACATCAATGAAAATATAATAAACATAGCATATAAAGTAATTATTTATTTTTACAAACTCATAAGATTAACATACAAAAGCATATATGTGATGAAAAGGTAAAATAACCTTTGATTTGATGGATTAATAGAGAAGAAACAATGCTCAAAAGTATACCGCTAGAATGTCAAGACTGTAGCTGAAACATTATTTGATTTCACTAAAAGAGTTTTTACAATAGCTCTGCTGCTAAAATATTAGACTATCCAACTAAAATACCCACCCCACCCCCCCAAACTCCTCCTCCATCTATATTCTGCCTATTTATAAATTTAGGTGATTTTACAAAAAACAAAAAAAAATACCTCTAATGACACCTTGACTAACATAAAGCAAATTACAAGGAGAAAAAATAGAGATCTGTTATTTTTAGGAATTTAAAAACTAAGAGAACTCTGATACACTTTATTTCATTTAACGAATTTTAAAAGACCACTTCTTGTTGATATACATCGAAAATATCATGTGCCTAAGGTGTCCATGACCATGACGGAACAATAAATACCCTGACCAAGATAAGAGATCTGTCTTTGAGCTTTGAGGAGGTGTTGTTATATTTGTTGATAGCTATCAAAATATCTTAAAATAAGTGTTGCTAGAAATTCCTGAAAAACCTGTAACTGGCTCTAAAATCCTGTATATGCTTTCAAAAGCATGTTGATACTGGCTACGTATCGGGATGAGAGTGGAGGGGAGTAAACTGAAGCGCGAGAATGGAAAGTAAGCTAAAGGTGTGGGAATGGAACAATAAGCGGGAGAAGCTATTAAATGGAATAATAATAAGAGAGAGGAATAAGTGCATTTAAAATATATCACAATCGCAATCACAGAGCGGAGTAGAGTGAATACATTCTCAGGGCAGAATTTCAATGCGGTATATCGCAATCGCAAGACGAAGGGATTATCACAAATCGGGGATCAAAAATTATCGCATATCGGGGATCAGAGGATTATCGCATTTCCAATTCGCAATAAACCATCACAATTCACAATCGCAATCAAAATTCACAATCGCAATTTGCAATTGAAATTCGCAATCAAAATTCGCCATCACAATTCACAATTGAACTGGATGCGAGCAAAAATACATGGTTACAAATAATATGTGATATGTGATTGCAATATGACGTGGCAGTAAGGCGGGTCCTACTAATATATCGCATCAGGGTTTGAAGTGGGAAACACAGGTAATAAAGTAATTTTTTAGATTATGATAGCGATAAGCGGTAAGGCGGAAAGGCTAACGAGGCAGAAAAAGTGAATACATTATCACAATCACAAATTGGGGGTAGGAAAGTGAATGTGGTAAGGCGAGTGGAACTGCGATTATGCGATATGTGATAGGTGACATGGCAGAGATGCAAGTCCTACCAAATATTATATAATAATATCGCATTCGCGAGCAGATTTTGTTATTGCGGTAATGTAATGTGATTGCACTATTATATATGATATGGCTGTTGGGGGGATTTTTCCTTTGTTTATCATTTTTTCAGAATTTTTAAAACCAAAGGAAAAATGGTTAGACTTTGAAGTTTTTTAAAGGTTTTTTCAAGAATAAAACACCACAACGGTATAAAGGTCGGACTTTAAGAAGTGAAACATGAGTTTTTCGAAGGATATCAAAAAAAAAAAAATTAATGGGATTTGAGGCTAGGTTCTATTCTAAAAGCTATAAATTAATAAAAAAAAGACTTAGCAGAGAATTTTCCTTACAGAATGGAATGAAGGAGAAACAAACATGATTTAGACCTCTTTAGTGACCAAAATTATTTTCTGAGGACAGGTTCGAAAAAGTAAAAAAAAATTGACCTATGATTTTGTGGAAAACAACTGAAACAGTTATTTGATCACTAACATACCTAGGCTAACAGATACAATGAAGCATGTAATTGAGTGTGCTCCGCTACCTTTGGACGCACAAATGAAAGCCATTGTGAATTGCAGAAACATGACAGTGGAAGAGAATGATGAGGACCCAAGGAATATCATGATCCTTGAATCCGGGGGACACCGCAGAGTGGTCGGGCCCTCAAACACCTCACTAGATGTGAAAAAGCCCTTAAATCTTAGACAAGTGAAGATTGGAACTAAAGAACAACCTAAGTTGGCGAAAATTGGACACTACTGGGATAATGATACAGTAGGAAAGGTTGTTGAGTTTCTAATAGAATATCAAGATCTATTCCCTAAAAAAATTTAGAGCTGAAAGGAATCATTGGGGAACTTGGAGTGATGAAAATCACATTGAAACCTGATGGGCGCCTAGTGAAACAATGCCCATATAGGTTGAACCCAAGATATAAGCAGAAGGTGAAAGAAGAGTTGGAAAAAATGGTTGTAGCAAGCATCATTGAACCTTTAGAAGAGTGTGACTGGATCAATCCAATGGTTGTGCAAGATGAGAAGACCAAGGGAGAAATCAAGATCCGTGTATATCTGCGCAAATTGAATGATGCTTGTGTGCATGATTCATTCCCAACTCCATTTTTTGATGAAATTTTGGATATTGTTGGAGGTGAAGAAGCATACTCCTTCACAAATGGGTTTTCAGGATATCATCAGATCTGAATTGTGCCTGAAGATAGGAGGAAGACCATATTTGATACTAAATGGGGATCCTTCCAATATACAGTTATGCCCTTAGGGTTTAAGAATGCTCCTGCTATTTTCTCGCGCGTGGTAGTTGCTGCTTTCAAGGATTTTATACACAATTTTTTGGAGGTATATTTTAATGATTGGATTGTATTTGGGTTGTTAAAGAAGAACATGTCAAATCTACACTTAATGCTGGATACTTGAAGGAAGTACCAAATCTCCTTGAATTTGAAGAAGTATATTTTCTGTGTACCCTTTGGAATACTGCTAGGACACATTGTCTACCAGCAGGGGTTGATCCTGCCAAGATTGCAGTCATAGTCAATTTGGAAGTACCTAAGAATATTAATTAGTTGCGCTCAATATTGGGGCATACTAGGTACTATAGGAAGTTTATTCAGGGATATGCATTAATAACTGCATCCATGGAAAAGGTAAATAAGGATACCGTGTTTTGCTGGGATGAGGACTATCAAAATATTTTTGAGCTCCTCAAGGAGAATATGGTCACTACGCCCATCTTGGTCTTCACTGATTGTTCAAAGGCATTTCATGTACATCTGGATGCCTCCTGTATTGTGCTCGAAGTTGTGTTAGCGTAGCTGGGAGCAGAGTAGATTGATTATCTTATTTATTATGCAAGCCAAAAAGTTTCAAGCACGAAGAAGAATTACTCGACCATGGAAAGGGAAGGGATAGCAATGGTATACGCACTGCAGAAATTCCACCACTACCTATTAGGAGGTCACTTTAAGATGTTCACTAATCATTCTGCTTTGAAGTACCTGCTCAACAAGCCTGTGTTGGGGGGGAATATCTATAGGTTGTTGTTGTTATTCCAAGAATATCATTTCAAAATTATGGTGAAACCAGGAAGATTGAATGTTGGGCCAGACCATCTGTCGTGCATTGAAATAGGAGAGGAACCTACAAATATAGATGATGGATTGACAGACGTGAAATTGTTTGCGATAAAGGTGGATGATGAGAATTTCCATGATATAATTCAGTTTCTAACTAATGGATGTGAGTCTGAGGCGTATACAATTCAACAAAAGAAGGAACTCGTGGCATGTGCAAAATACTTCACCATTATTACTAGAGAGTTGTACAAAATGGGTGCAGATGAGGTCCTACGAAGGTATGTCCTAGGATATGAGAAATGTGCAATTCTAAATGAAGCTCATGGAGGGGTTGTCGGTGGTAATTATGCAGGTAAGGCCACTACACAGAAGACCTTGTGAGTTGGGTTATGGTGGCCCACATTGCACAATGACGCTTATGCGTATTGTCGTGCATGTGATGTTTTACAGAGGACAAGAATGCCTTCACGCAAAGATGAGATGCCCTTGAATCCTAGATGGTGTTGCAAGCTTTTGAGAAATGGGCTATAGATTTTTTGGGACCTATTAATCCTCCAGGATGGAAGAGTCGTTCACGCGACATTATCATTGCAAAGAATTATGTAGCCAGTTGGGCTGAAGCCAAACCAGTGAAGGATTGTACTGCTGATACAACTGCACAATTTATTTTTGAGAATATAGTGACTCGGTTTGGTTGTCTGATGTAGAAGCATCAAAGCTAAATTTTCATTATTCATTTATGTAATTTAGGGGGTGAGGTGTTTTAATTATTTTATTAATTTTTTTGCTCATTTTTAATAAATTGAGAGAGAAAATATAAATGTGAGTATTTTTGTAAATATTCCTGAAATAATTAAGGATATGAGTGGAGTTGAATTAAGAAGATAATCTAGGGATTGGGAATTCCATAAACATGACTTAGTTGAGTCCAAAAAAAAGATAAATCTAATTTAGATTTTAGTTGAGATTTGTGTGGAGGAAATTATGGATGGAAATAAATTCATATTTTTGTATAAATAAGAGGATTGTGTGGGGATGAAAAACAAGTGAGGAAGTGAGGAGTACATAGAGAGTAAGAAATGGGTTGAGATCTTTTTGTAAAGGGCCGAGAGTCGAAAGGTCAATTATTGTAATATTCGGCCAGATGTTTGAGTTTGTAAATTTTATTATGTTTATTATATATGAGCATTTTTTGTATGTATAAGCTCTCTTTTGTTTATGTACATTGTAAGCAGCTGCAAATGTTTAATGAAGAGTTTTTTTTTGAGATTTTAAATGCATGTTGGAAGCACAGAAGTTTGTGATATGCTAGGATCTGTTTAACCCAGTATCTTGACATCATTTTGGTATCAGAGCTGGAAGTGTGTGCAGTTCAAAGACCATTGGGAACAAAATAATGGAGTGTTAGGATAATTGTTTTCATGAAGCTCTGTGATCGTGTATTTGGCACAAAATTTTGAGATATTTATCATCGAATTGTAATTTGGTGACAGTCGAGTCTTGGTGAAATTCGATCTTAAGAGAGTCATTATGTCGGGATCGATGTAGCCTCTCCACCATTATACGATTTTTGTGTGTTGTTGTAAGAGCCAATCTTCCATGATTGCAGTGTGTTGTCGTAACAGCTAAAGAACCAAGCTTCGAAGCCGATCTCGAGCTTGGAAAGCAATCTATCATGTGGAGCCCAAGGCTCATCTTGGATTCGTAATGGATTCGTAATCGTGACTAGTGAGGTTGCGGGTGTGGTTCCAGTTGAGTGCATGGTGCGGTGAGAGTGGATCTGATCTGGGAAGATCACTTGCATGTTGAGCAGCGGAGAGGTGATGTAGTGAACCCGACGTGGAGTTGCTGGTGCGTGAATCAGAAAGTAGAATGGAAATTGACCAATAATGATCTGGGTGAGAAAAAATGGTGTTTCTGTGACTGAACACTGGTGGATGCATGAGTAGGCCCGAGTTTTGACTCTAATGGAGAATCAGATATATTCATGTATTGTAACCAGTGGTGTGAGGAAAATACTGTGAAATTCTATTGGCGCGTGAGTAAAGTACCACAAAAGTCTGTTGGCATGATTAAAGTACTACAAAAGTCTGGTGATCTGTTGTTTCTTTTGCTTGATCTATCTGGCTTGTCGTGTTTTGGATCAAGCTAGTGATCTGTGTAGCAGAAGCATGGTGTTGTGTTCAGTGGATCTGCCCATAGTGTTCTGTGGCATGAAGTGCCTAGTGTTGAAACAATAACATGGTGTGGATATATGTGAGGGCAACAGTGGTTCATGTTCATACCTTACCAGAACCAAGAGCCTGGGTGTTAAACTATTTTTTTTATTTATGTTGGGAGAAGCACCAATTGACCAATGGATCTTGCCTTGAGGTTTGCGTGCCTCATAAGGTTTCCCAGTTATGTGTAATGCACGATAGTTCAAAGGTCATTTTATTTTGTTCTTGAAGTGCAACGTTTCTGGAGCATGGTCTGTGGAGCGTGTTGACTATGTAAAGTCAAGTCAAACAAGAGATCGAGCATCGTTGAAGCTGTGAGATGTCAATATCGCTTTGTTATGATAGGCCAGACTGTGAGGTATGATGAGATGTTAAACGAAAGTCACCATGGAATTGTGGTGTGCGGCCAGTATTAAATATTGTGTTGGAGAGATACGTATATTTGCATTAACAATCCAGAAATAGAGAAAAGCTTGGAGAACAAGCTTGAAACACTGAGAATTTCCTAGAAGACTTCTAAATTTATAAGAACGTGTGCCTTCGACATGGTTCTTTCAAATCTTATCGATGCAACCAGCTTTGTTTATCATTTGATATATTGGATATAAAACTAGCGCTTTGGTTCATGCTGTTAACTATTGTGTGGTGTAAATTTCCTTTTATGGGGCTTGTCTTGGAGGAAGTTGCTGGTTGGTAGGAGAATGCATGCAAATGCTTTATAGGAAATTGAGACGGTATCTTCAGATTGACTTTTTCTCTACCATTATGATTATGTGATTTGGCTTCCGTAAAATTTTTCTTAATTGAAAACACACAATGCACAGAGATGGTTATCCAATACTGCTATGGACATTTGTGATCAACTGAATGATGATAAAAGTAAAGGACATGTACAAGTATTTTTAACTTGTGTAGGGACAAGTGTTGCTTCAAGTGCTATGTCAGATTATGTATGAGAAAATTTCATCTGAGAACTCTTTGTAGTGAGAAGATCAGTGTTACTGTAAGAGACATGAATATGAGAGGGGTTGGATCATTTCAACCACAAGAAGATTCAAGGTAAGCGCTCATTGAATGAATCAATATTCATTGAGTAGAGGTATTTTAAAATTTGGATGATTAAATTTCCTTGCCATACTCGAGAAGTTGATCTTTTGGTAAATGTTATGAAAGAGTGAAAATGGTGCAAATGTGGAGGTATAAATGAATGGAAAATGAATGAAGAATGCACTAACCTAGGTGATATTAAAAAGCATGCATTTTTATGTGAGGGTTTATTATTCATAATGTGGGTTCTTCGCAGTTTTGGTTAAGTCATTTTGGACCAAAGCTTGTAGTTGGAAAAATGAGAATTATTTTGATTTGTGATTGAAAACATAATTGCTTGATGTTGTAAAATCTTTGTTTTTATCATCATGTGCAAATGCAGAGGTATAAATGAATGGAAAATGAATGAAGAATGCGCTAACCCCGGGTGATATAAAAAATCATGCATTTTTATGTGAGGGTTTATTATGCATAATGTGGGTTCTTCGCAATTTTGGTTAAGTCATTTTGGACCAAAGCTTGTAGTTGGAGAAAGGAGAGTTATTTTGATTTGTGATTGAAAATATAATTGCTTGATGTTGTAAAATCTTTGTTTTTACCATCATGTTGCGGCACCTAAGGAGGAGTTATTCAGGAGGGACACAATGTACAAATTATACATTATTCATCAAAGAGGTTGAAAACATGTTCTCTGTACAAAGGTGAAGAGATGTGAATTGATGTTGTATGGTGCATAAAAGTGCAGGAAAATGTTTGCACTAAATTGACAAGCTTATGGTATGAAGGGCATGCGAGTATTCACAGTGACAAAGACGACACAGAAGAGTGGAGTCCAGAGAGTTGCAATTGCAAATAGAAGGTTTATTGATAAACTTAATGGTAGCATAAGGTATGATACATCATTTCGAGAAGGTATTTTTTACTGTTGGAAATTGGATGGTTTATTTATTTCACCATAAAATAAATCTTGGAAAACTTGGATTGCATTTCGACTAAAGACTTCAGAATCATGTGAAATAATAATGGGAAACTGATAAGAATGGAGTATGAAAGAGAGTGAAGATTTTACATCCTAAAAATGTATTAGGGGTGTATGTTCATTGGAAGACTGTATAACTTGAATTAAGTCAAAATATCCACTATTGTAAAATTATTCAGTCAAACCTTGAAGTCAAAACAGAGGTAAGGGTTAAATAAAAGTTTGGATAGTTTGAGTTAAGATTGAGTATTTTTCATCCAATATGAATAGTTGGTGTAAATTCTGAAGTCAAAGAATCGTAAACCAAAGTCAAAGGTTTAAATTTAATTAGGTGCATGATCGGCAGAGCTCGACACCCAAATAATTGGTCATTGTAACACATGAGTTACTAAAGTGTTGTTTGCAGCAAAGTAAAGAAAGAGAATTGCCTAGAGATTGATTCCAAGACAGAGAACCAAAAGAGGTCAACCACTGGAAGAAAGCTTGCATTGTTGAATGACAAGTGTGAGGACTTGCTGAAAAGAGAAGATGAAGTTCACAAAGGAGAAGAAGATGACTAGTAATATTCATTGCAGAAGATCTGATTAAGACCACAACAGAAGAAAGAAGAAGGAAAATGCCAAGGTGAGTGGCATATGTGAGCAGTTGACTGATGAAGATTATGAGCGGGAGAAGGCTGAGATAACAGTTCACCTTGAATTGTTAATGTAATTATTGCAGAAAAATTTGAAAGACCAGACACATGGTTGGACCATGAGAAATAAGGTAAAGTGGCAGAGACTACATGCAAAGAGGGAACAATAGGTAAACATACAGTTGGCAAAAGAGCTGAGGAAGCTCGAGCATATGATGAGGTGTGAAGAACTCAGAGAGGCTGAGTTGAAAATGGAAGTTTCCATTTGTGGCCCAGAACAAGGTGAAATTCTGGGTGAAGAGATCAATGAGGAAGATCTCATGAACTATTGAGATAGTTCAGAAGAACCTTAAGATGTGTTGACGAGAGTAGTAGATGAGGCTATGAAGCCTTGCATTTTTAAATCTCACAGTTTGTGTATGTTTGCAGGATGTGCGAAAGATGGTGAGCAGTCTGATGAAATTGTCACATAGATGAATGAAACTCTTAAGGTGAAGTGTGATGGAGAATGCCTTTCAGAGCAAGAAGGTACTGATTTGTTGCAGCAGGAAGAAATCATAAATGAATTCTCATTGGGGGTAAGATAGCCAGTTGAAGCTGTTATGGGGCAGGAGCATAACAGAAATGCCGAAGAGATATTCCAAGGAGGTAAACAAATGTATTTGTTTAATGAAATTGTTGATGGAGTTTTGCAGTGTGATGAAATAGAAAACAGGATAACTCAAGAACATTGCTAGAAGAAGAATGAAGTTGGGAATGAAGGTCGTGATGAAATGCTGGAAATATTTCATATGGAAATTGAGTTCTTGGAACAATGTCTTAAGGAACCTGATGGAGAAGTAAAACTTGGAGAACCTAATCCAGAAGAGATTGCAGTTACTATGCATGATAGGGATGAAATGTTTTTAAAATTTATAGAGTTGAATGAATGTTATAAATTTTCAGATAATAATGTGACTGTAGGTACAAAAAATGACATTAACATATATGATGTTGAGATCAGAGAAATTAAGCAGAAATTATTTGGCATTGAGATGGAAGATCAGAAGCAACTAGGAAATTATGTCCATAGAGACATAAAGGAGACAGAAATATTGAATCAACAAGATAAATATGAAAGCAGCCAGTAGTTCAAAACAGGATCTAATGAAATCCAGAAATTCGATGATGGGAGATTGGTTCTTGAAGCATCAAAAGAGATTGAAAGTTCTTATCTTTTTAAAACTAACAATTTATTAGTGAATGCAGGTACAACACTGGATGAGAAAGTTGTTGCTATAAAAGCAATCAAAGACTATAGTTGTAATCAATAAGGAGTTCTTGATTATTCTTCATTGCAGAAAGTTGAGTGTTCAGCACAGTTGGAGACGAAAGAATTCAACAAAGAGGAATTACTCCAAGGAATTGGCGGAAGAAATTGTTGTAAAGGCCGATGGAATCAGATCGAAAGAGTAAGTGATGAGTTACCAAATCGATTTGATACTTTGAAGGACCAGCAACAGAACAGAGTTTGGAATCCTGGAGGGAGCAAGTCATCAAGATTTGTGGCTGTCACATTATTATAGAAAAGTGACAGACCTCATAGGCAGGATTCTATGGAAACTTCTCTACATGGAGAGTCTGATGCAGGAGCATCAAAGCTAAATTTTCATTCTTCATTTATGTAATTTAGGGGGTGATGTGTTTTAATTATTTTATTAATTATTTTTCTCATTTTTAATAAATTAAGAGAGAAAATACAAATGTGAGGATTTTTTAAAATATTCCCTAAATAATTAAGGATATGAGTGGAGTTGAATTAGGTAGATAATATAGGGATTAGGAATTCCATAAACGGGAATTAGTTGAGTCTAAAAAAAAGATAAATCTAATTTAGATTTTAGTTGAGATTTGTGTGGAGGAAATTATGGATGGAAATAAATTCATATTTTTGTATAAATAGGAGGATTGTGTGGGGATGAAAAACAAGTGAGGAAGTGAGGAATATAGAGAGAGTGAGAAACGGGTTGAGAGCTTTTTGTAAAGGGCTAAGAGCCGAAAGGCCAATTATTGTAATATTCGGCCAGATGTTTGAGTTTGTAAATTTTATTATGTTTATTATATATGAGCACTTTTTGTCTGTATAAGATCTCTTTTTTTTATGTACATTTTAAGCAGCTGCAAATGTTTAATGAAGAGTTTTTTTTTGAGATTTTATATGCATGTTAGAAGCACACAAGTTTTTGATATGCTAGGATCTTTTTAACCCAGTATCCTGGCATCATTGTCCTAAGATTCTAATAAGAGATTAGGGTATGCATTTTGTAAATGACACCTTTGAAGCATTGACAGAAGAATTCAAGATACATCATCAGAAGAGTTCTCCCTATCATCCTCAGGAAAATGGCACAGTTGAAGCTTTCAATAAGATCTTGGAGACTGCGTTGAATAAGGTATGCAATGCTAATAGAAATGATTGGGATGAGAAAGTGTCTGCCATTCTCTAGGCATATATGACTACTTGAAATAAGTTCACTGGAAGGACACCTTTTAGGAAGGTATATGGGCAGGAGGCTGTGTTGCCCATGGATTTCATTGTTCCCAGTCTATGCATTGCAGCATTTATAAATATAGCTGAAAAAGATGCTTTGGAAGACCGATTGTCGCAGTTGGTTGCTTTGGAGGAAGATCGTTTTATTGAAAATTGTCACCAACATGTCCAAAAGGCGAGTGAAAAAGCATGGCATGATAGGCATATCAGGCAAAAGGTGTTCGAGGAGGATGATTTTGTCCTACTATATGATATCAAGTTTACGCGCCACCCAGGGAAGTTGAAAATACATTGGCTAGGGCTTTATGTTGTGAAGGAAATCACTTATGGAGGAATAGTGCACATGGCCATGTTGAGCAGTGGATACCTTCCTGGGTATTTCAATGGAATTTTTTTGAAGCCATACAAGGATGGTGATGTGCCTACCAAATGAATATATGGTCAGAGTATCAGACCTGTGTAGATGGGATGGTGAATGCACAGTAGGGTGTGACACGTGCGCGGTAGCTGCGCGAGGAGCTCGACTGGGTTGCAGGGGTGTCAAAAACTAGTCATTGGAACAGTAAAACTGGATAAGAAAAAATTATTAACATTTTTGGGAGTTTCTAGGATGCATTTAATGAAGGGATTTTTCTAGATTTTGGACCATTTTGTCAATAATGGAGCCTCATTATTGCATAAGGAGTTGTTGAAGACGTGTCACAAGTATAAATATGACCTATGGGGTCGCAATAGTTCCCTTTGGTTTCTGAGTGATTTCTATGCTTTGATCTCTTTGATTTCCACCACATTTGGTGTGTCTATATCTGTTTTGGATCCTGGGTTTGAGGATTCATTGCGCTAAGCAGGGCTAGGTTATGATATTCCTAAAAATATGACAGCCACAAGACCAGGTGATGACCCTGCTGCACCTGAAGTGCCAATTATGTAAACGACTGTGCCCTCTAAGACTAAGAAGGGGCAATCTTTTGGAACACACAAATATCCCTGAGAGAAGACCCCAAGGTCGCGCCCTTCAGCTGGTGAGAAGATGAAAAGACCTATGTCAGAGGCCCCAGAAACCATTGACGAAGAAGAAGAGGATATGGTTGAAGTGACCCCATTCTCGCGACTTCCAAGATATATTGCGCCGCACAAAATATATGTCAAAGTACCTAAGGACCTGGAAAAGGTGTGTGCGGGTATTCAAATGCCCTTAATCCTTGAGAATCTCTCGATGGAAGGGGATATGCTCGCAAAGATTACACAACTAATATTTGATGATTGGGATATCGTTGATGTCGAGAAGTTCCCAGAGCTTGTGCCAGAGCTATACCTGGACCAAATTACCTATCAAGGATGCATTGTGCGCCTCGAGGCAAAATTATGGGTCCTAGGTCTGCACAAGGCAATCCTGCTCAATTTTCTCCAGATCCCTCATTTTGGGCACAACCCCATAAATGATAACTACGTCAGACAGTTATTGGCCTTAGTCCATGATGACACGCTCTGGTTGGGAGAGTGCATCCCCATTGACCCTGAGTTAATCCAAAAAATCATGGGTCTTCCTGCTAAGGGAGCCGGCCCTATTGCTAAATTTGGCGGTAAGGCATATGAGAAGGAAATTTCTAGTCAAATTAAGAAGAAATACAATGTCACAAGGAAGAGTCAGGGATTTGTGGTGGATGAAATAAATGACCCCGCAGTGCGCTTTAGAACGATCATCTTGCCTTGAAATATGATGTGTAAGTGCATACCTAAGGAGGTTCCCACACACATCATTTCACTCACAAGACGATGTGAAAAGGGAATGATTTATAATTTGTGCAGTTACATGTGCAAAGAATTTTTAGAAAATGTGCACGAGGTTCAAGAGGAGAGCAAGCATTTCAAGTATGCTTGGATCTTATTATTAATCACGCTGATTGGGTGGAGGACCCCAGAATATACTCAATTCCCATAAATTGAGAAAAACATGTGTGAAGTTGTGCGCTACGTGACATTATGGAACTCCATAGACCTAGTGCACACCAAAGAAAACAAAATTCCATGGGTTCTATATAATGCTACCTTGAATCAAGCAGTGCAGTCAAAGTCACGACTATCACCTACATTATATAACCAAAACAAAATGGTAGCGGTTTTTAAAGCTACATTCCATAATATACATATCCGCGCAAAGGGTGTCGTAGAGGGAGTGTGGTATGAGCTACCATACCTAGTGACTGAAGATGATTTTCTTAGGGTAACAGCAGAATGGCCATCGACCTGGTTGACACTAGCCACCCCAACGAAGTTGTACACTCCGACTGAGAAATCAACGGAAAAAGAAACATAGACAGTCACTGAGAAGGTCACAGAGAAAATAATAGAAAAATAAGCGACCCCCACAACCATTGGTGAGACTGTAGAAAATACAACAGTGTCAGAAAATAATGGATCTACGCTAAAGGAGACAGGGGAAGCTGAAACTTCTAAAGGGACAAGCATGGCTCCCAAGCCACTGGAGGATCATGGAAGAAGTATAAAGGTTCAAAAAAAGTAGGGCAGGAGGTCATGACGCTGACAAAAGATGATTTAAACAAGATATCAAAAAATGTCACATTTGTGACTGAGGATCGTTGGACAGACATGGAGGTTCAGTACAAGTCCACACTAGAACTTGTACAAGTTTGACTAGAATAATTAAAGGTATAGGTTAGCCAGATTCAAGAGAGCATAGCTCAGGTGAGTCAGACCAGTGCACAAGACATGAGCACGTAACTATTAGAAATTTCTCTAATAGCTTCAGGGGATGGCTGCTTTTTCCAAATCCCCTTGCCAACCATTTAGATGGATGCCAACCGACATCTCCAATTCCAAGGATCAGGTGATGTACATATTAATCTTTCTATGTTACTCGCAGGCCAATTACACCTTATGCACTCAATGATTGCGAGCGAGATTCAATACAGAGAGGTTATCGTGCATACATAGACAAGGGACGCACAATAGCAGGTTGAGAAAGCACATCAACAACAGTAAAAATCAGAAGTAGCTTTCCGAGAAGAAGAAGCCTAGTGCGCTATGCTGGAGGCCAAAGTTCACCAAGTCTGCCAAGATATTCCAGTTGTCCTGGCCACAACTATAATTGAAGAAAATTTATAAGGATTGGTTGCCATGGTGAAAGAAGCGCGCGTGGAGGTGAAAATATTGAGAGAATATGAGCAGCAGATTGCAGATTTACAAACAAAGTTACAACTGGAGATACAACTAGAGATTCACACGCAGAGAGAAAATGAATTGAAACAAGCCTGGAATAGCATTGTTGTTGCGGTCACCCAATGTGACAATTTGATTGATGAAGGCATGAGTGTATGGACCTCAGTCCAAAATGATCCAGTCATGTAGTAGTTGTGTGTTTCCCTCAACCAGAAAGAGCAGTAGTTTTAGGAAATCAGGATAGTGGCACCCACATTGGTTCTCACACAACGCCTCGCTCGTCTGCAAGGGTGCAGAACCATTCAAATAGAAATTGCAGATCTATGTTGGAAGGAAAAAATACTGAAAGAACGCATGCAACCATGGGAAGAATAAGTGCTTCAACTTTTGCATATGCTGGACAACACATTGAAGACCATCCATCAAACTCAATGTGGCATTGAGATGGCCACTGAAGGGCCTACAACAGAAAAGTTGTTTCAGTAAGTGCAGGGTGCCGCAGCACAAATTTTAGAGTTAGTGCTCCCTCTCAAAACTTTTGTGAGTGCGCTTCAAGCTAAGATCACGGAGCAGATACCTCAATGACTCGGGACGAGTCACATTTTTGTGTTGGGGGCCTATTGGAGCAGGGTCCCCTAAGGCATAATTTACTATATGTTTTTTATAATTTTGTATGTGCGCGCTGTGCAATGGAGTCAAGGGCCTTTGGGGTGGGTCAAAGTCCCCAATTTTGATGTAAATGGGCTTGAGGGTAAACTTTGGGCATCAAACCATGGTTTTATACCATAGTATCTATGTGTTAGGCAAATAGAAATAGATAGACTGTGTCTAAGCTAAGTAGTTTTAAAAGTAAGTTCATGTTGTTGTGATATTTACATAGCTGTAATACGTTGTAAGGTTTTGTCTGGGTTGGGTTGAAAGGATCATGTTGGCTGTGTGCACGAAGACCTAGTCCTGGCTATGTGCGGACTTTGCTGGTTGTGTGTGTGGAAGGGTTTTGTAAAGGAAAGTTGATTTATTGAAATTCTGATATATTGAACAGGTTTGAAGCTAATAGAAAGAAAATATTTTGGCGAACCTCTTATGTTATGAATCTAAATTTTTTATTGTTATGTTCTGTTAAGATCACATTATCTATATTTCTCATTGATCATCATGCAAAATATATCTATTATGATTATGACTATTATTCATGGTTAATAGATATGTTTAAGTATCTTCATTATTTAAGATCTGGATCTAGTTCTATTTGGTTTATCTGTGCTAAGGTAGACATCGACTCGGTGTTATTATATTAAAGACGATGCATTCTCTGTGATTCTATTGTATATTTTTTTGCACATCTATTTACAATTGATATAAGTTTACCTTTGGTGTTGCTAAGGACCACTTCATTAGTTTCTCCCTCGAGGTGTGGAAATTTGGTTCCAACACCCCCCCATACTGCTTCAGGTGAGACCTTAATCTATGCAAGTAGGTCATTACCTAAAGGGCGACTAGTTGGAGGGTTTTTTGGTTTATCCATAAAGTATGAACCTGGGTTAGGACCCCTCAAGCCAACAAATTTCATATCAAAGTAGTTTGGATTCAAGGGGAAAAATTTATGACTAAGGATTTTGGCTTAGGCCTATGGAAAAACTTGTTATAATGTGATATATATGGTATGGATTGATGTGATAAAACTAAATGGTGAGAAATTCAAATATATATATATATATATTGATAAATTCAATGGGTATAGTTTTGAGTAGTGGAAGCTTAAAATGGAAGATATTTTTGTGGAAAAAGATTAATTGATCACTTCAGATCCATGTACTACACCAACAGGGATGTCGACAAAATACTGGACCAAGTTGGATCATAATTCAAAGAGGAAAATATGGCTATGTCTCTCATATTCAATATTAATGAATGTTTTAGGATAAGCTATAGTGAAGGAATTATGAAACAAGTTAGAGGCTTTGTATTATTCTAAGTCCTTAGTGAACAAATTTCCATCTATGGAAGAAGTTATATGAGCTAAGGGTGAAGGATGGAGACTTATTGATAGAGCATACGAATGCCTTCAATACTATGGTAAGTCATCTATTATCTATTGATATTAAGATTTCATATGAAGCTAACTGCATCAGTTGGTTTTTTTCTCTACTAGACTCATGGGATACTCTAGCTGTTGTCATAGGTAGTAATGCAACTACTTTAAGTTTTGATGGAGTAGTATCATCCTTGTTATTAGGGGAGATGAGACAAAAAATATGTAAATTTAGAATGAAAATTTCTTATATGTAAGAGGGCGCTCCTAGGATATAAATAAAAATAAGTCATAAAGTGGGAAATCTAAATCTAGAGGAAAATCTGAATCTCCAAGAAAATTCATCAAGGTGCGTTGGAGATGTGGAAAATAAGGGAATTACAAGAGATCCAAAACAAGGAAAATTTTGAGGATGAAAATTTATTGAAAAGTTTAGAAACATTGGGGGATCTTACTAGTCCCTATTGCACATATTGTAAAATATTTGGTGATATTTTAGTAAAAATATTCAAATTTCCAAGAATTTTATATACTCTCTATAAATTTCTAGACATTATTAAGGTAAAATAATTTTATACTATAAATTTTGGGTGAAATAGTTTTTTGATAATAGAAATTGGCGAATATTTTTTTTGGAAAAAGCATGGAAAATTAGCCCACTTGCAAACATCATCCCCTAAAATTTTTCCTAATCCAAAAGTGTTGGGAAAGAGAAGGTATTTGATGATGCTCCTTCTATATAAACAAAAACTCCTCAAATGAAGAAGGGGATATGTACTTCGCTTCTTCAACCACACATGCAAATCATGAGCCATGGTTGGCTTCTTAGGTGCATATTTTCATATGACTCCTCATAGCAAGTAGTTTTATGAGTCTCAAAGGTATGATGGTGTTGATGTTTACTTAGGATATTACTTGACATCCAAATGCATAGGTAAAGTAAAAGTCAAATTAAGTATCATGGATGGAAGGATTAGAACACTCCTTAGTGTTCTACACACCCCGAGATTGGATAAAAGTTTTATTTTTGTAGGCAAGGTGAGTGATGTAGGTGTAAATAATGTTTAAAATGGAAACATGTAATATGGTTATAGTAGAAATGATATTGCTAAGGAGAGTTAATATTATAGCTCTATATAACCTACTAGGAATAAATAGTTCCATTATTTTTTAGAGTGGTCTAGAAGAAGAAAAATATCATATAGTATTTGGAGAAAATATTGTTGTGGAGTTAAATATTGGGACATATTAGAGAGAAGGGCCTTATAGTACTACAGAGTAAATGTATGGTTGAAGAAGGTATGGATAATTCTCTATATATTATTTATATGAACACATGGGAAGAAAAATCAGGTAAGATTCTTCTCTAGTGCTATGAGGGAAAACATACTATTACAGTTGATGCATAGTGATGTGTTTGTACCTATTTTGATTCCATAATTACGTAAATTTGTTTACTATGTATAATTTATGGATGACTTCTGAAGGAATATATGGATTTATTTCCTTAGGAAGAAATTTGAATTCTTTGATAAATTTAATGACTTTCAACCTCTTTTGGGAAATTAGATAGAGAATAAAATCAATATGTTAAGGAAAAACAATGGTAGGAACTTCTATGGGAATGAATTTGAGGAATTCTATAAGCAATGAAATATACTAAGGAATTCCTACCATGGGAAAAGGAGCTAGGGAAGATGGAGTTTGAATTAAAGGATGATGAATCGCACTCTACAGAATGAAAATAATTAGAAGAAGAAAAATCACATACTACGGTATTGAGGAGATCATTTCGGGAGAAAATAAAACTAGAGAAGTATATTTCACCTAATTTCTATTTTTATTTTTATTTTTATTTTTATTTTTATTTTTGATGAGTATCCTAGAACTGTTAGGAAGAAAGTGGATTCAAAGGATGGGAAACTTTGGAAAAAATCCATGGTTGAAGAAATGGTCACCCTAGGAAAAAATGAGGCTTGGGGTCTAGTGGAGTTTCCAGATAGATGAAATCCAATTGGTAGTAAATGTGAATTTAAGAAGAAGTTGAATGTGGAAATAAAAGTGGAGAAATATACAACTTCATTAGTAGAAAAAGGTTATTACTAGGTAGATGGAATTGACCTTAGTGATATTTTTTAATTCTACTACATTCATTTTCTTTTTGGTTTCGTCTTTGTTTTTTAGGTATAAAAGATGGACATGAAGATAACATTCCTACATGGGAATATGGAAGAATAAATTTATATGAAGTAATGAAAAGTATTTGTAGTGAAGGGAAAGAAAGAGCTAGTAGGTAGGGTGAAAAAGTACTTGTATATATTAAATCAATCACCAAGGATGTGGTATAAAAAATTAATACTTAAATATTAAGACTTGGCTTCACAAGAAGCAATTCGGATCACTAAAGTCCTTCACAAGAAGAAAAGTGGATCACTACATGTATGTCAAATTATTTGGTGATCATCTTATTTATTTGGTCTTGTATGTGGATGGTATGTTTCTAATTGGAAAAAACTAGGAAATTATTTAGGATGTGAAAACTTACTTGTCTTCTAAATTTGAGATGAATGATATTGGTGTTGTAAATTTCATTTTGGGAATGGAAATTAAATGAGACCAGGAAAATAGGAAACTCTGGTTAAATTATAGGAAGTATGTCAAGAAAATATTACAGAGTTTTAATATGAAAGAATGTAAACCGGTAAATGTTCATATTCTTTTAGGTGTAAATTTATCTACAAATCGATATCTCAAGGAATATGAAGAGGAAGAGGGAATTTATAATGTTTTATATCCCAATGCAGTTGGAATTTTAATGTATACACTATTTTGTACTAGGCCAGACATTGCATATGTAGTGGGCCCTATTGAATAAGTATATGTCAAAACTAGGGAAAGAGCATTGGCTAGTAGTAAATATATATTTGAGGTATTTTCATGGAACTACTAGTTATGGATTGTGCTACCAAGGAATACTAGGATTGGATGAAGTGTTGGACATGCATGGTTCTCTTGATGCAAACTATACTAGATGTTTAGATCACACAATATCTACAAGGGGTTGCATGTTTAATCTATTTGGAGGCCCAAAATTAGTGGGATGAGCAAGAGGCAGACTGTAGTGGAACTCTCTACTACAAAATTTGAATGCATGGTAGCCACAAATGCAATAAGGGAAGTAGTATGGTTATAAATATTGTATTTAGGTATTGGGTTGGTACAACACATTGTAAGGATAGATTTTGAAATTCAGAGCATCCTCCTAGAAAATAACATAACTAATCTTTTTAAGACAATGCATATTGATGTTTAATATCACTTTTTAAGAAACATGGTTGAAGATAAGAAGGTGATGCTAGTAAAGGTGGACATGTTGAAGAATGTTGCATATTCATTAACAAAGTTACTGAGCACTGGGAATTTTTTCTTAGTGTAAAGAAATAATGGGAATTATTACCATATATTATTGGTCATGTATCCCTATCACCCTTATATGCAAAGAAAACAACAATTTAGAGAATTTAAGGTATGTTTTATGGTTCTTTGCATGACTAATCACACACGTTATACATTACATTAGGAATAGTGTGGGTGTCATATGGGGGGGATAAACCCCCCTTGTTCAAGGTGGTCATAAGCGGGGAAAATCCCCTAAAAAAATTGGGTGTTTTTTAATCTATTTTTGTAGTTTTCAGCACATGATTTTCATTTTTAATGGATTTGTGGCACATTGTGATTCAACCCATGGTTTTGTAATTCCAATTAAGTAACTACAAATATATTCTAATCCATGATTAATGGAAATTGGGGATTTATGGATGTCATGGTATTTACATATTGCATTGTAACATTGTAAATATATAATATACTAAAATAATATTTCTTGTTTTCCTATTTTGAGTTTCCAAAAAAACTCTAGGTTAAATATGTGTGTGTGTGTATTGGTTGGCGGTGCTATAAATCATTCAACCAATGGGGTCTCCAGAATGTGAAGTCCTGATTATACCTCACACTGTTTGGAGTAGGAGCCCCATCTAGAGTAGCAGCCTTACCATCATAACTTAAAGGTTTTCCTTAGCTGCAATGAATAACATAAGAGAGTATGCACATAACCTTTGAAATCAACAAGGAAGTTGACACTATGAAACACTAGTTGCAATTTGTAAAAGGATACTTTCATGAGGGGAGAGAGAGGAGTGAGTCTCTAGAAGGAAGTAATAGTACTATCCTAAGAGAGACACATGAGAGCATGCAAATATTTTTTAGATATCTAGCGAAGTAGTTCATATAGACAGAATGATTATTAAATAAAATACAACACACATTCAACAACATAAGTACCAAAGCCACCAAAATAGTTCAATTTCATTAGTACATGTGAACAAAAAACGTATCGCAAACATATAAATAACAATCTTACTACATTCACAATACATGCATGTTAATGTGTTGGCTCATCGAGCTTCTAATTGTTATGTGAATGATCCAAGTACACAGTTACAATGGTGAGCCACTAGCTCCAATAGTGGAACATTAAGTCACCTCTTTCTTCTCCAAATAATGATCTTCTCTCCTATGCTAAGCTAGAGAAGCAACGTGTATCTCTCCAAAGGCTAATCCTCCAAAATTCATATCCCTATGACTCTTCCCTCATGACTCTTAGACTTATAATGTGACCTTTGGAATTATATATGACTTTTTAACTCTTCCTAAAGACTCTTTTGTCCATATATGACAATGTGAGTTTTCATATTCCACATATATCTCTTGGATTTCAACACATTACATTTTGTCCTTTCCTTTGATAATTACATAATTACATAAAAAAATGATGTGGAAAGGCACATGGACACACATGAAAATGTGATGGCATTAGTACATGTCACAACTTGACAATGATGAAATGGACTCTTTGATGAAGTGGAAATAACAAGTTGTTTCTCTTGTTGCTTTGTCTTCAATCTTTGTGATACGTTTGTTTAGTACTTCATATTCATAAAATATTTTATTTTTTATTCATATTCACCCTCCAATGGGATGAATGGCATGGATTCTTCATGTTTTCCTAATATTTAGTCTTCTAGCATAATCTCCTTCTCCATTTCATTTCAATATATAGTACCTACAAGTGAAATACACTCATGACAAGACGACATCAGTCCAAAACTATCCTAAAATAAATTTATTCATGAAAACCATTGGATGACTTGGAATTGGGTACTGGACCAGGAGGAAAGCTCAACGATTGCATAGTGCGCAGTTTCAGAGGGCAAGAGTATGGGACTGAAGCTAGTGATTGTGCAATGTGTAGTTCTGGGGGCCTACACCAGAATACTATACAATTGAGGAGCTTAGTGAGGCAGGATTTACCACTAAGACTACGCAATGCATAGTTCAGGAGAGAAAGAGAGAGAGGTTGGGGTATTTTGAAGTTGCGTAGCTCAGGAAGGCATGGAGACAACTTATTTCTTTCCATTGTGTAATGCGTTGAAGGAGACTGGTTGGAGGGAAAAATTGTGCATTTATGGAGGTAGATAGCCAATCCTTAAGCATTGTGCAGTCCTTGGAGGAAGAAAATATGCATTACATAGTTCCAGGATGAAATTTATCATCTTGAGGTTTGCTATTGTGCAATTCACAATTCAAGGAGGTTGAGAGAGGTCAAGTTGATCGGGCAGGGGTTCTTCAAGAATTTGGTTAAGTGTGGAATCATTGAAGCATATATGAAACCAAGGTAAGACTTGAACATGACCACACACTCAAAAAAATTGATGACACAACATAAAACACTCAGGACTCAGAAACATCATGATCCCCTTAATGCGACAACGAAACAATACTCTCCTCCAAGTGTGACACTTAGGGACAATAGTGAAAACCATTGCACGATAGTGCTCAAGACTTGGGGAATGTGTATAATGAATATATTTATGATGAATAGGAAACAATAGTGTAGGATAATGCATCATAATTTCCCTTTAAGAATGTACAATTTATTCCCTTCGACTAGGTGTAACACTTAAGATACACTTTGTGACGATAGTGACGACACTAGTACGAAAATGCATGAAAATTTGGGAATGGAACTAATACATGTATATATGATAACTATGACCCATTAGTACCAAATGTTCCTCTCACAATGCACCATAAATTTGATTTTCCAATGTGTGAAATTTCTTGTGCCAAAAGACGACACTTGCGAAATGGAAGAGTGCAAACGACACTTGCACATGTTTAAATAAAATGAAAGTGACACATTCCAGTGCAAATATAACATGAAAATGACACTTTTTAAAGTGAAAGAAATAAAAAATGATAATCACAGATGTGAAAGAAACAATTGCGAAAACAAAGGTGCGCCAGAGCGACAGTTGAGAAAACTCACCGGAAGAGGAGTATATTTGCATTCAAAGTGAGGGAGATTGTCAATGGAGAGTGTGCACTAACTGTGAATATGCATTTTTCAATACACTATGCTTATGGATTACGCAATATCTATAACTAGTGATTGTGCAAGCCTTAACTTCAAGAGTTGTGCAATGCTCATCTAAGCCTACATAGAATGATGTGTTTTTGTGGATTGATCGCAAACAAAACATGTGTAAGAAAGTACCTTTGACACTTAGAAGAAGACTTAATATTTTTTGAAACATTATATGACCATGAAATTACCATGGCATGATATATTGCAATATCCTTATTAGGCTCCAAAATTCAAGTGTAAGAAAAATTTTGGAGGGTTTTTGTCATAACGAAAACACTTGGTGACACACTGGTAGAACTCCAACTTCTATGCTCAAGTTTCATCTTTAAATGAAAGGTATAAATATTACAAGAAGTATTAAGGTTGGAGTAGGGTCCCCCGGGGTAAAGAAATTTTGAGTATTTTTGGGTTAATTTTTGTTTATACGCATTGTGCACAGATGTAAGAGGGGCTTTGGGGTGGGTCAAAGTCCCTTAATGATTGTAATGGGTAAAAGAGAAAACCATGAGTCTTAAACCATCGTTTGAGGCCATGGCATGTGCGTGTTTGGGAAGATATAAATATGTAAGAGTCAAGAAGGATACATAATCAATCAAGGAATAGATTTATAGATGTTTATACTTATGAATTTTTTGATCTAAGTTTTGGGTCGGTCTGGGTAGAAAGTCTCTTGCTGGTTGTGTGCGTAGAGACCTAGTCCTGAGCTATGTGCACGGACTTTGCTGCTATGTGCGTAGAAGAGAAATATTGTATTGCATTAAATATATCTTAATAAAGAAGGCAACTTCGGTGAACTCATACTTTTGTGATCTTTGTGGTTAACTATTTATATTTGTTATGTGTTGTTTAATGTGATTCTAGATATGAATATGTTCTATTGAATGCGTATTTATCTCAGTAAATGATAAGTTGAATTAGATGCATCTGTGATAAAGTGTTATTCTTATTTAACAGTTAGATCTGAACTGAGCAAGTATATATTGAAGTAAGGTTATGATTGCGCAAGGGTTAAGAAATTTTATTTAGTTGTACAACATTGCTTTTCTATTTAAGGGTTTATCTGCAAGTAGATCTAGTTTCTGCGAAGGGTTCGATCTGATTATAATCTGTGACACCAATCTATTTTTTAAGGGTTTTTGGGAAGTTCTGCGCAGACAAGATAAGAAATTGGTAAGGGTAAACCACACATCAAACACTCCCTTAGGGTACGGAAACTTGGTTCCAGCAATCCCCCCCCCATACTTCTTCGGGTGAGACTTTGATCTGCTCAAACATATCATTGCCGAAAGGGACAGTAGTTGGAGGGTTTTTTTGGTTACACATAATAATTCGAACCTAGGTTAGGACCCCTTAAGCCAAAAAATGGTTCCATTGCACAAGGAGGTGTAGTATGACTAGTCACCTTAAGGGGTGAAATCCTTCCTGGATATGTGAATGGAAGTCCTTTGAAGCCATACAAGGATGACCCTATCCCTGTGCACACCAAATGACTATATGGCTGGAGGAGTGTCTTAGCTCCCCAGATAGTTGTGAGAGGGCACAGAACCATAAAGTAGTCTGTCAAACATTGGAGCAGCGGGTTTGCACGACAAGGATGGAGGATGTGTAGGCAAGTGCGATAGTCGCACAAAAGGTTGCGCTCGGAGGAGGAAAAAATCACAGAGGTGTCAAAAAATAGCCATTGGAACAATAAATCTACATAAGACAACTTTATTACCGTTTGGAGGAGCAGCTAAACTTCATTTAATGAGGATAATATGCCAAATTTGTAGTTTTTTTAGCATTTATGGGGCTACATAAATTCACATTAGACCATTTAAGCCACACCAATGCTATAAATATAATAGGAAGGGTCTCATTAGTTCCCTTTTATTTCCAAGTGATTTGTGCACAATGTTATCATTCTGTTTTCTGAATTTTATGTCTAATATTAACCTGCTTTTCTTTGATACGGTATCCCAACAAGGGTTAGCACATCTGATTCTGCCAAGTATGATAGCTACCAAACCTACCCCCTCTATGGTGCAGGTTGATGAAACATCTACGCATACTGCTGAAACCCTTGCGTTTGTGCCCTAGTTTTAGAAACCTAAGAAGGGACAATCTTCGAGGTCCTGAAATTCATCACGCAAGAAGACCCTGAAGCCTCGGTCAACCCCCATAGAGCACCAGAAGAGACCTATGGCCAAACTACCAAAACTCATAGTGGAGGAAGACGTTGTCAGGGAGGTATAGCCAATATCGCAGCTGCCCACGTATGTGGTGCCGTACAAAGCATCTGTGAGGGTCCCAAAGGACCTAGATAAGGTTCTTTCCTACATTAATTTAATATTGATGCCCAAAGATGTATCATTTGAAGGGGATATGTTTGAAAACATCCCCCTGATTAACATGGAAGGTTGCGACCTAGACGAAGAGGAGAAGTTCCCTGAGCTCATGCCCTTAATGTAATTAGAGTCATTCGCCAATGAAGAGGGGGTGATCAAGGTCGAGCCGAAGCATTGGGCATTGGGCTTGTAGAAATCGGTGTTGTTGAATTTGTTGAACATTCGGCACTTTGAGCATAGCGTGGTCAACCACATTTGTGTGCTCTAGTTGCTCACCTTGGTGCAAGATGATTGTCTATGGCTAGGTGAGCCAATTCCCATCGATGCTTATTTGATTCATCGTATCACAAAACTTCCTTGTCAGGGGGCGAAACCGGTGGCAGCCTTTGGAGGAAAGGGCCTCGAGCGAAAAGCTGCAAACACGGTAAAAGAGAAATATAAGGTATCACGAAACACTCAAGGGTTCGTCATCAACGATATCAATAACCCCGCAGTGCATGATGATGAGGAAGTGAATGCCAAAGGAAGTTTTGGACCATGTGATTTCTTTATTTGGGAAATGC
Organism: Pinus albicaulis; assembly: GCA_034641835.2. NCBI lineage: Eukaryota > Viridiplantae > Streptophyta > Pinopsida > Pinales > Pinaceae > Pinus > Pinus albicaulis. The sequence continues at coordinate 1,164,041,261 of CM076575.1, read as the reverse complement.
GAAAAAGGGATCAAATATAACTGGGCCAAGTACCTATGCATAGAATTCTTGGCGAATGTCAGTGAGGTCCAGGAGGAGGGAAAGTACTTATATTATGCCTGGTTATTGCTACTCATTGCGTTGATTGGTTGGAAGATGCCAGCTAAGGCTTAGTTCCTTGATATTGAGCTTGATCTTTGCAAAGTTGCATGATATGCAATAGTGTGGAATTCAAAGGTTCCTTCCCGTATCATAGAAAACAAGATTTCTTGGGTCCTCTTTGATTATGAGTTGTTCCGAGAAGTGTAGTCTAAGCCATGCCTATCACTGAAGTTGTACGAGAAGCACAAGCATGTCGCAGATTTCAAATCCAATTTTCAAAAAATCCACATGCTCACGAAGGGAGATGTCGAAGGCGTGTGGTATGAGATAACTTACATGGTCACAAAGGATGACCTACCATGGGTTACGATAGAATGGCCAGCCTTATGGTTGGAAGTGTGCACCATTGGTGGTGCTTCATCTTCAATACCCCTAAAGACTCCGACAATACCACGCACGTCCAAGGATACCTAGCAAAAGGATAAGGATGTAGAGAAAGAGCTAGAGCCAACCATGACGGGTGAAACCATTGACCTGGAGAAGGAGATAGAGGATAAATATGGTGATGGTGTTAGGGAACCTGTGACATAGATAGGTTCAACAAAAGGGACTAAGAGAGGATCTCAGGCCTCCCCAGGCCCACAAAAAAAGAGGAAGTGATCAAAGAAAATAGGGACAGAGGCCCTAATCCTTACCGAAGTTTACCTGAATGAAATTGAAAACATTTTCAAAGTTTTGGCTGAGGATCTTTGGACAAATTTGGAATCCCAATACAAATCGATCCTCGAGGATGTGCAGCACGGTCTCCAGGAGCTCCGCGTATAGATGAACCTAATTCAAGCAAGCATGCAGCAAGTTGAAAAAATTATTGTCTAGCCCCTAAGCACTATTGCACTAGTAGACAGTCAGGTATTCCATGTCACAGGGCCTTCAGTTACAATCGAGAAACCCGAGTTGTGTGCCAATGTGTGAGCCTGCACTTAGGTAGGAACTGACTTGGCCATGCTTCCCGATAGGATGCTTCATGATATGCACACTATGATCATGGAAGAGATGTAATACCAAGAGTTCCACACCTTAAAGGTCATTGCAAAGAATCAGCATCAAGTGAGCACGATGAAGAAGGGCCAGAAGAATGAAGAAGAAGCTCATCGAGCTGTTGAAAATCAGTGTGATGCACTGGAAGCCATGATCAACCGATGTGCAGTGACCTACCCAAAGTTACAGTACCTACTACCACTGCACCTACAGTCAAGTTAGAAAGCTTGGTAGCCACGTTGAAGGCCTCATGATTATAAATCACAACAGTCCATGCTAAACTAGAACAAAATATCATAGACCTTCATATGAAGCTGCAACCAGAGACACCTCCAAAGGTGCACGCCAAACACGCTGCAGTTGTGTAGGATTCAACTGATAGCATCACCGTTGTTGTGGATGCTTGGATTAATCCAATTGAAGATTCCATTGGCCTTTGGAAATCCATCCAAGATGACCCTATCAACCAATAGTTGAAGGCAGAGTTGCAAGCCAAAGAGAAATATTTTGACGAAATGCAGGTCATTGCACCGACCCTTGTGCCCGCTCAACGATTCGCTCGTTTACAGGAGAGTCACGCCATTCAAATGGAAATCGACACAGTGCACCGCAGAGAACACTTTTTGGATGACCGAATGGAGCCATGGGTGTAAGAGGCCTTACAACTCTCACAGACTATTGATGGAGCTATCAAAACGCTGCAGCAAACCCAACGCATCATCAGTTTGGCATCTGAATGACCAACTACAGAACAATTGGCGAAATAAGCGTAGAGAGCTACAACATAGAGTGTCAAAGTCCTTTTTCCATTTCAATATTCTACGTAGGCGTTCATAGAAAAACTGTAGGCAGTTGGACCAGAGTAACTCGGGACAAGTCACTAGATTGTGTTAGGGCACTATTAGAGTAGGGGCCCCTAGGGTAAAGCAATTTTGAGTATTTTTGGGTTAAGTTTTGTTTATACCCGCTACGCGCAGATGTAAAAGGGGCTTTGGGGTGGGTCAAAGTCCCTTAATGATTGTAACGGGTAAAAGGGAAAACGAGTCTCAAACCATGGTTTGAGACCAAGGTATGTGCGCATTTGGAAAGATATAAATATGTAAGAGTTGAGAAGGATAGATAATCAATCAAGAAATAAATCGATAGATGTTTATGCTTATGAATGTTTTTATCTAAGTTTTGGGTCAGTATGGGTAGAAAGGCTCCTACTAATTGTGTGCACGAAGACCTAGCCATGAGTTGTGTGGACGGACTCTGCTACTATGTGCGCGGAAGGGAAATATTGTATTTCATTAAAGATATATTAATAAAGAAGTCAATTTCAGTGAACTTAGACTTTTATGTGATATATGTGGTTAACTGTTTTAGATTTTTTATGTGTTTTTTACTGCGATTCTAGATATGAATTTGTGCTATTGAATGCATATCTATCTCAGTAAATGATAAGTTGAATTAGATGCATTTGTGAGAAAGTGTTATTTCGCTTTAACAGTTAGATCTGAACTGAGAAAGTTTATATTGAAGTAAGGTTTTTGTTGCGCAAGGGTTAAGTTTGTTTATTTAGTTGTGTGACACTGCTTTTCTATTTAATGGTTTATCTACAAGTATATGTGGTTTCTATGAAGGGTTAAATTTGATTATAATCTGTGACACCGATCTATTTGTTAAGGGTTTTTGGGAAGTTCCACGTAGACAAGATAATCAATTTTTAAGGGTAAACCACACATAAAATGCTCCCTCAGGGTGCAGAAACCTGGTTCCAGCACCCCCCCATACTGCTTCGGGTGAGACTTTGGTCTGCGCAAGAAAATCATTGCCAAAAGGGCCAATATCTAGAGTGTTTTGTTGGTTTCCCAGAATACTCTGAACCTGGGTCAAGACCCCTTAAGACAAAAATTAATTCACCATGTGAATTTCCCTGGATTTTCCACTTACCTTGAATATAGATATAGTTTCTTCTATTCCTTTCTCAAATTCAAACACATTTAAACATAATACTAGTCAAACCTAAAGTTTTTGATAAGGGAGAAGGATAACTATATCGATATTTTTAATCACATTCCCTGGTGTTTCTCTAATACCAACGAGCCTTCATAATACTTTGGAAGAGTCACCTCAAGGAACCGAAAGCATTGATTCCCTTCCAACTAGCCTAAATAGTACCCCGACAAAGTTGCTTGCTTCACCTCCCTGTGTGGGAAGCCTTTCTCTTCTTCACCTCTTTATTTACTTACTAATAAAATGTGCAGAGTCACTTATTTATTTTTACGGTGGAAAATGGATTCCAACTCATTTAGAGAAGAAGAGGTTGGCTCCTTGTTTAATGGATTTGAAAGATAATTGGGGTTAATATGCTTGTTTAACATTTTTCTCATTTCCCTTCTCTTCCTGATTGAGTCGATAGGTCAAAACACCATTTAATAAAATTTCAAGTCGGAATGGGAGACCCTAATAAATATATGGGGTATGAAGTTTGACTGAAGGCTTTTCATCTAGAACGAATCGTCTTTTTTGTTCATACTTCATTGAATTTAAAGATACGTAAAGCCAAGATAGAGAAGAGGATGATGGATAAGCCAAACTTTGTTCGTTGTCACAATTTACCTTTTCATGTTTTTCCACATTGAAGAAGACTTAATACTTTGTGAAACATTAGATGACCATGAAATGACCATGGGATGATAGATTTTAAGATCCTTAGTAGGCTCCAAAATTCAAGTGTAAGAAAAATTGTGGAGTGTGTTTGTCACAATAACATCATTGTTCTATCTCATATTTTATGTTTTTATTAAAAAATTGTTTGTAATAATTAATTGTAAAAGGTTAAAACCAAAAAAATTATTAGATGAAATTTCATGGGTAAATTTTCTTTAATAAGTTGGATCTTTGTTCGAGATATCATAAAATAAGAATGAGGAAAAAAGACATTCCCAAAACAACATTAAAAAAACATGAAGTCCATTATAATTTTTTGCTTATGCCATTTTTTCTTACTAATGGATCTTCAACATTTCAAATATTGATTAATTCTATTTCCATTCCTTAGAAAATTTATGTTAACATTTTTTTGACATATGAAACTATAGAAAATATTGGGAGGAGCATGTACAAGATGTTGGAAAGGTCTTGAACTATTGGAAGAGAAATACCTATATGAAAATCCTCCCAAGTGTCTCTTTGGGGTTAAAGAAGTGGAATACATGGGTAATATTGTATCTCATGAAGGTGTTAAATTGGACCCTAAAAAAATCCATAATGTAATTGTCAATCCCCAAAAACTTGATGAAAATAGAGAATTCTTAGGGTTGACAAGATATTACTGCAAGTTTAATGATAATTATGATCAAATAGTAGCACCTCTGATTGCATTACTAATGAAGGAGCCATTTTCTTAGACCCAAGAAGAAACCAAATCCTTTGAAAAACATAAGGAGGCTATGTTAAAATTCCTATCCTAGCCACACTTAACTTCACAAAAAACTTGTTGTGGAGTGTGATGCCTCAATCCATGGCATTAGTGTAGTTTTAATGCAAGAAGAAAGGCCCATTACTTTTGAAATAAACCAGCTTAAGGGAAGAAATCTATTAAATCCATTTATGAAAAATAAATATTGGGAATACTACATTTGGTTAAAAAATGGCACCCTTACCTAATAGGAAGAAACTTCAAAGTAAAAACATATCATGATAGTTTGAAGTACTTCTTGGAGCAATGGTTTTCTTCATAAAAGAAAAAAAATTAGGTTACAAATATGCTAGGTTATGAATTTTAAATTATCTTCAAAAAAGGAAAACATAATATGGTGGAAAATGCACTTTTGAGGAAATAAAACAAATAATCTTTTCCATGTATTATTTCTATTCCGCAATTTAATTAGGTGGAAGAAGCAACGATGGAATGTGTTATCACACTCAAAATTTTGCAAGGTGGCTTAATTAAGGTCTTCCTAGTTTTTTTTCTATGTCAATTTTTTATCATGAATTTGATAAAGGGGGGTGGAAACCATTTCTATCCTAAGGCCAAAAATCATCTTAAACCATGTCTTGTCAGCTAGTTATCATTCTATATCATCTCAAGGTTAATTTTAAATTTTACTGGCAACTTGCCTATTTTTACCATATTTCGTAGCGCACATAGATATGAAATGACAGTTTGCGCTATGGAAACACCTAAAATTTCCATAGTGAATCTGTCAGATTTTAAATTGCTGGAGCTGCGGAATCATGAATTTTTGCAGGAGATAGAGGTCTGAATAACATGTGAGTTTTTAATTGGTTTGGGTTAAAGTGGGGTCTTTTCCAGTTAGTTATGGGAGTCATCATCATTTTAAAACATGACTGTTGCGCTTTTATTCCCTCTTTCCACCTCATCCCTCATCTTTCCCACCATGTTGATTTTAACTTTGATTTAATAACTTTCCACTCGTTCTTGCCCTGACATTAGTTCATTCATCTTTGTCCCGTAGCAGGGTCATCTCCATCCCCAAAGCAACTCTCTATTCATTTTCAAAGTAGCTCTATGTCCATTTTTTAATTTGCAGGTGTCACAGCAGTGAGGAAGCTGATTAGTTTAAAGAGGATAGAAACCAAGAGGAAGGAACACAAGGGAGGTTATTTTTCTAGGTTTGAACCAATGGACCTGAAGTTGTTAAATGAATATCCCAATTTCGTTGAAGCTTTCAGAAACACAAGGTGTATGAGATTCAGCGAGAAATTGCATGGTTTCCATGTTCAGGTATCAAAGGAGTTTGCCACAAATTTCACTGGAACAACATCTAAAGTGGGAATGTTAAACTTTGTTGTCTCCCCAGGGACAATATCCCAAGCTACAGAGATGCTGAGATAAGGTGAAGAGTGGTTTAAGTCCACTAAATTCAAGCTACACAATTGTGATGAATTCATGAAAGATGAATATGTTGGAACTGACATAGCTATTGGGATTCCAAGAACATATTTGAAAGAAGACTATTCTAAGTTGCTAATGATCATTCATAAATACTTCACTTACGAAGGGAGGTTCCACATGGTGTACCAATACCACTTCAAGCTTCTACTGCATTTCATTGGTAAGCAAGCCATTGATCTTCCTTTTTACCTGTTTATGAGTTTGAGTAAGATGGAAGATAAGGTGCAGGCCAGGCCACAAAATAGTGATACATCTGTGTTTCATCATGGGATTATTAAGTTGTTAGTGTTGGAGGAATTAGGAAAGATAAACAGAGATTGGTCTTCTCTCCTCTTTCTTAATGGATATGAAGTTGATGTAGTGACTCCTAAGAAAACTCCTAAACCTAAGGACACTCACTCAATTCTGAATGAAAAGCCTAAAATAGAGGTAGAAAATCAAGAAACAAAGCCAATTAATTTTGAAGAAGAGCTAATGGAGGTTGATACAGAACCTGCACAAGAGGCACCAGTCCCACTGTCGACACCTACAAGCAAAAAACCAAAATTCAGTAGCGATAATAAACAAGAAAGGATGACAAGAAGTAAAACGAAGGGTCAGTCAAGTGAGAAAGGTAATTTGTAAGACATACTTCAAGCTATAGACATATAATAATCCCTAGTAGTCGAGGATATTGATGTTGGAGGTAGAAGAAAGCAAAAGAATGTTATCACTGCCAAAAAACTTGACTTCACTGGAGAAGATGCAGATTTTTTCTTTCAGCCAAGAAAAACGTTGACTAGATCACAACTGGCCAAAGATGCTATGTCTCATGCTACTGAGAAAGGAAAGCAGCCTTTGATACAAGAAGTCATTTATATTTCTCCAGTCGATGAAGTTATCACTGTGCAAATAAAAGGGAAGGAAAATATGGTTGAAAAATCAGAAATGGAGCTCATCAAACAAAAACTAAGAGAAGCAAGGGAAGAAATAGTTGAGTTAAAACTGGATGGAGAGAAAAACATGTCTGAAAAGATTGATTTTGATCAGATGATGGATAAATGGGACAGTGAACTTTCAAATTGTAAAGGATCCATGAATGATGCTAAATGAATGTTGAAATGAACTCAGCCCCTAAGGATTTTGGCTAAACACACCAGAAAGAGGAATATGCACTTGCAAGGTGAAATAATATCATCGAAGAATCAAGTAAAGGACCTCCAAGAGAAGATGGAAATGATACAGAAAGAATTGAAAAAGAGGGGCCTGAAAATTATAGTCATTAATGAGCCTAAAGACACTCAAGTTTCAAAAGACAAAGAAGGTTAGAATTACCAAGGTTTGAGGAGTGGGGTAAGTTTTTGTCAATTTTGAAGTTGTCATCTAGTAGTTTCTATTCATCAAAAGGTAAATTTTTTGAAGAAATTTCTCTTTCCTGCGTTTCTAACAGATTAGGTGTTTTCGTAGCCCCAACCAGGCTTGAAGCCCAAAAAGCGCTACGAAAATTATGAAGATGATTTTTTGATAAAAAATATGGTTTAAACTGGAAATTAAACTCTAGAAAAACTGTGTATTAGCTCTTTTAACCTATCAAATAGATCCATGATATAAAAGAGAGCTAATAGGTGGTGGAATCTGGTAAATTAAATTTGCTACCAAAAGTTGCTACGAAATTGCTTTGTTTTCCCCTGTTTTGGTAGCAAGATAAAATTTGGAGGAATTTTGGTTTGAAATGATGCATTAAAGGTTATTTGGTTACATCTGGAGATCAAATATGTCCAGGAGGACATTTTCACATAGGTTTGGTCTATGAAGCAGTCCAGGTCATCTTTAGCTTATTAGTTCATCATGGAGATATTTTATCATGTGTGATGGCAACAGCTCCTTAAAAGTAGTAAGATTTGTTACATGAAGACAATGAGGACATTTATGTTTTGGTTATGGTCAGTGTTATTAAAGCACATGATCCCTTTTGATGTAATTAGGTTTTCTTTCAGATAAAGGTGTAATAAATAGGTATTTGAGTTATGTTAGGACTCTAACTCCTAAAGTTAGTAGGTGTCAGTTTCTAATTCCAAGTTTCTAGTTTATGGTTAGACTAGGTAGCAGCAAAAGAACTTAATGATCTAGCCTTGTTGGCAGATTCTATGTAAGGGTTTGATGCCTATTAATATGTAGTATTTCGATGAATGAAGGGTTGGAGAATATTGTATGACACAGCTACTTTGTAAAAGTTCTGTAATATTCCCAAATGGGAAAAGTGGGAATATAGTGCATAAATATGGAAATAGTAGTGTAAATCAATGCATAAAAGTGAGAGAAAGTATGGAGCCTTCTTATTCATTATAACAACAGCAAACATGTATAACATATTAGGCCACAAATCATAAAACAAGATACAACAAGCCTCCAATAGGTAAATCCCTCAAGAAAGAGGTGATGCTACTATATCAAAATGTCATAAGACTACTGCAGAAGAGTCATAGTTGCACTGCTACAGAAAATGAATAAAAAATATATAGATGGTCGTTATATGCCTCAAAAGATATAATAAATGAAGATCTAGGTTTTATACAACCTCCAACAAGAAACCCAAGAGGGTTTTCAGAAATACACCAATATACAAGATATGAATCAAATACCTAAGGCTGAAGATTCACTGCAACAATAAAATTGGAAAGGTGTGGCTGATCTGATATGACAAATAATGTAGCCTCCTCCAATGGATCCACTAGGTGAAATGCTGATCCCTTCACTAGAAAACCTCCTCTCCAAATGGTGTACTGAAACCACCCCTGTAACTCCTCCCTAAAATAATGCATTCCAAGAGAGAAATTGCACTGTAGGGGGTAATGATAAAGTGGCCTGGTGCCAAATGCTGCAATAAGGCTCAAGGGATTTCCTCACTAGCCTCCCAATGGAAGGAAACCTTCCTCCACTGAAAAACATATCAGAAATCACCCAAATGTATTCTCCACTATTGCAACCTGCAACTCAGCACATCTCTCAACAGAAACTGCATTGTACCACAAGACTGAAGTTTTTTCTTGATTCCTGAATGTGGAATGTAGTGCAAACACTCTTCCTTAGAGGATCCTCAAGGATAGAGGTGGGATTCCCGCTCAGGAACACCCTGTGCTAAACAGTACTGCAATATTAGCTAAACAGCTAAAGAGAGCAACAACTCTAAACAAACCATAAATTTGAAATATAAAATACACAAACATAATAATGTATGTCTTCCATCCTCTTCCATATATAAGTGGTGAGCTCCCTCACCCTTGGCCCTACTCATTAAAGGAACTACTTCCATGCATGGAGTGTCCCTCCAAAATTGCGTTGTCCCATAATGAATGCCAGTCCTCCATGACGGCGTTGTTGATTTGGTCAAAGTTGACCCAGTCTATGTGCTCCAGCCCCTTTTCACACATAAGGGTGCTTTATCAAACCACTAAAGTGATATCCTTTCACATTAGTAGTGATGTTCTTCCTACTAAGGAGATTTATGGGTCTCCATACCCTCTTATTTAGCAAATTAAGAAGCAAAAGAAAAAATTAATATTCCAACTAGCTCATGGCTAATTGGGAATATTACAGTCCTCCCCTCCCAAATGTTGCTTGTCCTCAAGAAACTAAAAAGGTGAGTGTTGAAACTCTTCACCTCCTCCATTGGTGACACCTCCATGTGATAAGCTCTCCTCATAAGCCAAGTGTCTCCCAATCAATCCCTCTATGAAATTCTCCTCCCAAGTTCTCACGAGATGAAAATTACTCATCCCATAAGGAAGAAAAATTTCCAATGTAGAAATCATGGTTTTCCCAATGTTCTCCCTGAAACATATAGCATCAGAAACATGGAGAATATCTCTCCCAAAGGGCACATCCAATCCTTCCATCCTCCCTCCAATCATTCCCATCAAAAGAATAAGGACATTGTCAATATATGGGATCAAAACCAATGATATACAAACAACCATATGAAATAATGGATGTGGATCATAGTCCGACATGTGGAACCAGTGCCATATATCTCTTGACTACCTCAGATAGTGATATGGTAAGTGGTTTCCCCACCACTTACTTGCTGCCATAGTCTCCTCAAAATTTTTGAGAAGGTGAGTAATGTTTGGTGCCTTTGGTGCACACTCGGAATGATATGTCATCTCCCTATATCCTCCTAGGGAGTGGCCATGCTCAAGATTGTTTATGGCCCAAAGTTGGCCATGAAGTTTATAAGGAAGAATGCTCCCCTTTGGAGAAATGACCTACACATGTATGGTGAAGGAATGAAAATAATCATCAAATAAATCATTATGCATAAAAACATGATCCTTACCATAAACTTCCATCATACTAATGGAGTGGCTCATAGATAGATCCCCTCTCATTCCCATAGAGGAAAGAGGTGGTTGTGATAACTCCATCAAAGAGTTATGTATCTCCTCGATCTCCACATGATCCATGCATCTCCTCAAATGCTGAGATACTTCCTCTTCAAATCCTTCCCAAGTAAACCCCTCAATGATAGTATGGTATGATCTCATGGAATAAGTATGGCTGAAGAGAAAATATTCATGTGCTGCATGTAGTAACTTCTCCTTGAGCTTGGAAGCTCTAGATAAGAAGATCCTACCATGATAGTACATGACCTTATCTTGACTGAATACCCTCCCTCTAGTAGTTGTTCATCAAGTATCATGCTAGTAAAAATATCCTTGGAATAATCCACCAATGACTAGGATTTCTAGTATGGATCTATCCTCCAAAGTGATAGAGTTAATGATCTATCATATAAATCATATGTCATGTTGCTTCTCCCTTCTTTGACATCTCCCATGCCAAAGTCACATACTAGAATGCTACTATCCCCTCTCTGTTTCTCCTCCTGTAGCTGCTCATGCTCAAGTAAAGGTTGAAGCTTTTGGATGTTAATCTTCCATGGGAAGTTATCACCTATTCAAAATTTCTTGAGTTTTTCCAATGTATGCATGAGTGGCCACCATCCTTTACCATGTGTGGAATAATTCTCCCCAAGTGAGAACATCTTCTGAGCCTCCAAAGTCAAGGAATAGTCTCCTTGCACCATGATGGTGCCATCCTCAAACCCTGTAGCATCCTCGCTTAGCACAATATGTGGTGTGAGAGTGGGTAATGATGATAGTAGGAGAATTTCTCCCTCCTCCTTGAGTTTACCCAAGACTCTCTGCGTTGTACAATGACCTCCCAATGCTCCTACTCCTCCTGGATCTATGAGTGGTGCACCATGATGTGAGACATTCCTCACCAAATCTGGATGAGGTGGCCTCCCAGGTGGTTTGCCACAAAACAATAATGTCTCATGGGCCAAATTCATGTGCATAATAGATGGGACTGTTAGGTCCTTGCCTCCACTATGCAAATCCAACTCTATTTTCTGTGTCGAAGTTTCTTGATAATTGGGTACTACTCTCAATGATGCAAGAGTCCCTCCAATTGGAGAAATTTCCCCATTCTCACCTCCTAGTGGAAGTGGATCATCTCCTGCTATCCCAGCGTTTTTACCTCCTTCTGGTTCTTCTTCTTCATCCTCATCATCATCTGAAAAGACCTCTATATAGTGTGTCATTCTTGCTACACATCTATGTCCGGGTGCCCATGATTTTGGGCATGTGAAGCAAATATTCCTTCTCCTCAAGTCTCTTTGGACATCGTCACTAAGAGGTATTTTTTTTTGGCTCTCCTTTGAAAGAGGAGCCTTCTCATCTTTTCCCTTGGATGGAAAAGTGGGCTTTTTCTGAAATTTTGCCTTTTCTTTTGGCAAGGCATCTTATAGATCTCTAGCCCTTTCAATGGCATCTTGAAGGGTAGTGGGTTTGGTAGATTTAATCAACCCATGAAGAGGTTCAACTAGCCCATCAATAAACATATAGATCCTTCTTGCTGCAAATAAATCAGGAACCATAATAGAAAGCTTTAGAAATTTAGAAATATAAGTTTTTGGATTTCCTGATTTTTTGAGCTTTTCTAGCCCCATGAAAGGTTCCCCCGGGTCTCTTCGATCAAACCTCTCCACCAACCTCCTTTTGAACTCTGAATAACCAGTCACATTGGCATGACCCAATGTAGAAAGACCATGAAACCACCAATAAGGTTCTTCACCCTCAAGGTGCAACACTGCTATCTTGATAGCCTCCATCTCTGATACTTGGTTCAGTTGGAAGTAGATGTCTAGCTTCTCTACCCATGATTTGGCAGTGCATTTTGATGGCCCATCAAAGTTGGGTAAGAAAATCTACCCATAGTTTGGTGTAGATCATGATTCTGAATGAATCCTCCACCTCTATGGTGATGCTGGGGTCTCCTATTGTCCTTGATCTGAAAAAATGCTTGAAAAATAAAATGATCCTTGAATCTCTAAGATTGAGACTCATACGCCATGAAATAGTCTTCAAGAGTTTCTTATTCTTCAAACCCTCCATTTCTCACTACTAAGAATGTAGGCATTATAGAGCATTGGGAAACCTACTACTGCTTCACTGGTTGATTACTCCAGTGATGAGAAATGTCAGAGCCTTCACCATGTAGAAACCATTTAGGGGATTCCTTGTGTCTATCCATCCTCATCTCCTTTATTTCTCTAGCAATGTCTTGCATAGTTCTAAGAATAAGCTTTTTAGACTCCTTCTCCTCATCTCCTTCTGATAAAGGGGTTTTACCCTTGTTTTCCTTATCATCTGTATAATCATACTTCCAGTTTCTTCTTCTGAGATACCTCTTCTCTCTATCTATGAGAGGATCTCCTTATTTTGATGACATATTGGCTTAAGATGCACAAGCTGAGCCAAGATTATGCTTTGATACCACTGTAATATTCCCAAATGGGAAAAGCATGAATATAGTGCAAAAATATGGAAATAGCAGTGTATATCAATGCATAAATGTGAGAGACCAGTATGGAGACTTATTATTCATTATAAAAATAGAAAACATGTATAATATATTGGGCCACAAATTATAAAACAAGATACAATAAGCCTCCAATAGATAAATCCCTCAAGAAAGAGGTGTTGTTGCTATATCAAAATGTCGAAAGACTGCTACAACATAGTCATAGGTGCACTACTACAAAAAATTAATAAAAAAAATATAGATGGCTATTATATGCCTCAAAAGATACAATAAATGAAGATCTAGGCTCTATACAGCCTCCAACAAGAAACCCAAGAGGGTTTTCAGAAATACACCAATACACAAGATATGAATCAAAGCCCTAGGGATGAAGATTCACTGCAACAATAAAACTAGAAAGGTGTGGTTGATCTGATATGAAAAATAATGTAGCCTCCTCCAATGGATTCACTAGGTGAAAGGTTGATCCCTTCACTAGAAAACCTCCTCTCCAAATGGTGTACTTAAGCCACCCCTACAACTCCTCCCTAAAATAACGTAGTCCAAGAAAGAAACTGCACTATAGGGGAAAATGATAAAGTGGTCTGGTGACAAATGCTACAATAAGGATCAAGGGCCTTCCTCACTCACCTACAAATGGAAGGAAACCTTTCTCCACTGAAAAACAGATCAAAAATCACCCAAATGTATTCTCCACTACTGCAACCTGCAACTCAGCACATATCTCAATAGAAACTGTGTTGTACCACAAGACTGAAGCTTTGGCCTAATGCCTAAATGTGGAATGTAGTGCAAATACTCTTCCTTAGAGGCTCGTGAAGGATAGAGGTGGGATTCCCGCTCGGGAACACCCTGTGCTAAACAACACTACAATCTTAGCTAAATAGCTGAAGAGAACAACAAGTCTAAACAGACCATAAATATGAAATATCAAATACATAAACATAATAATCTATGGTTTCCATCCTATTCCTTATATAAGTGGTGAGCTCCCTCACACTTGGCCCCACTCATTAAAGGCACTACTTCCATGCATGGAGTCTTCCTCCAAAACTGTGTTGTCCCATAATGAATGTGACTCCTCCATGACAGCGTTGTTGATTTGGTCAAAGTTGACCCAGTCTATGTGCTCCAGCCCTTTTTCACACATAAGAGTGCTTTATAAAACCACTAAAGTCATCTCATTTCACATTAGCAGTGATTTTATTCCTACTAGGGATATTTATGGGTCTCCATACCCTCTTATTGAGCAAATTAAGAAGAAAAAGAAAAAATCAATATTCCAACTAGCTCATGGCTAATTGGGAATATTACAAGTTCTCATTTTGAGTAATACATAGTGGATATTTTTCCTTCTTCACCTAAGATTCGAATGAAGTTTCAATGAGTTTATGTCTTATATCTTTTCATGTTTTATATCTGCAGTATGTTTATGTCTAATTACTCGAAATTCATAGAAACCAAGCCCTGACTTCCTTTAGATGTTGAACTATTGTTTTCTCCTATGTTGTGTATGTGTGCTATTTTTTCATTGAAACTTTCACTTGCCTCAGTTTCCACAAGAAGGGTTATTTTCATTGAGTTTCCTGATTTTGACTCCATTAGCCCAATGCTAGCAATTTATATTTTCAACCTTCAAATAATCACAATCAAGTCACTGTAATAGAGTTAGCCATCTAATAGAGTTTTCATTGAACAATCACAACTTACCTTGAGAGAGCCCTCTCAGACTGAAGAGGCTAATCTTCAGTTAAAACTTGGTTGAAATAGTTACTCTAAGTTGTCTGGTGGAGAATCCCATTAGTACCAATTTAGAGATAACATTTTAGTGCGTCTGTCGGGACTCTGAAGACAAATTTCCTGAAGTTTGTGCTCAAACAGTGAAGCTGAAATCTTGTAGGTAGCAGGAGCTCAGAACTTTTCGAGGCTGCAGAAACTACCTTGGTGACTCCACTACAAATTTTCATGCTTAAAGGTGGCTTCGAGAAAAATACATACAAGGAGAAATCTAGATCCTAACCCACCTACCATTGTGGATAATCTAGAGAGGATTCTCATAGGCATTGGAAGCAACTATTCAAAATCAGGTATTCCATCACATTCAAGAGCTTTTTCCTCTGAAATTATTCGAAGTACTGAAGATATAAAATTTGATGATAAAATTGAAGAAGTTTTTCTTAGGCCTAAAAGTGAAAATGAATTGACTGATATAATTCTAGACCTACAAAGACTAGGCATTGACACATCATCCCTAGTATCTAAGGAATAAAAAGAAGGATTATGGAAAATAGCCACATCAGAACTGTTGTTAGAGAGGGAGTCTTTTGAAAGCTTAAAGTAATTAGAGCAATTTGAATTATTGTTGAAAATAAAATTTGGCATGCCTTTACCTGAATGGATTTCATTTATATCTAGATTGCAAAGACCAGCTACACCACCTCCTTATAGCTCATTTTCTCCTATTGTTCCAAAGAATCAGAAATCAATCTCATATGTTGTCCCTCCCCATACCTCAGTTCCTGTCATTATGGCTAGAAGTTTTCCTCCACCTCCTCCTATTGTACCTGCAAGATATGCTCCACTTTTCCTCCCCGCTGTTATTCATGACCTCCCAGATAAATACTCAACTAGAATCAAAACCTTTGGGAGTGAAGAGGAAATAACAACTGACGAACATGGAGATCAATTCAATGATTTCATTGATAGAGAGGAGGTAGAACATGAAGATGTTAAAATGATATTATTTTCTCAGAGCTTTACTGGTGAAGTAAGAAAGTGGTTTAAAGCCCTAGCTCCTGCAAGCTTTCAAAATTGGAACCAACTAGAAGATATTTTTTTGAACAAATGGGGGAGTAGGGTAAATCCAGTGCAAGCCCTGACTAAATACAATAATTTGAAAAGAGCCTTATATGAATCTGTCCAAGACTTCTCTAAGAGGTTTAAAGAATTCTATAACTCCATACCTTATCATCTTAAACCTACTCCAGGAGATGCTCAATTACATTATGCTGAGGCATTTGATTATGATTTTTCTATTCTGCTTAGGGAAAGAGAGACTTCTTCTCTATCAGAAATGTAGAATGATGCAGTAAAGGTAGAAGTAAACATGATAGCTGCAAAGAGGTCTAATATGGGCAAATCAAAATTGAAGGAAGAAGATAAACCTTCATCCTTAGATGCTAAGTTTGATTCTATGTTGAAAACTATGGAGAAACTCATGGATAGACTTGCTCTTGGAGCCACTCCCTTACCTCCTGCACAACATGATCCACAAATCAAAAACCCATAGTTTAGGAGGCCTCAAAATTAGTAAATACAAAGAGAAAACAGAAATCAGCCTGACCCACAATTAAGGCCTCCCTTTCAACAAATGAAGAAGAAACTCAGCCTGAGTTTCAAGAGGACATTATCCATTGTTTATATGAATATATGTCTAGGATGTTTCTGACCAAAGAAGAGCATGATGAGTTTGGTCGTGACTTGTTAAAATATGAAGGGCAATATAATTACCTTAAGGGTTATCAACATGCTATATTTTAAATGCAAAAGTAGTACGATCTAAGAAACAAAAATGTTCCCATCACCATAAATAAAACTTAGCCAAAGAAGGATTCTCCTAAAGCAGTTGAGCTACTGAAGGACCCATCACTTCCACCTCATTCCAAAGAAGTTGAAAAATTCACTTCTATTTTCAGTTTAGAGAATGAGATATCTAAAATTAAAATTCTTGTCCCTTTTGGAGAAATTATCAAGGTAAATGAGTATAGAGGAAAATTTGTAAAGATGTTGAATTCTCAACCAGGACCTTCAGAAATCCCTAATCTACAAGAAGACCATCCTATCATTTTTCTAGGACCAAGGGTGGAAGATGAGCAAAATGAAGAAGTCCCTCCCTTCTATGTCAGACTTAATATCCATGATATGACTTTACATAATGCAATGTTAGATTCAAAGGCTTCCCATAGCCTCATGCCTAAGGTGATTATGGAAAGGATGGGTTTTGTAATATTCCCAAATTTCCACATCATATTTGGAATATTAGAGTCCTTTATTTTCTTAATGAATTAAGTAAATAAAAGGGTGGAGGGACCCACAATCCTAAATATGAATAAAAATCCACTTTTGTGTGTGTGAATGTGGATTAATTAAGCCTAGATATACATAAGAAGGTAGTTGAGCAACTAGTAATGTGAATGAAATTGGAGAACCTATCTCATTAATGAGATAGATCATGGAGGTTGACACAGTCAACTAAGATCTTGAAGGGATCAAACAGAAGGATGATTTAGTCAACTAAGATCTTGAAGATGTCAAAGATCATGGGACATTCATGATAAAGTGATGGAGGACGTTGTGCAAACAAGGCACACTTGATGGAAGGTGTACATTGAACCTAGACATGATGGTTGATTTGGTCAAACAGCGCAGTCCAACTTGGAGGATCTTGTCCACATGTGATAGCACAGTCTAGATGAGGGCCAAGGCTTGGGAAGGCTCAAATTTTATATAAATAAGATGAAGGCAAAAATGAGGACACATTGATTATTTTTGATGTAAATATCTTTTCAGTTCTGGAATTGTCATGTGAAATTCCATTGCTTTCTCGGGTTGTTTAGCAGAGATTGCAAGTGCTGTTTAGCACAAGGTGTTCCTAGTCAGGAATCCCACCTCTTTCTTAGAGCAGCTCTAGAAATAGTCTTGTACTTCATTCTACATCAGGCTTTAAGTGCCACATCTCTTTTTCCTACTTTCTGCAGAACATTCATATTCAAAAATTGCAGATTTCTGAAGATCAGTTTGGAAGGAGGAAGTTTTCTTCAGTACTTCAGCTGGAGAACTGGTGAGGGTTTATTCCTATCACCTTGGGCTTAAATATCAGCTTCCCAAAGCTTCATTGTAGATCTGGCATCAGGCCAAAATTTATCGACCTCCTAGCAGCAGTGCTTCCTTCAGGAATTATGCTGTCTAAATTGAAGATCAAAAAGGAGGAAGGAAGTTACTAGCATTTCAGCTAGTAATCCTGTGAGGGATCATCCCCTCACATTGCCATCAGTCTCACCATTAGCCTGGAATTTATTGCATCATTTTTCAGCAGGCTGAAGGCCTCTCTTTCTTTCACAGTGCATTTTTTATTGGCAGTTGTGTTGCAGCAGCTGCAATCATCATTGGAGGTTTGAGAAGCTAGATCTAGAGCTTCTAGATCATAGATCTGAAGAAGGGATCATCCCTTCAAGAATAGATATGATCTGATAACATATTTCAGCCATATATTTTTCATATCTAGCTTCAGAGCTGTATTTTCCAGCACATCAAGGATAAAATCCTAGGGAGGTGATTTTCCAAAGTTGTAGATATGGAAAATCCTTTATGGGTTATGTTGGGAATCCATCACATTGGCCAGATCTTGAATCTTGGCATCATCTGAGCTCTAGATTTGAGTAGATATGCATTTTCCTTTTCAGCCTGTAGTTATATGTTCATATTCTGCTGAAGGGACAGCGCAGTATTTTCTTCAGTGCCTCTCCAGTTTCGCTGTACCTATTGCAGCATGTTTTCTAAGTGATTCTAGACCAACATTTTGGCTAGATCTACTCACATTTTGTACATTTTGTAATTGATTCTTCTCCAATATAATTAAATGGCTTAGCTTCTCTATAAATTCTGATTTTGTCTCAAGCTTTATTGTTTATCTTGCTGTAGTTATTATATTGTGTTTAAGTATTACTACATTCTCCCTTTTGGGATATTACTGTGGTATCAGAGCATGATCTTTGGCTCAGCTTATGGACACTTCATCTTTTTCATCTAAAGAAGAATCATATAGATGAGATATATCATGGAGGAAGAAAATTATGCCATTCATTTGGAGAGATCTATGCAAGATCTCTCCAAGGAGGTCTATCAAATGAAAGAGAAAGGCATAAAAAAGGTCCAAGAAGAAGATGTGATGAGGAAGGTCCCAGCACTTCCTATCAACAAATAAGAAAACTAGAGAATCCTAGATCTCCTCATAGATCCACTATGCCCACTTTCTTTGAAGAAGGTGAAGGGTGTAGAAATGAAGGAAGGAATGAAACTGAGACTCATGAGACTCTCAGTCTATATCTTGAAGAGTACAAAGCATAGTCTAGAGCATTCAAGGAGAAGCTAATTCTCCAAAAATTCTTCAAAATCAAAGAAGAAAGAGGATCCTAACGCAGCCATAGAAGAAAAAGGCATAATAGATTCTATTTTCCTACATTTGATGGATCTTCCTCAAGCACTGTAAAGGCTTGGAGGAGATAGTTAGATACATTTTTTAGACTACATCCTGTAGCTGAAGAAGAGGCTATTCAAATTGCAACACTTCATCTCTTAGATGAAGCCAATGATTGGTGGTTTGGTCACATGGATCATGAAAAGGTGACTAAATATTTAGATTTCTTTCTTGAGTTGAGGAAGGAATTTTATGGGACAAAACTAGAGATGTGCCACAAAGTGACATTTCCTAAGGAGGAGGATGTCAATCTTGTCACTCTAGACAAGAAGTCACTACATTCACCACCAGCTGCAGAAGTACTTGCATTCGGAGAAGAGACTCTTGCATATTTTCAAGATGGTCTTGAGCTCTTAACATATAGAGTCCCATGCATGATTCAGGAGATGCATGAGGGAAAGGAGGAGAATTCCAGCGCTGGTACACTTGGAGAAGAGTAACCACCACTCTTACCAGCAGTTGGAGGCACTATTGTCCCGGTTGGAGGAACTCTTGTGTTCTGTCAAGAGGTTCCCACATATCAGTTGATCTAAGGTATGCATACACATTCATCACCTATTGTTTTAGTATATCTTATTGAAACTTATGGGGACATGCCATCAGGGCCAATGCATGACCAAGGGTTAGATTCAAATGCTGATTTAAAGCAGCATACTATCACAGCGCAAAGGACCCTTGATCTAATCAAGGAGGAGATGAAAATCTATCCCAGATTTCCATGGATGGACTACATTCAACCTCTTGAGTTGAAGTGTAGAGTTTTAGAATAAAGGATGAGCATAATCCTTTGTACAATAACTGGTTATGAGATCATTATTGTACCTTTCTAAGACATTTTATGTATTACCTTGCAGATCTACAGCGCTGTCACTTAGAAGCAGTGATAATGATGAGGCCCCATTATTCTTGGAGCATTCTAAAGGTAGCTTCACTCATGAAGCAATGGAGGTAAAGATGATAAATGGTAGACATCTAGATATGAGAAAAAATTTCTCCTTTCTTGATGACACTTTATCAATGAGCACCTCACAGCTGAAAGAGAGACTTCTACCTACAGCAGATCTAGGACCTCATTGGTTTTGGAAGGCCATGGATGAGAAGAAGATCTCATTAAGAGATCTCATTGGAGGTTCACTTCAACATTTCATGAAGTGCAAATTTCTTCATCAGTTTGGGGAAGATGGTATTCTACAAAGGGAGGATACCATGATTATGCAGCGCATCACTCATCTTCCATGTTGGGGTGAGTGGGTGAGAAAGATAAGAAAGGGGTTGCATGACCACTTGCAGATTTATATGGGCTAGCAAGCTTGGTTACGATGGTTGTCCTTGGGATATTCTTGTCACCACCCAAAGGCTCCTATTTCTTTTATCCATGCCTTGAGGAACACTTATGAAATGAAAAAGGAGGAATGGCTTCATTGGCTGCTCTTGGGTGAGTATGGCTACCACCCAATAGCTCATATTTTTCTTATTCATGCCTTATGTATCAATGATAGAATGCAGCAAAAGAAGGCATGTTCATTTTGATTTCACTTGAGAGATATTGGCCACCACATGACATCTCCTATGTCTATGTGTATTGTATTGGGTAAAGCTTGGAATGATGCTTTCATGATGTGAATTTATGATGTTTCTTTGTATTGGGCTGATGTGACATTCCATATGTCCATTAGTATGTTTTTGCTTCATGATGCACATGAGGAGGAGAGAAATAAGAAATATCTCTTGTTGCTTTGGTTTCTTTTGGGGGAGTTTGGCTTGTCCATCTTACATGGAGGAGATGGAGGATGGTAGCAAAGGGCCTTACTCCAGTGGTTACAATTAGGAGAATATGGTTTGACATATTTGTCTACCCCTATAGCTCCTTTCCTTCTTATTTTGCATAACATTGGAATGATGCTTGGATCCAACAAGGCCAACAGGCCTAAGTATGAGAGCATATCAATGCTCAATCAAATTCATAAAACATGGGATGGAGAGATGTATTGTTTGATGGAGATTTTCCTTTGTGAAGAGAACCACCTTATTTTATGCACCTCATGTATTGATGATGATGTTGGACATCATATGGTTGTCACTTGGTATTTCATGATGGAAGGAGGACATTTAACCATACAGTTAGAGGTCATTCTTTATGTTTTTAAAAGACAACTTTGGAACCAAACATGTACAACCCATTGCAGCAAATGGAGGAAGCCTTCCTTATGTGGATGCCATTTGGAGGGGAATAAATGGCTTTGCATCTACTTTTGGAGTTGCTTGAGGACAAGAAACATTTTGTCCGGGGGGGGACTGTAATATTCCCAAATTTCCACATCATATTTGGAATATTAGAGTCCTTGATTTTCTTAATGAATTAAGTAAATAAAAGGGTGGAGGGACCCACAATCCTCAATATGAATAAACATCCACTTTTTTGTGTGTGAATGTGGATTAATTAAGCCTAGATCTACATAATAAGTTAGTTGAGAAACTAGTAATGTGAATGAAATTGGAGAACCTGTCTAATTAATGAGATAGATCATGGAGGTTGACATAGTCAGCTAAGATCTTGAAGGGATCAAAAAGAAGGATGATTTAGTCAGCTAAGATCTTGAAGATGTCAAAGATCATGGGACATTCATGATAAAGTGATGGAGGACGTTGTGCAAACAAGGCACACTTGATGGAAGGTGTACATTGCACCTAGACATGATGGTTGATTTGATCAAACAGTGCAGTCCAACTTGGAGGATCTTGTCCACATGTGATAGCACAATATAGATAAGGGCCAAGGCTTGGGAAGGATCAAATGTTATATAAAGAAGATGAAGGGAAGGATGAGGGCATGCTGATTATTCTTGATGTAAAGATCGTTTCAGATATGGAATTGTCATGTGACATTCCATTGCTTTCTCGGGCTGTTTAGCAGAGATTGCAAGTGTTGTTTAGCACAGGGTGTTCCTGGTCGGGAATCCCACCTCTTTCTTAGAGAAGCTCTAGAAAGAGTCTTGTACTTCATTCTACATTAGGCTTTAAGTGCCACATCCCTTTTTCCTACTTTCTGCAGAACATTCATATTCAGAAATTGCAGATTTCTGAAGATTAGTTTGGAAGGAGGAAATTTTCTTCAGTACTTTAGCTAGAGAAATGGTGAGGGTTTATTCCTATCACCTTGGGCTTAAATATCAGCTTCCCAGAGCTTCATTGCAGATCTGGTATCGAGACAAAATTTATTGACCTCCTAGTAGCAGTACTTCCTTCAGGAATTATGTTGTCTAAATTGCAAGTCGAAAAGGAGGAAGGAAGTTACTAGCATTTCAGTTATTAATCCTATGAGGGATCATCCCCTCAAATTTCCATCAGTCTCACCATTAGCCTGGAATTTATTGCAGCATTTTTTAGCAGGAAGAAGGCCTCTCTTTCCCTCATAGCACAGTTTCTATTGGCAGTTGTGTTGCAACAACTGCAATCATCATTGGAGGATTGAGAAGCTAGATCTAGAGCTTCTAGCTCATATATATGAAGAAGCGATCAGCCATTCAAGCATAGATCTGATATGATAACATATTTCTGCCATCTATTTGTCAGATCTAGCTTCATATATGTATTTCCCAGCAGATCAAGGATCAAATCCTAGGGAGGTGATTTTCCAAAGTTGTAGATCTGGAAAATCCTTTCTGGGTTATCTTGGGAATCCATCACATTGGCCAGATCTTGAATCTTGGCATCATATGAGCTCTAGATTTGAGTAGATATGCATTTTAATTTTCAACCTACAGTTATATGTTCATATTATGCTGAAGGGAAAGCACAATATTTGCTTCAGTGCCTCTCCAGTTACGTTGTACCTATTGCAGCATGTTTTCTGAGTGATTCTAGACCAACTTTTTGGCTAGATCTACTCACATTTTGTACATTGTGTAACTGATTCTTCTCCAATATAATAAAATGGCTCATCTTCTCTATAAATTATGATGTTGTCTCAATATTTATTGTTTATCTTGCTTCAGTTCTTATATTGTGTTTAAGTATTACTGCATTCTCCCTTTTGGGATTCTATAGATTTGGAGATCACTATGCCTTACAAAGATCTGTTTTGTTTAGTTCAATGGATAGGTCTGATCAAAAATGTTGTTTTTGGCTTGTTACAAGTGTCTGCTAAGACAATGGTGATGGACCTAGTGGTGGCTGATATCCCTCCCAAGTTTTTCATGCTCTTATCAAGATCTTGGGTAGAGAAAATCAAAGGTACTATGCAAATGGATATGACATATGCCACCATTCCTGTTTTTGGTGAGAAAATAATATTGTATAGGGAGAGTAGGATGGCCTACATGGTAAGAAACAAATATAAGCCTCAAAATTTTCCAATTTATGTTGTTGAAACAAAATTAGGATCAACAATTCTATTCAATGAGCTAACTAATGAAGCCGAAATTGAACGGAAAACAGAAAATCAACAAGCTGAAAATCAAGGAATTGTTGAAGAAAAAAAGAGGGCGGGTGGCTTCTACACTTTGTTGGATCTGCTGAAAGAGAGGGGGCCGAAGTAGGCATATGGATTACTACTCCTGATGATGAAAGTAAGTTTTATTCCTTTAAACTTAACTTTGATTGTACCAATAATATGGCTGAATATGAATCTATGTTTTTGGGTTTGGAAATTTTGAAGAAATTGGGTGCCAAGAAGATATCAGTGTGTGGTGATTCAGAGTTAGTAATCAAACAAGTTGAGGGACTATACCAAACCTAGTATGTAAGGATGAGGAATTATAGAAATATGATTATGGAAATGCTTGAAAATTTTCAAGAATATGCTTTTATTGTGAAAACTAGAGACCAAAATTCAGTGGTTGATTATCTAGTTGTCTCTGCAAGTTTGTTTGTCATTCCTACACATTCTATTAAGAAGTATGAAGTTGAAGTCTAGCATAGGCCTGCAATCCCTGATAATATCATTCATTGGAAAGTGTTTGAAGATGACCATCAAGTCCAAAATTTCATAGAGTTAAAGGATGAGTTTGAAAACAAACAAGTGGATCAGCAAAATATGTTTGTTGAAACCAAGGTCAATTCTGAAGTCTTGCAGCTAAAAAACAATTGTATACCAAAGGTTCTTATTCCACTCGATTTTTTTTTATTATCAAAATGATGTTTTTAAATCTCCTAGAATGTAGGATGATGATGAGGAGGTAGAAACTTGTAATCTTGGTACAACAACAATGCCTAAAATGGTAAAGCTTTCTAAGTTTCTTTCTATGGAGATGAGGCATAAATATGTCAAGATGATGAAGAAATACATTGATGTTTTTGCATGGAGCTATGATGATTTGAAAAGGTATGATCCCAATATTATAAAACATACTATTCCTATCAAAGAGAATGAGAAACCTTTCAAACATAAATTGAGAAGGATATTAAGAAACTTTTTGATGCAAAGATCATTGTTCCTATAAGATTTTCAAAGTGGCTTGCTAATCTGGTACCCGTCAGAAAGAAGAGTGCCAAGATCAGAATCTGTATTGACTTTAGAAATATGAACAAAGCTTCCTTGAAGGACAACTACCCTTTTCCCAAGATGGATCTGATTTTGCAGAATATTTTTGGCTCTCAAAGGATGTTGATGCTGGATGGATTTTTAGGTTATAATCAAATATTGGTACATCCGGAAGATCAGGAGAAGACTGCTTTTACCACACCATGGGGGACATTCTTATACACCAAGATGCCTTTTGGTTTGATGAATGTAGGAGATACCTTTCAAAGTGCAATGTACATTTCCTTTGTTGAGGAGAAAGAGAAATCAGTTGTGGTCTACTTGGATGACATAACTGTGTTTTCAAGAAGAGAGGAGGATCATTTGAAACATTTGGAGAAAATTCTGCAAAAATGTAGAAGATTTGGTATCTCTCTTAACCCCACTAAAATCACTTTTTCTCTAACCTCTGGAAAATTTCTTGGGCATATCATATTAAAGGATGGGATAAATGTTGATCCTAATAGAGTTAATGCAATTCAAAAGATAGACCTACCAAGGAACAAGAAGGAAATTCATCCTTTCTTGGAAAAGTAAACTTCGTTAGCAGGTTCATCCCGAACTTTGCTGAAATTGTCAAAGACATTACCAAGATGTTAAAAAAGGGAGATGATATTAAGTTTAATGTTGAAGCCAATAAATCATTTTAAGATATAAATAAATCCCTCACTCAAGCCCCAATGCTTATTAGTCTAAATTTTTCAAGAGAATTTGTGGTTTTCACATTTTCCTTTGAAAATACCATTGCTGGAGTTTTATTGCAGAAAGGACAACAAGGTATGAAACAACCTATTTAATTTTTTAGCAGAAATCTTGCCAACTCAAAGCTGAAGTATAATATTTTGGAAAAACAGGAATATGCTTTGATCAAAGCTCTTAAATACTTCAGAATTTATATTTTACACTCTCATGTCATTTCATTTGTACCTAACATTGTGGTTAAAGACATTTTGACACAATCTGATCCTGACGACAAAAGAGGGAAATGGATAGCTACTTTGTTGGAGTATGACATAGAAATCAAGCCTACAAAGTTGGTGAAAGGACAAGGGTTATCAAAACTAATGGCACAATCCAACTTTGAATATCTTGACATGAATTTCATTGCAGAAATTTTAGAGCCATCAAAAGAAGATGAAGAGTTGATACCTATTGAAGAGAAGTTCATTTTATCTGAATGGTACAAAGATATAATTTTTGTCTTACATCATCACAAATATCCTCCAAAGTTGACCAAATCCAAAGAAAGGTTTGTAAAGATGAAATCATTAAGATACTGCATTGTAAATAAGAATTTGTATTGGAAACATATCGATGGAATCCTTTTAAATTGTTTGCTGGAAGAGGAAGTTGAAAAGGTCATTGAGGAGCTTCACAAAGGATATTGTGGAGGACACCACTACTAGAAACCTTCAGCAAACAAAATAATCAAAGCAGGTTACTATTGGCCCACCATGTTCAAGGATGTCTTGAAGAAGATCGTTGCTTTCCATGAGTGTCAAATTTTTGATGGTAAGAAAAAGCTAATTCCTTTACCATTAATGCCAATATATGTTGAGGTAACTTTCCAACAATGGGAGTTGGATTTTATTGGTGAAATAGACCCAGCATCTTCAGGGAAGCATCGCTAGATCTTGGCAGCCATAGATTATTTCACTAAATGGATCGAAGCAATCCCAATAAGGCATGCCACTGATTTAGTCATCATTCAGTTCTTGGAGAACACCATTTTGTCCAGGTTTGGTTGTCCTATGAAGATTATTACTAACAATGCACAAGCTTTTAAATCCAATAAATTAATTATCTTTTTTCATCAATATCATATAACACTTGGACATTCAACATCCTATTACCCTCAAGGTAATGCCCTTGCAAAATCATCTAATAAAAGTATTGTGAGAATTATCAAAAATGTGTTGTAGGAGAACAAGAGGTCATGGCATCTGAAATTGAAATATGCTCTCTGTGCTGATAGGGTCTGTACAAAGAGATCCATTGGTACATCACCTTATTAATTAGTGTATGGAGATGAAGTTATTTTTCCCACATCCTTGGGAGTTCCGGTAATGAAGTTGCTGCAAGGACTTGAAGAGGAACCCAATGCCATTCAGAGAAGGATAAACCAGCTCATAGCTTTGCAAGAAAAAATAGAGGAGGTATACAACAACCATAATCAAACACAAAACAGAGTGAAGAAGACATTTGAAAGAAAGGTTAAAGATGATAATTTCTAGCCTCAAGATGTAGTTTTGAAGTGGGAAGCCATAATTGAGGAAAAGGGAAAGAATGGGAAGTTTGAAAACATCTGGAAGGGACCATTTGTGGTAGCTGCATATCATGGCAACAATACTTATCTGCTTCAGGAAATGAATGGACCACCTTATGCCAGAGAACCTGTCAATTCCAAGTTTCTAAAGCACTACTCCTCCTAAATTTTTACTGAATATTCACTCCATTGTATATATTTCGTTTTCTGTTATGATGTTTTGCTAATAAATACATGCTAATCATCAAGCTTGAGCCCGAGGAGAAGGCCATAAGAGTTTGAAGAAATATTTGTGAATTTTAGAAGTTTTATTTTTAACAAGGATGGCAATGGAACTACATGTTCTTTGTTGTGCCATAGGGGCACACCATCCCCAGTGGAGACACTGCTATCACTCTCAAAATTTTGCAAGGTGACTTAATTAAGGTCTTCCTATTTTTTGTGCTATGTCAATTTTTTATCATGAATTTGATAAAGGGGGTTGGAAATCATTTCTATCCTAAGGCCAAAAATAATCTTAAACCATGTCTTGTCATTTATTTATCATTCCATATCATCTCAAGGTTCATTTTAAATTTTACTGGAAACCTGTCTGTATTTACCAGATTTCGTAGTGCACATAGATATGAAATGACAATTTGCGCTATGGAAACACCTAAACTTTCCGTAGCAAATCCATCAGATTTTAAACTACTGGCATTGCAGAATCATGAATTTTTGTGGGAGACAGAGGTCTGAATGACATGTCAATTTTTCATTGGTTTGGGTTAAAGTGGGGTCTTTTCCAATTAGTTATGAGAGTCATCACCATTTTAAAACATGACTGTTGTGTTTTTATTCCCGCTTTCCACCTCATCCCTCATATTTCCCACCGTGAGATTTTTAACTTTGATTTAATAACTTTCCACTCATTCCTGCCCTGTCATTATTCCATTCATCTCTATCTCACAATAGCTTCATCTCCATCCCCAAAGCAGCTCTCTTTCGATTTTCAAAGTAGCTCTTTATCCATTTTTTAATTTGCAAGTGTCATAGCAGTGAAGAATTTGAGCAGTATAAAGAGGATAGAAACCAATAGGAAGGAACACAAGGGAGGTTATTGTCGAAGGTTTGAACGAATGGACCTAAAGCTATTGAATGAAGAGCCCAATTTTGCTGAAGCTTTTAGAAACGCAGGGTGTATGAGATTCTGCCAAAAATTGCAATTTCCTTCAGTTAATAAAGAGGATTTTAAATTTTATATATATCTAAGTGAGTTTTAAACTTTATGTCTCTGGGTTGTCTCTAAATAAAGATCAATACCAAAGTGGTAGTGGTTTGAAGTCATAAATTCAAGCCACAATGCCAAACTGAATTCATGAGGATATGAATGTCTTGAAACCGTCATGTCCTAAGGTCTAAGAACTACAAAGAAAAGGGAAATGTTCTGAGATGTTCAACGTCCATTCAAAATACTTCATGGCAAGGAGGTTCATATGGCATAATACCACAACAAACGCTACCGTTCCACACACTGCAGTAAATACGGCCTTCACTTCAACACTATTTAGGAGTTTGAGTAAGATGGTAGATAAGGTGCAGGCCATTACAAAACATTGATACATCTGTGTTTCATCATTGTCTTATTAAGTTGTTAGTGCTGGAAAAATTAGGAAAGACAAACAGAGATTGGTCTTGTTTCCTCTTTCTTAATGGATATGAAGTTGATATAGTGGCTCCTAAGAAAACTCATAAACCTAAGGACACTCACTCAATTCAGAATTAACAACTTGAAACAGAGGTATAAAATCAAGAAACAAAGCCAATGAATGTTGAAGAAGAGCCAATGGAGATTGATACAAAACCTTCACAAGAGGCACTAGTCCCACTGTCAACACCTGCAAGCAAAAAACCAAAATTTTGTAGCAAGAATAAACAAGAAAGCATGAAAAGAAGTAAAATGAAGGAAAAATCAAGTGAGAAAGGTAATTTTGAAGCCATACTTCAAGCTATAGACATAGAACAATCTCTAGTAGTCCAGGTTGTTGATGTTGGAGGGAGTAGAAAGCAAAAGAAGGTTATCACTGCCAAAAAGCTTGACTTCACTGGAAAAGATGTAGAGTTTGTCTTTTAGATAAGAAAACCATGGACTAGATCATAGCTGGCCAAATATGTTATGCCTCATGCCACTGATAAAGGAAAGCAGCCTCTGATACAAAAATTCATTGATATTTCTCCAATCAAGGAAGTTATCACTGTGCAAATAAAAGGGAAGGAAAATATGGTTGAAAAATCAGAAATGGAGCTCCTCAAAGGACAACTAAGAGAAGCAAGGGAAGAAATAATTAAGTTAAAATTGGATGCAGAGAAACACAGGTCTGAAAATATTGAGTTTGATCAGATGATGGAGAAACGGGACAATTAACTTTCAAATTGTAAAGGATCCATGAATGATGCTAAAAGACCGTTGAAATGAACTCAGCCCCTAAGGCTTTTGGCTAAACACACCAAAAAGAGGAATATGCACTTGCAAGCTGAAAGGAGATCATTGAAGAACCAAGTAAAGGGCCTCTAAGAGCAAATGGAAATGATATAGGAATAATTGAAAAAGAGGGGCCTAAAAATTACAGTCATTAATGAGCCTAAAGACACTCAAGTTTCAAATGACAAAGAAGGTTAGAATTACCAAGGTTTGAGGAGTGGTGTAATTTTTTGTCAATTTTTAAGTTTTCAGCCAGCATTTTATATTCATAAAAAGGTAATTTTTTCTAATAAAGGGCTCTTTCCTACGTTTCTGACAGATTACGTGTTTTCGTATCGACAACCAGGCTTGAAGCCCAAAAAGCGCTACGAAAATTTTGAAGATGATTTTTTGATAATAAAAAAGTTTTTTAAACTGGAAATTAAACTCTGGAAAAAAATTGTATTAGATCTTTGAACCTATCAAATAGATCCATGACACAAAAGAGAGATAATAGGTGGTGGAAGTT
Source organism: Pinus albicaulis (assembly GCA_034641835.2). NCBI lineage: Eukaryota > Viridiplantae > Streptophyta > Pinopsida > Pinales > Pinaceae > Pinus > Pinus albicaulis. The sequence goes on along the minus strand of CM076575.1, from coordinate 1,164,011,357 downwards.
GGTAAATTAAATTTACTACCAAAAGTTGCTATGAAATTGCCCTGTTTTCCCCTGTTTTGGCAGCAAGATAAATTTTGGAGGAATTTTGGTTTGAAATGATGCATTAAAGGTCAGTTGGTTACATGTGGAGGTCAAATATGGTCAGGAGGATATTTTCACATAGGTTTGATCTACGAAGTTGTCTAGCTCATCTTCAGCTTATTAGTTCATCATGGAGATATTTTATCATGTGTGATGGCAGCAACTCCTTGAAGTAGTAATATTTGTTTCATGAAGACAGTGAGGAAATCTATGTTTTGGTTATGGTCAGTGTTATTAAAGCACATTATCCCTTTCGATGTAATTAGGTTGTCTTTCAGATAACTGTGTAATAAATAGGTAGTTGAGTTATGTTAGGACTCTAACTCCTAAAGTTAGTAGGTGTCAATTTCTAATTCCAATTATCTAGTTTATGGTTAGACTAGGTGGCAGCCAAAGAACTTAATGATCTAGCCTTGTTCGCAGATTCGATGTAAGGGTTTGATGCCTATTAATAGGTAGTATTTCGATGAATGGAGGGTTGGAGAATATTGTATCACACTGCTACTTTGTAAAAGTTCTCGTTTTCAGTAATACACAGTGGATATTTTGCCTTCCTCACTTCAGATTCGAATGAAGTTTCCATGAGTTTATGTCTTATATCTTTTCATGTTTTATATCTGCAGTATGTTTATGTCTAATTACTCTGAATTCATGGAAACCATGCTTTGACTTCCTTTAGATGTTGAACTGTTGTTTTCTCCTATGTTGTGTATGTGTGCTATTTTTCGTTGAAACTTTCACTTGCCTCAGTTTCCACAAGAAGGGTTATTTTCATTGAGTTCCCTGATGTTGAATCCATTAGCCCAATGGTAGCAAGTATTTTATATTTTCAAATTGAAAATAATCACAATCAATTCAATTTCATAGAGTAAACCCTCTAATAGAGTTTTCATTGAACGATCACAAGTTACCTTGAGAGAGCCCTCCCAGACTAAAGAGGCTAATATTCAATTAAAATTTGGTTGAAATAGTTACTCTAAGTTGTTTGGTGGAGCAGCCCATCAGTACCAATTTAGAGATAACAGAATGGAAGAAAGATTAGAAGGTATGAAAGATCATTGAACAACTACAAGAATTCCAAATTCCATTAGATAAATTTGTGTGGAAGAATGATCTACTATGCCATCAATATTTCCTATATTTATGTAATGACTCCCAACTCCAACAAATGGTCCTTCTTGAATTTCACACATCTCCGATAGGAGGAAATTCAAGGATATTGAAAAAATACCATGAGATCAAGAAGGATTTTTTCTAGGAGATTCTTAAAAATTATGTTCATTTTTTTATGGTTGAATGTGTGGTATATTAATAGAAAGTGAGATATAATTAAGACAGGGTCTCCTACATCCATTAGCTATACCAAGTCAACATTGGGAAGAAGTTTCAATGCAGAATTTTATTATAGGTCTACCTAGATCTAAAGGAAAGAATATCATCATGATAATAGTGGATAAATTGCTAAATTATGCTAATTTTGTCTCTCTTTACGATGCTTTTGAAGCAAATAAGGTGGTAGAAAAATTCATGGGAACAATCCAAATGCTACATGGAATCCTGAAGATTATCGTAAGTGAAAGAGATCCAATTTTCACTAGAATTTTTTTGAATGAATCATTTTATTATTTGGGTACTCAATTGGCTCATAGATAATCTTACCATCTTTAATCTGATGGGAATGTTGAGATTGTAATTTTTTAGAAGGATATCTTAATTTCTTTACATATAATAAACAAACACAATGGCTCAAGTGGTTTCGCTTTGTAGAATGGTGTTACAATGCATCCTTCCACACTTCATAAAAAATGTCTCTATTTATGGGACTTTATCAATATCATCCTCCATCCACCACATCACCCTTGAAAGGGACTGTTAGTGTCAGTATGCCAATGATAAAATATAACTCTATAATTTTTTTTCCATAAGGTCATAGGTCAAAAAAAATTATTTTTCGAACTAGTTCTCAGAAATAATTTTGGTCACTGAAGAAAAGGTAAACCATGTATGTTGCTCCTTTATTTCATTTATCATTATCATTGTCAAGGTAATCACAATCATTATTTTCAAGGTCATCATCTTCATCATCATAATTCAATAGGTCTGGGGTTATGTCATTTCATTTCATTTAGGTCAAGTCTAGGTTCAGCTCTGACTTTGAAAAAATCATCAAATTTTCTCTAAAATAAGGCAGTGGCCCTCCCCTTCATCTATAAAAACATAGTAAAGGAGCAGACATGTTTATGAATTTCAAATATAGTTTCATTGTGTCAATGTTTTATGAAATCTAGTTTCACTGTCTCTTTTAAAGAATCAAAAAATCATCATCCAGTACTAGAGCTCCAAGAGAGGTAATTTTGACCTAATTTCCTAGTAAAATGCAGAAGAGTGTCATTTCAAGCTTAAAAAACATCCCATCTGTGTTAAAAACTCATGATAAATGTGAAAGTTCAAGGGTCTTCAAAAGCAGTCTCAATGTCTCAATAAAAGGAGAAAACTTGTCTCAAGATTACATTATATAGCCTAAGAAGGTCATCTCAAATGTCAGGGAATAAAAAAGAGGTTAAATTATTTTCTAATCTTACTCAAAGCACCAAAGATTCACCTTTTATATCAAAGAGTTCAAAAAGTACTTTTTTGTCTTCTTACCTCATTTGGAAAAGCCAACATCTCACCTCCAAGTTCCAAAAAAGGTTTACATTTCAAAGTCATGAAGAGTGAATGAAATCACATTTTTCTTATTTCTATTAGCACAGTTCTCTTCTAATTCATAAGTTCCTTTTTTATTAATTTCTATCTTTTAGAATAGAACCTAAGCCTCAAATCCCATTAAAAAAATATTTTTTCTATCCTTCGAAAAAATTGTGTTTCACTTCTTAAAGTCTGACCTTTTTTCCTTTGGTTTTAAAAATTCCAAAAAAACGATAAACAAAGGAAAAATACCCCCCAACATCCATATCATATATAGTAGCACAATCACATTACATTACCGCAATAACAAACTCTGCTCGCAAATGCGATATTATTATATAACATTTGGTAGGACCCACAGCTCTGCCACGTCACCTATCGCATATCGCATAATCGCAGTTCCACTCACCTTACCACATTCACTTGCCCACTCCAAATTTGTGATCGTGATAATGTGTTCACTTGTTCTGCCCCGTTAACCTTTCCGCCTTACTGCTTATCGCTATCATAATCTTAAAATTACTTTATTACTCGTGTTTCCCAGTGTGATATATTAGTAGGACCCACCTTACTGCCATGTCATATCGCAATCGCAGATCACAAATTATTTTCTACCATGTCTTGTTGCCTTCTTTGATACCAGATTTCGATATCCTCTTACGATTCCAATTTTGATTATGATCCCCAATTGCGATTGCGATATATCGCATCGCAAATTCTGCCTTCGATAATGCATTCACTCTACTCCACTAGTCTTCGATTGTGATTGCGATATATGAAAAAGTGGTTTTCTCTCATTGGCCCCATGTCAACGTGTTATTCTATTATCATTTTTCAGCCCCCCTTTCAATACCACAAACCATCTCAAGCCCCCTCCGAAATCCGTCAAAACCGACCTCCTTTCCAACCATTTTTTCCCGCCCTTCACTTCATTCCCCTACTACCATGCCTCCGACTTACCATTATATTCCCACACACTCCCCTCCACTTTCAACTCAACACATAGCCAAAAAATAATTATTCCATTCAATGACTATCCAGGGTAACCATTCCAGCTTATAACAGACCCGCGCACACCACCATCACCATCGGAATCAGCAAAGCATGGGGAAGATTAGAGGTTCCTGATCTTCCATATATCAGAAATTTTTGGAGGTTGTATTTAATAAAATTACATGGTTATTTAAGAACCAAAAACTTGAAGAAACAAATCAGTAGAAAAAGGAGCAACATGTCAGCACACTCAGCAATTCACCTCATATTTCTTCTCTTCTTTCTTCTACACCTGTTATTTCAATTGGATTTCGATGGGATGAGGTTTTAATGACACATATGTAATGTGAGGATTAATGTTTCCTTATTTTGAGATGAGGTGGAGTTATTGCCTCTATTCCTATATATACCATTTGTAAATACCATTTTAGGGTTGGATATTTTGGTTGGATAGTTGTTATTTGCAGTGGAGCTATTGTACAAGCTTTTGCTAATGAAATCAAGGACAATGTTATAGACATAGTGTTGAGACTCCAATGGTATGCCTTTGAGAATTTGTTTTTGTTTGTAAACTCATGATGTTGAATGTTATGTTACTCATATTCCACATACATGCTTCTTTATGCTATGTCTAGTTATCAGTTTATTGACAGAAAACATGTTTTCCATGCTCTATTTTTCATAAGATTTTGATGAAATTGTCTTGCTCTTCTGATGAATGAATTTAGTTTAATTCTCATTCTGATTCATTATCATTTCACTCTATACACAATGGAAAATTAATCATGCTTCTTATCTTACTTACCTGGCCTGACCCTTACCTCTGCAACTAAACCTTTGAAATCAAATCAATACCCTAGACCTAGTCTCCTAACTGTCATTCCTATCCCGCAAAACTCAAAAAAACAAAAACCTTAATCTATTGAGCATCATAACTAGAATAAAACATTATATCAAGTCATCCCTTTGACTACAAAGTGACATAGAGAGAGCGCTCTCTGGTCTAGGTAGGGCTAGCTACTTGGCCTAAATTTTGGTATGTGGTTACCTTTCTCCAATCCTACTGTTGGAACGGGGTTCCCTAACCTACATTTTTTATATAATTTTGTATTATTTGGTTTTGCGTAGGGGTTTGGGGATGGGTAAAAGCCCCTAATGTTTTGTAATGTGTTAAAGGGTAGCTCTAGGGTCTGCAAACCAAGGTTTGTGGACCATCGGATAGCAAAGGCTACGATGTTATAAATAGATTGATAGTTGGGTCTAGTAGGCAAGTAAGACGAAAGATTGATGCTATGTGCAAATTGTTAAGATCTGTTGGGTTTTTTTGGGTAAGGACTCCTGTTGGCAATGTGCACGAAGATCCTTAGTCCTGCTATGTGTGGACCCTGCTAGGCTATGTGCGTGGGCTATGTTTGGGTTGTAAGTGGATCTTTGGATGCTAATGAATGCGAAATATATTTGAAGTGTCTTTGTGCTGTCTAGATTGATTGTGTTTACTGCTGAAGTGCATCTGTGATATTTATTTAAGTTGTGAATGTATCTTTAATCTAGAATTAGCTGCGATTATAATGTTTTTTGATGGTATTTGTTGATGTGCACGTGGATGCAAATGTATTAAATGGATCTGTTAGAGATAGTAGCTTCGTTATGATTGTGTACCGATTATACTATTAAGGGCTTGCGAATAGACTCATTATGTGCGAACCTGATAAGTTACAACGCAGATCTACCTCAAATTACCTACTCTCTCCTAGGGTGCAGAAGCATGGTTCTAGCACCCTCCCATACTACTTTGGGTGAGACCTTGGCCTGTGAAAGTAGGTCATTGCCGAAAGGGCCAGTGGTATAGGGGTTTGACGACAAACCTTAACCTCTAAACCTGCGTCAGGACCCCTCAAGCTAACACCTACTGTCAGCCTTGGGAATTTGGGGAGAGTGATAATAGGGACAACAAAGTTTCAAGTAGTGGAGGGCCACATAAAGAACCAACAAAGGGTTCTTAAACTATTGAAGGACAAATTGGTTATAACACAAAATAGGATGAAACAACAAGCATATCAACATCATTGTGAAAAGGAATATGAAACAAGGAAATGGGTATTTTTAGGCTACAAGTATATAAATATATATCCCTCGAGAAAAAAAAGAAATAAAATAAATATCACTGAGGTATTATTGTTTGAAGAAATTTTTTATTGTAGCCTAACCCAAGGTTTGGCCTAGGGTGCCAACAAATTTTTCCGCGTAGTATAGCACTTCATCGGCATTTTCACTCCCTTAAATCAAATGAGTGTCTCACCCGAGTCAAGCCAAAACCATAAAAAGGTGTAAGGAATATAGTTTTAGTGACCTAAATAGCTTGCGCAACCATTTATGCAAGCATTCATAGTTATTTGACTTATACATTTCAGAGAAAATAACCATAAATAGAAAATTTTAAACGAGGGTGAAAAATACATAAATAGATAACATAACTCCCATTCTCCTTTTATTATTAAAACATTATAGACCGATTACACCAACATCTCTCCATTACAACTTGCAACACATTACATACTTGCACACAAATACTAAAATTCAAAGTAAATATCAAAACAAGTCATGACATGCTCAGATCTTCCCAGAAGCAGTATTTTTCCCATATAGCTCAGATTCCAAACATTACAATGAAATAAAAAATTTTCAGGACAGTTAAAACTTGATAATGATTGTCTAAGCTTGCAATATTATCTAAACTTTTCAGTTTCATCTAAACTTGATTCTCACTTCCTTTTGTCTTATTTTTTAGTCGCGCTTGATTAATTTAGTCTTTAGTCCCTCACTCGCTTGATCCATGGTTTTCCAATACTTGGGGCCATTACTTTGGTTATTTTTTTATTGTATAAAAAAAAAACTCCAGCTTATTCATTGCACACTGCTATTTTCTATTGCGCAAGTCCCAAAACAAGTATTCCACTGTCGCTTTGAATTTTTGGTGCTTTACTTCTGAAAAATTTGTCCAAAATGTCCTCTGCAACTTCTATTACTTCAAAAACTAAGGACCCAACATGCTCTGACCATAATCCATTGATGCACCCTCGAGTCAATGTTATGTCGTTGTTGATTCTAAACTTTGTGCAGGTTGGCTTCTGCACGGATCAACTACGGTAGTTTCAAACAAAGGACCCAACTCTGGAACAGTTTGAAGAGTTGACTCCTTAAGTGTTGTGTATGCAAAAATAGATGATTTCCATGAGTCCAAAAGTGTATACACTTTGCTTGAAAATTCATCCGTTTTCTGTACAATAAGATGAGTGGGTTTTGACGGTACAAGTTCCTGGAGCTACTGATCAGGAAGAGTAGAGAGCATGCTCAAATTAAGGAAGTGTCTCTGTGCTTATGGGCAGAGTTCGGAAAAACGTTCTTAGTCGCCAGTGACGTGTCTTCCAACTGATTAGTTTGAGCGTATAATTCTTCGACTTCATTAGGGGAATTTTGAGGTCTAAAATGGGCCTCCTAAGGAAACTATAAAATAATAGTGTAAATAATAAAATAAGATTTGATTACATCGTCAAATTTTAGAGGGAAAAAAGAAAAAGCTACTTTTTCAACTCGTATTTTCAACTTATCTCCCAAATTTTTTACCCAAATTTCGAGCGGAAGTACTCGTTGGATGCAAAATTTAATTCCTCATCCAAGGAGTACCCATTTTTCATACTTACAATGGATACTCCTACACAAAAAATGATAAATACATGAAAAACATGGTTGCGCCAATCACGTGTTTTCATGTATTTATCATTTTTCGTGTACCAGGTTCCATCAAAAGTATGCAATGTGGGTACTCCTTGGATGAGGAATTAAATTTTGCATCCAACGAGTAATCCCACTCGAAATTTGAGTAAAAACTTTGGGAGATAAGTTGAAAATACGAGTTGAAAAAGTAGTTTTATTATTTTATTATTTTTTAATATTTTTACTTATTTACTTAAAAAATGGTGAATCATCCCCCATGGTTGACATCATCATCTTGAATCCTATTGGTTCTTATAAATTTTTATTTTATTGTACATTTTTCTTAGGAGGCCCATTTTAGACCTCAAAATTCCCCTAATGGATCCAAGATTTTCCTCTTCACTGTTAGATCAGATTTTATCATCGCTTGTTGGAATAGCTTATTAATGTTCTCGTGCATGGGATCATTAGTTTTATTCTTCTTCGTGAGAATGCCACTACAGTAAAAAAATTGACTGAACATCTGTTGTGACTCCTGCATAACCTGTGGAAAAATGTATCGAATAGAGGTGACTGCCTGAATTTTATCGGTGATCTAGTTCTTGAAGATTTATGAGGGATCTAATGTGGATTTATGAAAGGTAGCGATAGTGCCCTGTAATGCAAGGTTCTGGGAGACAATTTTCTTAGACGTCGCTTCAACAAGATTTCAACATTCAGTAGAGGAGCATGCGACAATATATTCTGGATATTCTACAACATAGAGAGAAATAGTAGCCACAATCATAATAATTGAGGATGAACATCATTGATCTAAGTCTCTAATCTATTTTTATCTAGGAACAACTGATTTTTTACTATGGTGGTGGCCTTTAGGTTATGTTGTTTTTCTTCACAGGTGACCTAAATTTTGATGCACTGAGTCTCTGTCTTAACTAACTGATTCTGCAATTAAGAAACAAAAGCATGAATAAACTAGAATAGTTGTGGTGAAGACCATGTACTGAGGGTGTCGACTGAAAGTGTGTTTGTTGATGGACGTTGTGATTGTAGTGGATGGACACTAGAAATTGAGTGCTCTAACTAGTCTTTCTATGAATATTGTCTTTTTATAGTATCCTTTTGATTTTGTGGAATTATATGAAGAATAGGGTCCAGAATAAAATTAATGAGACCATGTTGCTGAGAGGCAAGGGAGATCACTTGATGACACTACTGAAGGTATTTCATAAAATCAACCACTTTCTCGGAAGAAATGAATGAAGTGTTGGAAGAAGATGGATGAGGTGAAGTGGCAGTATGAGGAGGAGTGGTTGATGGTGGGGGAATGGCATTGGAAACTAGCAAAAGTGACAAGAGAAAATTTAGTTTCAATATCTTCTGGCTCATCAGCGACAGTAGGTGAGTCACGATGGTCTGATAAGGTTGATATTGGTGAATGGGATTTCTAGTCGGAATCTATATGTAGTGATAAGGGTTGTTCTTCATCAATGGGAATAGCATGACTGGTGGATGGGGGCACGGTATCAAGGTCAATAAAGGTGGAGACAGGGCTAGTGCTATGGAGTTTACGGGGTGAAAGGGAAGTAAGGATAGTGGCAGGTGGAATAGTGGTTGAGATAGAGGATGGTGCAATGGAAATAAGAGAAATTTTATGTACATGAAGATTTTTTTAAACCAAAAGAGCCTCCCTTAGACCAACTAGGATAGGTCGAGCTCATTCACTCCTTATCTTTCTTCAACAGGGGCTCAAGATCTTCCGGCATATCTTCAGGGTGATTGCACGAAGATGAAGGGGCATCTTCGACAGGTTTCATTGCATCAAAGTTGTATAGGGTATTTCCATCCTCCTTCCATGCCAAGACCCTCAGCCAAGTTCCAAATTCAGAGTGGAATTAGTTCACATTGATGTAGAATGGTATTTTGTGCATAGAAAAACTCATAGGAGATACATGCATTGGTCGAAGAAAACAAGAGCTATGAGATATGTCAAACCGGACCAAAGGAGAGTACTAATCGAGTAGAGGGAGAAGTACCTGTGAAATGGTTCTAGTCACAACATGTTGGCTTAAGGGGGCCTAGACCAAAGTTCAGATATGGCTACGTGAACTAACAAAACCCTCTATTACTGTCCCTTTCGGCAACGATCTACTACGCAGACCAAATTTTCACCCGAGGAAATATTATGGGATGCTAGAACTAGGTTTCTTCATCCATAGGGACTATGGAGTGTGGATCTAGGTCTTATCCTATATTAATAATTATTCATAGCTTTGCAGAACTAGTATGACAAATATACAGACGTTTTTCAACAAATATACTTAACTACTTTACAGACTGTTTTTTCTACTTTAACATGCATTAATCATAATAATGAACCATATTCAAGTATTGGCAATGCAATTATAGATAGAAACCCTGATATAGCACAAATAATAATAAAACATAGACCATGCAATCATACAATTAAAATACACAAATCTATCTTCAAAGTATTCTTTTATTAGCTCAGATATTCTCAATGCAACACTTCTTTCCCTGTGGACACAACTGTAGGGGTCTGTGCACTCAGCTGCAGACTTCCTAAGGTTTCTGTGCACGTAGTTGCAGGAGCCTTCCCTTTCACACAAAAAAACTAAATAGAGACTCAATTCAGATATAGCATGACATCCATATTTATTGTATCATGATATCAAGAGATATCCCTAGACTCCTTATATAGAAAATTATTTTACAATACCATGGTTTGAAAACCATGGGCGGAGCTCAAAGTATCCAAAATATTCCCATCCCTTTACAAAATAATGGTCTTTGACCTGCCCCAAAGCCCTTATGACTCTTAGACATATGTGAAAAAAGTGTTATGCTCCTCAAAATGCGGATTCTTTACCAAAACTTAGACACAGGGGTATTATGTCCAGCAGGTCCCCAACACAAAGATGTGACCCATCCCGAGTCACTTAGTTGGTGCACCCTGAGTTTTTTCTTTGATGCTACTTAATGCATCCTTCAATGGTTGAAATTTCTTGGCGCATTGCTTCTCAGCCTCACGTACTTTTTTCAACAGCTTCTTTGTAGATGGCCCTACTATTTTCTGAATAGCTTCTATTTGGGTTTGTCGTAGTGCTTTCAGTTGGTTATCCATAGCCTGTGATAGTTGACTAGCTTAAACCTCGCAAGGTTGCCTTTGGGCAGTGATAATCTAATCTTTCCACCACAGCTCATTGATATGTACTTACAATAAATTGCCTTCCTAAAGACGAGAAAACCTTTTTGTTGGCGCTAAGATCCTTGTAGTCACCTTTATCTCATTGAAGAGATCTTGCTTTTCTAGGATTGTTGCTTCAATTTTCTATGCATGGGGGTCCTACTGCAATGAGGCCCAGAATTTCATAATGTCCTCAAATATCTGGCTATATTCCTTGAATTTGTTTCAATATTATTCATGGCAGCCTTAACATCTGCTTCTCACTGCTTCTGGACCTCTAGTGGAGTAGCCACCTGCAATTTCATCTGCACCTCAACGATCTTCATTTGAAGCTCAAGCCTTACCTTATCCACTTCTACCTTAGAATCCTTTCATATTATCTTCTCAATATTTGCTTCCGGCACTACCGTGGATTGAATCTGCAGATCATGCAGTTCACTACAAACCTTGGTGATTGCTTCCTCCAATTGGTTCCTATGAATTTCTACCTCATCTCGATCCTGCGCGACCTGTTTCTTTTACTCAACCATCCGCTTCTGATCCTTCTTGATATCTTGGATAGCTAGCAATATGCGCTACTTGCGGATCTTAAATTCATCTACAACTCCTTGGTGGAAGTCATGCAATGCTTTTAGTGGGAGTGAAAAAAGGTTCAATCTGGTATTCTTCCAATGTGATGTGTGTGCTTGATTTTCGACAGTGTAAAAATATATGGCTCTTGCAGGGAGATGCAGAGCTCAAATGTCAGAAGTAATTTCTAACTTTATACTTTCTCTACTCATGCTTTCTGGTGCCCCACTCGCTTGATACGTGCTCGCTTGAAACACACTCTCTTGGGCTACGCTCACTTGAACTACACTTGCCAACACCTGCAATTCTTTGAGGCCCTTATGTACCTCTACCAATACACCCTTGTATTGGTCCTAAATTTTTCCTGAGAGATATGCAGTGATGTGTCAGACTATATCACCAATATTTTTGATGTCCCCTTCAGTGAGGACCATCGGCTTGCCTCCAGCTGACATATTTGACTTCAACTTTTTTAGTGCACCTCCTCCACCGAGTTTATGCCGCCTCTTGAGAATGTAATGGGAGGTGGGATCTATTGGATCAAAAATCGAGTCATCACCACCCCTAGTCTCTTGAACATCCTTCTTGGTCTCTAGCTTGAATTATTTTTTAGTTTCTTTCTCAGCCTCAAAGTTGGCTTTCTTCTTTGGTTGCTTGGGGCCTTTCGTGCTAGTTTTTTCACCTGAAGTATCTTTCTTTTCTCCACTAGTGCATGCCTACCCTATCTAATCCCCTTTCGTGGATGGATTTAACCAATCATTGGCCCATTGACTAAATTTTTTCGCGATGTCATCCTCAATCACCAGGTACGGAAGCTCGTACCATACTTCTGCAAGATCCTTCTTTGTGTGGATGTGTACATGGTGAAAATTTTCCTTAAAATTGGAAATCCAGAAATATTCTTCAAAAATACTTGGTGATAGCCTTGGCTTCTAACTGATCACTATGCGCAGAACCATATCAAAACCAACCCAAAAGAACTTATTCTACATCACCCTTGTTGGTTCCTTTGAATGCCATAGTGAAGCATATATTGCAGCCTCACATATGTTTGGGTTCATAGTGGGGAATTGTGACTCATCAGGCACTTTCCATGCCATTAGCACAATTAGGAAAAATAGTCAAGCGTAGTGGAATTTCTTACCCTCCTTCTGTGCTTCTCTGCAATCATCCAAAAATTATCTGCATAAATACCCAACCCAGTTGAATTGGGCTCCTTTGCTACACTGCACAACCAAAGATACTACAGGCACTGGTACCTCCTCTATGTTGATCAGCGGTTGTCATTGATGTCACCCAAGCAGCACTAGGGGCTACCCCAATATTACATGGGAATTTTGACCTACCAATTTAATATATTCTGGTTCAAGAATGATTTTTATGGTTTCTACTTGTCGATATGTTTCCATTGATATATGGCACACCACGTAATTCTTCACGGTTTGAGAGATATTCATGTTTGAAGTTTGTACCCCCGGTTAGTGGGCTAAAACCCCATGGGGTTGTGGCATGGGTCATTGAAAAGTCATATTTAACAATTTTTTTAACTCCTAAAATCCCTCCCACGTTCACTTGTTGAAGCCCCTCTCAACCTAAGCATTTATATAAATTTTGATCCTCATATCCTGCTTATGAAAAGGATTTCGCCATTTGAAACAGGTCATCGTGGAATTTTCGCTCTAAAGTATTTTATACGAAGTTTTAGAAGCTGAAATTTTTATGAGGAAAAGCTGAAATCCTGAGGAAGCTCCTGTAAAAATTTCAGATCAAGGTGTGCAATATTTTCAGAGATATGATCTATGGAAGTCAGTGTTTTTGCAGGTTCCTGAAATTAATCTCAAAGAAGTGACCTTGGGAAAATTGAGATAACTCTCTCTCTGAGTATCAGATTGGAATTATGTAAAATGTGGAAGATATCGCATGGAATTTAGTTTTCTCTCTATGAATTTTAGAGCCGAATGAAGAAACAGTGACACGTGGCACGCAGTACAAGTTCGCTCTACTGAAACAATCCATAATTAGGGCATTGTGAGAGATTGGGCATAACTCTCTCTTGAAGAATTCAAATTGGGTCAGACCTATGGTATTGGAAATAAAACTCAGAGGACTACTATAGGACCGAAAATCACATATTGGGGTTTTGAAATAACAGAGATACACCAGATTCAATATCAAGCTCCTAGAAGGCAAGAAAAAGCTACATCATGTGTTGTCAAGGGCTGCAAAGGACCAGACTTTCTAGGGCAGCAAATCAAATCAAGGTGCAGCAAAGGGTAGCATGAAAATATCAGCAACCAAGGTGTAGAAAAGTAGCAAGAAGTTCATCATATGAAGTCTTCAAGTGGGAAGCACTGCATACAGTCACTGTAAAGGTATCATTGTACTAAGACATTGTAAATACATTATTGTAAAAATTGTACTAGTGTCTATCTGTCGAGAGTTGAAGAGGCAGTGTCGGGAGGTCTAGGATAAACATTAGGTGGTTGTGTCATAATTGGGGTTATGGTCTAGTGTGTCTTATTCTTCTACATCATTATATATCATTACAAAGTGGACCATTTTCCCTGGTACGGAGGTCCATTCTTCTTTTATTCTTCTATAGGGTGGTAGGGTGGTGCTAGGGTGAGTTGTAGCTCATTGGGTGTTGGGACGTTTGTTCAATTGACTACTGAAGAATCTCGGGTATTGGAGCATCCATCCAGTGGGAGCTGGAGAAGAATTATTTTCTAGATTCTAGGAATTTGGAGCTTTATTTTTCAATTGGAGTTGAATATTAAAGAATTATTAGAAAAGCATTAGGTGGTTTTTGTCTCGGAGTGGGTTTCCAACTTAAAATATGTGTGCATTTGTGTTCCTTTTGTTTACTATTATCATTGTCCAAACACTGATAATAATTGAAGATTAACTAATGCTCTAATTGAAAGGAATACTGATTCACCCCACCCCCCCCCCCCCCAGTATTTCCAACAATTGGTATCAAATCTTGGTTCCTTCAATAGCAGTTTAACAACTAGAAGGAGGTCATGGAGCATACCAAGAATGGTGTACCTCTGTTCAATGAAAAGAATTACACACTTTGGAAAGGAAGAATGGAGGTCTATCTCTTGGCACAAGGTTACGAAGTATGGGACATTGTTCAAAATGGATTTACATCAACCGCAGATGAACAAGGTAAGAAGAATTTGGTAAATGATGCAAAAGAAAAGAATATTATTATCAGTGGAATTATTGAATCTGCTTATCATAAGGTGTTGGGTTGTAAAACCGCCAAAAATGTATGGGAAAAACTTGAGAATATATATACAGGTGACTCAAATGTCAAAGAAGCAAAGCTTCAAATCTATAGATCAAAATTTGAGCAACTCAGAATGAAAGAATATTGCAACATTACTGCATACTTCCAATACGTTGATGAAATAACCAATACTCTAGAAGGATTGGGAGAGCCAGTTGACGAGAAGACTATTATACGAAATATTCTTAGAACATTACCAGGGAGATTCAACCCAAAGGTATCAGTCTTAGAATACAGTGCAAATCTAGAAAAACTCAACAAAGAGGAATTACATGGAGTTCTCATAGCATATGAAATGAGACTTGATGAAGAAGAGGGTACTTCACATCTAGAAATTGTGTTTGTCGCATCTAAGAAAACCAATAAGGACAAAAAACCTTCAATTGAAAAGACATGCACCTGCAAGTCTGAAGAAAAGGGAGATGATGGAGAAGGTCTTTTAGATGAAGAATATGTTTAGTTTACGATAAAACTAAAAATTGGTAAGGGAAAATTCAAAGGTAAACTTCCATTGATATGTTTCGGCTATGGTGAGGTTGGGAATTTCGTAGCAAAATGTCCGAATAGAAGTGATGGCAACTCAAAAGGAAAGAAAGGATTTAAGAAAGTCAACAAGAAAGAAAAAAGGAAAGGATCCAAAAAGAAATTTCTCTCTAAAGAAGATAAATCATCATTTGATGAAGACAATAATAGCGAAGAAGAAGTGAATGAGAGAGTATTTTTTATGGCCAAGCACAATAAACAAGAGGTATCAAACAATGAAGAAGAAGGGTTGACCATAGAATAATTTTCTAAGGAGGCAATCAGGCTTATAAAAGAGCTCAAGGCTGAGAAAATCCATTCCAATACTCTTGAAGAACAAGTTCAAGGTCTCAAATTTGAAGTTGAATAACACAAATGTATTGAAGAGTCACTTCAAAATAAGTTGGAAGAAAACAACCAAGAAAGGGAAGCATTAGAAGCCGAAGTAGTCTCGCAGCGTAAGGAAGTGAAGAAGGCAAAAACTGTCCAAAACTATGCCAACAACTCAAGGGCATTGGAAGAAATCATCAACAATCAACGATCTTACAACAACAGAACTGGCCTCGATTACAAAGAAGAATAAGCAGGACCTTCTACAATAAAATACAATGAACCTATGAGATTTGATATGCATGTAGACTTCATTGGACAAGATTCGCAAGAACATCCTTGGAAGACGATTCCTCGACGAAGATTTCCATCCAGGTACCAAGATATTTTTTATGGCTATTGTTATTCATGTGGAAAATTTGGTCATAAAGCTGTAGAATGTTAGACGTACCCTAGGAACCAATACAATTCCAAGATATCCTTAAAATATGAACCTCCCAGGGCTCAACGAAACATCAATAGAGTTTAACATTTAAGAAATAATATGGAATGTTACAAATTTAAGAACTTTGGACACATAGCCAGAGACTGCAGACTTGAAAATCCTCCAGAATAATCTTCGAAATCTGATAATGAACGAACATGGAAGGAGAAGAAGACGGATAATTGTGCTCTCGCTCTCAAGGCTCAAAACAACAAAGTTGTGTGCTATGTTGACATCGGTTGCTCAACGCATATGACTGGAGATAGAAGGAAATTTGTATCTCTGAAAGAGAAGAAGGATGGAACCGTATCCTTTGGAAATGATGGATCTTCAAATGTTATAGGACCAAGTGCCATCACTCTCGGAAGCAAAGATGTTATAGCCAAGAATGTTCTATTGGTTGAAAACATGAATCGCAATCTGCTCAGTGTTGGAAAAATGTGTGATCAAGGACACACAATGCTATTCAACTCCACAAAATGTGAAATCAGGAAAGGCAGGTATGGTAAAATTGTGGCTACAACAAGTCGATCTCCAAACGACATATATGTTCTAGATGAAGCAACTAAAGCATGTCTACTAGCTAAAGAAGATGAAAGTTGGTTATGGCACAAACAAATGGTTCATATAAACTTTAACAATCTTGTCAGGATAAGCAAAAAGGAAGCAATACGAGAAATTCCAAAAATATCAAACCATTCCAACACACTATGTGAGGCATGTCGGCATGGCAAACAGACAAAAGTCCAATTTAAAACAAAAGAACACTTTGCATCACATCCATTGGAATTGATACATACTGATCCAAGTGGTCCTGTGAGAACAAAATTCTTAGATGGAGAACTATATTTCATGTTAATGATAGATGACTATAAAAGGATGACAACCGTCAGTTTCCTAAAGAAAAAATCTGAAGCATTTGAGTGCTTTAAGATCTACAAGGAGTTGGTTGAAAATGAAACTGATTTGAAAATAAAGTGTCTAAGATCAGATAATGGTGGAGAATTCACTTCCAAATTATTTCATAAATACTGTGACGAAAATGGAATAAAAATACAACTTTCAACATCACGAACACCTCAGCAAAATGGTGTTGCTGAAAGAAAGAACAAAACTATACAGGAAATGGGTAGAACAATGTTGAAGGACTCAAAATTGGATGAAAAATTCTAGGTTCAACTAATTGATACGACAGTCTTCATTATCAACCGAAGTCTTCTCAGAAATAATTGCAACAAGACCCCATATGAATTATGGAAAGGAAAACCAGCTAATGAAAAATATTTCATAATATTTGGAAGCAAATGCTATATCAAAAGAGAATATAAAAATTTGGGTAAGTTTGAATCACGTGTTGATGAAGGTATCTTTGTTGGTTACTCAAGAAAAATAAAGGCCTATAAATTTTATAATCTAAGAAGAAAACAAATAGTGGAGAGCATAAATGTTACATTTGATGAAGATGGTGTTCTAACGAATAATGATGAGGATCTAGAATCTTTGAAACTTGAGACAGAGGCTGAAAAAGACACAGATAAAATTATAGAAAAAGAAGCAACTATCAAACATGAAGAAGTAAATAATGATCATTAAGATATACTAGAACAACAACAACAAGCTCCTCCAAAGAGAACAAAAGAATGAATTCAAAAGAACCATCCATCAAATCAAATAATTGGTGACATAAATGAAGGTCGACAACTTCGTTCGTCACAGCAAGCTCACATTTCTTTTCTAGCAACCTTTGAGCCTAGTAGTTTTGAGGAAGCCAGCCAGAATGAACATTGGGTAGCAGCTATGAATAAAGAATTGGATCAAATCGAGAAGAATAACACCTGGGAATTTGTTCCACGATGAAAAGATAAAAATGTCATTGGGACTAAATGGGTGTTCAGGAACAAATTGAATTAAGATGGACAGGTTACCAGAAACAAAGCAATATTTGTTTGCAAAGGCTATGCACAAGTGGAAGGAATTGATTTCGACGAAGCATTTGCACCAGTTGCCAGAATGGAAGCCATCCGAATGTTTCTCACCTATGCATGTTCAAGAGAAATCAAAGTCTACCAAATGGATGTTAAGTCATCATTTCTGAATGGAGAATTAGAAGAAGAAGTTTACATCGAACAACCTGAAGGTTTTCTACTATCAGAAAAAGAAGAATATGTTTGTAGGTTAAATAAGGCTCTATATGGTCTCAAGCAGGCTTCCAGAGCATGGTATGCTCATCTTGATGGATATCTATGTCAACAAGGGTTCAAGAAAGGTACTATTGATAGCAATATTTATGTACAAATAGATAAATATAATTTAACAATCGTTGAGGTATATGTGGATGATATAATATTTGGTAGCAATGATGATCAACTAAGTAAGAAATTTTCTACAAATATGAAAAGTGAGTTTGAGATGTCTTTACTTGGTGAACTGACATACTTCTTAGGGCTTCAAATATCTTAGCAAGAGAAAGGAATATTTATATGTCAAGCCAAGTACATCAAGGAAATGCTCAAGAAATTCAAAATGGAAGATTTCAAACCCGTCCTTACTCCAATGGTAACAGGTTGCAAATTGAGCATAGACGACTCATATAAGGATGTGGATCATAGGTTGTATATATCTATGATTGGTAGTCTTCTATATGTAACAGCTTCCTGACCAGATGTTATGAAAGCAGTTGGACAAGTAGAAAGATTCCAAGTAGCACCAAAAGAATTCTTCGATATCTAAAGGGCATAGAAGAATATGGCTTGTGGTATCCCAAGGGTAAAAATATCATTATTCAAGCCTTTACAGATGTAGATTGGGCAGGAAGAGTTGATGATCGTAAGAGTACTAGTGGAGCAACATTCTATCTAGGTGGTTGTCTCGTATCATGGTTGAGCAAAAAGTAAACCTCAATCTCATTATCTACAACAGAAGAAAAATACATTGCAGCGGCAACATGTTGTACTCAAGTCCTTTAGATGAAACAAACTTTGCAATATCTTCAAGTACAATTCAGTGAGCCTATTCCCATATTCTGTGATAACACCAGTGCCATCAGCATCTCCAAGAATCCTATCATGCATTAAAAAACAAAACACATTCCAATAAAATATCATTTTTTTAGAGAACAAGTCACTGAAAATAATATCAAACTTGAGTATGTTGGTACAAAAGAACAAATCGCTGATATCTTCACTAAACCTTTACCTCGTGAAGCATTTGAATATCTTCGCCAGAAGCTTAGGATTCTCCCAAGTTCTCATTATATTTTCCTTATTCACAATATAAAGGGGGAGTGGAAGTGCGTACAAGTCTGCAGGATGGTTGCGTGTCAGGGGGAGTGGAAGTGCGTACAAGTCTGCAGGATGGTTGCGTGTCAGGGGGAGTTACCCTTTGCCATTGATGTCAAAGGGGGATAGAATTTTGTAGGAAGAGGTGTCATGATCGCAGGGGGAGTACTTGTGTTGCCATCAATGCCAAAGGGGGAGATTGTTGATCAACGGTTGTAATTGATGTCAACCCAAGCATCACCAGGGGCTACCCCAGTATTGCATGGTAATTTTGACCTACCAATTTAATATATTCTAGATCAAGAATGCTTTTGATGGTTTCTACTTCTCTAGATGTTTCCGTTGATATATGGCACGCCACATAATTCTTCACGGTTTGAGAGATATTCATGTTTGAAGTTTGTACCCCCAGTTAGTGGGCTAAAACCTCATGGGGTTGTGGCATGGGTCATTGAAAAGTCATAATTAATATTTTTTAAGCTTCTAAAATCCCTCCCACGTTCACTTGTTGAAGCCCCTCTCAACCTAAGCATTTATATAAATTTTGATCCTCATATCCTCCTTATGCAAAGGATTTCACCATCTGAAACAGGTCATCATGGAATTTTCACTCTAAATTTTTTTATACGAAGGCTTAGAAGCTGAACCTTTTATGAGGCAAAGCCAAAATCCTGAGGAAGTGCCTGTAAAAAATTTAGATCAAGGTGGGCAATATTTTCAGAGATATGATCTGTGGAAGTCAGTGTTTTTGCATGTTCCTGAAATTCATCTCAAAGAAGTGACCTTGGAAAAATCATCATAACTCTCTCTCTAAGTATTAGATTTGAATTCTGTAAAAAGTGGTAGATAATGCATGGACTGTAGTTTTGTCTCTATCAATTTTATATCTAAATGAAGAAAAGGTGACATGCGGCACGTCGTACAAGTTTTCTCTACTGAAACAATTCATAATTAGGTCATTGTGAGAGATTGGGAATAACTCTCCCTTGAAGAATCCAAATTGGGTCAAACCTGTGGCATTGGAAATATGACTCAGAGGAAAAATATAGGACCAAAAATCACATATTGGGGATCTAAAACAACAGAGATACACAAGATTCAATATCGAGCTCCTAGAAGGCAATAAAACGCTAGATCATGTGTTGTCAAGGGCTGGAAAGGACCAGACTTCCTAGGGTAGAAAAGAAAATCAAGGTGCAATAGAGGGTAGCATGACAAGAGCAGCAACCAAGGTGCAAAACAGCAGCAAGAAGTTCATCACATGAAGTCTTCAAGTGGGCAGCACTGCATACAGTCACTGTAAAGGTATCATTGTACTAAGTCATTGTAAATACACTATTGTAAAAATTGTACAAGTGTCTATCTGCCAAGAGTTGAAGAGGCAGTGTCGGGAGGTCTAGGATCATCATTAGGTGGTTGTTCCATAGTTGAGGTTATGGTCTAGTGTTTCTTCTTCTTCTACATCATTCTATATCATTGTAAAGTGGACCATTTTCCCTGGTACGGGAGTCAATTCTGATTTTATTCTTCTATAGGGTGGTAGGGTGGTCCTAGGGTGAGTTGTAGCTCATTGGGTGTTGGGGCATCCATTCATTTGACTACTGAAGAATCTCGAGTGTTGGAGCATCCATCCAGTGGGAGCTAGAGAAGAATTCTTTTCTAGATTCTCGTAAGTTGGAGCTTTATTTTCAATTGGAGTTGAATATTAAAGAATTAGTAGAAAAACATTAGGTGGTTTTTGTCCAGGAGTGGGTTTCCACCTTAAAAAATATGTGCATTTGTGTTCCATTTGTTTACTGCTATCATTGTGCAAACACTAATAATAATTGAAGATTAACTAATGCTCTAATTGAAAGGAATACTGATTCACCCCCCCCCCCCTCTGAGTATTTCCAACACTCTATGCGTCTCTTCCGCATAATTTTCCCAGCTAAAATATGTGCGGTGAAACGCGCAACCTGATTATTAGTAGAATGGATGGCGTACCCTCAGGATCCTTTTATGAAGCTACAGTCCTTATTCATCTTATTTTCCACCTGCTTGTCCTGATCCTTTCTGACAAATGCGTCAACGAGGTTCAATCCTTTTCACGGTAGCACAATGAGCTAGCAGATTAACATCTCATCAATCAGGACTCTTTCACCTATCCAAAGGCAATCATCATGGAGAAGGGCCAACAGGTGTTGCACACATATGGTATTGATATTGTTGTGCCAGAAATGTGGAATGTATAGCATGTTCAGCATCCCTGCTTGCTGAATTCATGCGGCCCACCTAAGTGGCTCTACCCTTTTCACTATGGTTTCTTCATAGTAAAATGACTACAGGTTGTTAGTTGGCTCGAAATGTGAATATTTACTGCGATCATTGAAATCCTAGTTTTCCATGCACAGTTGTGGATTTTTTGACAACATTTGTAAATATCTTGAATTTTACCGCTTCTGGTTCCTTATTAGGCTTCATGACGGTCGACTTCCTTGGCAGCATATATGGAGTTAACCTGGAAATAGGTTCCACATATTCTACGTCGATATCTTCGAATACCCCAGTGATGACATCGTCTTCGGATTCCTCAACCTCCATCGGTTGCTTTTGTCTATTCTTCCTCTCCTTGGTATGTTCTTCTTTGTGGATTTTCTTCCGTGGTGACTGTCGAACTACAGGCTTCTTTGGCTTCTTCAACTATGCTTCTCCTACATCATATTGTTTTCTGGGTGACCTCAACCCTGTTACATTCATTGGTGGCATAGCAGTCATTTTTTGTCCCAGTCCTGCCTTAATTAGTGCCTCTTTAAGCACTTCAAAACTATAATCTGACATGAAATGGAACAATCAGCTCTCTCTCAGGCATAAAATGACAAGTATAATTCTCAAAAATCAAAGTGTATGAATGTGGAGATGGATGAAATATTTATAAAAAAATTTAAATTCAAACTTCATGATCCCCTTCAGATTTTCCTCATAAATGTGGATTTGGTGGCATATTTGCAAATATATGTGCAATAAATGCATTTATCCCACTCCCTTCAATGGAAAATTCCCTATCAAATCAATTTTTCTTACTCCAATGGTTTTATTCTAGATGAACTTCATCAGACCCTCCTTTTTTTCGCAGTGCTTCCTCCTTCGGCGTGGTTCCCTCCAACTTCACCATCTTTCTGCATTCTACACGGGATTTCCTCTTCGACGAAGCCTTCCCTTGGGAGAGTATTTTATAGTTTCATGCTCTCTTTCAACTACATGTAGCACTAAGACTCTTCTCCATCCATATATTCAATGTGAAGCCCCAAGGACAGATTCATCCCTGTATAATTTTAACCTGCTGCCATTGACACATCTAGGAAACAACTCGCCATTTAGCTTTGCGAGCTGAACTGCAACACCATCTAAGATATTCCTGATGAGTTATGGCCATAACCAGTGCATTTTTATCTTACCCAGGAAATTCAAAAACTTACTGTCATACCAAAGAACTAAGTCTCCATTCTTGAAAGTATTTTTCTTGATATGACTTTCATGTCAGGCCTTTTCCCTCTCCTTCTACTCTTATTGGTGAAATCCAACGATGAATCGATCTTGTTCCAGCGCAAGTAGTTATTCCAATATTTCCTCCATAATCTCATTTTCCTCCATATCGGTAACATTTTCGATTCTAAGGCTAAGAACAATATATTCCATTGGCATCATTGCTTCCTGTCCATACACCAATATAAACGGAGTCTGACCCATCAACTTCTTATCGGGAGTCGTGTATGCCCATAATATTGCAGGAATTATCAAATCCCATTCATCCTTATTGATGTTGCATAGCTTAGTCAAAGAATTATCCAAAACAATTATAAGTGCTTCGATCATTCTATTTTCATGAGGGTGATACAACGTACTCCTCTGGTGATGCATTTGAAACCCCTCTGTCAATGCTTCAATAGTGTTTTTCAAGAAATGAAAGCCTCTATTGCTCATCAGAATATTTGGGCAACTAAACATCGACAAAATGTGTTCAAAAATAAATTTCACAATCGTGTCTATGCTACAATTATTCATCGGTTGTGCCTCATCCCATCTTGTGAGATAATCTGTCACAGTTATGGTGTATTACGCACCTATTTTCTTTCCTCATGGATCAATCGGTCCCACAAAGTTGATCACCTACTTATCAGATGCCTACAAGGTGACTTGAGGATGCAGTTCCATTTCATCCCTCCATGATGGTCTTCCTTTCCTATGACAGACATCGCAGGCACTCCAATATTCCCTTAAATATTTATGCACCGTGGGCCACCATATTCCTACCCTAACAATATTTTACGTGGTGGCATTTTCTACTTAGAATCCTCTATAAAATCTGCCATGTGCTTCTAACAAAATTTTGTGTCTTTTTTTCTCAGGAACATACCTGCGCAGTATCTCATTGGGCCCCATATTATATAAATGTCTCGCAATCAAATAAAAATATGTTTCCTTAACTACCAAATCTTTCTTATGTTGCAAAGTATACTCTTCAGGGGCTACTCCAGTAGACAAAAATATGATAATGTATGTGAAGTGATCGTTTGCAACCCGTATCGCAAAAATTTGAGCATTGGGCAACCCCTCTTCAATGTTCATAGGTTCCTCCCCTGTCTAAATCCTGGATAGATGATCTAGTCCTGCATTCAAACATCCTAGATTGGTTGTGACTTCAAAATCATATTCCCAGAATAGTAATAGCCATCTATAGATCTTCCCCCCAATACAGGCTTGTTCACCAAGTATTTCAGCGCAAAATGATCCATGAACATCTTGAAGTGGCCTCCTAACAAGTAATTCCTAAATTTTTGTAGTGCATATACCATATACAATCCTTTGTGCTATGTCGTGGAATAATTCCTTTCTACCATAGATAATTTCATACTCGCAAAATATATGGGGTGATCAATATCCCCATCACCTGGTTGTGTTAATACTAAGCCCAAAGCTATGCAAGAAGCATAACAATTTATATCGAACTCCTTATTCCAATCTGGAAAAATTAGAATTGGTGCAGCTACTATCTTCTCTTTCAATACATCAAAGCTCTTTTAACATTCATTACCCAATAATATGTAACATCCTTATTTAGCAACTTTTCCATCAGCACAGCTATGTGCGTATATGCCTTTATAAACTTCCTATAGTAGCATGTATGTCCCAATGTTGTGTGTAGTTTCTTTACAAACTTAGGTGCTTCCAAGTTCACAATAACAGAAATCTTCGTAGGGTCTACCATCAATCCCTGTTTACAAATAACATACCCCAATAGTATACCAAAAGGTACAAAAATATGAATTTATTCAAGTTCATCGATATCTAATACTACCTGCATGTGTCCAACATCAGACTTCAGTTCACAATATGTTTTTTCAACATTCCAAAGATTTTCCAATCATCAAAATAAACCTCCAAGAACCTGTGTATATAGTCCTTAAAGGTAGCAACTAATACTCTAGAGAATATTTCTCAAGCATTCTTCAGTCCAGACTGTATACTGAAAATATCCCCATTTAGTGGAAAAAAGTAGTCTTACTCTTGTCTTCTACTGAAATTCTAATCTGATGGTACCCAAAAAACCCATATGTAAAAATGTAGGCCTCCTGCCCTCCAACATTATCCAAAACTTCATCTGTAAAAGGTGTAGGGATTGGGTGATGCAAAAATGCATCATTCAGCTTCCTTAAATTACACAAATCCTTATTTCACCTTTTTTCTTCTTCTCCTGGACAACCATGGGAATTACCTATTCTGATTCCTCCACAGGTTCAATTATTCCAGCCTTAAGCATCTTGTCCAACTATTCCTTCACTTTTTCCTTATATTTAGGGTTCAGTCTATATGGTCGCTATTTCACAGACTTTGCATCTGGATTCAGAATGATCCTCATAACTATGAGGTGTCCTACTATTCCCTTCAATTCATATAACTTAGTGGGAAAGAGCTCCTAATACTCATGTAACAGTTCATCAAGCTAGCTAACTATATTTGCATCCCAATAATCGCCAACGAGCATGAACTTCAATTCTTCTTCTATCCCTATATTCACCTTTTGTGTCTTTACTAGTTGTGATGTCTCAAGCATCTTAGGTTTTGGGCCAAAAATATCGCGTTTTCCTTCTAATTTATAGAATATTAACATTGTGTGGATCTTCCTCAACCTCTTCCGCTATCATGTTATAGCATTCTATGACCTGCTCCAACTAAGCGCCCCAATCAAGTGGTGTCCAAGCTATCGCATTTTTGGTCCTGAAAACCTTTGATCTGACAACTTGAAGATTTTCATCTATGTATTGAATGCCATATTAAAAACTAAAAGTCAGTAAAAATACTTCAACCATGTCCACCCAATTCATTGTTCCATGTCGCAGTTCGGTTTCAAGATACCACTTCATAGGTACCACATCTAATGTGTGAACGAATGTATGTACCCATTCTGGTGTTGGATATTTGCCCCACATGGTATTCCATTGGTAGATATGTCCTCTAGGGTCATTCTTGCCATTATATTTTCCTACAAGTCTAGTATTTATATCACCAAATTTGATCTGTATAAATTTGTTGTATTCTCTCCAACTTCTAATGTTTCCCTTATGTGTACCCCACCATCTAGTGAGTGTAGATCTCAACATAACATCCAAAGCTTTAAACCTTTGTTCTTCAAGTACTACCTATTCAAATATACGGAGAAACAAATTAACATCCCCAGTCCCATCATAATAGGGAAAATCACGTACATCTGATGCAATCAAATAGAGTGATCTGGTAATTATGTGACATCACTTGGTAGATACTTCATGCGATCAATTCTTCCAATTCTCCATTTCTTCATTAGATTCTGAAACACATGAGTTATCCATGTCCCATCTTATCCCCCCATTTGCGGTGGGGTTGATCCAAACTTCGTCCTGCGTAGTTAAATTATAGATATTGTCAATATCTGCATCACCATATTCATTATGAACTGGTTTTGTATATCACACTCCTACGGAGGGGTCCAAAGGAACAACTACCCTTGTTCCATTCGTCTAAAATAACATATTTCTACTCTTCATATTAATTATGGTGTCCATATCATAATACCAATCGAATCCAAGTAGCATGGGATACAAATTGTTGTCGTCCACAAAATCAATGACTTCAAAGTCTGACAACACACTTACTCCATCAATGTCTATGAAAATGCCCTAAAATCGACCCATAAGAATAATATTTTGTTGATTGGCCATTCTTAGTTGAACTGGTGACCACTGCAGCTTTGGTCAGCCAATTCATTCCCATGTCTGTTTTGGTAACACATTTGCATCTGATCCTGAATCAAGAATTACTTGATCCATCTTGTAATCTCCTATCTGCGTAGTTAACCACATTTCCTTGTCGGTTCTCTTCTTATTTATGTAAACGTTATTTACTGTGCATTGTTTAGGTTATGGTTCATGTTTTCCATCACAATTTTCAATTAACTCTTACAACCCTTCTACAACTTTTTGATCCCTTAGCAGCTTCATACAGGTCTCCAGAAATGATTTCAGAATGGTCATGTCAAATTCCTTCGTCGAAGTAACCTCCTTGGGTTTATTATTTTGTGGGATTAGTTGTGTTTGTTTCGTCAATGTTGAAGCTCCAGGGCTCATAAATCTCTTCTTCACTTCCATGAATATTTTCCTTTCTCACTACACATTGAACCCAATATTCTTTCCTCCATCCTTCCTGACCCATTTATCCTCCGTATAATTTTTTTCTTCTACTTTGTCTTCTCCCGTAGTTGTGCTGCTCCTTGTTACTATGTTTACACATATATCTTATTTGCACGGCTCAACCCTCATCATCTACAGGTTTTGTGCAGGTTGTTGATTTCGTTTTTCCTTCATTTTATCCAATAATATAGGACAATCTTCTATCTCATGATTGAATTCTCTACAATACTGTTGTAGCTGCTACAACACCACCCAAAATTTTGGGCATATTCAAAATTTCGATTCCCCTTCTACTCGCTTAGCCCATTAAGGTTTTGACCCAACCTTTGGTCAGTTAATCTTCCAATGACCCATTCATAAGCTGCACATGGCACCCACTTGTCTTATTGTCTCATGACTGCACTAGGGTTTGGGGGGTTTGTTGCTACAAAGAGCATTCAGAGTTCCTCCATGGATTCGATGCTAGGTTTCTAATAGTAGTCATCACCAATCACTGGGGGCACTGAGCTCAGATAGATGAGGCTTCAGTCTCGCTTGCATTATGATGTTTGTGTTAGGGTTTGGGAGAAACCCTAATTTCTCAAGAGAGTGATCCCATTCCCATTTTACCTAATTGATATTCCCCTTCGTCACATTCTAATAGGAATTACATGAAATCATGATAAAATCATCAAATATAATTTTCCCTCAAGTTCATGATTGGTTTCCCTCATCTCAACATGTGCATTAGGGTTTTCAGGGTTTTAGTGAGGCATTACAAGACCTATGCACCTGCATGCCCCTTTTCTCTGGCATGTGCATTGAAACGAAGTGGAGACATCTTGTGTTGATGGTTAGGGAAAGCCTTGATTCATTAGGGTATGGAAAAGGTTGGCTCTACTTTGCACCTCTAAAATCCTAAATTATTATGATCAAGAATCTGACCATGCCTTGAATTAACCTTCATTATATAGAACTATTTTCACATAGCGCCTCAAGGCACTGGCTCTAAAATCACATCATCGTCGTGGGAAACAAAATATATTAGTCACGATTGGTGGTTCCATTAAATATAAAAATTTGAATTCGATTTCCAAAGTGAAGCATGAGTTGATCCATCCATGCAATTTATAACAAATTAATTTCGATTATTTTATGGTTCATGCTCCTAGAGTAAACCAATGGTTGTCTTTTTATCTATTCATTGATCCCACATGAAAAATATCACTTTGGTAAACTAATTTTCTTGTTTCATATTCTTTACAGGACACCAAGAAAATTTGGCTTGGATCCACATCCAACGAGGCAACACTTGTACTTGAGCAAAGAAACGCATAGGTCACAAAATCTCAAAAGTCACATAGGTCGTAAAGTCGAATAGGTCGCAAAGTCACAAATTCGCAAAGTCGAATAGGTCGCAAAGTCACAAATTCGCATAGGTCGTAAAGTAGCATAGGGCACAAAGTCGCATAGGTTGCAAGTTCACAAAGTAGCATAGGTCGCAAAGTCGCATAAGTTGCAAACTTTCATAGGTCGCAAAGTTGCATAGGTCACATAGGTCGCAAAGTCGCATAGATCAAAAAGTCACATAGGTCGCAAAGTCACAAAGTTGCAAAGTCACATAGTTCGCAAAATTGAAAAGTCTCAAAGTAAAAAATTCACATAGGTTGCAAAGTCCCAAAGTCGCATAGGTCGCAAACTCGCAAAATCGCAAAGGTTGCAAAGTTGCAAAGTCGCATAGGTCGCAAACTTGCAAAGTCATGAAGTTGCAAATTCACAAAGTCGCATAGGTCACAAAGTCGCAAAGTCGCATAGGTCACAAAGACGCAAAGTTGCATAGGTCACAAATTCACATAGGTCACAAAGTTGCATAGGTTGCAAAGTCACAAATTCGCAAATTCGCATAGGTCACAAAGTCCCAAAGTCGCATAGGTCACAAAGTTGCAAATTTGCATAGATCGCAAGGCTGCAAAGGCGCAAAATATCATAGGTCACAAGTCGCAAAGTTGCAAAGGTTGCAAAGTCGCAAATTCACATAGGTTGCAAATTCACAAAGTTTTAAAAGTCGCAAAGTCGCATAGGTTGAAAATTTGCAAAGTCACATAGGTCGCAAAGTTTAATGGGTTGTAAAGTCAAAAGGTTGCAAAGTCGCGTAGGTTGCAAAGTCGCATAGGTCGCATAGGTTGCAAAGTCGCATAGGTCACAAAGTTGCAAAATCGCAAAGTCATATAGGTCACAAAGTCGCAAAGTCGCATAGGTCGTAAAGTCACAAAGTTTAAAAGTCACATAGGTCGCAAGTTGCAAAGTCGCAAATTCGCAAGGTCGCAAAGTCGCAAAGTCACATAGGTCGCAAAGTC
This sequence comes from Pinus albicaulis, assembly GCA_034641835.2. NCBI lineage: Eukaryota > Viridiplantae > Streptophyta > Pinopsida > Pinales > Pinaceae > Pinus > Pinus albicaulis. Next base: position 1,163,982,152 of record CM076575.1, on the reverse strand, counting down.
GCAAAGGTCACAAAGTCACATAGGTCACAAAGTCGCAAAGCTGCATAGGTCGTAAATTTGCATGGTTGCAAGGTTGCAAAGTCGCATAGGTCACAAATTTTATAGGTCACAAGGTCACAAAGTCGCAAAGTCTCAAAGTCCCATAGGTCACAAAGTCACAAAGTCGCATAGGTCTCATTGGTCGAATAGGTCACAAAGGTCGCACTTCGCCACTTGGTCACTCTTATAAAAGGGAAAAACTCATCCAATTTGAGAGAGTCTTCAACGAAAGTAGAGAACATAATTGATTCGACCAACAAATATCCTGAAGCTCCAGATACCCTTCCAAAGAAGGATTGGATTATGACACAAAATGATAAAGTACAGCTACAGATGAGATTCCAATCTTGAGACAAGTTGGCCAAGGATGTAGACAAGGTCATCTCTTCATATAATCATCTCCTCAGTGGGTTATATTGATATCTAAATTCCATGACACTCCTTCCATCAGGTCACTAGCAGCACCTAAGGAACAAGAGGAATTACTACACGAAATTTAAGGATTTCTCAACCCAATCAGACAAGCTTACAGCTCCAACGACTTGCAGGTGAGATGTAATATTCATAAATTAGCACACAGCTAATTGGAATATTAAATTTTGATTTTTCTCTTAGATAAAGGAATAAGAGGGTATGGAGACCCATAAAACTCCTTAGTAGGAATAAAAGGCACTTCTAGTATGAATGGAGGTCATATAAAAGCTGGATTGAAGACCCTTAGGTGTGAAAAAGAGCTGAAGCATGTTGAATAGCTCAACTTTGAAAAAATAAAACAATGTTGTTATGGAGGAGTGGCATTAATTGTGGGACAATGCAGTTTTGGAGGGATATTGATTGCATGAAGGTGGAAACCTTAATGAGTGGGACCTAAGGTGAGAAGGCTCAGATTTTTTATAAAGAAGAGGATGGCAGCCATATGGGGTTAGCTTATGATATTATTTTGATATGTTTGTTTATACTTTTTCTCTCTTCAGTTGTTTAGCTGAGATTGCTGGTGTTGTTTAGCACAGGGTGTTCCCTGTTGGGAATCACACCTATTTCCTTGAGAGGCCTCTTGGGAGAGTATTGATCTATCATTTCCACATATCTGAAGTTCTAGCTAAGCTTCAAACTTCAGCTACAACGCAGTTTCTACATAATATTGTGTTGTATTACAGGGTGTTGCAGTGGAGGGTTGATAAACCCACTTTCTGAGCTAGCTTTTCATAGGGGGAAGGATTCTTTCTCTTGGGAGATCAGTAAAGAGGGATTCTGAGCACATTTCAGATATTTGGCACCATGCCAACCTATTCAGATAATTTACAGTGCAGTTTCAGCTGGGAATTGTGTTATTTTGGAGGGGAGTTTCAGGGGAGGATCTATTGGCCCTTTTAAAGTGTTTTCTTGTAGGTGAAGGGTTCAACCTTTCATTGGAGGAGACCCTTAAGGAGATCTACATCAGAACTATATTATTTCATCCTTCTATTTCATGAGCTTCAGTTTGCAGTGACTCTTCATTCCTAGGGATGTAGATCACCATTTGTATTTGAGTGTATTTTTGGAAACCCTTCCCGAGTTCTCTTGGAAAGGTGTCTAGGAGGCTAGATCTTCACTCCTAGCATTATTTGAGATATATAACAGCAGATCTATATTGATCCATCTTTATGAAATAGTTTGTTCCCTAAAAATCCACTTTCATAGCTCAGGGCATTTGTATGGCAGCTATTTCTCATGTATTGGCATATTTTTCTTGTAGAGGCTTGTTTTGTATTGCTTGAGTGACTTGATCCTCAAGATCTTGTTCCTATTATTTGTTGATATGTTTAACAAGATGGTTGTACATTTGCCTCATATCATGGTGTGTTGATTTATTCATTTTTATTCCCATTATTGTGTTCATGTATTGATGCCTCCCCATTTGGGAATATTACAGTGGTATCAGAGCATAATATCGGCTCAGCCTGTGGATCTCAGCCATTATGCTATCAGGAGATTAAGAAGGAGAAAGAGATCAGGATGATGGAGAGAATGAGTTTTATCTCATCTCTTTTCAGATCTAAGAGGGACCTCACGAAGGAGGTCAAGAAAAGAAGAATGGAGAAAGACAATGAAACCACATTATGGTTTCAAGATGAGGAAGGTCCATGTACTTCCTATCAGCAAAATAAAGATCCAGCAGTGCATAGAGCTCCAAAGAAACACACTATGCCCTTTCCTTTTGAAGAAGAAGACAAGAGGCATGGAGATGGAGGGAACTTAGACCATGAGATTCTAAGTGAGTATCTTGCAAAATATAAGTCTCAACCTAGAGCTTTCAAGGAGAATCTAACTCTCCCACAGTTCATTCAGCTCAAAGAAGAAAGGAAACCTTGTAGCAATAGAAGGATAATGGGAAATCGATTTTTTTTTTCTACTTTTGATGGGTCATCCAAATGCATAGAAAGAGCTTTGGGAATGAATTTGGATGCTTTTTTCCTACCACATCCATTAGTAGAGAAAGAAGCTGTTGAGATTGCAACACTGCACCTTGAGGGTGAAGAAAAAATTTGGTGGTTCAGCCATTTGAGTCATGCAAGAGTGACTGCATATGCATACTTTACTCAAAGGTTGATCAAGAAGTTTGACAATAAGTAATCAGAGGATAAGAAGCCTTCACCACCACTTCCTGCAGGAGCACTTGCATCAAGAGAAAGAACACTTGCACCCATGCAATGTGGTCTTGATCTCTTGACATTTAGAGTCCCATGCACTATTCTAGAGATGCATGAGGAGGAGGAGACTTATGCCAACGCTGATGTAGCCATAGAAGAGAAGCAATCATCATTAGTAGTTGGGGAAGTCATCACACTGAAGGAAGGAACCCTTGTAGCAATGCAAGGTGTTCCCAAGCTTTACCAAGGTATGCACATGTTTCCATTTTATGTTATTTCTGCACATCATATGGAGGATTGTGGGAATATACCATTGCATGACCTATGGTCAAAGCACCTTGTTGATTTGGAGCAACATGCTATCACAGCGCTGGGAGACTTTGGTTTTCCCAATGAGGAGATGTACTTTCATCCTAGTATGTCATTTTTGAGCTGCACACAACTCTTGGGGTTGGAGTGTAGAATTTTGGAGTATGTGATGAAAATTTTCCTGAGCAAAGCAATATAGAACTATGTGTTCAGCATTGAGCATGATATTGAGACAACAGTTGCACCATTATGGAGATCTGAGCAATGCCGTCATTGAGCAGCAGTGATGAGTTGGGGGCCCAACTATTATTGGAGCATTCCAATGACTGTTCCACATGCATAGAAGAGGACAGGCAGATGATTGATGAAGGGTATCTTATGAGGGATGACATATTCCATCATTATGATGGGTAATTCTTGATGAGAATTTCACATCTTGATGAGAAGTTTCTGCCTACATATTATTTGGATCCTTATGGATTCAACTTGGTCATTGAAGAGTGGTCTTCATTTGGAGATCTCCAGGAGATTTCATTTCAACATCCCATGAAATGCAAAGATAGAAATCTGATTTGGGAGGATGGTATTCTCCATTGGAGGGGTGCCACTTTTGGAAACAATGATAGACACTCACCATTTGTTGGGTGGGTGATGTTGATGAGCGAGAGGTTGGGAAACCACTTGCAGATTTATGACACCGAGAAACAGGAGGCAAGACTATGTTGATTGCTCCTAAAAGAGTTTTGTCATCATCTAACACATTCTATTTCAAAGAGTAGGTTGGTGGATGGAACTTGGCATGGCCCTTACATCATATGGCAGCAAGGAGTTTGGGTATATTGGATTGATTTCATATATTTCATGTAAACCATCATGTTTTTGCTCCATATTTTATATGGTGATGGTGTGGGGAGGCAACAAGAGTTGTTGTTGCTTTGGAGGTTCTTGAGAGAGTATGGGTTGATTTTCTCCCACACCTTGCATGATGTTTAAAGAGTAGGAGATGGCACTATCATGGTGTAAAGGGGCTAATCCTTAGCCTTGGAGGATTAGGAGGTACTTCCACTTTGGAAGGAATCTCCCATATATAGCAGCATTATGATTGATGGCTTTGACATGGGGAATGTCAAAGGATGGAACTATGAGGTGACAGGAGCCTTGTCACCAAGGCCAACAGTACTGTCACTTGGGAGCTTGGGATTATTGATAGAGTGTCACCAAGATCACTTCACATATGATGCACTTGAGGGGCAAGTAGGAGATGAGAGTGATGAAGTAGTGGATGGAGACATCTATTACCATGATATGATCTGCTTGACCTGGATTTTCAAGCATAAGAAGAAATATCTTCATGCATCACATAGTTTATTCCTCTTCATGGGAGTATATCATATCACTATGGAGGGCTCATTCATGGATATTATTATCATCTTGCTCTCAGTACATGGTAAGAATTAAGTTTCTTCATTTATTGATTATCTAACATAGTATTTTCATTCTCTTACCATCTTTATACAGTGCATTGCTCCACAAGAGGGAAAACCTTTATTTGGGCTTCATGGTCATTTTGGGACCAATATCTATGATGGAGAGAGACATTTCTTGTATGGATTTGGGCAAGTGTTGTACTATTCCTTGTATGTTCATTTGATATACAATGCCATTTACTATTCACTAGTAGGTGTGATGACATGCACCACTAGCAATTTATTGGGAGACAACTTGCCACAACATGTTTTGAAACTGCAGTTGGTAAAACTGTGTTGTGACTACTTGAGAAACTATTGGTACCTTTCAGAAATATGTAAAACCTTTATTACTTCTCTCATTTGGATTATATATGATGATAATGTCATATTCATTTTATATGGGATGATTTGGGCAAGAACCAAAGAGTGGGTCTTTGAGGATCCTATTGCCTTTTTGCTCCATGAAGGAAACATTATTGCAGCCCATATTCAGCAGCAGCTCTACACCTATCATAAGTGGAGAGAGATAAAATGTGGAATGCACAATTTGATCCATCATATTCAGCTATACAACCCACCTTCTTTGCAGGAGCCTAAGGTGGAGGAGATGTTTCATGAGTTTCCATGTTGGGGGGTGACTCACTTTTTGTGGATTATAGCTTGGGGATGGAGGCTTCACATGGGAATGATAGCTCCCAATATATTTCAGATTCCATGCCTCAAGAAGGCCTCTAGTCCATATATAGTTGCTTCCATGGATATCCCACTTGTTCATGATGAGAGCCATTTGGAATTTTCACCAAAGGCATACTTATACACTTGGGAGGAGAAATTTGGAGACTTATTGATGAGACAACATCTTGTTCATTAGGGGAGCTTATCACATGGGGATGTTGCAGGAGGAATAGGAGAGGCTCTTCAGTTCTGTCCTTGTATTTTCTTGAGGACAAGCAACATTTGAGAGGGGAGGACTGTAATATTCCTAAATTATCACACAGCTAATTGGAATATTAAATTTTTATTTTGTTGTTAGTTAGAGGAATAAGAGGGTATGGAGACCCATAAAACTCCTTAGTAGGAATAAAAGACACTCCTAGTGTGAATGGAGGTCATATAAAAGTTGTATTGAAGACCCTTAGGTGTGAAAAAGGGCTGAAGCATGTTGAATAGGTCAACTTTGACCAAATCAGATAGCGTTGTTATGGAGGAGTGGCATTAATGGTGGGACAATGCAGTTTTGGAGGGAGATTGATTGCATGATGGTGGAAACCCTAATGAGTAGGACCCAAGATGAGAAGGCTAACATTGTTTATAAAGAAGAGGATGGAAGCCATATGGGTTAGCTTTTTATTATTATTTTGATATGTCTATTTAGACTTTTTCTCTCTTCAACTATTTAGCTGAGATTGCTGGTGTTGTTTAGCACAGGGTGTTCCCAGTCGAGAATCCCACCTATTTCCTTGAGAGGCCTCTTGGGAGAGTACTGATCTATCATTTCCACATATCTAGCATTCTGGCCAAGCTTTAGTCTTCAGCTACATCACAGTTTCTACATAATATTGTGTTGTATTGTAGGGTGTTGCAGTGGAGGGTTGATAAAGCCACTTTCTGAGCTAGGTTTTCATATGGGGAAGGATTCCTTCTCTTGGAAGATCAGCAAGGAGGGATTCTGAGAACATTTTAGATATTTGGCACCAGGCCAACCTATTCCCATCATTTACAACGCAGTTTCAGCTAGGAATTGTGTTATTTTGGAGGGGATTTTCAGAGGAGGATCTATTGGCTCTTTTAGAGTGCTTTCCTGTAAGTGAAGGGTTCAACCTTTCATTGGAGGAGACCCTTGAGGAGATCTACATCAAATATATATTATTTAAGCCTTATTTTTCATGAGCTTTAGTTTGCAGTAACTCTTCAGTCCTAGGGCTGTAGATCACCATTTGTATTTGAGTGTATTTCCGAAAACCCTTCCCGAGTTCTCTTGGAAAGGTGTCTAGGAGGCTAGATATTCACTCCTATAATTATTTGAGCTATATAACATCAGATATATATTGATCCATATTTATGCAGTAGTTTATGCCTTAAAATTGTGTTTTCATAGCTCAGGGAATTTGTATGGCAGGTATTTCTCATATATTGGCATATTTTGCTTGTAGAGGCTTGTTTTGTATTGCTTGAGTGACTTGATCCTCAAGATCTTGTGCCTATTATTTGTTGATATGTTTAAAAAGATGGTTGTACAATTGTCTCATATCATGGTTTGTTTATTTATTCACTGTTCTTCCCATTATTGTGTTCATGTATTACTACCTCCTTATTTGGGAATATTAAATGAGAAGAGAGAGCATCACGCAGTATGTGGTTGAGTCGGTCAGGGTTCACACCAAATTTTCTTCCTTTTCAAACTAATTCAATGACAACTAAATCACATTGATTCCATATACCCTTGATTGCATGCACAGACATAGGGAATACACACCTCAATTGGTCACGATAGATATAGACTACAAAGCATGGAAGACCTATCTCAGGGAGCATCAACATATTGACACTTTGGCCTTATCAATCACTAGAGCATTAGCACAGGGTCAATGCATGAGAAATAATATCTCATTTTTTGTTGCACAACATGGTAATTTAGGGAAAATTGAATCAAAACCTAAGAGAAACATGAGGGAGTCCCTAGGTCGCAATCAGCCGTAGGTCGCAATCAACCCTAGGTCGTAATCAGCCCTATGTCGCAACCATCCCTAGGTAACAATAAAGCATGAAATATCCTCTGGGTCACAATATCCCTTAGGTCGCAATTTCCCCTAGGTCACAATCTCCCTTAGGTCGCAACTTCCCCTGGGTCACAATCTCCCTCAAGTCGCAATCTCCCTTAGGTCGCAACTTCCCCTCTGTCGCAATCTCCCTTGGGTCACAATCTACCTCAGGTCGCATTTTCCCTCATATACTAATCTCCCTTAGGTCACAATATCCCTTAGGTCACAACTTACCCTCCCTCAAGTCACAATCCTCCTGAAGTCGCAACTTCCCCTAAGTCGCAATCATCCTGAATTCGTAACTTCCCCTAAGTCACAATCCTCCTAAAGTCGCAACTTCCCCTTAGTTGCAAGTAAGCCCAAGAGTCGGGGAAGACCAAAGGTCACGGGAAACCCAAGAGTCATCTCGGCATATATTTACATCTTCTAGAAATTTTGTAATGGACTGATTTTTTAGTTTTGGACTTTTGAGAGAAACACATTGTTGTTTATTGAATGTATTCCTTTTGATGAATACAAATAAGTGTGATTATATCTCACTATTGGATTCAAAGGAAGTCTTATCTATGGTTATGCTATGAATATTCTCTCTCTGAATGAATGAATGCTTCCTTCAAGTATTGGTGCACAACTCTACTCATGTATTCTCTTGTGTTATGATCTTCCTTGAAACACATGGATGGTATCTGATGTTATAACTTTAAAGATATGTTGATGAACTATGTTGTCGATATTTGCTTTAAATATTTATTGGAATGGGCATAGATGATAAATGAAACACTTAGCCATCGCGAACTATTTCTCTTTTTTTAAGTGAATCTTTTTATAAGTATGATCTTGGAAAAAAATTTCTAACAATGTTTCTCATAAGTTTCATGCTTTAAATTCTGCTTTGTTATTCATGGTATTATATTTCACAGGGCATTCGTTAATCATTGACTTATATTCATTCAAAATTCATGCATTCTCCTTTTCAGCGAGTTCCCTCCATGACAGAAAACCATCTTCACCAAGTTAATGGCAATCGAGCCTACATACCGGATGGGATCCCTAAACCAAATGGTGTAGAGTCTAATTGGGATTATGCACCCAGGAGATCCCCTTACTGTTGGCGACACATTTTCAAACGTCAACAAAATTGGTGCTAGAACAAGGGCCAGATGACAAGTTGAGCCCTTAGAGCCTACATTTTCATCTCATATACGTAAATTTCTCGTCCCCAAATCATCCTCCCGAGATGTTTATCGCGTTTATCTATTTTTCAATGCTTAGTCCCTAATGAACCTCTCTATCATTTGTCTCAGTTGAAGTTCGATGGTGAAAATGGAATTTCTGTAACCGAGCACCTTTTTTATTTTCTTCTGTTTTTTGAATATTACGAAATTGATGATGAGGAGTTTTCTTGTGTGTTTTTCTCCATCACACTTGAAGGACATGTAAGGAAATGGTGTGGCACGCTGCCACCATCTTCCATCCATTCATTCGAGCAACTCATCAGTGAGCTTCAACAAGCTTTTCACAGGTACATTTTTCAAGATGTATTAATAAGGATAAATGAGATCAGAATGAAACCTCATGAATATGTAGAGGATTTTTCTATTATATTTTTTCATCCTTGTTTTGAGTTCCCTGAAAGAGATGTTGGTTGGGCATATTTAATTTAAAATTTTCAGAAATTTTTTTTTTGTTTCTCTGCAACACCTTCGATCTAAAACAAATCTTGATCCTTATGGTTGTCATGATAATCCTCAAGTTACTAACTGTCCAAATTATGTCCTGAATATTTTCTTGCCCATCTCTCAGAGTCTGGAACAACTTCAAGCCTGCAAGGAGGAACTTACTATTTGTGAAATTTATCATCCTCCTCCTGATTTTCTACCTAACAGAGTTTTGGTCGCAAATAGTTTAAGTGATGAAAGATGCTTACAGGGAAATGAACATTAGGGGAATTTTGAGGTCTAAAAAGGGCTTCCTAAGGAAATAATAAAATAGTAGTTAAACCAATCAAATAATATTTATGAATTTGCATTTTACTTTTTGCACCACAATCCTTGTAACCATAATGAAATTAATTTAGTTGACCTTTAATTTAGTTGTATTTAAAATTAAAGAAAAAAAAGTATTGAAATATATGTAACTTATATTTATTAGTATAATATAAGATTTATATAAATTTAAATTTTAGACTTTTTTTCCCAAACGATGTTGAACCTAATATACCTTTTTTTAACATACAAAACTAATGTACATTTTTACATCATACAAAACTAATATACCGTTTCTCTTTAATTTTAATATGTTTGTATTGTTATTAATATTATAATAATATTATTCATAGATTTGATTTATCATAAAATTACAAGGTTACATTTTTATTTATCTTGATCTCATATGTATAATATATGTGTATAGATATTAACTTATAATTAATTTGAAATTATAATATTAAATAAAATAAGATGAATATATAAAAACATAAAAATATAATATTTATTGAAAAATGTGTAAAGACATGAAGATTATGTAAAGATATGCATTGTTTCTTTCAAAAAATATGAAATGACAATAATAATATTTTATTCAAAAAGTGTGAAATGAAATTTATTATTAGTACTTTAGTTTTTGAATTTAAAAGTACTTAGAGCATTCCCATGGTTAACCATGATTTTTTATCCACCATTGAGAATTTAAAAAGTAATTACCTTTAACTCAAACAATTCCACCTCAAACATTAGGGATGATGTCATCCCCTAAAATGTGATTGGTTCTCATAAAGTGGATTTTGATTGTACATCTTCATTAGGAGACTCATTTTAGACCTCAAAATTCCCCTAATGCCACGTTGTATCACCTCTCCATCTTTAATACTCCATGTTAAATCAAGACTCGAAAAAAAAGTTGATTTAACATCTATCCCTGTCAAAGAAACCAATTTTGAGTCCATTGAACATACGCCTAGGTCTAGTCTTAAATCTTATTCACCTTCCAACAATGACTTGAGCTTTATTCACCATGACGTGCATGCAGGTTCATTGTTCCCTGTGGATGAAACTAATGTGTGAGATGAAAGTCCTAGTACGATTGGTACCCCCTCATCTGAATCATTTCATCCATTATTCCCTGATTCATTTCTTGATTCTGCCACACCAGTGATTTCTACAAATAATTTAGAAATTTCTTCTACTGGTGTTGGTGGCAGTGATGAACACGCGGGTGATGTTTCACAATCGCACTTCGATAATGATGAAACTCTTATTCCTGATCTCTTCCGTCCACATTCCTTGATTGGTCAAGAAAGAGACCTTATGTCTTGACAATCTCAAGATGTTTCTATCACTGTTTCATCCTCATTTTTAATCAAAGAAGATCCTAATGTACTCGATACCCGACCTGATCAAATAGGTGGCTTCAATGTTTGTAATTTCTTCGAAAATGTATTCACTCACACCTCTGGTGATTGTCACTCATATCTATCTGTTGATCCTATGAAGCCATCGAAATTTGATGATTCGCCTTTTGAATATTCAGAGACTCCTCAGAAGTTGAGGCACTTCAGATTCCATTGATGGTTATGTCAGGTTCTCGCGATCTTGATTAGACCCTTGAACCAAGTCAAATTAGGGTTTCCACTCACCACACTCCTCCCAACATAATATCGTTTAATGCTAGTTGTTACACCAATTTTTGGTCATCTAACCATGTATAATTAGATGGATCAAAATACACCATGTAAGACCAATTTTACCATAGTAAAATTGCTTTCACTAAGAAATAATTCAATAAACCATAGTTTATTAAGTTATTTATGGTCCAAAATAGAAAACCCCATGAAGAATAATTAAATAAATCCTTATTTATTTGATTTTCCTTGAGGAATAATTAATTAAACCTCTCTTTAATTATATTCCTAGTCATATTTAACCCAATTAATGAGAAATAATTAGATAAATCATTATTTATCTTATCATTCTCTAGGAATAATTAATTAAATCATTATTTAATTAATATTCCTTGTTAAATTTGACTGAATCATTTAGGAATAATAAAATAAATCATTATTTGTTTAATTATGCCTTTATCCCATCCTCAAAATAATAACTAAATATTTTATTTGCTTATTATTTCTAAATAAAGGGATTTAACCAATTTAAAACCCATTTCCCTCAAACAAAATATAATAAAATATTCCAAGCAGTTAGATCTAGATTTTGGTTAATAATATTTTATCATACACCATTACCAAGGATAACTCAATAGTTATAAATAGAAGGGTTTTCCATTCATTTCTTACCTTTGATTATTTTATCTTGCTCATAATTTGATCCTAATATCATTGTCTCACTTTTATTTTCTTTTGCTTATTGAGTTCTACACGTCTTGGGTATTCTACACCATTGAGAGAGAAACTATGAAGCTGAAGCATTTGAGGAAAACCAAGAATCCATCCCATTGAGGGGGACTCTTTATGTTCCCTTCCCAGGTGTTACATAATACAAAAAACTCTTTATAATTATTGTCTTGTCCATTGGATATTTTGGAGAAACTCTTATTTCATTTTTTTTTTAGCTACTTATTTTTGCATAGATCTGGGTTTATTTTGCATTTGTTTCAACCGTCTATTGCAGATCTAAGAATTTGAATAGCCACTTTTGTTGTTAGGGTTGTTTCTCATGTGCAGCTAAAGAGATCTCTTTTCGTACACTTGCATTAATATTTCATACTAACAATTGGCGACTCCACTGGGTTTTATTCAGATTTTTCTTCATGGCCATTTTCTTTAATACCTAGGGTTTTTTATTCATCTTTATTTTTTAGCTTCTTAATGTTTTTTTTTACCTTTTATGCCCTAAAACAGTAAAAAATCTAACTTCTGCATGTTTCGGGGTGCTTTCCGTAGGTAACAGGTATCATCCGCGACACAGATGGCAAAATTTTTCCACAACCTGCCGCCGAGACTCTCGAAAGTTTAGATCGCACTTTTCAGCCCTAAAATTGCAAGTTAAAGGCGCAAATAGCATATTTCAGGCCAAAAAATGTGAGTTCACCAGTCACTAGGTGAGTACCTATAAGCTGCAGTTTTTTGCTGGTTTTTTTCTGAAATTTTCAGGGTTTGCCACAAGTAGTGTTCAAGGTTGATTGAACTCTGTTTGCACCCGTATTAGGCTTGGATATGCTCAATTTTTATTTTTGAAGTGGGGACAAGAATATTAGGGCTTCAGTATGCTTCCAACTTTTTAAGAAGGGTTTAGCTGAGTAGGTAGTCTGAGATTTTGCAGCACTTTCAGCCATTTTTCAAGGTCTAATCCCTCTTTCTTTCAGATCCATTTAGATCGATTATTATATCATCCAAAACTCCCTCTTGAGTCTTGATTGACCTCTCCCTTAGGGTCCCTCTTATTTCCTTTATGGTTTTAACCTGTTGCCTCCCCTTTTGCAATAGTTGTCCCTCTGGTTATTTGTTGTTTTCTACACCTCTTTTCATCATATTTGAGTCATTAGATCACTGTCCCTTAGACCTTATATCTTTTTGATTTTTTGTGTGTTTTGAGTCAATTTTTCCTGCATTTAGAACAGTTGCTTGGGAGCCCTTCTTTTTGGGTTAGAATTTATGCATATTTATCTATTTATTTCACTGTCAATTTTAGTTTTATTTACAATTATACAACATTTTTTTTCTTTATACAAAACCGTCCGGGCTTAGTTAAAATTAACACACTAATCACAAACACGCACACCTAAAGCAAAGAGAACTTGGTTTACACCACCAAGCCAAGACTTAAACATCGTAATTAATTTATCTGCCCCTCTATGACTTTGTTTATTTCTTTTCCATCTGATTTGGGTATCTGTGTCTTGCCATAATTGTGCCCCCAAGGTGTTTAACCCGGAGACTGCTAGACCTTCATCCTCAGTTTCCATTAGGAATACTTACTCCACCTCGTTGCCACCAAGTAAGTCCTCTGTCGATTCCCTATACCGACTCTAATTCTGGTCCATCGGGACCTCATTATGATTCTAAACCTAGTTCCACTCTACCTCATTCCCCCACCATGTCAGGTGCTAATGCAGGTACTAGTCCTAATGCAGTTGGTAGCCTTGGACCTAACTCTAGAGCTGATAGTAGTGGAACCAATACCGGAACCATCCAGCTACTCCCTTGATACCTTTTATGGTAGGTTTGAGCCTCCCTGATTTTATCTAGTTAATCAATGACCCTATACACCATAATCTAGGTTGGCCTTTTATGCCAACTAGCCATCCTTCTGACATCCCAAAGTTTGAAGGAAATGTTAGGGAGGACCCTAATAATCACATTCACTACTTCCACATGTGGTGTTCATCCAACTCCATTACTGATGACTATCCATCTTCGGTTATTCTAGTGTACACTCATCAGTGACACTGCTAAGTCGTATGTCGACTAGGGCTCTACCTCTCATTCCACTTTTGTGACTCTCGTGAAATCATTCCTGTCCTACTTCCAGTTAACTCTCTGATATGATATAGGTACCGAATTTTTGACCACATTCCGTCAAACTTCTGCCACCCACCTTTCCGACCATGTCCAAGAATGGCATAGAAGGAGGAGCTTGTGTCGAACTCCCACATTCAACGACCATCTCTATATGGATTGGTTTCTCAGGATGATTTTTCATCTATCGGTAAATATTTTGCATCTCATTTTCCTCAGAAAGAGGAATAAGCTCTCCAAATCGCCTTGAAATATGACCTCATCTATGCTCAATTTGGTTATGTTTATGCCATCTTACTGAATCTTCCCAGACTTGGTGGTGCCAACACACCGGGGGGCATCTCACGTCATCGACGGTATCATTGGAGCCCTTTCACATCCATATACTCATCCTCCCATGGGTTATGGTTTCCCTCAGGGAGGGGCCAACTCCTCAAGCACTTATCCCCCTCCTGACAACATGTATCGAAGACAAAGCACATTTTCCCCATTGCACCATCTGATGCCAGGGCCTCTAATTGCTCAACCTGTTTACCCCAATGTTTCTCAACCTCATTACTATATGTATCAATAGCTTGGTGCTCCAGCCCCTTAGGCATTATCACTTCAGCCTCTTATGCCTTCTCAAGCTCTGCCGCAACAGCCACCTCCCCCTCCTAGTCATGTGTATGCACATCAGAGCACTACTGATCCTCCAATATCTAAGAAAAAGAGGAAAGGCAACCAAAATCAACCAACACAAGGTAATCAAGGGTGTCAACGTAACCAGCCAAACATTAACAACCAGCAACAAGGCACTCAACCAATGCAAGATAGGCCTCTTCGTACGAATAAGCCTTGTTCTTGTTGTGGTGTGCATGGCCATTATACTCATGATTTTCCCCTTTTACCCCAAATGTGTCAGGTTTGGGAAGCACAAGCAGCATATAGAGGACAACAAGCCTTAGTTTCAGCGCCTCCAAATACTTCGCCTGTTCAACCAGATGTTTTTACTGATCCCTTCCCTCAGCAAGGGTATGTGGCTGCCCAACGACATCAAGGTTAGGCCGCCCCTCAAACCTCTCATTCTAGTACCTCTGATTACCAGATTCTAATGATGCATTCTGATGTGATTAATATTGCAGATGTCAACCTTAAAACTCGGTCATGCCAATATGGTAAGCCATCTGCTTCCTCTACAAATGAGCCTCAAACCATTGCTTCCATGGAGTCTATTTTGACACCGAATGTTCCTTTATAGATCCCTCAACCACGTGCACAGGTCCTTCCTAGGATCCCCAAAGGACCATTATGCCGAAAAGTTTCTTCCTCCAAATCCGCCCATAACTATAGCATAATAGATGACTTAGCATAATCTCCTGCTGATATGTCAATGCTGGAAGTCCTCGAGCTATTCCCTTCACAACGTAAAGCTCTATTATCTGCCCTGGGTGATGTGGATCCTTCAGATGATCGTTTGATCATCTTTGATGTTGACAAATCAGATCATCCCCCCTTACCTTCATTCATCGCCCTCCAAATACATGTCAAGATCTGGAATGCCCATTGTTCATGTTGTACCATTGAAGAGGGGGCATCCACTTGCGTAATGTCTATCTTTGTTTGGAAGCAACTCGAATCACCTGAGTTAGTCCCATCCACTATCACTTTGTGTCTATTTACTGGGCAAACTAACACAAGTATTTTATTATCAATTCAGGTTTGTAGAACTTAGAAGCATCTCCAAAATATATGGATTTCAACTACAGTCAAGTTTAGAAGATGAATTATTGAATTTAAAGGAAATGCATATTACAAATATAAAACTTAACTAAATAATTTCTAATTCAATTATGTAATAAGCAGAGGAAGAAGCTCCTAACTTAGGAGAACTTGTTTGTCCCTCTCTATAATACTACTTCATGAACAGAAACCAAACTTCACTAATGAAAAATATCTCAAGATGCATAAAAGAATAATAGAAGAGGCTCCTAACTAAGGAGGTCCTTTATATCCTTCATTATAAATTCATTCACCATTAATTCCATTGTTAGAAAACTAGAAATTCAGAAAATCACTTAAAAGCAAGAAAGATGAATTCTAGTTTCTAGTCCCTAATCAGATAGAAGGAGAGTTTAACTTAAACACTTATTTGACCCTTCATATGCAGATTATAAATTATATTAGGATTCATCAACACTCATAAAATATCATCATACATCTAATTAACTGATTAAACATGAAAAAAAACTAGTTCAGGAAATTGCAATTAAATTAATGAGAAAGTGCAGTTAGCTCAGTGTGGGGGCTTGTTACACCAATTTTTGGTCATCTAACCTGTTACTATTAGATAGACCAAAGTACACCATGTAAGACAAATTTCACCCTAGTAAAATTACTTTCACTATGAAAAATAACTTAGTAATTCATAATTTATTAAGTTGTTTATGGTCTAAATAAGAAACCCCATGAGGAAATATTGAATAAATCCCTATTTGTTTGATTTTCCTCAAGGGATAATTAATTAAAAAACAATTTAATTAATATTCCTGGTCATATTTAACTCAAAACAGGAAAATTAATTAGATAAATCATTATTTATCTTATTATTTTCTAAGAATAATTATTTAAACATTATTTAAATAATATTCCTTGTTAAATTTGACTAAATCATTTATAAATAATTAAATAAATCATTATTTATTTAATTATTACTCAACCATATTCTTAAAATAATAAATAAATCATTTATTTATTTATTATTTACAAATAAAGGGATTTGACCAAATTCAAATTCTTTTTCCCTCCAACAAAAATAATAAAATATTTCATAAAAGTTGGATATAGATTTGGTTAATAATATTTTAATTATGCACCAATACCTAGACTAACTCAATATTTTGTTATAAATAAAAGGGTTTTTCCATTCATTCACTACCTTTTGTTGTCTAAAGATCACTATGGATTTATACTTTTGGTTTGACTTTGATCCACCATTGTTGTCATATTTTGCTACCATTTCGCTTGTGAGCTCCCTTTGAGTTCCATTTTTGTCTAGGTTTTCTACACCATCAAGAGAGAGAGATCTTAGATCTGAAGCGCTGAGGACATACAAGAACCCATCCCATTGAGGGGGAACTGTAACATCTTTCTATGTTCCCTTCCCAGGTGTCATAAATACTAAATTCTTTAAAAAAAAAATTGTCTTGTCTATTGGATGCATGGAGAAACTCTTGCTTTTATTTTTTGTTTAATGTCTCTAACTGCATAGATCTGGATTTTGTAGCATTTATCTTGGTCAACTAACTAAAGATATAAGGAAATTGGCAGCCATCTTTTATTTTAGGGTTGTTTTTTATGCACATCTAAAGTGAGATTTTTTTGTACGCTTACGATTATAATTCACACTAACAACTGGCGACTCCACACGGGTTTATAATTATGACCACTATCATTTTTTTAGATCCCTGCATGACCAGCTGCTTCAACCCCTATTGTTTTTCTTCAGCTTCTTTTTTTTGTTTTCTTGATGTTGTTTTTAACCTTTAAAACCCTAAAACAGTAAAAATTCTAACTTCCATGTGTTTCTAGGCCTATTGCGCAGGTGACAGGTATCAACTGCAACTGAGACGACATTTTTTTCTGAAACCTACTCCCGAGAGTGCCAAAAGTGCAGGTTGCACTTTTTGGGCCAAAACTTATGACCTCAACCTTCAGGGTGTAGAAAACAGCCAGAAAACTGCAACCTTTGTTGAAAACAGGTCAGAAATTGCGACCTATACTTTTTGCGGGAATTTTTCTGGGTTTGTCTGGGCTACTATTCAGGGTTTTCTGACCTTCGTCTCCACCCATTTTTGACCTGTACTTTCTCTATTTTACTCATCGAATTAGGAACAAAGCCCCTTAGGGCTTTAGTACGCTTCCACCTTTTTAGGAGTAGTTTAGCTGAAGAAAGTCGTCTGAGATTTCAGTGTGTTCAACCATTTTTCATATCTAATCCTATACTTTTAGATCCATTTCAGATTGGTTATTCATCCATCCAAAACACCTCTTTTAAGTTTTGTTTGGTCCTCCTCTAGGGCCCCCTTCGTCTCCCTTCAAGTTGTATCCTTTCGCCACCTCATTTGCAGCACTTTTCCCTCTGGTTTTTTGTTTTTTTTCTGTACCTATTCCCAGCAGATCTAACCTTTAGATCCCTATCCCTCTTGAATTTAGATCCATTGGCCATTTCGTATGTTTTGACTAGATTTTACCCACCCATAAACTAGTTGTTGGGAAGCCCTCCCCCTTGGAGTTAAATTGATGCATCTTTAGATATTTATTTTCGGTCATATTTCAATTTACTTCACCGTTATTTTCAGATTTATTTACAGTTATACAACACCTTTTTTCTTTTTTCTCTACACACGTCTGGGTTTAAATTAAAATTAACACACTTATCACATACACACACACCATAAGTGAAGAGCACCTAGTTTACACCGCCAGGCCAAGACTATAACATTGTAATCAATTGATCCTGCACCTCCCTACCGTTGTTTCGACATTGTAATCATTTGATCCTGCACCTCCTTGCCCTTGTTGGTTTGTCTCCCTTCTGTGATCCATTTATGTTTTTCCATCATTGCGCCCCCAAGGCGTTTATCCTGAAGACTTCTTAGCCTTCATCCTCATTTTCTGGTAAGAAGACTTACTCCTCCGCATAGGGTTAGACTTTGTCCTCCACCGAGTCCCCATTCTGACTCTTCTTCTGGTTCATCGGGTTCCCCTTCTGGCTTTATCCTCGGTTCTCATCCTGTCACCTTAACCATGTCTGGTTCAGGACCTAACACTAGTGGTAGCCCCGACCCTAATGTTGGGAATACTACTAATGGGACCGCAACAATAACTATCCCAGCTGCTCCCTTGCTCCCTTATATGGCAGGCCTCATTCTTCCCAATTTTAACCAGTTGATCAATGACCCCATACACCATGATCCTGGTTGGCCTGCTATGCCGACCAAGCTCCCTGCATACATCCCCAAGTTTGAAGGTCTTGCTGGAGAGGATCCTACAAACCATTTTTGATCTTTCCACATGTGGTGTTCGTCTAACTCCATCATCGATGACTCTGTCTGTCTTCGATTGTTCCAACGTACGCCTACTGGAGAAGCTTCTAAGTGGTATGTCGACCATGCCTCCTCCTCTCACACTACTTTTTCAACTCTTGCTAGTGCTTTTCTGTCTTACTTCCAGCTTTCCCTTCGTTATGACATTGGTACTGAAATTTTAACCTCTTTCCGTCAATCGTCTGCAACCCGCCTATCCAATCAAGTCCAGGAATGGCAGAGAAGAAAGAGCCTATGTCGAGCCCCTACCTTCGAAGACCATGTCTACATGGACTAGTTTCTCAGATCCCTTTTGCCTGCTATTGGAAAATATGTCACATCTCATTTACCTCATACCGAAGAAGTTGTCCTCCATATTGCATTGAAATATGACCTAATCTACGCACAGTCTGGTTATGTTTATACTGTCTTACCTGATCTCCCTATACCTAGTGGTGCCAAAGCACCAGGGGCATCCCATGCCGCCAACAGTATCATTGGAGCCCTTTCTCATCTGTACAATCATCCTCCCATGGGTTATGGTTTCCCTCAGGGAGGGGCCAGCTCCTCCAGCACTTTTCCCCCTCCTAGTAGCATGTACCCAGGATATAGAATGCATCCTAATTTTGCCCCACCTTCTTACCATAATGTTTCCCAACCTCCTTATTATCTGTATCCACAGCTTGGTGCTCTAGCTCCTCCAACATTAGCACCTTGGCCTCCCTTGCCTTCTCAGCCCCCGCAACAACAGCCACCACCCACCCAGGGTCAGGTGTATGCACAACAAGGTGCAACTAATCCTCATACTTCCAAAAAGAAGAGAAAAGGCAACCAAAACCAATCTGCCCCAGGTAATATAGGACCCAATCCCCAAGGGAATACACCTAACACTACTAACCATCAATAGGGCACTCAACCCAAGCATGATAGGCCTATTCGCACGAACAAACCTTGTTCTTTTTGCGGTGTCTATGGTCATTATACCCACGATTGTCCTCTTTTACCTCAAATGTGGCAAATGTAGGAAGCTCAAGCAGCATCATGAGGACAACAAGCCTCCCCTTTGGTTCCTCCCCATGCTGCACCTATTCAGCCAGCTATGTTTACCAATCCTTTCTCCCAGCAAGGATTTGTGTCTACCCAACCCCCTAAAGGTCAGGCGGCCACTCAACCTCCTCCATATGGTACCTCTGATTACCATATTCTCATGATGAACTCTAATCAACCCAATATCATTGATCTCAACCTTCATACTTGGTCCCGTCAGTACAACAAGACCCCACTACATCTGTCGTCGAGCCCCCTTCTTCAGGTCCCACAAAGCCTCTTTCAACACCCAATGGTCCTTTACAGATCCCTCAGCCTAAGGCAAATGTTCATACCAAGATCCCCAAGGGACCATTATGTTGAAACGCTTCTTCTGATAAATATGCCCATTCGTATAGTAAAGTAGATGATTTGGCACAATCCCCTGCTGCCATATCAATGCTGGAACTCCTTCAATCGTGCCCTTCACAACGAAAATCTATACTAACTACCATGGGCATTGTGGATCCTTCAGATGATCATTTTATTGTCTTCGATGTTGACCAGTCAGAACATTCCCCCCTTCCTCCTTCTATCGCCTTCCAAATCCCTTTCAAGATCTGGAATTCCAATGTCTCCCATTGTGTCATTGACGAGGGGGCATCCACCTGTGTGATGTCCACTTCAGTTTGGAAGAAACTAATATCTCCTGAGTTGGCCCCATCCGCTATCACCCTTCGAGCATGGGATGGCCACTCTTCCCAGCCCATAGGTCTGTTCTGCAATTGTCCTATTACTCTTACGGGAAATATTGTTTGTGTTGATGTAGATTTCAATGATGCCCCCTTAGAATGCAACATTTTATTGGGTCGTAGCTACACTTATGCGATGTATGTTGTCCCATCTGCGGTTCACCGTAAGATGTGCTTTCCTCACAATCAAAATATTGTCACCATCGACCAATTGACATATTACGAACCGAAGTCTCAGGCCTCCCCTGTTTCCATCATCTCTTCGGTGGCCAATAAAAAAATAGTCAAACCTTTGACTAGTGTTTCACCCGGATTCTACAAATACTCCTCTTTTCTTGGTTCATTCCCTAGTCTTTCTCCTCCTATCTCTGATCCCAGCTTGTCGAACATTTGCATGATACAATTGTCTCGGTCTGACCTCAAACGGACTGGTTCAACTAGTCAGCAGCCCCACCCTCCGCAACCTGCTCCTAGCACCTCAACTCAGCCTTCAAGACCCCCTCCTCCAGGCCCCTCATCTGCAGCTAGTATCCATTAGCCTATCTACCCTCCTAGAATGGTTCCTCTTGGCCTTAACCATCTCAGAGTTGTACCGCTTGGCCATTACCCCTCCGGTTAGATACCGTTTCTCGCTCCCCCTCCTAGATTATTTTCGATACCTGTTATGGCTACCTTATCTCTTCCTAACATGACCCTGGGGATCCGAGTCTAGTACATTGATCCCCCAGCCGTTATTCTGTCTGGTCAGCCCAAACCTTATCTTGCTTTGACCCTGGTCCAACCGATCCCCATGACCCCACCCTTTTCTTTTGTGCCTCAGCCACCTCAACAGAAACCTACTCCTATTGCGAAAGCTTTGAGTGAGGGGGGAAAATCTCACAAGAAGGCACCTAAGGACAAGGCTACCCAAACAACCACTTTGCTTCCTCAGCCTCCAAAGCGTACCACCCGGTGTGCTTTGTGTGATATTGTCAGTCATGCCACCCATACATGTCCTGAATTTCCTCGTCTCAAGCCCATGGTCAACGAAGCATTTCCAGAGTCTAATATCCCAGAGGTCTATGTCAATATACCTGATTCAGTCCCAAAACTCAAGTCTCTGCACAAAAATTAACTATTTTCTTTATGTTATTTCCATTTCCACTACACCCACCTCTGTCCCCATCTCGATGACTATCTTGCCTCTTTAGAAGCAATTCGCCAATTCGAGTCCAAGTGCAACGAGTCCCCCTATCCCTTGTTTGTGAGTTTTTTTTTGGCTGAACCAGAGGTATCGCTTGATCCCATCGACATTTCCCCCACCCCCCGGATGTCGAGATGATGGAGCCTACAGCCACCATTTTCTACCTATCATCATCCATGAGACGCCTGGTGGAAGATCCCTCTAGGACTTCCCCTTCTGTTTCACTTGACCTCCCTTCAGTGATCACCCTGGGCTCAACATCGGTAGATCCCTTATCTTCTTACTCTTCTGTCACCCCCCGTGACGATGCACATGTGAACCTTTCTTCTCATGATGATGAGTCAAGAAGATCTACCGCGTCATGTGGTATCCCTTCCTCCAGTCACCCCATATTCCATTCTGATGAAGACATTATGGGAGCAATGACCACCCCCAACTTTCCATGGGATGATATGCACCATCACATGTACTTCCTCCCGTAGCTATCCCATGGCCACTATGTTATGGAAGCAAAATACTTCATTCTTGATGAAGTCGATTGGTTTAGAAATCCCATCCCTGCACTCAATGCTTTTGAAGAAGTAAATATGGCCAATATCTCTCCTATCATTAAAATCAACATTTCTGACAAACCAGGGGTAGAAGAAAACATTACTTTGGGTTCCCAATGGACCCCAAAAGAAATTGAGGCTTATACCAAGCTATTCAAGGAATTCTACAATGTTTTCGCCTGGTACTATTCAAAAATGCTTGGACTTGATCCTGCCATTGTCGAACACCATATCGATACATGGCCCAATGCCAATCTTGTCCGTCAAAATTTGAGACCCATTAATCCTTCCAGACGAGAGGTCGTCAAATCTGAAATCAATAAGATCAAGTAGGTTGGTTTTATCTATCCCATTGAATACACCACTTGGGTGTCCAATCTGGTTCCCTTCTCAAGAAACAAGGCACCATCAGTGTCTTCACTGACTTTCGTAACCTGAACAAAGCTTGTCCCAAAGAAAAATTCCCCACACCATTAATTGATCAAATCATTGATGAGTGTGCGGGGAACAAGGTTCTATCCTTCATGGATGGTTTCTCCAGATATAACTAGATCGTTATCCGTCATGCTGATCAACTTAAGATTGCGTTCATTAGTCCATGTGGAACCTTTACTTATAGGGCATTCCATTCGGCCTTAAGAATACTGGAGCCACTTTTTATCGGGCCATGTCATACTGTTTCCATGACCTGGCTCATATTATCTTTGCTTATTTAGACGACCTTACTGCACATTCTAAACATCAGGTGCAAAACCTCCATGATTTGTGTACCATCTTCCTCCGATGTTACAAGTATAATATCCACCTCAACCCGCTGAAGTGTGTATTTTTTGCTCTTGTCAACCGTATTTTAGGCTTCATTATGTTTAAATATGGTATAACACTTGACCCCTTGAAAGTTCAAGCCATCCTTGAGCTTCCTACTCCTCGTACATTATGCGAGTTACAAAGCCATAAGGCAAAGCTAATTTCCTTCATCAGTTTGTACCTGACTATGCCACCATTATGCATGGGTTCCTTAGACTCCTCAGATATAACATTCCATTCGTTTGGGATGACTATGGTCAAGGATATTTTGATGCCCTGAAACATGCTCTCACATCCGCTCCCTTGATTCATCCCCCTGACTTTGATAGGGATTTCATCCTATACATCTTAGCCCCCGCCCATTCAGTCGTTGGGGTCCTTATTTAGGAAGATTACAACAGAATTGAGCATGTTATATATTATGTTAGTAAGAACCTTGTAGGCCCCCCCGTGTCCTACTCACATGAAGATACATTAGCACTGGCTATCGTGTTTTCGGTCCAAAAAAATCGTCATTATATCCTCTTGAGTTCCACCAAGGTCGTAACTAATTCCAACCCTATGGTATTCCTATTGAGTCATCGTATCATCAATGGGAAGTATGCCCGTTGGATTGTTATCCTCCAGGAATTCAATATTGAATTTGTCACACAAAAGAGTAAGAAAGGTTTAGCCCTCGCTGAACTCATTTCTGAATTACCTATCAATACGCAAGTGATCCGGATTTATGCATAAATGTAACAGAATACAAAAATAACCATAAAAATAGAGATGCAGCGGAGATAATTCTTTATTTCATTAATATCAAATAACAGAAATATGCTTACAGACATAATGGAAATAAAATAGCTAGGGTGCTGGTTGTGAATCTCTGAGAAGAGATGTGGTGGATATAGACCTCTGAACTGTGTTACAATGAGGCTTGAGGGCCTATTTATTATTGAGAAAACAATGGATAACTCTAAATATCCAAAAACCTAACCCTAGGAGATGAAGAGCCAAAACTATGGGCCTGATTTGGGTAAATTGGTGTTTCAACTTCCCGGGGTCGTAACTTTGGCATACTATCTCCGTTTGACACACATGATACATCGTTAGAAATATCTATCCAAGGAATAAAACTTCTACCAGAAATATGAATTTTGGAATGGAATCATATTCGTCGAATGCACGATGCTCAAAAAATGGCATTTACGGCCTCAAAATGGCTCTGGAAGTTCAGGACCCGAAAAACTGCTAAAAATAGCAAGTTGTGTTGCAACTTAAAAACTGAAAGAACTAATGGTGGTGGTTCAAATAGAATAGGTGGGTGGCCACCAATATCTACTTGGATCATTAAGGCCCCAAAACGTCTCTGGGAGTGCAGGACCCGAAAACCTGCTAAAAATAGTAAGTTGTGATGAATGTGAAAAATTGCAAGAATTGATGGTGCGGGTCCAAATGGAATAGGTGGGTGACCTCCGATATCCTCCTATATTAGCAATATCCTCCAATTAATGATGATTTTCTCGATGAAAATTTGTTTTTCATTACCACATATGATTTTTGGTATAGTGACATCCTCACTTATTTGCGAACCCAGAAGTTTGCCCTTCATCTTGATCATGATGCTTGACGACATATCCGACATCAGGCCCCTCGCTACCTTCTCATCGGTGACGACCTTTATCGTCGCGGTGTAGATACTATCCTTCGTTTTTGTCTCACGCATGTTGAAGCTGAGCAAGTCCTCAATGCATGCCATAGTGGCGCTTGCAGTGGCCACCTCTCCGGTCTCACTACTGCCCAAAAAATCATGTGCGCCGGGTAATTTTGGCCTTCTCCCTTCTATGATTGCATTGAAGTAGTCAAACATTGTTCCAACTTCCAGCATTTCACCTCAAAGGCGTGAGCCCCTCCGGCTCCCCTCCATCATTTCATCTTAGCTGGTCTCTTCTATAAATGGGCCATAGACTTTATGGAGTGTCAACCTCCATATGTTGGTAACCAGAAGTATATCATCGTGGCAGTCGACTATTTCAAAAAATGGGTTGAGGCCATGCCAACTTTGAACAACACGACAACTACTGCAGCCCTATTTTTCTTTAACCATGTTATCACTCGATTCAGAGTTCTGAAAAAATTATTCTTTGACCATGGCCAAAAATTTGAAGATGAGATATGGCATGAGCTATCTGCACTGTTGGTATTTGAGCACCAATATTCATCCTCCTCTTACCCCCAAGGTAATGGCCAAGTTGAAGTGGTCAATAAAATCCTTAAAACCATGCTTCAACGGATGGTGAATAAGAACAAAACCAACTGGCACCTTATGCTCTTCCTTGCTTTGTGGGCCTATAGAACTTCTGTTAAAACCGCCACCGGGTTTACTCCTTTCCACCTTGTTTTTGGCAAGGAGGCAGTCCTACCGATCGAGTGTGAAATCCCTTCCCTTCATCTAGTCGTTGAACTTCTCCCTGACAGCCAAACTTTAGAAAAATGTCTTATCATGCTTGAGCGCTCTTCCAAAGACTGTCTTGTTGGATTGCAAACCACCAAAGCGGCTAAGAAACACACCAAAGCTCAATATGATCGAAAATTCCACCCTTGTACTTTTGACGAAGGTGATCTTGTTCTAGTGTATGACCAGGCTCATGATGTCCTCATTCATGGGAATTTTGACTCATTATGGCTAGGTCGTTACATCATTAGTAAGGATTTGGGTAAAGGGGCATACCTCCTTGAGGATTTCGAAGGCCACCCTCTTCCCAATCCTCGTAATGCACTCTATCTTAAGAAATATTTCCCTTAGAATTTCACTTCTAAAATGCACGTTTTACTTCTTTTAGGTAGCCAAATTTTGTTTTTTGTGATTTGATACTTCACCCGGACACATTTTTTACAAGAAAGGTCACTTCACCACTCCTCAAAATCGAATTTCTTCACTTGCAACACTTGTACTTGGGGCACCACTTTGCCTTCATACTTGTCCATGCTCGTGTCAATTTTCGTCATGAGTAACCATCTTGTACTCATTTTTTTATGTTCCCCACTGGGCCTGTTCTATGTGGCAACATCATCGAGTCGCCCTTGTTTAGAGCATCTGAGTTGAGTTATCATCGCATCCATGAAGTTTGTCCTGAGTCCCGTTGTATCCCGCTACAGTCCTCCATCCTTCATTGTTTTTTTCCTCTCTTGTGTCGCACATTTTTGCCTTCAATCATATTGTCCCCTATCCCCCTAGTGTCGAGTCATTAGTTTCCAGGTCATCCATGCCCTTTATGCTCTAACAAGGGAAGCCATCAGCTCGCTACTCAGTACCCCCCAATCCACCATCATCCCTGGTGTCAGTCTATCAGTCTCTCTACTATTATCCCTCGTGCCTTAGTTGAGGATCCCTTATTGTCTCACCTATGGCAGACCTCCTTCTATCGACATCAACTTATTCATTCCAGAAGATAGGTCTAGAGGGCGGTGTATCTTGGTTCCAGCTTCCACTCTTATTCAGTGCCTCAGATTAGGAAAAGGGACTCTCTATTTCCCTTTGACTTGATTGTTTTTCAGCTCCAAATCCTTATGGAATGCCCGGGATCCATATACTCAATGGTTCAATGATGCAGAAGATTGTACCAGTGATTCTCGGGTATGTGTGAGATATTTCAGACCTCATGAGGGGGTGGCCCTTAAGGTAGCCCCCCACATGCCTGGATGACCTCTCTACTACAACCTTTGATGTAGCTCCATAGATTTGATATTTTCGGCCTCAACCGCTTGCAACGCCTTTTTAGTTTGCATATATCATTCATATTTTTAGAGCCCTTTCCTATTTTACAGGGCCTCTTTGGTTGTACTTATATCTCATGTACTCGGAAATTATTTTATAAGTCCTAGTTGTTTTCCCAGGCATAGTATGTATATGGGATCCATTATCATGTCTTTATCTGGCCCATGTTTATGCCATCATGTACTATATAGTTCAGTCCCTTGTTTCTTGGACGCATTATTATTTGTTATTTGTTATCTCGGTGGGCATAGGTATGCCTCCCCTATGCAGAACATGTACTCACTTATAAAAGAGACTTGTCGCACCTATAAGTCTCGCATCCTCAAGGCCTTGTCCACTAGTGCTTTAGTATACCTTATATTTCTCTCTCTCTAACTCCCCCTTCGGTGTCTAGTGATTGAGTTCTTACAATGTATTTCGGTCATACGATTAGCTCCTAATGCTCACACGCTGAGGGGCAATCTGTTACACAAATTTTTGGTCATCTAACCTATTACTATTAGATGCACCAAAGTACACCATGTAAGACCAATTTTACCCTAGTAAAATTACTTTCACTATGAAAAATAACTTAGTAATCCATAATTTATTAAGTTGTTTATGGTCTAAATAGGAAACCCCATGAGGAAATATTGAATAAATCCCTATTTGTTTGATTTTCCTCAAGGGACAATTAATTAAACTACAGTTTAATTAATATTCATAGTCATATTTAACCCAAAATAGGAAAATTAATTAGATAAATGATTATTTATCGTATTATTTTCTAGGAATAATTATTTAAACATTATTTAAATAATATTCTTTGTTAAATTTGACTAAATCATTTATAAATAATTGAATAAATCACTATTTGTTTAATTATTACTCAACAATATTCTAAAAATAATAAATAAATCATTTATTTATTTTTTATTTACAAATAAAGGGATTTGACTAAATTCAAATTCTTTTTCCCTCTAACAAAAATAATAAAATATTCCATAAAATTTGGATCTAGATTTGGTTAATAATATTTTAATTAGGCACCGATACCTAGACTAACTCAATATTTTGTTATAAATAGAAGGTTTTTTCCATTCATTCACTACCTTTTCTTGCCTAAAGATCACTCTAGATCCATACTTTTGGTCTGACTTTGATCCTCCATCGTTGTCATATTTTGCTACCATTTTGCTTGTGAGCTCCCTTTGAATTCCATTTTTGTCTGGGTTTTCTACACTATCAAGAGAGAGAGATCTTAGATCTGAAGTGTTGAGGACATACAAGAACCCATCCCATTGAGGGGGACTGGTAATATCTTTCTATGTTCCCTTCCCAAGTGTCATAAATACAAAATTGTTTAAAAATATTCTTGTCTTGTCTATTGGATGCATGGAGAAAATCTTGCTTTTATTTTTTGTTTAATGTCTTTAACTGCATAGATCTAGATTTTGTAGCATTTATCTTGGTCAAATAACTACAGATCTAAGGAAATTGGCAGCCATCTTTGATGTTAGGGCTATTTTTTATGCACAACTAAAGTGATTTTTTTTCGTATGCTTACAATTAGAATTCCCACTAACAGGGCCCTCCATCCTTGCCTCGCACACTGAAAGTACTTCTCAAATACTGAAACTCAATCAAACATTCACCATATAGAATAGAAGAAAATAAGATAGAACTAGTTCTTCAATTAGCTCTCCAAAGTTCAAAAATATCAAAGTGAAATTATACAAATTCTACATATTCATGCCTTCAATGTCTTTAGCTTAAATAGAGAAATATGAAACAAAATTAACTAAAATTTCTATAACAGTCATGTATATCCTTATCCTATCCATTCTGGTCGAGGCCATCCATCTAATCCCTGAAAATATGGAAAGTCCCATAAAATGCTAAATTTGGCCTATTTCCTAGGGATTTCCAGAATAACAAGTAATGTTTAACCGGATTTGACTGAGCCTATTTAAGCTCAGTTTGACCGAACCAATAGGTGCATGTCCATTCTCAGTGCCCAAGCTTTCTAGAAATGTGCTCGGTTCGAGCTCAGGCGTCCTACAAGTTTGACATCAATGAAGCCATTATGGGAAGTTTTAGTCCTATCTAAAAATGCACCTAAAATTCAATTTTTGTAAAAACATTTAAAAAATGAAAAACTTAATTTATATACCTTCATATGCATAAATTTGTAAAAATAGAGTGAATACGAGTGGATTTAATGGAAATTAAGTGTATTTAATTAAACAAAATTGGATAAAAAATGAGGGCTAACACATAGGTCCTTCCAAAGATCCCCAAAGGGCCATTACGTCGAACAGTTGCTTCCTCCAAAGCCGCCCATAACTACAGCATAATATATGACTTCGCACAATCTCCTACGGCTATGTCAATTTTGGAAGTCCTCCAGTCATGCCATTCACAACTTAAAGCTCTATTATCTACCTTGGGCGATGTGGATCCTTCAGATGATCGTTTGATAATATTTGATGTTGACAAATCAGATCATCCCCCGTTACCTTCATCCATCGCCTTCCAAATACCTGTCAAGATCTAGAATGCACATGTTTCGCGTTGTGTCATTGACGAGGGGGCATCCACTTGTGTAATGTCTGCCTTCTTTTGGAAGCAACTCGGATCACCTTATTTAGTCCCATCCACTATAACTTTGTGTCTCTTTACTGGGTAAACTAAAACAAGTAATTTATTAACAATCTGGGTTTGTAGAACTTAGATGCATCTCCAAATTATATGTATTTCAACTACAGTCAAGTTTAGAAGATGAATTATTGAATTTAAAGGAAATGCATATTACAAATATAAAACTTAACTAAATAATTTATAATTCAATTATGTAATAAGCAGAAGAAGAAGCACCTAACTTAGGAGAACTTGTTTGTCCTTCTCTACAATACTACTTCATGAACAAAAACCAAAACCACTAATGAAAAATAGCTCAAGATGCATAAAAAAATAATAGAAGAGGCTCCTAACTAAGGAGTTCCTTGGTTTCCTTCATTATAAATTCATTCATCATTAATGCCATTGTTAGAAAACTGGAAATTCATAAAATCACTTAAAAGCAAGAAAGATGAATTCTAGTTTCTAGTCCCTGATGAGATAGAAGGAGAGTTTAACTTAAACATTGGTTTGACCCTTCATATTAAGATTAGAAATTAGATTATTATTCATCAACTATCATAACATATCATCATACATCTAATTAACTGATTAAACATGAAAAAAAACTAGTTCATGAAATTGCAACTAAATTAACCAGAAAGTGCAGTTAGCTCGGTGTGGGGGCCATCCATCCTTGCCTCGCACACTAAAAGTACTTCTCAGATACTAAAACTAAATCAAGCATTCACCATATAGAACAATATAAAATAAGATATAATTGGTTCTTCAATTAGCTCTCCAAAGTTAAAAAATATCAAACTGAAATTATACAAATTCTACATATTCATGCCTTCAATGTCCTTGGCTTAAATAGATAAATATGAAACAAACTTAACTAAAATTTCTCTAAAAACCATGTCTCTTCTTATCCTATCTATTCTAGTCAATCTCATCCATCTAATCTCTCAAAATCTGGAAAATCCCATAAAATGCTAAATTTGGCCTATTTTCTAGGGATTTCCAGAATAATAGGTCATGTTTGACCGGCTTTGACCGGGCCTGTTTATGCTCGGTTTGAAAAACCCAATAGGTGCATGTCCATTATTAGTTCCCAATATTTCTAGAAATGTGCTCATCTTGAGCCCAGGTGTCCTGCAAGTATGACATCAATGAAGCCATTACGGGAATTTTTAGTCATTTCCAAAAATGCACTTAAAATTCAATTTTTGTAAAAACATCTAAAAATTGAAAATCTTAATTTATATACCTGCATATGCATAAATTTTTCAAAATAGAGTGAATATGGATGGCATATGAGTGGATATAATGGAAATTAAGTGTATTTAATTAAACAAAATTGGATAAAAAATGAGGGCTAACACAGAGGTCCTTCCCAAGATCCCCAAAGGGCCATTACGTCGAACAGTTGCTTCCTCTAAAGCCGCCTATAAATACAACATAATAGATGAATTAGAAAAATCTCCTACTGCTATTCCAATGTTGTAAGTCCTCTAGTTGTGCCCTTCATAATGTAAAGCTCTATTATCTGCCCTGTGCGATGTGGATCCTTCAGATGATCGTTTGATCATCTTTAATGTTGACAAATCAGATCATCCCCCCTTACCTTCATCCATCGCCTTCCAAATACCTGTCAAGATCTGGAATTATCATGTTTCGCAATGTATCATTGATGAGGGAGCATCCACCTGCGTAATTTCTTCCTTTTTTTGGAAGCACTCGGATCACCTGAGTTAGTCCCATCCACTATCACTTTGGGATAGTCACTCTTCTCATCCCCTTGGCATGTTCCGCAATTGTCCTGTTACTCTTGCAGGAAAGTATATTTGCATTGAGATTGAATTCATTTATTCCCCCTTGGATTACAACATCTTGTTGGTTCGTAGCTACACCTATGCGATGTATGCTGCCGCATCTGCGGTTCATCATAAGATGTGTTTTCCTCATAATGGAAATATCGTCACCATAGATCAGTTGACATATTACAAACCAAAGTCTCAGATCTCTCCTGAGTCTATCATCTCTTCGGTGGCCGATAAAAAAGTAGTCACACCTCTAACCAGTGTTTCACCTAGAGTCTATAAATATTCCACCTTACTTGGTGCATTCCCTGGTCCCCCTCCTCTTGTCGCAAATCCCAGCTCATCGAATGTTTGCATGATGCAATTGTCTCAGACTAGCCATAAATAGTCTGGTTCAACCACCTAGCAGCCAAAGCCTCCACAACCTATTGTTGGTCACTCGATGCAGCGTACAGGGCCTTCCTTTGAAGGACCCTCCTCTTCTGTTGGTGTCTCTTCCACTCATTTTCAACCATGAACGGTTCCCCCTAGCCTTAACTAGTTGGGAGCCATTCCTCCAGGCCATCACCCCTCCACTCAGATACTATTTCACACTCCCCCCTTCGGAGTCTTTTTGGTACCTGTTATGGCTACGTCGAGCCTTCCTAATTTGACCCTAGGGATCCTAGTCTAGTACATTTACCCCCCAGCCAAAACCCCACCTGGTCAACTCAAACCTTATACCGCTTTGAGGTCGGTCCAATCGATCGCCACGACTCCCATATTTTCTTCAATGCCTCAGCCACCTCAATAGGAATCTACTCATGTTGCGAAAGCATCTGGTTAGGGAGGCAAAGCTATAAATAAGGAACATAAAGACAAGGCTGCCCAAACAACTCCTGCTTCTCCTAAGCCTCCAAAGAAGTCACCTCTATGCGCTTTGTGTGATGTTTTGGGGAATGCCACCGATAACTATCCTGAACTTCCTCGTCTCAAACCTATGGTAAACGAGTCATTTCCTGAATCTGATATCCCATAGGTCCATGTTACCTTACCAGATTCAACCAAGAAACTCAAATTTTTGCGCACAAACCACCCTTGTGCTTTGTGTGATATTTATGGCCACTACTCTCACCTCTGTCCCCATCTCGACGACTTTCGTGACACCTTGGAAGCTACTCGTGAAATAGAGGCTGCTCGTAGTGGATCGTGTACCCCTCTACTTGTGCATTCTACTTCAGTAGAACCGAAGGACATTGTCATACCTACCCCCGTTGTCTAGACGATGGAATCTATGGCCACCATACACTATCTATCATCATCCATGAGATCCTTGGTGGAACACCCATCCAGGGAGTTACCTTCTGTTTCGACTGAACCTCCTTCAGCGATAACCTTGGGCTCAACATTGGTAGATATTTCATCTACTAGCTCTTCATTTACCCTCCGTAGCGATGTATATGTGAACCATATATCTCATAATGATGCATTAGGTAGCCCCGCCACATCATGTGGTCTTTCTTCTTCCATTCCCCCCATATTTCACTCTAATGAAGACATTATGGAAGAAATGACCAACCCTGACTTTCCTTGGGATGATATGCACCACCATGTGTAATTCCTTCCGTAGCAGACCCATGACCAACATGTTTTGGATTACAAAGACTTCATCCATAATGAGGTCGATTGGTTATATAACCCCTTACTTTGAACCCTTACATTCAAACCACATACACCTTTTGGAAATTACATTGACACCCAATGTTTGGGTAAAGGGGCACCCATTTTTGAGAGTCCAAGAGAAGAAATTATCCACAACCCTCTTAGTGCATCTGGTAGTGTTGACTCTAGTACCATTATTCTTCCCTATTTAGAATAACATATAGAGTCTGACATCACTTCAGATCACTCTAGGCATGATCCACTTAATCATTCCTTCATCTTACATCACCAACCCAGTCCCTTAGACATTGTTTTTGACTAACCTCTAGCTAGGGGCATCATTCCCACCTTAGCATACTAGATCACTTACCTCAACCACATATACTCGGGGGTAGTATCCTGTGATTGGGGGCATGATGGCACCCCTGGCCATATTTTCACTTCACTAACAAACGTCTCGGCCTAGACCCCGTTAGTCTAGGTATGGTCGATTATCCTTGCATTCATTGGATATTTTTTCCTACCGGCCTCTCTGACGAGCCATATATCATAGATTCTTGATACCATATCTTAAAATATTATACTTTATGTGATACCTTACTTACCACTTAGTCCCCATGTTTGACTTGGTGGGCGGGGATGATTGTAGACCTTCTCTAGTACTTCATTATTGTATTTTTTTCTTACCTTGATTCTTCACCAGGAACCATTCTTCTAAGAAGCATTAAGGCCACCTTTTAGAAAAGTAAGGCCACCTTCCTGAAAGTCACGGATCATTTTGTCAATGGTCGGTTTGTCTGCTACGATCCTCACAAGATTTAGGGCCTTCCCCTATTAAAAAAAAACTATAATTTTTCTTTTGCCAATTGCAACCAAATCGTAGCTCCATTTAATGAACCATTAGCACCATTGGAAATCTCTCACTGATCTCTAAAATGGGTATTTGTTCATTTTTTTGTAATTTGATACTTCATCTGGAAGCCCTTTTTCCAAGAAGAGTCACTTTGTTGCCTCTCATAATTGAATTTCTGCACTTGCGCCACTTGTACTTGGGGCACCACTTAGCCTTCATACTTGTTGACGCTTGTGTCGATTTTCATCATGAGTAACCATATTTTGCTTATGTATTTATGGTCCCCACCGGGCCTATTCTATGTGGCAGCATCATTGAGTCGCCCTTGTTCAAAGCATACGAGTTGAGTCATCATCGCATTCATGGAGTCTATCCTGATTCCCTTTTTCCTCTTGTCACAACATTCCATCCATTCATGCTTTGTCCCTCTCTTGTGTAGCCCTTTTTTGCCTCCAATCCCACTATCCTGCATCCCCTCAAGAGTTGAGTCAGTCGCTGCTAGGTCATCCATGTTTTTTTATGCTCTGACAAGGGAAGTCATCCGTTTGCTACTCAATATCCCCCCATTCCATCATCATCCCTAGTGTCAGTCCATGAGTCACTCTACTATATTCCCTCATGCCTTAGTTGAGGACCCTCATTGCCTCACCTATGACAGACCTCCTTCTATTGACATCAAGACATTCATTCCAGTAGACAGGTCTAGAGGGTAGTGTATCTTGGTTCTAGCTTACATCATTTTTCGATGCCTTGAATCAGGAAAAGGGACATCTAATTGCCCTTTTATTTGATTGTTTCTCATCCGCTTCACTTTAGCATGATCGAGATTCATATACTCAATAGTTTAGTGATCTAGTAGATTGATCCAGTGATGCCCGGGTGTGTGTTAGATGTTTTAGACCTCATGAGGGGGTGGCCCTTCAGGTAGGCCCCCACATGCCCGGATGACCTCATTCTTGTGTACAACCTCAGATGCAGCTCCTCTATCATGCATGTATCACTTAGATGATCCATTTATATTTTCAGAGCCCTTTCCTGTTTATCAGGGCTTCTCTGGTTCTTATTATATCGCATGTACTAAGAGATTATTGTATTCAGTCATGGATGTTGTCCCAGGCGCAGTATGTATGTGGGATCCATTATATTTTTTTCTAGCCCATGTTTATGCCAGCATATCATGTACTTTATAGCTCAGTTTCATTTTACTGGGCGAACCATTATTCTTTTTACTTTGTTATCTCGGTGGGCATAGGTATGCCTCCCCCACCTCATTGTATACAAGTAATCAATCATAAAAGGAGACTTACGGTTGTCGATCTCGCCCCCTCAGGGTTATTATTCTCTCTTTCTTTGCTTTTCCTACGTATCTCTATCTCTATGACTCTCCTTCGGTGTATAGTGATTGTGTTCTTACACTGTACTTCGGTCATATGATTAGCTCCTAACACTCGCACGTTCGGGGGGAAATCTGTTACACCAATTTTTGGTAATATAACCATGTATAATTCGATGGATCATAATACACCATGTAAGACCAATTTTACCATAGTAAGATTGCTTTCACTAAGAAATAATTTAATAAATAATAGTTTATTAAGTTATTTTTGGTCCAAAATTGTTAAACACCATGTTGAAGCACACACATGGTGTATGAGGAAGATAAACACACACACAAGAGACTCAACACACAATGAAAGATAAGTGTGAGGCTTTCTTATTTTTCCATTATACATGATGTACATTTATAATACAATGGTGCGACTCTTGGTTTCACATTCCAAGGTCACTTGGACTCCATTGTGACTTTTCGCATTCCACACCTACCCATGTAGGATTAGGTGTTCCAACATCCCCCCTTAATCCGAAGGGGTATGTGTGAGTACAAGAAGAGAGTTGTAATACACATCTACAAAGTATACATGGCAGCACTTGGGCTGAATCAACTCTCTGAAATTTTGGAAAAAAGAGGTGGTTTAAGGATGACCACAAACACTGGAACGCAAAACTTGTTTCAGTTCCCGGAACTCTTCCAAAACTGGCAAGAAGTTGAAAGCTTCTGCTAGAGCAATTGTCCCTCATAAAAAAGGGAGACCTTCAACCTAAAATAAGGGAGGTCTACTACCTGTGATGGTTTTAGAATTACCAACAACTCTGGAATGCTTGAAGCATTTCCTGGAACTCAACAAAAGCTGGCAAGAAGCTGAAGGCTTCTACTAGAGGAAGTGTTCCTCATATATGAAAGGGAGACCTTCGACCTAAAAGAAGGGAGGTCTACTACCTGTGATGGTTTTAGGTTATCCACCAACCAAAGATGATGGTTTAAGGTTGTCCACCAACTGAAGGCATTCTCATGGGCATCCGTGTCTCTGGCTACATCTTTGAATCCGAAATGACGAATTGTGGCTCAGGCTCGCTTGAACTGCTAGCTACAACTCTGAACATGGAATGAGAGATTGTGGCTTAGGCTCACTTGATCTGTCGTCGAAGCTTGTACATGACCACCATTTTCCTCCCTGTCAGGGACAAGGTGAGATGATGGTGAAAACTCAACTGCAAGTTTGCTCAATATCCATGAACATGTTCTGACATGCGACTTAAACATCTTCTTGGCTGCCGATGCCCATTGCCAAGAAGCGATCCATCCAAGATGAATCTTGGTTCTTGTAGGAGGCTGAGGCTTGTTTCTGAAACATCTGTCTAAAGAATGGGTGTGCCGACCATAGTGCTTGCATGGGTGAAGATCAAAACAGTAATCTTTCATGTGGCCAACTCGATCACAGTGTTGGAATTTCTCAATCTGTTGTTGTTGTGGAACAAGATCTGGAACAGATACAGGTGAACTGTCATACAGGAATCTGGCACTCTGAAATATGATGGGCTTGGTGTAGTCTAGAATATGAAAGGACACATCCTTGACATATCCAAGACCAGTTCGGTGCTTGTTGTGGACAAGCTCTTCCCAAGGTCTGATGATGGGCTTGAGAAGTGCAGGCTGAGCTGCTGCATCTGCATGTACATCTGCTCTTGTGCAAGGAACTAAATGTGGATCAACTGTATCTTTATCTTCTTTCTTCTGATGAGAGTCTTTCTCAATCTTCTGAAAAGAAACAGGTTCAGAATGGTGACTCTTTTGCTGAAGTTCGTCTTGTTGAAACTGAGATTCCAACTGTAAAAACTCAATCTTTTCTTGTGCATCTAACAAACAACTTTGAATGTTAAAAAGAGCATCCTTGCTAATTTTTATCATGTCATCAACATTGGAATGAATGAGGTTATTCAAAAACACTAATGCCTCATTGATTTTAGCCATTTTCAACAACTTAGGCTCAAAAATGAAAGGGTGTCGGCTACAACTGAAAATGAACCCATTTACAATGTGATTCAACAACAACTACAAATGACTCTAAAGAATTTCCAACTATGGAAATCTCAAAGTACAAAATCTGTTCCTCAACTGATGGAGGGAAATCAATAATCCAACAACTCAAATACACTTCAAGTCTTGAATGAAGATGCAAATCAATGTCAGTTCAATACATATCTCTGCAAAATATGTGCAGCTGAAAACACTATGCAGCTGAATTTTTTCTTCAAATAACGGTTTTCAATGATGGCAAACTTGTCTTCAAATGTGAAATTCTTCAAAAAATCACCCTTATGTCAATGCCACAAATCACAAAATGTAAAATCTGCAAATTTCTCTATATATTCAATCCATCTGCTCACATGTCATTTCCATTTCTTTGTTGTTCAGTTTCATCTTTCCTCTCTCTCTGCTGTTTTTTTTTTTAATTAATTGAAAATTAATTAAAAAAATAATTATGGGAAATAATTAAAAGAAAAGGGGATGGAAATTTTAAAATGTGTAGGGAGGGGAATTTTAACAATTTAAAATGGAAAGATTTAAAAATGCATAAGGGAAAAAAGCAAAATAGCGAAATTAAATTAAAAAGGAGAGGGGTTATTATAATTGTGGGAGGGGAGATATGAAAGGGGCGAATATAAAATGAGGGGATTAAAAATAAAAACAATTTTTTTTTTTTTTAAAGGGAATCGAATGGTGGGATGGGAATCGAATGATGAGGGTCGGGTTGTGTGTGCGTAGGGGAGCGTATAGAAATGTGGAGGGCGGATTGTGATTGCAGCATATACCAGTGAGGGGAAGGACGAAGTTGAAAGGAGGTGCTGGCCAAAGGCCGTGACGGCGTATGCAGTGATGCGAGGGGTGTTTGCAGGTAGGTAAGGGGCATTGTGGAAAAAGGATAGGCCATGTTGAGCGGAGGAGTGTATGCGTACAACGAGGTATGTAAGGCTTGAGGGTGAAGTATGGGGGTGGGGTGAGCGATGAGGACCGCGTAGGGTAAGTGGAAGCGTAGGGTGGGGAGATCTATTGAGCGCGGGGATGAGGTAGCAGATAGGAGTTGTGGGAATCGTGGGCCAAAGGCCGTGGGGAATGAGTGATAGGGGTGAGCGTATGGACTATGAGGTAGGGAGTAGGGACGGTTTGGATGTGGGATGGGAGTGGATTAAGGAGAGATATGGTGAGAGCGCAGGCTGTAGTGTGGGGACAGCAGAGTATGGCTGAAGCGATAAGGGTTGAGGAATTTTTTTATTTTTTATTTTATTTTATTTTTTTATTTTTTTATTTTTATTTTTTATTTTTTATTTTTAATTTAAAATAGCAGAGAGTAGAGAAATTAACTTTAAAACAGCAGCAGAACTTCAGAAATTATAGAGAAAACTTAGAAATTTTTACTTCAAAAACCCAGAACTTTCTTCAAAAAATTGCAGAGGGCCATATAGCAGCAGAAAATTGGAGAATTTGCAGAGTTAGAGATTTGCAGAAAACTCAGAAATCTCAGAAATTTTCCAATGAAAAATCAGAAATATTTTCAGTAAAAACCCAGAAATTTCTTCAAAAACCCTCTTTAAACTATTTTCCAGCAGCTCAATATGGTGCAAAATTTAAAATGCAGAAATTCGTCGAAAAAATGAGCAAGTGAGAAAACCTTCGTATGCACAATGTTTAGATGCACAATGCTGCCTTTCTCCAAAACCAGTGCTGGAATGCTGCCAATTTGTGAATGCTGCTCCTTCTCAAAACCAATGCTGCTCTTCTTCAAAACAAATTCTGCTCTTCTTCAAAACACCTTTCCGAATCCAGCAAAATGTCTGTTGCAAAAAGTCTCTAAATGCTGCAAAAATGTCAAGAAATTTTGCAGATATGCACAGGCCATAAACACAAATGGCTCACTCAATTTGGAGCAGGGCCAGCAATCGCCCGCTCTGATACCATGTTAAACACCATGTTGAAGCACACACATGGTGTATGAGGAAGATAAACACACACACAAGAGACTCAACACACAAGGAAAGATAAGCGTGAGGCTTTCTTATTTTTCCATTATACATGATGTACATTTATAATACAATGGTGTGACTCTTGGTTTCACATTCCAAGGTCACTTGGACTCCATTGTGACTTTTCACATTCCACACCTACCCATGTAGGATTAGTTGTTCCAACAAAAATAGAAAACTCCATGAGGAATAATTAAATAAATCCTTATTTATTTGATTTTCCCCTAGGAATAATTAATTAAACCTCTGTTTAACTATATTCCTGGTCAAATTTCACCCAATTAATGAGAAATAATTAGATAAATCATTATTTAATTAATATTCCTTGTTATATTTGAATAAATCATTTAGTAATAATAAAATAAATCATTATTTTTTTAATAATTCATTGATCCCATCCTCAAAATGATAAATAAATATTTATTTGTTTATTATTTCTAAATAAAAAGATTTAACCAATTTAAATTCCCTTTCCCTCCAACAAAATATAGTAAAATATTCCAAGTAGTTAGATCTAGATTTTGGTTAATAATATTTTATTATGCACCATTATCAAGGATAACTCAATATTTTGTTATAAATAGAAGGGTTTTCCATTCATTTCTTAACTTTGATCCTTTTATCTTGGTCAAACTTTGATCCTCTTATCATTGTCTCACTTTTATTTTATTTTACTTATTGAGCTCCCTTTGAGTTCTACACGTCTTGGGTATTATACACCCTTGAGAGGGAAACTCTGAGGCTGAAGCGTTTGAGGATAGCCAAGAACCCATCCCATTGAGGGGGGCTCTTTATGTTCCCTTCCCATGTGTTAAATAATACAAAAAAGTATTTATAATTCTTGTCTTATCCATTGGATATTTTGGATAAAATCTTATTTCAATTTTTTATTTAGCTGCCTTATTTTCATAGATCTCAGTTTATTTTGCATTTGTTTCGACCGTCTATTGCAGATCTAGGAAGTTGAATAGTCACTTTTTTTGTTAGGGTTGTTTTTCATGTGCAGCTAATGTGTTATATTTTTGTACACTTGTGTTAATATTTCATACTAACACCAGCTGATCTTCGAAAGCCCCTAATTCAAGTGATGTTTCCCTAAGTACATCTTTCAATCCCCTATCAGTTGATATGCATCAACCTCTATACCCTAATTTATTTGATGAAGGGAGGACACGAACCATTGTCAAATCTATTTTATTATTTCCCAGCCGGTAGAGATTGCAGTCAAGTACAAACAGATGATGTTTTACAATCCAAACACTCAACCTCTCTGTTGCCTTAGACGCTTTTGGTGAATTCATCTCATACTTGGGAATCTAAAGACCCTGATCTGTTGAACCATCAGTCTACCAGTGTGCAAAAATATAACCAAATTAATAATATGCTCACTGATAATTATCTAATTGCCATAAATAATGATTCACTAGTTAATCTCATGAAACCTCTGAAGTTTGATAGCTCCCTGTTTGAAGGTTCAGAGTTTTTCTAGGGAAGTGAGGCACTGTAGCTCCTGTTGACAGTTACGTCAGGTCCTCACATCCCCGAAAAAAAACATCGATAACTTCACACTAGGGTTTCTGAAAGTAGGGTTTCTACACTTGAATTCTCTAGCATCTCAATTTCACCTGGAAAACACGTATTTTCTCCATGTCATCAAATTGATCATCCCCACTGTTATGATAAGGTTTCTTCTCTTCTTGAAGGATGTTATCCAAAAAATTTATCTACAAGGAAAAAAAATCTTACCTCACTTGCACCAGATTTGGGGTTAAACATGAGTGAATGTTTGTCATGACTAGATGATTATAGGTTTCAAGTACATCTTCCTGTCTATCAGGATGGGATTGCAGTTCGGCTTGAAAAAAAATTTCTGACACATTCTCTGGTAAGTAGCCATGACCTTCCTGATGTTATACATCTTTTATAGGTAAGATTTACTGTTGGTGCAAAAAATTTTACGTTGGTTATTATTATGTAAATCCTTGTTCTTGTAGGTCGAGAATGATGCGGTGGCTACACTGGAAATCTGATTTCACATGACCCGACCGCCTCTACAATTAAATTAGCATTTGAGGTTTAAGCTAGCTAGGGTTTTCGAATTAAAGTTTAATTTTTCATGTTTTTAATTAGGTTTTACTTGTTAGGATTTTATTTATAATTAAATTATGTTCCTTATATTTTCTTCACTATGGGTACTTTAGTTTTATGAATTATGGTTTTTGCACTAATTTGAATTTACTCATTGTTGCATGGAATTCATAAAATCATTACACATTTGTTGCACTGTCCTTTATCTGCAATTAGTTTATTTCTTTCACGCGTAACATTGCATTGCATCATAATCCCTTCTCGTTGCGCTACATCATACATTTTCCTTCTTGCATAGTATACACTTTTCATTGGGCTAGACTTGCATTTTACTCTTTGTTGCATACCACTGGATGAGCCTTCATTGAACCTAGAGCCTTGAAACCTTTGGTTCCATGGCTAGATTTCTTACACCTTCCCTCACATGCTCGAAGCCTGAGGGATTTCTTTAACCTCTTTGTGCATGCCAAAACCCTGGAGCAGTTTCCCCAGACACCTCGCCCTAATGTTGAAACCCTAACCCTAATGAATGGGTGATTTTTTTACGGTTACTCCAAGAGGAAGCTTCTCTTATAAGCGGTCATCAGAGTCACATCCTTAGCATATTTCCTACGAGTCTAATTCATTAGCCAAGGAAATGTGAACATGTTTCTTGTGGGGAACCAAAATTAGTTCGAGTTACCTATATCCATAACCTGAACCTTGTGCTCAACATGGTCTTGAATATATTAATGAATTTTTTTCATGTTTCACTTGTTAACTGGAGATGGGGTGTGAAGGCTTGGCATGGGGGAAAACCTAAAAAACACAATATATTCCATTTTCTTTCAAACAAGAAATAACCTCTATTGCCTGTAAAATAATTCGGGATCCCTCATCCGCCCTAGTGAAATGAACGCCAAGTAATAAGTGCTAATGTGCACATAAAATAAAATGAGATTAAATGAAGGGTAAAGGATTCAGAAAGGCTTCATGTGCAGATAGATAATGCAATGACTTTGCCGGGGTATTGACCAGGCTCGCTGGCAGTGTAGAAACGTTTGTGATTTCCTTAAGTGACCCTATTGGGGTGTTGTCCAAGCCTGCTGGTAGCGGAGAAACACCAGAAATGTATTTTAAAATCCTGAATATAATAATCCCTATGTCTTTTTCTTTTCATCATCGTCAACTAATGGCATGTGTGAATTTATACTTGGGTTTTTATTGATCAACAATACCTAGTTGAGGCACAAACAAAAGGCATATCTGTAAAGTTCAAAGCAACATAGGATGTACCCATAGTGCCTGTTCAATATTCCCTTGCATCACTATCCAGACTCAAACTATTGTATGGATTTTGGAAGAGATGTTGGATTCTACTAGTGGTTCGCCAATTGTTGTAACTACTACAACACCACCCAAAATTTCAAGCATATTCAAATTTTGAGTCCCCCTCTACTCGCTTAGCCCATTAAGGTTTTGACCCGACCTTTAGTCAGTTAATATTTTCACGACCTATTCGTACTAAACCCTGTCACTGCGCCCATTCATACAACGCACACCGCACCCACTTGTCTTATCGTCTCATGACTACACTAGGGTTTGGGGGGTTTGCTATTACAAAGAGAATTGAGAGTTCCTCCATGGATTTGATGCTAGTTTTCCCATAGTAGTCACCACCAATCACTGTGGTAACTGAGCTCCGATATATGTTGGAACAGGGTCTCCTAAGAGCTGCGAAACTAGTCCAATTTTGAATACTTTTGATTATATTTAGTCTAGTGTAGGGGTTTTGGGGTGGGTCAAAGCCCCGAAAGTATTGTAATGGGCAAAAATGTAAACCAGGGGTCCGCAAACCATGGTTTGCGG
Organism: Pinus albicaulis; assembly: GCA_034641835.2. Lineage (NCBI taxonomy): Eukaryota > Viridiplantae > Streptophyta > Pinopsida > Pinales > Pinaceae > Pinus > Pinus albicaulis. Next base: position 1,163,939,111 of record CM076575.1, on the reverse strand, counting down.
ACCATAGGAAAGTTTAGGCTAGATTATTATAAATAGAGGAAATTTTTGTATTGTAAGGTAGGCAATGAAGAGTTATTGATGCGAACTATGGTTTAAGATATCTGTTTGGGTTTGGGTTTTTGGGAAAGGACTCATGCTGGCAATGTGCATGGAGATCCAGATTCCAACTGTGTGTGGACCCTACTGCTGTGTGCACAGGCTGGGATGGGTATTGTATGAAGGAATCGATGAATTGATGAATAAGAAAGGTTGCTTAAGAACTGAATCTATGTATACTGTTTGTGCGAATCATTGGTAATTACTGCGTTATCCGTATTCTGTATTCAAGCTGAAAAAGGTTTGTGTAAGTGTGTTTGTTGTATCTGGATCTATTTTGTTCTATTTTATGCAATATTTTTCTATTTTATGCAATACTAAGAAGATGCCAACACACTTCGGAATAGAGGAGGGGGTTGAACCCTTTCTGCAGGCATGTCTGAAGCTGCTATGTAACCCACAGGTTGTAGAGAACCTTTAAGAATTAATGCATAACTATGCAGCTCGACCCGATCCAAGTCTCGGGATCAAGGATGTACACAAACTATACAGATATAAAAAACGCACTGGAAGAGAAATGTGGTTGACTGTGCAGATTGGTGACTACGAGATGGATCAAGTTATTTTATACCTTGGCTCAAATGCGAACGTATTACCGAAACAAACATGGCAACGAATGGGAGATCCTAAGTTGGAATGGTCCACCATCTAGCTGTGCATGGAAAATCAACAAAATATCATCCCTCTGGGAAGGCTACCAAAGGTCATGGTAGATATCGCAAGGGTGAAAGTACTAGTTGACTTTGAAGTAATAGAAATTTTGGAAGATGCGGATCCCTACCCTGCACTCCTCGGACTAGTCTAGGCTATGGATATGGGGGGTGTAATCAATCTCAAAAAGCGCAGCATGGTGTTTGAAATAACAGTACGCGCGTAATAGTACCATTGGATCCCGCAGAAGGTGCGCAATATACAGAGCCAGAACATGATGAGGAAGAAATAGATAACATTTACAAATTGACTACACAGGATTAAGACTGGATTAACCCCACAGCGGCAGGAGTACTCTGATGGGAAAATGACAGTGAATGCTTTTTCAACTCTGATGGGGAACTGGAGAATTGGCAAGGCCGGTTGCATGAGTTTTTGGCACTACGATGTCTTCATGTCACAAGGAACTTCCGCTACATCTCCGCTGAGGTAAGAGACCTGCCCTACCTTGAGGACGCAGGTGACATTAAGGATTTTTTACGCGCATTCGAAGCTGAAGTTCCCAAGGAACGCAGGCTAGGATCACTTCCGCTAGCTCTGCACATTGGTGGGATATGCATGGGCCGATATTCCGCACTTGGGAGGAGTGTCGAGATAATATGATCCTGCGATTTGGAGCCCCAGCTGGAAGACGGACGCAGAGGTTCCTTGGGTCAGAGGATCTGCGCAGGTACTTGCTGGCATGGGAAACACAAGGGTGTGATAGGACTCCAAACGAACACGTTCGCCTGGTTATCCATGACCTAGGCTTGTGTCCGACTGTGTGGTATTTAGATGTGGAGATGCACCGGTCCATGCGCAGTTGGGAGAATTTGCGGGCTGAGTTCCTGCGAACATTTAAGGTGGCAGATGGCACAAGGATGCTCGATGCAGCCCTACCGCACACGGACATCATGACCAAGGAAAAATCACGCCTATCAAGAGGTACGGTGGCCAAATTGTTGAAGTGGTACTTGGACCACATTACAAATCACCTAACATCGGCTTTAATTCGTGGTACGCAAGCAGCACGCAAGCGTCATCCAAAATTTGTAAATCCATGGGAAATCCTTCAAGTATGAATAATGACTATCATACCACTACACTTTTATGAGAAGGTAACCTTCCCGTTAAAAAAAATGGGTGGCTGACCATCAATACAGAAATTTATGGCAAGTTTGTCTTGGACGATCGATGGTAAGTTTCAAGTGAGGTATGCTCTACCGTTGGATAGCCCCAAATAGTATAAGGACAACAAGATAGCTTTGCTCAAGGCTCCATATTGTCTTTGTACCCTATTTCTGTTATTCTCCTGCTTGCTTATTGGGATCTTTAACATTTTCTGGGAAGCTTGTCCTTTTGTTGATATGGTAATCTCTAACCCATGGAACGCCTCGGCACCTACTAGTTCGGCGCTTGCAGACATCATGCTGAAAGGTTCTGGGGCTACCAAGATTGATAAGATGATTGGACTTTGGCTCCCTGCAGGGAGAATTGACTTTGAACCTCGTACAGAGGGGCACCACAACTGTGCGACGGGAATTCCTGACCTTTACAACCCTGAAACGATTGCAGGCCCCAGCCGAATAGCCTCGGACGATACCCCGAGGAATGGTACGCAATTGCCACATTTCGCCACTAACACTAACATAGTCCTACGCAGGAGAGGGATGAAGTGATACAGGGATACGTTGTGACTTCTCCACAGTTCCAGTCTATCGACTGATGACAGACATATTTGTTCGTTACCTCGCACTATCATGGTTGGCAACCATGCCCCAACAGCTACATACCTACAAATAGACTTGGCACAGCTACCTCATTAGGCATTATAGGATTTATACACCGCTATGTTGCAAGAGATCCGTAACCTTGACCAGACTGCACGGCAGCAATGTGAAATACCCCTGGAAGTTCGGGTACAATGGGTTGCATTGATCATGAAAGCAACAAATATTATTAAGGAATAGCTTACTCTAGCCACTCAGTTGGTCTAGGCAGCTACGCAGCTCTGGACAGCGGTTCGGTGCCACCCCATGCTTCAACATGTCCAAGAAGACTTACGAAAGATGGAGGCTGCTTTCGATCAGGTCAAAGATACCTTGCCTTCCCACGATCCTGTGGAGCATCTAGCTCTCTCACCAACCCGCAACGACTTCATAGACATGATTATGGATCTTCGTCGTGCCAAGCACGTTGTCAGAAATCGCTTGAAACCATGGAGCGAGATGACATTCCAGATATCTCAGGATGCTCATAACACCATCACGTGCCTCCACCGGATATTGGAACAAAGCTACCACAAACCCCTCCCGTGGAAAATCCGCCTCCCCGAAGCTTGTCAATATCGCACAACAGCCGCCGCCCAAAGTCAAGAATTTCTACCTCTGCCGATCGCCACCCTTACTACCTTACGTGCGCAGATAGAGACCGCACCACCGGCCGTGACTCGCACAAGTCATAAGATTGTGTTGGGGGACCGTAGGAACAAATGGTCACCTACTTAGCCGCGAAGATGGTCCAATTTTGAATAATTTTGATTATATTTAGACTAGCACAGGGGTTTTGGGGTGGGTCAAAGCCCCGAAAGAATTGTAATGGGCAAAAGGGTAAACTAGGGGTCCGAAAACAACAGTTTGCGGACCATAGGAAAGTTTAGGCTAGATTATTATAAATAGAGGAACATTTTGTATTGTAAGGTAGAGAATGAAGAGCTATTGATGTGAACTGTGGTTTAAGATATCTGTTTGGGTTTTTGGGGAAAGGAATCCTACTGGCTTTGTGCACGGAGATCCAGAGTCCACCTGTGTGTGGACCCTGCGGTTGTGTGCGCAGGCTGGGATGGGTATTGTAAGAAGGAATTGATGAATTGATGAATAAGAAAGGTTTCTTGAGAACTGAAACTATGTGTATTGTTTGTGCGAATAATTGGTAATTACTGCTTTATGCACATTCTGTATTCAAGATGCGAAAGATCTGTATAAGTGTGTTTGTTGTATCTGGATCTATTATGTTTTGTTTTTATGCAATATTGTGCTACTGTCATAGAAGTATATAATTATAGATCTAGCACACATGGATGCGAAAAGAGACCTATCGACCCTGTGCAGAAAGAGGCGATCTGGGTATCACAAGGCTGGATGCAGCTCTGATTTCCTTACCTATCCTTTCTCAGGGTGAAAAAACCTTATTCCAGCACCCACCCATACTACTTCGGGTGAGACTTTGACCTACGCAAGCAGGTCACTGCCGAAAGGGCCAGTAGTATAGGGGTTTGTTGGCAAACCTTGAACTCCGAACACAGGTCAAGACCGCGCCAACAATAGATAAGACTTCATTCGTTTTCATTATGCTATTTGTACTAGGTTTGGGAGAAACCCCACTTTCAAGAGTGATCCCATTCCCGTTTTACCTAATTGATATTCCCCTGGGGCACATTCTGATATGCATTGCATGAAATCATGATAAAATCATCGAATATAATTTTACCTCGGGTTCATGATTATTTTCCCTCATCTCAACATGTGCATTAAGGTTTTCAAGTTTTTAGTGAGGCATTAAAAGTCCTACAGACCTGCAAGCCCCTTTTCTCTGGCATGTTCATTGAAATGAAGTGGATACATATTGTGTTCATGATTAGGGCAAGACTTGAGTTTCATTAAGGTATGGAAAAGGTTGGCTCTCCTCTGCACCTCTAAAACCCTAAATTATTATGATCAAGAATCTGACCATGCCTTGAATTAACCTTCACTATCTAGAACTCTTTTCATATAGCTCTTCAAGGCACTTTCTCTAAAATCACATAATCACCGTGGGAAACAAAAAATATTAAATTCACAATTGGTGGTTCCATTAAATGTATAAATTTGAATTCGATTACCAAAGTGAAGCATGGGATGATCCATCCATGCAATTTATAACAAATTAATTTGGATTATTTTCATGTTACTAGAGTGAATCAATGTTTGTCTTTTTATCTATTCATTGATCCCACATGAAAAGTATCTCTTTGGTAAACTAATTTTTTTGTTTCATCTTCTTTGCAGGACGCCAAGTAAATGTGGCTTGGATCCACATCCAAAAGGGGAAAACTTGTAATCGAGGAAAGAAATGCATAGGTCGCAAAGTCGCAAATTCGCATAGGTAACAAAGTCACAAGGTCGCAAAGTCACAAGATCGCAAAGTCTCACAGGTTGCAAAGTTGTAAGGTCACAAGGTCACATAGGTCACAAGGTCACAAAGTCGCATAGGTTGCAATGTTGCAAAGTCGCATAGGTCGCAAGGTCGCAAAGTCAAAAAGTCGCATAGGTCACAAAGTCACATAGGTCGCAAAGTCACAAATTTGCATAGGTCGCAAAGTCACAAGGTCGCAAAGTCGCATAGGTCGCAAAGTCACAAGGTCGCAAAGTCGCATAGGTCGCAAAGTAGCATAGGTCACAAAGTCACATAGGTCACAACGTAGCAAGGTCGCAAGGTCGCAAGGTCACAAAGTCACATAGGTCGAAAAGCCTCAAAGGTTGCAAACTCGCAAAGTCGCATAGGTCACAAAGTCACAAAGTCACACCCGAAAGTTGCATAGTTCTCTAAAGCGCAAATTCGCATAGGTCGCAAAGTTGGGTAAAGTTGCAAAGTTGCATAAGTTGGAAAATCGCATAAGCTTTAATGTCCTATGACACTTATGTAATGTTAGGATAATTTCTTCTTTATTTTTAGAAGAGATGGAGTTGATGCCTCTCTTTCTATATATACCATTTGTAAATACCATTTCTAGGTTGGATGTTGCTCTACCTAAAGACTTAATATAATAAAGAAAAATATTTTTGCACTTCATTCTAGAGGATTTTGTGACTCAAGAACAATCTAATTTATTGTGTGTTATCTCTGTTAATTTCTTCTAATTTATGAGTTGCAACAACTAGTAAGTTGTGAGTGAGAAATTGTTAAAGGATTTAATAGTAAATTATCTACTTTCCAGATTAATGCAAGTCATATATGCATTGTAGAACATGTTAGTGAAGATTTCATAAAGGATTTGTGAAATAATTTATGCATGTAATCTACTTTATTAATGTCGTTTGCTTTTAATATTTAAAAAATTAACTATGGGAAATAATTAAAAGAAAAGGGGATGGAAATTTAAAAATGTGTAGGGAGGGGAATTTTAACAATTTAAAATGGAGAGATTTAAAAATGCATAAGGGAAAAAAGCAAAATAGGGAAATTAAATTAAAAAGGAGAGGGTTTATTATAATTGTGGGAGGGGAGATATGAAAGGGGCGAATATAAAATGAGGGGATTAAAAATAATAACAATTTTTTTTTTTTTTAAAGGGAATCGAATGATGAGGGTCGGGTTGTGTGTGCGTAGGGGAGCGTATAGAAATGTGGAGGGCGGATTGTGATTGTAGCGTATACCAGTGAGAGGAAGGATGAAGTTGAAATGAGGTGCCGGCCAAAGGCCGTGAGGGCGTATGCAGTGATGCGAGGGTCGTTTGCAGGTAGGTAAGGGGCGTTGTGGCAAAAGGATAGGCCGTGTTGAGCGGAGGAGTGTATGCGTATAGCGAGGTATGTAAGGCTTGAGGGTGAAGTATGGGGGTGGGGTGAGCAATGAGGGCCGCGTAGGGTAAGTGGAAGCGTAGGGTGGGGAGATCTATTGAGCGCGGGGATGAGGTAGTAGATAGGAGCTGTGGGAATTGTGGGCCAAAGGCCGTGGGGAATGAGTGATAGGGGGTGAGCGTATGGACTGTGAGGTAGGGAGTAGGGACGGTTTGGATGTGGGACGGGAGTGGGTTAAGGAGAGATATGGTGAGAGCGCAGGCTGTAGTGTGGGGATAGCAGAGTATGGCTGGAACGATAAGGGTTGAGGAATTATTTTTATTTTTATTTTTTATTTTTTAATTTTTAATTTAAAATAGCAGAGAGTAGAGAAATTAACTTTAAAACAGCAGCAGAACTTCAGAAATTGTAGAGAAAAATAAAAAATTTTCCTTCAAAAACTCAGAACTTTTCTTCAAAAAAATGCAGAGGGCCATATAGCAGTAGAAAATTGGAGAATTTGCAAAGTTACAGATTTGAAGAAAACTCAAACTTTAAATTTTCCAATGAAAATCAGAAATATTTTCAAGAAACCCGCAAATTTCTTCAAAAAACCCTCTTTAAACTATTTTCCAGTTGTACTTCCAAAATGGCGAATTTAAATGCGTAAATTGTCGAAAAAATGAGCAAAGCAGTTGAGAAACATTCAGATGCACAATGCGCCTTTCTCCAAAACCAAATATTTCGGAATGAATGTTGCCAATTTGTGAATGTCGCTCCTTCTCAAAAATTCTCAAAACCAATGTCGCTCTTCTTCAAAAAACAAATGCCGCTCTTCTTCAAAACACCTTTCCGAATCCAAGCGCAAAAATGTCCGCCGCAGAAAGTCTCTAAATGCCGCAAAAAAATGTCAAGAAATTTTGTAGATATGCACACATGCCATAAACACAAATGGCTCACTCAATTTGGAGCAGGCCGCAATCGCCCGCCCGATACCATGTTAAACACCATGTTAAGCACACACATGGTGTATGAGGAAGACAAACACACACACAACAAGGAACTCAACACAATGAAGGATAAGCGTGAGGCTTTCTTATTTTTTCCATTATACATGATGTACATTTATAATACAATGGTGTGACTCTTGGTTTCACATTCCAAGGTCACTTGGACTCCATTGTGACTTTTCGCATTCCACACCTACCCATGTAGGATTAGTTGTTCCAACAAAAATAGAAAACTCCATGAGGAATAATTAAATAAATCCTTATTTATTTGATTTTCCTCTAGGAATAATTAATTAAACCTCTGTTTAACTATATTCCTGGTCAAATTTCACCCAATTAATGAGAAATAATTAGATAAATCATTATTTAATTAATATTCCTTGTTATATTTGAATAAATCATTTAGTAATAATAAAATAAATCATTATTTGTTTAATAATTCCTTGATCCCATCCTCAAAATGATAAATAAATATTTATTTGTTTATTATTTCTAAATAAAAAGATTTAACCAATTTAAATTCCCTTTCCCTCCAATAAAATATAGTAAAATATTCCAAGTAGTTAGATCTAGATTTTGGTTAATAATATTTTACTATGCACCATTATCAAGGATAACTCAATATTTTGTTATAAATAGAAGGGTTTTCCATTCATTTCTTAACTTTGATCCTTTTATCTTGGTCAAACTTTGATCCTCTTATCATTGTCTCACTTTTATTTTCTTTTACTTATTGAGCTCCCTTTGAGTTCTACACGTCTTGGGTATTATACACCCTTGAGAGGGAAACTCTGAGGCTGAAGCGTTTGAGGATAGCCAAGAACCCATCCCATTGAGGGGGGCTCTTTATGTTCCCATCCCATGTGTTAAATAATACACAAAAATATTTATAATTCTTGTCTTATCCATTGGATATTTTGGATAAACTCTTATTTCAATTTTCTATTTAGCTGCTTTATTTTCATAGATCTCGGTTTATTTTTCATTTGTTTCGACCATCTATTGCAGATCTAAGAAGTTGAATAGTCACTTTTGTTGTTAGGGTTGTTTTTCATGTGCAGCTAATGTGTTATATTTTTGTACACTTGTGTTAATATTTCATACTAACACCAGATGATCTTCGGAAGCCCCTAATTCAAGTGATGTTTCCCTAAGTACATCTTTCAATCCCCTATCAGTTGATATGCATCAACCTCTATACCCTAATTTATTTGATGAAGGGAGGACACGAGCCATTGTCAAATCTATTTTATTATTTCCCAGCCGGTAGAGATTGCAGTCAAGTACAGGCAGATGATGTTTTACAATCCAAACACTCAACCTCTCTGTTGCCTTAGACGCTTTTGGTGAATTCATCTCATACTTGGGAATCTAAAGACCCTGATCTATTGAACCATCAGTCTACCAGTGTGCAAAAATATAACCAAATTAATAATATGCTCACTGATAATTATCTAATTGCCGTAAATAATGATTCACTAGTTAATCTCATGAAACCTCTGAAGTTTGATAGCTCCATGTTTGAAGGTTCAGAGTTTTTCTAGGGAAGTGAGGCACTGTAGCTCCTGTTGACAGTTACGTCAGGACCTCACATCCCCAAAAAAAAACCTGGATAACTTCACACTAGGGTTTTTGAAAGTAGGGTTTCTACACTTGAATTCTCTAGCATCTCAATTTCACCTGGAAAACACATATTTTCTCCATGTCATCAAATTGATCATCCCCACTGTTATGATAAGGTTTCTTCTCTTCTTGAAGGATGTTATCCAAAAAATTTATCTACAAGGAAACAACATCTTACCTCACTTGCACCAGATTTGGGGTTAAACATGAGTGAATGTTTGTCATGACTAGATGATTATAGGTTTCAAGTACATCTTCCTGTCTATCAGGATGGGATTGTAGTTTGGCTTGAAAAAACTTTTCTAGCACGTTCTATGGTAAGTAGCCATGACCTTCTTGTTTTTATACATCTTTTACAAGTAAGCTTTGTTGTTGGTGCACAATTTTTTATGTTGGTTCTGATTGCGTACATACTTGTTCTTGCAGGTCGGGAACTGATGTGATGGTTGCACTGGGAATCTAATTTCACATGACACGACTGCGTCTACGGTTAAATTAGGGTTTGAGGTTCAGGCTAGCTAGGGTTTGTTAATTAAAATTTACTTTTTCATGTTGTTAATTAGGCTTTACTTGTTAGTATTTTCATTATGGTTAAATTATGTCCCCTATATTTTCTTCAGTGTAGGCAGTTTAGTTTTATGCATTATGGTTTTTGCGCTAATTTGAATTTTCTCATTGTTGCATGACATTCATAAAATCACTACACATGTGTTCCATTTCCCTTTATCTGCAATTAGTTTATTTCTTTCACGCATAACATTACATTTCATCATAATCCCTGCCCTCTGCGCTACATCATACATTTTCCTTCATGCATAGTATACACTTGCCCTTGGCCTAGACTTGCATTTTCCTCTTTGTTGCATACCACTACATGAGACTTCATTGAACCTAAAGCCTTCAAACCTTTGGTGCCATGGCTAGCTTTCTTACACCTTCTTACACATGCTCGAAGCCTTGAGGATTTCTTTAACCTCTTTGCGCACGCTGAAACCCTAGAGTAGTTTCCCTAGACACCTCGCCCTAATGTTGAAACCCCAACCCTAATGATTGTGTGAGGTTTTGATGGTTACTCCAAGAGGCAGCTTCTCTTAGAACCGGTCATCAGAGTCACATCCTAAGCATCTTTCCTACGAATCTAATTCATTAGCCAGGGAAATGTGAACATGTTGCTTGTGGGGAACTCTAATTAGTTTGAGTGACCTATATCCATAACCTGAATTTTGTGCTCAACATGGTCTTGAATATATTAATGAATTTTTTTCATGTTTCACTTGTTAACTGGAGATGGGGTGTGAAGGCTTGGCATGGGGGAAAACCTAAAAAACACAATATATTCCATTTTCTTTCAAACAAGAAAAAACTTCTATTGCCTGTAAAATAAGTCGGGATCCCTCATCCGCCCTAGTGAAATGAACGCCAAGTAATAAGTGCTAATGTGCACATAAAAGAAAATGAGATTAAATGAAGGGTAAAGGATTCAGAAAGGCTTCATGTGCAGATAGATAATGCAATGACTTTGCCGGGGTATTGACCAGGCTCGCTGGCAGTGTAGAAACGTTTTTGATTTCCTTAAGTGACCCTGTTGGGGTGTTGTCCAAGCCTGCTGGTAGCGGAGAAACACCAGAAATGTATTTTAAAATCCTGAATATAATAATCCATATGTCTTTTTCTTTTCATCATCGTCAACTAATGGCATGTGTGAATTTATACTTGGGTTTTTATTGATCAACAATACCTAGTTGAGGCACAAACAAAAGGCATATCTGTAAAGTTCAAAGCAACATAGGATGTACCCATAGTGCCTGTTCAATATTCCCTTGCATCACTATCCAGACTCAAACTATTGTATGGATTTTGGAAGAGATGTTGGATTCTACTAGTGGTTCGCCAATTGTTGTACCTACTACAACACCACCCAAAATTTCAAGCATATTCAAAATTTTGAGTCCCCCTCTACTCGCTTAGCCCATTAAGGTTTTGACCCGGCCTTTAATCAGTTAATATTTTCACAACCTATTCGTACCAAACCCTGTCACTGCACCCATTCATACAACGCACACCGCACCCACTTGTCTTATCGTCTCATGACTACACTAGGGTTTGGGGGGTTTGCTGTTACAAAGAGAATTGAGAGTTCATCCATGGATTCGATGCTAGTTTTCCCATAGTAGTCACCACCAATCACTGTGGTAACTGAGCTCCGATAGATGTTGGAACAGGGTCTCCTATGAGCTGCGAAACTGGTCCAATTTTAAATACTTTTGATTATATTTAGTCTAGTGTATGGATTTTGGGGTGGGTCAAAGCCCCGAAAGTATTGTAATGGGCAAAAGGGTAAACCAGGGGTCCGTAAACCATGGTTTTCGGACCATAGGAAAGTTTAGGCTAGATTATTATAAATAGAGGAACATTTTGTATTGTAAGGTAGGCAATGAAGAGTTATTGATGCGAACTATGGTTTAAGATATCTGTTTGGGTTTGGGTTTTTGGGAAAGGACTCATGCTAGCTATGTGCGTGGAGATCCAGAGTCCAACTGTGTGTGGACCCTACTGCTGTGTGCACAGGCTGGGCTGGGTATTGTATGAAGGAATCGATGAATTGATGAATAAGAAAGGTTGCTTAAGAACTGAATCTATGTATACTGTTTGTGCGAATCATTGGTAATTACTGCGTTATCCGTATTCTGTATTCAAGCTGAAAAAGGTTTTTGTAAGTGTGTTTGTTGTATCTAGATCTATTTTGTTCTATTTTATGCAATATTGTTCTATTTTATGCAACACTAAGAAGATGCCAACACACCTCGGAATAGAGGAGGGGGTTGAACCCTTTCTGCAGGCATGTCTAAAGCTGCTATGTAACCCACAGGTTGTAGAGAACCTTTAAGCATTAATGCATAGCTATGCAGCTCGACCCGATCCAAGTCTTGGGATCAAGAATGTACACAAACTATACAGATATAAAAAAACACACTGGAAGAGAAATGTGGTTGACTGCGTAGATTGGTGACTACGAGATGGATCAAGTTATTTTAGACCTTGGCTCAGATGCGAACGTATTACCGAAACAAACATGGCAACGAATGGGACAGCCTAAGTTGGAATGGTCCACCATCTAGCTGTGCATGGAAAATCAACAAAATATCATCCCTCTGGGAAGGCTACCAAAGGTCATGGTAGATATTGCAGGGGTGAAAGTACTAGCTAACTTTGAAGTAATAGAAATTTTGGAAGATGCGTATCCCTACCCTACACTCCTCGGACTAGTCTAGGCTATGGATATGGGGGGTGTAATCAATCTCAAAAAGTGCAGCATGGTGTTTGAAATAACAGTACGCGCGTAATAGTACCATTGGATCCCGCAGAAGGTGCGCAATATACAGATCCAGAATATGATGAGGAAGAATTAGATCGCATTTACAAATTGACTACATAGGATGAAGACTGGATTAACCCCACAGCAGAAGGAGTACTCTGATGGGAAAAGGATAGTGAATGCTTTTTCAACTCTGATGGGGAACTGGAGAATTGGCAAGGCCGGTTGCATGAGTTTTTGGTGCTACGATGTCTTCATGTCACAAGGAACTTCCTCTGCATCTCCGCTGAGGTAAGAGACCTGCCCTACCTTGAGGACGCAGGTGACATTAAGGATTTTTTACGCGCATTCGAAGCCGACGTTCCCAAGGAACGCAGGGTAGGATCACTTCCGCTAGCTCTGCACATTGGTGGGATATGCATGGGCCGGTATTCTGCACTTGGGAGGAGTGTCGAGATAATATGATCCTGCGATTTGGAGCCCCAGCTGGAAGACAGATCCAGAGGTTCCTTGGGTCAGAGGATCTGCGCAGGTACTTGCTGGCATGGGAAACACAAGGGTGTGATAGGACTACAAACGAACACATTCGCCTGGTTATCCATGACCTAGGCTTGTGTCCGACTGCGTGGTATTTAGCTGTGGAGATGCACCGGTCCATGCGCAATTGGGAGAATTTGCGGGCTGAGTTCCTGCGAACATTTAAGGTGGAAGATGGCACAAGGATGCTCGATGCAGCCCTACCACACACGGACGTCATGACCAAGGAAAAAGCACGCCTATCAAGAGGTACGGTGGCCAAGTTGTTGAAGTGGTACTTGGACCACATTACAAATCACCTAACATTGGCTTTAATTCGTGGTACGCAAGCAGCACGCAAGCGTCATCCAAAATTTGTAAATCCATGGGAAAGCCTTCAAGTATGAATAATTACTATCATACCACTACACTTTTATGAGAAGGTAACCTTCCCATTAAAAAAAATGGGTGGCTGGCCATCAATACAGAAATTTATGGCAAGTTTGTCTTGGACGATCGATGGTAAGTTTCAAGTGAGGTATGCTCTACCGTTGGATAGCCCCAGATAGTATAAGGACAACAAGATAGCTTTGCTCAAGGCTCCATATTGTATTTGTACCCTATTTCTGTTATTCTCCTGCTTGCTTATTGGGATCTTTAACGTTTTCTGGGAAGCTTGTCCTTTTGTTGATATGGTAATCTCTAACCCAAGGAACGCCTCGGCACCTACTAGTTCGACGCTTGCAGACATCATGCTGAAAGGTTCTAGGGCTACCAAGATTGATAAGATGATTGGCCTTTGGCTCCCTACAGGGAGAATTGACTTTGAACCTCGCACAGAGGGGAACCAAAACTGTGCGACGGGAATTCCCGGCCTTTACAACCCTGAAACGATTGCAGGCCCCAGCCGAATGGCCTTGGACGATACCCCGAGGAACGGTACGCAATTGCCACATTTCACCACTAACACTGACACAGTCCTGCGCAGGAGAGGGACGAAGCGATACAGGGATACGTTGTGACTTCTCCACAGTTCCAGACTATCGACCGATGACAGAAATATTTGTTCGTTACCTCGCACTATCATGGTTGGCGCCCATGCCCCAATAGCTATAGACCTACAAATAGACTTGGCATAGCTACCCAGTCAGGAATTGTAGGATTTATACACCGCTGTGTTACAAGAGATCTGTAACGATGACCAGACTGCCTGGCAGCAGTATGAAATACCCTCGGAAGTTCGGGCACAACGGGTTGCATTGATCATGGAAGCAACGAATATTATTAAGGAACAGCTTACTCTAGGCACTCAGTTGGTTGAGGTAGCTACGCAGCTCTAGACAGCCGTCCGGTGCCACCCCATGCTTCAGCGTGTCTAGGAAGACTTACAACAGACGGAGGCTGCTTTCGATCAGGTCAAAGCTACCTTGCCTTCCCTCGACCCTGTGCAGCGTCTAGCCCTCTTACCAACCTGCAGCAAATTCATAGACACGATTGTGGATCTCCACCACGCCAAGCACGTCGTCAGAAAGTTCTTAAAACCATGGAGTGATACTACATTCTAGATATCTCAGGATGATCATAACGCCACCGCTCACCGCCACCAGATATTGGAACAGGTTACCACAGCTCTGGAAAATCCTGCCTCCCTGAAGCTTGTCAATATCGCACAGCAAGCTGCCGCCCAAAGTCAAGAATTTCTCCCTCCGCTGATCGCCACCCTTACTACCTTACGTGCGCAGATAGAGACTGCACCACCGCCGTGACTCGGCACAAGTCATAAGATTATGTTGGGGGACTGTTGGAACAGGGTCACCTACGAGCTGCGAAACTGGTCCAATTTTGAATACTTTTGATTATATCTAGTCTAGCGTAGGGGTTTTGGGGTGGGTCAAAGCCTCGAAAGCATTGTAATGGGAAAAAGGGTAAACCAGGGGTTTGCAAACCATGGTTTGTGGACCATAGGAAAGTTTAGGCTAGATTATTATAAATAGAGGAACATTTTGTATTGTAAGGTAGGAAATGAAGAGTTATTGATGCGAACTGTGGTTTAAGATATCTGTTTGGGTTTGGGTTTTTTAGAAAGGACTCCTGTTGGTTGTGTGCATGGAGATCCAGAGTCCAGCTGTGTGCGAACCTTGTTGCTATGTGCGTAGGCTGGGATGGGTATTGTATGAAGGAATCGATGAATTGATGAATAAGAAAGCTTTCTTAAGAATTGAATTTGTGTATATTATTTGTGCGAATCATTAGTAATTACTGCATTATGCGTATTCTATATTCAAGCTACAAAAGGTTTGTGTAAGTGTGTTTGTTGTATCTGGATATGTTTTGTTCTGTTTTATGCAATATTTTTTTGTTATCATAGAAAGATATAATTATAGATCTAGCACACATGGATGTGAAAAGAGACCTATTGACCCTGCGCAGAAAGAGGCGATCTGGGTATCGCAGGGCCGAACTCAGATCTTCTTGCCTTACCTATACTTTCTCAGGGTGCTGAAACCTGGTTCCAGCACCCACCCATACTACTTCGGGTGAGACTTTGACCTGCGCAAGCAGGTCACTGCCGAAAGGGCCAATAGTATAGGGGTTTTTTGGAAAACCTTGAACTCCGAACATGGGTCAAGACCCCTCGCGCCAACAATAGATAAGGCTTCAGTCTGGCTTTCATTATGCTATTTGTACTAGGGTTTGGGAGAAACCCTAATTTCTCAAGAGAGTGATCCCATTCCTGTTTTACCTAATTGATATTCCCCCGGGGCACATTCTAATAGGCATTGCATGAAATCATGATAAAATCATCGAATATAATTTTCCCTCAAGTTCATGTTTGGTTTCCCTCATCTCAACATGTGCATTAGAGTTTTCAGGGTTTTAGTGAGGCATTACAACTTCTACGCACCTAAAAGCCCCTTTTCTCTAGCATGTGCATTGAAACGAGGTCGAGACATTTTGTGTTGATGGTTAGGGAAAGGCTTGAGCTTCATTAGGGTATGGAAAATTTTGTCTCTCCTCTGTAACTCTAAAACCCTAAATTATTATGATTAAGAATCCGACCATGCCTTGAATTAACATTCACTATCTAGAACTCTTTTCACATAGCACTTCAAGGCACTGGCTCTAAAATCACATCATCGACGTGGGAAAAAGAAAATATTAGAGTCATGATTGGTGGTTCTATTAAATATCTAAATTTTAATTTTATTTCCAAAGTGAATTAAGAGTTGATCTATCCATGCAATATATAACAAATTAATTTGGATTATTTTTTGGTTCATGCTCCTAGAGTGAATCAATGTTTGTCTTTTTATCTATTCATTGATCCCACATGAAAAGTATCACTTTGGTAAACTAATTTGTTTGTGTCATATTCTTTGCAGGACACCAAGAAAATGTGGCTTGGATCCACATCCAACGAGTCAACACTTGTACTCCAGCAAAGAAACGCATAGGTCGTAAAGTCGCAAAAGTCGCATAGGTCGTAAAGTTGCATAAGGCGAAAGTAGCGAAGTCGCAAAGTTGCAAAGTCACATAGGTCGTAAAGTCTCAAAGTCACATAGGTTGCAAAGTCGCAAAGTCGCATAGGTCATAAATTCACATAGGTCGCAAGGTCGCAAAGTCGCATAGGTTGCAAAGTCGCATAGGTCGCAAAGTCACAAAGTCGCATAAGTTGCAAAGTCGCATAGGTCGCAAATTTTCATAAGTCGCATAGGTTGCAAAGTTGAAAAGTTTCATAGGTCACAAAGTCGCATAGGTTGCAAAGTCACAAAGTCACATAGGTCGAAAAGCCTCAAAGGTTGCAAACTCGCAAATTCGCATAGGTCACAAAGTCACAAAGTCACAAATTCGGAAAGTTGCATAGGTCTCAAAGTCGCAAATTCGCATAGGTCGCAAAGTTGCAAAGTTGCAAAGTTGCATAAGTTGGAAAATCGCATAGGTTTTAATGTCCTATGACACTTATGTAATGTTAGGAGAAGTGCTTCTTTATTTTTAAAAGAGATGGATTTGGTGCCTCTCTTTCTATATTTACCATGCATAAATATCATTTCCAGGTTGGAATTTGGTCTACCGGAAGACTTGATATAATAAAAATCCTTTTTGCACTTCATGCTGGAGGATTTTGTGACTTAAGAACCATCTAATGTATGGTGTGTGTTCTCTCTTTGTTAATTTCTTCTAATTTATGAGTTGGGGCAACTAGTAAGGTGTGAATAAGAAATTGTTAAAGGATTTAATAGTAAATTATCTACTTTCCAGCTTCCTACAAATCATATATGTGATGTAGAACATGTTAGTGAAGATTTCATAAAGGATTTGTGAAATAATTTATGCATGTAATCTACTTTATTAATGTCGTTTGCTTTTCATAAACATAGTTGTGTAAAGAGACATCATTATAGATGTGTGACTAATTTAGGATATGAATATTTCCTAGTGTAAGTACCAGTTAATCATCTCCTTTCATTTGTTACACTCTTCTCCCTATAATACCAATTTACCCATACAATTTATACTTGCCACAGCTTTCCAAATGCATGAAAGTCTTAAAGAATTAAAAATTATTTCAAACTCTTTGAGAATCCATCCCACCACTCAAAAACCCTTTAAAATTTGAAATGAACTATGATTTGTAAGGCTTGCTCCTTTTGCAGTCAAGGAGTGACTCCTTGCGCTAACATATTTGGCATCATTTCCAGGGAGGCGAATTAAAGTTTATCCCTGGGTGAATGACAAAGTTATAAGTCTAGTTTTGAGGTGTATAGTTCCAGCTATCTTTTTATACTACTTTACACCTGGTGACTCCATTGTCAAAGTTTTGGCTCCTAGAAGGACTAGAACCAGGGCTAACCCATATTCCCATTTTAGAATCCCAGTGCTTGACCTTGAAAATATAATCAAGAAAAAGAGTAAACGGAATTTTGCTACCTCTAATACTGTTTTCTCAAAGGTTGTTCCTAAATAAGTCCTGAAAACTATATCCCTTGATTTTTTATAAAATCTTGTACCTCCCTTATTTTCCAGCGAACAAACAATTCCTACATCAAAATTTGGTGCTTCATCATCTATTTTTCACAATCCACCAATTGTTGTTCCACAAATCCTAACAACTCACACCATTGTAGGTCCAAACCCACCCCAAAAATTAATGGATGCAATTGTTCCTGCAAGGTATTCTCCTTTGGTATTACCTCAACCTATTAATGCATTACCTACTGGAGATTATCTCAAATACATGCCTAAGTTTAGTGGTGAGGGAGAGGTAACAGCTAAAGAACACCTTGTTGATTTTTATGCCTATGCTGGCAATCTAAATATTGAGCATGAAGATTTCTAGATGATATTTTTTGGTCAGAGCCTTGAGGGTGATGTTAGGAAATGGTTCAGATATTTGACAGCTGGTGGCATCACTGGAATTGAAACCCTAGATGATATGTTTTTAAGGAAATGGGGTGATAAAAAATATTTTTTTGTCTTATATCACTGAATTTGGTGCAATAAAAAGAAAAGAAGGAGAATCAGTTTCTGATTTTTCTAAGAGATTCAATAAGATGTATAGAAAAATACCTACTGAAATCAAGCCTACTAAAAATTTAGCCAAAATCACTTATGACAGTGCTTTTGATCCTGAATTTTGTTTATTATTGAGAGAAAGAAGATATACAACACTAACACAAATGCAATACAATGCACTGGAGGTAGAATATAATGTGTTAGCAACTGATAGGCTCATAGGAGGGATTGATAAAGAAAAAATAAAGCAAAAAGTTGAAGTTTCAACTTTAGGAACTTCAAACATAGATCCTAAGTTAGATGAGCTTACCAAGATGGTAAAGTCGTTGACTACTGAGATGTCCAAGCTCAAGATGGAAGCAAGACCAACTACTACTAGAAATTTTTCATTTGATCAGCCTAATAGGAGAGATATTAATGATCAAAAACTGCATCCCCCTTTACAAAATGCTATATTTGAAGATGAAAAGGAAGCTAAAAGGTTGGAAAATGGTGATGATATCAATTGTCTAAGAGATAAATAAGGGCTGACAGAAGCAGAGTATGAATATTTCATGTCATATACTCAGAATAATGAAGTGAGTTATGATCATTCCATGATAGCAGCTGATCTTCAAAGTAGATACAATCTCAGATCAAAGAAGATTGATGATAATACCGTTGAAAATTCAACAAGAAATGTGTCTAATTTAATTTTCCCTTAATTAAATTGGACAATAAAATGTAATCATATCTCATAATCACTTGTAATATTTAAATAAGTGTGATAAACTCAGTTAGCTCATGAATTTCGAGTTGAGGGTGGTTGGTGAGGCATGCAAAGTGATTCTATTAGTTATGGAGTTTGAATTCTAGTTAGTGCATTATTTTAATGCATGAGAAATCAATTAACTCAATTTACTGAATTAAAGTCAGTTGAACTAGTTGTAATTGTTTGTTGCACTAGTGAGAGATTAAGTGAATTAAATCAGATTTGATTCACATGCAGTGATCTGCCATGAAACTGATGATTTACTATTAATAGCTGAATGCATGTTAGTTCCAATGGAGACCCAGCTGAGACAAAGGTTAAAGAGATGTTAACTATCAGTTGTATCATTAGTAGGTTACCCACATGCTGTAATAAAACCATAGGATTTCCCATGAGCATTGAGTAGTTTTGGAAGGTTGAATTTCCTAAAGAATAGGGATTTCATTCCACATGAATTACGCAAGCAAGGTAGGCTTATTAAAGGCGAGAAATTGGCTAAGTGTTGGTCAATTCTGTCTGGGTCAGTGTGAGACGGTTGTGAGAGTGCAGGAGACTCTTGTGAGAAGAGTCCATTGTAATTGTTTCATGATTCCTTGGTGAATATAAAATAGAAGATAGAGGGGTTTTGAGCTGTAAGCTTTCCCCGCGATAATATCTGTGTTGTTGTTTGATTTGCTTCTTTCTTTACTTTTTGTGATTGGTGATCATGTTTATTTTCCGCAATTGATTTGTAGAAGGATTCAGTGGCTTGCTATAGTAGATCACATAATGGGATTGAATCCATTGATATACATATTTTTTGTATAATTTTTACATGGTATCAGAGTGCAGGAAATCACTATAGTGGAGAAGAAATTGATTTTGTGACTGAATAGCATTCGAATTTGAAAAATTATTCTTGTTGCGACAGGTGGATTAGGATCAAGATGGCTTTCAATGGCTTGAGATTGGAGTATGCACTCGAGGGTCGTTCCAATTATATTACATGGAAATATAGTATGGAGGTAGTTCTGGAGGACAATGGGTCGAAAGAATTCATTGATAATGACATTCCAAAAAACCGTTGTAGCAGATGTCGCTCTTCTTGATGCTTAGCAAAGAAGGTTTCAAAGGAGAGGAGGATCTTACTGGAGGGAGTACGAGACCACATTGTCTCAATTATCCATGGAAAAGTGACTCCATATGCAATGTGGGAGGCTTGAAAAATATGTTTCAAAGTAGCATTGATCATAGAAAATTGGCACTAAAGGACAAGCTATGGAAAATAAAAATGGAGAAAGGCGACATTATTCTGAAATATTTAACCAAGTTTTTCCAATGTCGAGATGAGTTTGGGAGCATCAGAATTACTGTTGCGGATGATGACTTGGTGAGCCTAGCTCTTCTAGCCCTTCCCAAGAGTTGGCATAGTTATCAAGACTGTTTCAATGGGAGGGAGAAGCTACCAAATTGGGAACGACTTTGGTCGGATTTGGTGCAATAAGAATTCAGGCGGAATACCAGGGATGGATCTTCATCTAAGACAAATGATGAAGAAAATTGTGCCTTGGCTAGTAAGGCGAATAAGGGGAAGGGAAAGAAATCCTATTCCAAATCTGAGTCTGGAAAAGAAGGCAAGAAGCACGACATGTCTAGAGTGAAGTGTTTTCACTGTCACGAGCATGGACATTATGCCACTAATTTTCCACAAAAGAAGAATAACAATAAGGCTTCAGGATCTACAACTAGTGAGGCTTTGGCCTCGCAATTTGAGTTGGACTTCTCGCTCATTGCATGCATGGTGTCAAATGCAATGGGATCAATGTGGTACTTGGATAGTGGTGAATATTTCCACATGACGGGAGACAAAGAACTTTTTAGTAGCTTGGAGGAGAAGGACCTCTAGATGCATATCGACATGGGTGATGAAGGGCGGTACAGTGCTACCGGGATTTGTACAATTAGCTTTCAGAGATGGTCAAGTAAAACCTTCTGATTAAAATATGTAATGCATTTACCAGGTTTGAAAAAGAATTTAGTTTCAGTCGCAATGTTGGAGGATAGAGGCTATGATGTGGTTTTCAATGAAGGAAAATATTTCCTTCGACACAAAGCCACATTAAAAGCCAAGAAGATTGGGATTCGTGTGAAGAATATCTATAAAATTGATGTAGATGGCTGCACAGTATTGATGGGTAAGGCAAACAAAGTGGTGAGCTGGGATGAGGATGAGTTATGGCACAGGATATTGGGCCATCTACACCACGAAGCCTTGAAGGTCATGCAACATATTTCTATGAGTCTTCCCAAGGGTACTCTTGCGCAGATAGACACATGTAAGGGATGTGCCATGGGGAAGTATGCAACGACCACTTTTCACGAGAAGGGAGAACTGAGCTTCATAAATCCCTGAGATATTTCACTCAGACATGTGTGGACCATTCTCTACAACTTCGAAAACAAAGAAAAGGTATTATGTGATCTTTTTTATTGATTTTTCTATAAAGTGTTGGATCTACTTCATGCTGAAGAAATATCTGACGTTCTCAAAATTTTGTGAGTTCAAAGAACTGGTGGAGAAAGACACGGGGAAGCATGTGAAGGCTCTTAGGAGTGGCAATGGTGGTGAGTACGTATCCAATGAATTCAATAACTTCTGTATAAAATAAGGAATTCGGAAAGAGTTGATTGCGCCTCATAACCCACAATAGAATGGGGTTGCAGAAAGCAATAATAGAACAATTGTGGGTGTGGCATGAGTGATGTTTCATGATCAGGGCCTACCATTGCATCCATGGGAGGATGCATGCAACACTATGGTATTTGTGCGAAACCATAGTCCTCATCGGATACTTGGCATGAGTACACCAAAGGAGGATTTTTCTGGTAAGAAACCTGATGTTTCATATTTTAAAATTTTTGGCTCATTTTTCTATTGCCATGTGACCAAAGATTCCAGGAAGAAGCTCGAACCAACATCTGAGATTGGGATATTTTTGGGGTACACTAATACTCCCACAACTATCGGGTGTGTTTTCCAAATATGAGGATGATTGTTGTGAGATGGGATATAAAATTTGATGAGGAGAAAGCCATGTGATTTTCCCTTGAGAGGGAGCTAGATTTTCATGCAGATGAGGAAATCTTGGTTCCAAAGAATGAACCTCAAGATGTGGAGCAACCACATGCAAAGGATCATGGAATGGCATAAAACAATCATGCAGATCCATCCACCAAAAATGGTATAAGGCACACCACGGAAGCTGATAGATTGATAATTGATTCGGCATAGCATGTAGGAGCAACTACTTCACTACGCAGACAGAGACAGTCTCCAGACAGGTTTACTGGATACATGGCTCTTATGAGCAAGTGTATTGTGAAATAATCATCCTCCTTTGAGGAAACAGTGCAACAACCAATTTTTCTTAACACCATGGTTGAGGATTATGACTCCATCGTCAAGAACAGTGCATGTGAAGTTGTCCCAAGACCAGTCAGAAAATCAGTGGTTGGATCTAGATGGATCTATAAGGTGAAGAAAGTGGCAGATGGGAGTGTGGATTCTCATAAGTTGAGGGGATTGACTATGAGGATACTTTCACACCGATTGCGAGATACTCATCTATTAGATCTATCCTTACACTCTCAGTGCAGATGGGGTGGAAAATACATCAGATGGATGTGAAAACTGTGTTTCTCAATGGAATTATTAAGGAAGAAGTGTACATAGTGTAGCCAGAAGGTTTTGAGATCTTTGACAGTGGGTCGCATGTGTGCCAACTCAAGAGAGCATTGTATGGGCTGAAGTAATCACCTCATGCTTAGTACACTAGAATTGACATCTACTTCACCAGTTTTGGCTTCACCAAAAGTGAAGCGGATGTGAACCTATACCAGATTGTGATTGATGGTAAGCTCTTGATTATCGTACTTTATGTTGATGATCTAATTTTGACAGGTGATGAGCAGCTAATAACTTCTTACAAAGAGTATCTTGCAAGAGAGTTTGAAATGAAGGACATGGGACTCCTTCACTATTTCCTTGGTTTGGAAATATGGCAGCGGGATGGTGAGCTATTTGTTTCTCAAGACAAGTATGCCAAAGAGATTTTGAGTAAGTTTCACATGGAGAGCTGTAAACCCATGGAGACTCGTCTTCTAGAAAACTGGAGTAAGGAGGATGCTACTTTAGGTGAGGTAGTGGATGCTACTATTTATAGGCAGCTAGTGGGTTTACTGATGTACTTGGTGAACACCAAACCAGACATTTGCTACGCAGTTAACCAACTGATTCAAGCTATGGTTAAGGGCCCAATCAAGCTCTTTTGGAAGGCAAGGAAGCATGTCTTGAGATATCTCAGAGGAACTACATAGTATGGATTATGGTATAGACGGACAGAGGGAGTGAAGCTTCAAGGCTTCACCAATGCATATTGGGCAAGTACTCCATCAAACAAAAATAACACATCAGGAGGGATCTTCAGCATAGGATCGATAGCAATTTCTTGGTATAGCAGGAAGCAGTGATCTATGGCACTTAGTTCAGCTGAGGAAGAGTACATGGTAGCTAGTCAGGTTGCATGTGAGGCCATCTAGATGAGGAAGATTCTGGTTGGTTTGTTTGGTTCTCAGATGGATCCAACGGTGATACATTGTGATAACCAGAGTTGCATTAAACTCTCGGTTAATCCGGTATTCCATGATAGGTCCAAGCACATAGACATTCGGTACCACCATCTCAGAGATTGTGTTCAGAGGCACATTATGTTACTTCAGCACATTCCAACGAAAGATAAGGTTGCAGATATTTTGATGAAGGCACTTTCTAGAAGAAAATTTGAATACCATAGAGACAGGATCAGGGTAGCTAATAATCTCTTTCTTGTTGAGAGGGAGTGTTGAAAAGTAAACAAGAAATGTGTGTCTAATTTAATTTTCCATTAATTAAATTGGACAATAAAATGCAACCTTATCTCATAATCACTTGTAATAGTTAACTGAGTGTGATAGACTCAGTTAGCTTCTAAATTTTGGACTTGAGGGTGGTTGGTGAGGCATGTAGAGTGATTCTATTAGTTATGGAGTTCGAATTACAATTAGTGCATTATTTTAATGCATGAGAAATCAGTTAACTCAATTTATTGAGTTAAATTCAGTTGAACTAGTTGTAATTGTTTGTTGCACTAGAGAGATATCAAGTGAATGAAATCAAATTTAATTCACATGCATTTATCTGCCATGCAACTAATGATTTACTATTAATAGTTTCATGCACTTCAGTTACAGTGGAGACCAAGTTGAGACAAAGGTTAAAGGGATGTTAACTATCAGTTGTGTAATTAGTAGGTTGCCCGCATGTAGTAAGACAACCATAGGATTTCCCATGAGCATTGCGCATTTTTAGAAGGCTGAATTTCCTAAAGAATAGGGATTGCATTCCACATGAATTGTGCAAGGTAGGTAGGCTGATTAGAGGCAGGAAATTAGCTAGTGTTGGTCGATTTTGTCCCGGTCAGTGTGAGATAGTTATGAGAGTACAGGAGACTCTTGGGAGAAGAGTGCATTTTAATTGTTTCATGATTCCTTGGTGAATATACAATAGAAGATAGAGGGGTTTTGAGTAGTAAGCTTTCCCAGGGAAAATATCTTTTTTGTGGTTTGATTTGCTTCTTTCTTTACTTGAGATTGGCAATCGTGTTTATTTTCTGCAATTTATTTGTAGAAGGATTCAGTATCTTGCTTTAGTAGATCTCATGATCAGATTGAATCCATTGATATACATATTTTTTGTATAATTTATACAAATAAAAAGCCTGCTACATAGCCCAAGAAGAATAAGGAGGCAATTAATTCCAGCAGAAAATAAATTTGTTGAACTAAGCAGACCGAAAATTCCGATAGCAGTTAACCCTCCTTCACTTGAGGTAAAAATTGCTCACAAACTGCCCCATATTTTCAATTTTGAGAACGAAATACAAAAGATAAATATTCTTGTTCCTCTTGTACATCTCATGAAGAATGATGATTTCAAAAATACTTTTATGAAATCTCTTCAGCCTCCACCTACCGAAGTAGCTTCTGATTTTGTTAACCTTCAAGATGACAAGCCCACTGTTATTTTAGGTCCATTGGTAGATGACAAAGATGAATCTACCCCTCCCTTCTATCTATCTCTGAATATTCATGGTAATCTATTCCATAATTTTCTAATGGATTCCAAAGCCTCACATAATTTAATGCCCAAGGTATTCATGGATGAACTAGGTCTTGAAGTAACTATAGAATACCAAGATCTCTACTCTTTTGATTCCCAGAAATTCCAATGCCTTGGTGTCATCAAAGACCTTGCAGTAAGCCTCTTTCAGTTAACCATCAGAGGAATGGTGATGGATATTTTTGTAGCTTACATTCATCCTAGATTTGTCATGTTACTTTCTAGGTCATGGATTAGAAGGTTGGGAGGAACTTTGCAAATGGATTTCACTTATGCTACTATTCTTGTTTTTTGGAGGAGAACAAAGAAGACTTTATAGAGAAGCTTAGTTGGCATATATCATTAGTGACAGCAAAGACCCCACTAATCATCCAATTTATGCTAGAACAATTGATGTTGGTTCAAGCATTTTACATATGGATAATGTTGTCCTACTTGCAGAAAATTTTCAGATTTTGAAGGCTGCTAAAAAATAGAGCAGTCATGAGGGTTCTAAGCTATGGAAAATGTATTTTGATGGCTTATGTTCTAAATAAGGAGCTAGTGTAGGGATATTTCTCTTTTCCCCTTTGAAAGAGAGTTCCACTTTTTATTTCAAACTTGAATTTGAAGCAAATAACAATATGGTTGAATATGAAGCTTTGTTGATTGGTTTAAAAACAAAAAAAGATATGAATATTTCATAAATTCCTGTTTTTGGAGATGTTGAACTTATTATTGAGAAAATCAGAAATGTTTATCAACTAAGCATCCCAGGCTCAGAGATTACCAGAATATAGTATGTAGCATTGTATAAGACGTGTTCCTTGCCTTTAACATTTCTTTTGGTCCAAGAGAAAGTAATATTTTGGCTGATTCACTTTCTATTTCAGCAATCTCATTCAAGATTCCAATACCTATAAAGTTGAAATATGAAGTGGAAGTTAGGTTCATAACTACCATTCCTGATAATGTCAAGCATTGGAAATTTTTTGAGGATGATCAGAAGATTAGAAAAATTATTGAAGTTTTTGAAGAGTTTGTTGTCCTAAACATTGATCAAGATGAAGATCTCATGAAGGATGATGTTGATTTGCAGGACACCAAAAATCTGCAAAAACATATTGTTGATCAGCATATCATTCAGTTGCCTACCAATCATACTCCCAAAGGGTTAATCCCACTCGAGAATATCTTTGATCACAATGATATTTCACTCAAACCACAATTAAGCTGAAAAAGAAGTAGAATAGGAAGATTTCAATTTGGGCACAGAAAAAGAATCGAGGTATGTTAAGTTTTCAAAAGATTTATTAGAAGAAAAAACGATTGAATACCACAAGTTGTTTTGTGAATTTTTTGATGTTTTTTCTTGGAAATATGAGGATCTTAAGAAATATGATACAACCATCATTGAACATAGAATACCATTGAAGGATGGTACTAAGCCTTTCTACTAGAAGTTAAGACAAATCAATCCACTATTTTTACCAGTGATGTAGAAAGAAGTGAAAAAAAAATTGAATGCCAAAATCATTATTCCATTGAGATACTTAGATTGGGTTGTTGATATAATTATAGTAAGAAAGAAGAGTGGTGAATCAGACTATGTGTAGATTTCAGGAATCTTAACAAATGCTCCAAAAAAGATAATTATCCATTGCCAAAGATGGAGCATATTCTTCAAAAGATAACCAGGTCAAATAGAATTTCCATGTTAGATTATTTTTCCAGGTACAATCAAGTTTTTCCTTGGCCATAAGACCCTAAGAAGACATCATTCACTACTACCTGGGGAGCATTCATGTATGCAAAGATGCCATTTGGGCTTATGAATCCTAGAGCTACTTTCCAACGTGCTATGGAGTTTGCATTTATTGGAGAAAAGGACAAATTATTGGTCATCTATTTGGATGATATTACTATTTTTTCAACTTCAGATCAAGAAAAAATTTAGCACTTGAGATGAGTATTTGTTAAATGCAGAAAATATGGTATATCATTGAATCCAAAGATGTCTCATTTTTCTCTTAAAGAATGTAATATTTTGGGTCACATAGTTTCTAAATATGGAGTGAAAATTGATCCCAAAAGCGTGATTGCAATTCAGGATTTAACACTTCCAAGATCCAAGAAAGAGGTCCAATCTTTCCTTGGTAAGATCAATTTATTAAGAATTTTCATTCCCAATTTTGCTGAAGTGGTGAAGCATATTACTTGCATGTTGAAGAAGGACAAAGAAGTCAAATGGAAAATTGAAGCCATAAATTCATTTGAGTTGATCAAAATAGTTATCATTAAATCACCTCAGTTGGTAAGCCCTGAATATTCAAAGCATTTCTTGATCTTCTCATTCGCCTCTTAAGATACTATTGTTGTTATTTTTTTACAAAAAGATTCAGAAAATAAGGAAGCCCCAATAGCATTTTTCAGCAGAGCTCTTAGAGATGCAGAATTGAAGTATGAAATGTTAGAAAAGCACGACTATGCATTAGTGAAATCTCTGAAGGCTTTTAGATTTTATATTTTGCATGCTCGAGTTATTGCCTATGAACATTCATATATTGTTAGAGATATATTAGTTCAACCTGATATTGATGGAAAAAAAATTAAGTGGGCGACTAAATTTCTTGAATTTTATTTAGAGATAAAACCTACTAACCTAATCAAAGGTCAAGGATTAGCCAAACTACTAGTTGAAGAAAATTGTAAAGTTTTGGGCTTCAATTTCATGGATGACAATCCAAAAGGGAAAATTTTTGAACCTATTGACAACATGGTAGTGGACGTAAAGCTTTCTGAGTGCAATTGGTATAAATATATCATTTATTTTTTGCAGCATTTTAAACCTCCTCCAAATTATGATAAAAGCATAATCAGATATTTGAAGCTAAAAACTGTTAAATTATGCATCAAAGATAATTTTTTATATTGGAAAGATCCTACATGAATTTTTTTAATATGCATTGACCCATATGAGTCCAAGAAATTTATGTTTGATATGCATAGTAGTGTGTGTGGAGGTCATCATTACTGGAGAGCTACTACATACAAAGTACTAAGAGATGACTATTTTAGGCCTAAATTGTTTTCTAATGTATGTGCTGAGGTGAGAGAATGTGAAAAATGTCATAAGTTCACTAGTAAGAAACATTTGAAGTATTTTCCTCTCAATCCCATAGTTGTTTTTGCACCTTTCTAGCAATGGGGCTTAGATTTCATTGGCAAAATTCATCCACCTTCAAGTGGACAACATCATTAAATTCTTGTTGCAACGGATTACTTCACCAAATGGATTGAAGAAATACCTACCACGAATGTTGCTCATAAATTTATCATTAATTTTTTGGCGAGAATCATAACCAGATTTGGATGTCCATCAAGGTTAGGAGCAGATAATGCAACTTCTTTTAAAGCTACTCCATTTGTAAATTTTTGTGAAGACTATGGTGTTGAGCTTACTCACTCTACAACTTACTATCCCCAAGGGAATGGTTTAGTTGAATCATCAAACAAAAGTTTGGTAAGAATCATCACCAAGCTATTGGAGAAAAACAAGAAAGCTTGGGATTCAAAACTGAAGTTTGATTTATGGGCTGACAAGGTGACAATAAAAAAGACTATTAATACATCACCTTTTCAAATGGTTTATGGAACTAGTGTTGTTTTTCCAGTCCAATTGGCTATTCATGTAGCTAAATTTTTGCAAGATCATGAATCTGAGCCAAATAACACGACCAGGAGAATTTATCAGATCATAGAAGTGCTGCAAAAGCGAGAACAACAATATGATTTGGTGAGAAATTATCAGCAATCTGTAAAGCAATTTTTCGATAAAGGGACTAAAAAATAAGATTTTCAGATTGGAGATCTAGTGTTGAAATGGGATGCAAAACATCAAGATCCAGGTAATCATTCCAAATTTTATGCTTTATGGCTTGGTCCTTTCAGAATCTCCAATATTCTATAGAATAATACTTTTGAGTTGCAAGATCTTGATGGAACATAACTATTTGAAGGCCCATTTAATAGGCACTTTCTCAAGAAATTATTTTACTAAGGCTGTTGGTGGCCTAAGTTCACTATAAATAGCAGTGTATTTCATAATAAGACTCCATAACCCAATGAAAAGGCATTGAAACTACAAAATATTATCAGAGCCTCGCAGGGAGAGCTCTATCCCCTATGGAACCAATGTTAGCATAGTTCTTTGCTAAGTCATGAGCCCATTTTAATTTTTTTCTTTTTAGGATTAGAATTTGTAAATTTAAAAAAAAAAAAAATGGTCGCTACCGAAATTTCCAGTAGCGCATGTTTTAGCCCTTTTCGGAAAGTTTGTTTTAATTTTGTTTTTGTTTGTTTTTATTTTAATCCAATGCTACCAGAAATCTTTGTTTTTAAAATTAAAAATAAAAAGTGCATCTGCTTTGTGTCAATCCATGTTTTTTAGTTTAAAATACATTTTAAATATTTTTATTAAGATTTAAATCACGTGATAGTTTTGATATTCGGTCAGTCATGTTAAGCTTAATTCATGGTATACGTGTAGTGTATAGGTGTAAATCCGCAATAATAAAGCCAGTTGCTGATCATGTCATGTCTGTTAGCCGAGTTGGTCTGGTTTCATTTCAAAGTACGTAATTTTCGAATGGAAAAGATCATGGATCCATAGGTTTAATGAAATGACTGTTTGGATGGTAACGCATAGACACTATCATAAATTTAGGCCAATAAATCAACATGTAGTGGAGGTGACTGCCAATCATAGATCCGCTTATTTCAAGCCACCTGTAGCATGCCATCTAAAGCTATGCAGCCAACTAAAGACCATGATTTATATCACATGGTGCATACTACAGTCAAGGATACTCACCATAATGAGAATCCATTGCATGGGATGGTGAACCATTGTTGTTGTTTTAAATCACTGAGAAAGAAGGAGGAGTATCAGTTGTGAGCTTAGTTGTTGGAGAATGAGTTTTATGAAGTGCAGCTTGAGGAGGAGTCTTAGATTTCAGACAGGATTTTAGAAGAAGACACGACAATACCTATTAGGTGAGATCTTCTAGCTTTTCCACCTATCATATTTCAGTAGACAGAGTTATTAATTAATGAAGATGACTAAAAGAGGAGGAAATATAAAACGAATTGAACCACAAGGTGCTGACCTAGTGGATGAAAATTCGAATGTGAGAAGGTTATTTATTCAATCAGGGTAGTATTATTTGTGCTTAATACTGGTAAGCTCTCACTTAGGAGTAGCTCAGAAGTTTTCAAATTATTTCAATCGATAGGAAGCTACCATCTATGGTATTAAATTACAGGTATTAGTAGATTTAATTTTTGTGGCATTCAACCTTTAGCAAGAAGGCTAAAGGTGGTTTAAAGTTAAATTCATCACTAACCGGGCCAAAGGAATTCCCAGCAGCTACCTGAAAAATGAATGGGCAGAAGCTGCTAAACTCATCAATATTTACCTCACTTGTGAAAGGAGGTATACAATAGTGTTTCTTTATCATATGAGATTTCTGTTTCATGTTGCAGGCATGAAGACCCTCAACTTGCCATACTTTTTTCTAAAGAGTCTAACAAATATGTCAGCCAGGATACAAACACATACTGTTGCTTCAGAATACAACTTGTATCATCAAGCTCTCATCAAAGTCCTAGTTGAAGAAGAGTTAAGGAAAATAAATCAAACATGGTATCATTTCTTGTTTTACAGGGCAAGCCAACTTGCACCTACACCTCCATCCTCACAATAACACCCTCAACCTACAAAAAGAACCAAGAGGAAGGATAAGAAGGAGAACATCCATAAGGCCAAGATTAGAAAAGAAAATATTTCTTCAGTCAAGGTTGATAGGAAGTTGGAGAAGGGAGAGAGATCCTCAGTAAATAAACCCAAGTCTATGAAAATGGTGCCCCCCATTCCTCCTTTTCCTAATGTCTATACTAGAGCTCGAAGAGGAAGGTTTGAAACTACATAAAAATCTAAAGCACATGTGTACCAGAAATTATGGAAGAAGATATTCTGCAAAAAATTTAGAAAGAGTATCAACCCACAAATTCTAATGAAGAACTCCTCAAAGATGTAGGGTATGAGATCAGTACCAAGAAAAAGAAATAGGAGGCCAAAATTGTTGCTGGTACCATAAAAATACATACCAGAGACATAAACAAGTTCAGGCTCAAGTTCAAGGCTCTGCATAATCAAATTTTATTAATAGAGGTCATTGATATAGAAGGAAAATCTAAGGGGTTAAAGACAAAGGAATGCAAGAAGAAATATAAAAACAAAACCCCTTCAGAGCAGCAAGTGGAACCCTAAAAAAGAAGAAATATCAAAAAGGGTTCAAAGGAGGAAAAGGCCATTGTTGGGCCCGAATTGAGGTATGTTTTCACCCTATAATTACTTCAAATTATGTCACAATTTTGGGAATTCTTCCTCATCTTAACAATAAATAATTAAAATATTTATGAAAACTAGAGCAATAGGGCTAACTACAAAAGGAATGTTTCTATAACAGAAAATTGACTTATTGTACCTTTGTATGCAGGAAGTTAGAGTAGTTGAACCAATGGTAAACAAAAAGACAACTGACAGACACAAACGTATGGGATCTCAGTAACTCCCAGAAGCTGGAAGAAAGTAGAGAAACAGATTTAAGCCCAAGAACTCAAACAATAGCCACACGCAGCAGGCTGTCGTTTGGAAAATACTTCCTCATTGTGTGAAATTTCCTTTAAAAGGAACAGGGACGAACTAGAAAGAGAGTTGAAGAAAAAATGGGAATTTTCCCTCTATAATCAGCGCATCAAGACAGAAGCAGTCATATTGTATTCCTGCATTATCTTTTGAGTTTTGATGTTTTGAACAATTACCTTTTGAGGTTTTCATTGCGTTAGAACTTCTAGTGGTCTGGGCCCAACCTCTGGGAGTTTTTGTGCCAATTTTGTGTTGCGTGTTAGTTACACAATCCATGTTCAGTTATCTGATGTGGTTGTAACATACTTCTCTACTCAATAAAGTTACAGTTGTTCTTCCTTCAGAATAGTTTAGCATTTGTATTTCTTAATTCAGAATAATCACATTTCGTATTTTCTGGTTTATAATAATACTTCATCACCAGTAGATATTTTTATTTCCTTTCAATGCCTTTGCAATCGATTTACAAATCGCAATATACTTATTGCTCGATGTTACTTATCTTTGTGGATTACATTGTTCTGTCAGCATTGTAAAGCGTCCAATTATTGATTAATGCCAATGAGTTGGTTTACAAAGAGAATTCCATTGCAAAATTATATAAGTGAGTGTTGTACAATTCATTTAGATTGTTGTTCAATTCATTTACAATTGTCGTTCAATTCATTTAAGATTGTTGTTCAATTCGTTTACTATTTCTATTCAATTCATTTAAGATTTTTTTTTAATTCATTTAAGATTGTTTTTCAATTCACTTAGACTGTTGTTTGATTCATTCAGATTGCTTTAGATCAATTCATTTAGATTGATGTTCAATTCATTAAGTTGCTACTCAAATCACCATCCCATTGTTCAATCATAGGCTTGATAGAATAACCAGCCATAACCTACCAAATCATTCCTCGTTAAGTTGATTGAATTTAGGAGGCTAGATAATCCTTTCTCATAAACAACATAGAGTATCTATCAGTTTCTCTCACTTACATATATTGTGCCGACACTCTTGAAATAAGAAGACTTACCTCGAGTTGATAATTAAATCAAAAGCACTAGGGTTGACTATAATAATCCACCTCTATGACACGAACAACCATTGTCAAAGAAGCAGCCACAAGAACGAAAAGATCAATATCAATTGTTGATAGAAAATCAAACTTGGATAAGCTTGCTGAAGCTGCAGCCCACATGCAAGAAAGAAAAATTTTCGAGCTAGTTCAGGAAAGATAAGGACTCATAACCAAATGGATATAACAAGTGATGATGATAAGTGGTTATGAGGTTGTTGGAGGTCATATTGAAAGAAGATACATGGTTAACCAAATACATAAGGAGACAAATTAGCAAAAAAAGGGGGAGCATGCTAGCATACTCAACAGTTCAGCCCATATTTTCTTCTCTTCTTTCATCTACATCTGTCCTTTTATTTATATTTCAATTTGATATGGTTTTAATGTCCTATGACACCTATGTAATGTTAGGAGTAGTTTTTCCTTATTTTTAGAAGAGATGGAGTTGGTGCCTCTATTTCTATATATACCATTTTTAAATACCATTTCCAGGTTGGATGTTGGTATACCTGAAGACTTAATACAATAAAAAACCTTTTTTCACTTCATGCTAGAGGATTTTGTGACTCAAGAACCATCTAATGTATGGTTTGTGCTCTCTATGTGTTAATTTCTTCTAATTTATGAGTTGCAGTAGCTAGTAAGGTGTGAGTAAGAAATTGTTTAAGGATTTAATAGTAAATTATCTGCTTTCCAGCTTCCTGCAAATCATATATCTGTTGTAGAACATGTTAGTGAAGATTTCATAAACGATTTGTGAAATACTTTATGCATGTAATCTAATTTCTGAATGTTGTTTACTTTGCATAAATAGAGTTTGTGCAAAGATCCATCATTATAGCTATGTGACTGAATTAGGATATGAATATTTCCTAGAGTAAGTATCAACTAATCATCTCCTTTCATTTGTTACACTCTGCTCCCTATACTACCAATTTACCGATAAAATTTGTACTTGTCACAGCTTGCCAAATACATGAAAGTCTTAAAGAATAAAAAATCATTTCAAACTTGAGAATGCATCCCACCACTCAAAAACCCTTTAAAATTTGAAATGAACTATGATGTGTAAGGCTTACTCCTTTTGCAGTCAAGGAGTGACTTCTTGCACTAACACATCACACTCCTTCCATTGCGTCACTAGAAACACCTAAGGATCTAGAGGAATTACTCCAGGAAATGCAAGGATTTCCTGACCCAATCAAACAAGCTTCCAAGTCCAACAAATTGCAGGTGACAAGATAGAGCATTACGCAATATCTGGTTGAGTCGGTCAGGGTTCGCACCAAATTTTCTACCTTGTCAAACTAATTCAACGCCAAGAAAATCAAATTGATTCCATATTCCCTTGAGTGCATGCACATACATGGGGAAGACATGCCTCAACTGGTCATGATAGGTACAGACTACAAAGTATGGTAGACCTATCTTAGGTAGCATCAAGATATTAACACTTTGGCCTTATCAATCACCAGATCATTAGCATAGGGTCAATGCATGAGAAATACTATCTTATTTTTTGTTGCACAACATAGTAGCTTAGGGAAAATTGAATCAGAACCTAAGAGAAACATGAGGGATTCCCTAGGTCGCAATCAGCCCTAGGTCGAAATCAAGCATGAAAGATCCCTTGGGTCACAATCTCCCTTAGGTCACAATATCCCTTAGGTCGCAACTTCCCCTGGGTTACAATCTCCCTTAGGTCGCAATTTCCCTAGACCACAATCTCCCTCAGGTTGCAACCTCCCATAAGTCACAATTACCTTAGTTCGCAACTCCCCCTAAGTCGCAATCTCCCTTAGGTCGAAACTTGCCTTGGGTCGAAATCTCCCTTACGTTGCAACTTCCCCTGGGCCGTAATCTCCCTTAGGTCACAATCTCCCCCAGGTAAAAATATCCCTTAGGTCAAAACTTCCCCTCCCTCAGGTCACAATCCTCCTAAAGTTGCAACTTCCCCTAAGTCACAATCCTCCTGAATTTGCAACTTCCCTAAGTCGCAATCCTCTTGAAATCACAACTTCCCATAAATCGCAATCCTCCTGAAGTCACAACTTCCCCTCAGTCACAAGTAATCCCAAGATTCAGGGAATACCAAAGGTCATAGACAACCCAAGAGTCATCTCAGCCTATATGTACATCTTCTATAAATTTTGTAATGTACTGATTTTTGAGTTTTGGACTTTTGAGAGAGATACATTTTTGTTTATTGAATGCATGCCTTTTGATGAATACAAAGAAGTGTTATTAGATCTCACTATTGAATTCAACGGAAGTCTTTTTTGTGGTTATGCTACGAATATTTTCTCTTCGAATGAATGAATGCTTCCTTCAAGTATTGGTGCACATTTCTACTCATGTATTCTCTTGTGTTATGAGCTTCCTTGCAACACATGGATGGTATATGATGTTCTAACTTTAAAGATATGTTGATGAACTTTGTTGTCAATATTTTATTTAAATATTTATTGGAATGTGCATAGATGATAAATGAAACACTTCGCCATCATGAATTGTTTCTCGTTTGTTAAGTGAATCTTATTATAAGTATGATCTTGGTAAAGTTTTTCTAACAATGCTTTTCATAAGTTTCATGCTTTAAATTCCGCTTTTCTATTCATGGTATTATGTTTCACATTGAATTTTCCAATCACTCACTCGTATTCATTCAACATCCATGCATTCTCCTTTTGAGCGAGTCCCCTCCCTGTCCAAAAACCATCTTCACCAAGTTAATGGAAACTGGGCCTACATACCGAATGAGATCCCTAAACCAAACGGTGTAGAGTATAATTGGGATTTTGCTTCGGGGAGATCCCCTTACTATTGGTGAGACATTTTCAACCGTCAACAAATACTTACAAGATATGGAAGCGGGATTCTGGAAATCTCTGGCAAAATTTCCAGGTTGACCGCAGTTATAACATATAATTTGACCTCGACCTTGCCTAGCGCCTCCTCCTTTTCCTTGTCCTTTGCCTTGGAATCCTCCATGCATTTTGGGAAAACCATGATCTTCGTGACCTTGAGCTTGAATTTTGTACACCCCAGGAGCATATTTCATCATCAAATCATAGTTGCGATAGTTCTTGTCATCATGTCCCACTGAGCTACAAAAAATACAAAATAATTTTTTTTACCATCTACACATTCGTATGCACCATATAACAAAATTTTGTGGGGTGTTGGCTTGGTACTTTACATAAGTCACACCATACAATTTTTGTTGGGTTCAATGGGTTAGGCTCACCACTGTTGATGTAATCTCTAAATACAGGGCACTAATCTTTATAATGGCCTTTTGCCTTACATTTGATACACCAGACTTATGATCTCATGTCAATCCACACTTCTTTTCCCTTCTTCAAAACATGAAAATCCATGTGTAAGCTTGGAAACTGGGTATGGATCTTTTGAACCCATATATTGGTATTTGATACCGGAAAATCTTCTAGTTTCATAGCAATCTCCAATGCTTCAGCTTGGGTTGTGATCCCTTGTTGTGATAATGGATGTATGAGATGTGTTAATAACGCAGCTATAAACCACTCTTTGTGTTGTTCATCAGGGATCTGGAAGCTGATTTGGCTTATCATCATCTTGAATCTTTGATCTACCTCCCACACAGATTCAGTTACCAATTGCTTCATTTAGTTTATCTCTACAATGCATTGTGACTGTGATTTTGGATTTTTAAATTCAGCATTCGTCGCTACCTTTTTCTAATCCAACGTGAAATGTTGATACGTCGTGGAGTAATTCATATACAAAGACAGTTCTCTTTCTTTTATATTTGTGAGAAGTTGAGCTTTATGCATATCTCCATTAGTGACTTGATGTGATCTCCATACTGCTTCTGCAACAAACCAAAATTGCTCGGGATCCTCTGATCCCTGACCCTTAAAAACAAGCATCTTCATCATCTAATCCAAGTCAAACGGGGGAGGTGGAGGTGGAGGTAGAGGTGGAGGGACAATATGGGGATGGTGATGAGGAGTGATGGGAGTGGTAGGTTGGGGAATCCCATAAGCACCTTGATGATCTCCAAAGTCTAGTTGCGACGCACTTCTAGGGGTTGAAAGGTTACTTTCTTCTTCTTCGTTCTCATATCCAAACAAGGGACTGTACTCAGTCTCAATGTAGTTGTCGTGATCTACTCTAAATATTTTACCACTTTGTGTAGCTCAGGATTTATGTCTCCAAAATATCAATCTAATTTCATGTGCATTACACCCTTCTCACATAAAATCATCTTAATCCAAAGCTTTAAAGAGTTTAAGTACTTATCTCGCAGACCCTTGAAAAATTTGTGCTCGTCTTAATTGTAGGACATGTATGTATCAATCGTGAACTCAGTAATAAAGCCTCCAAGAATACTATCGATCTAATAATCAACAACCCTTGAGATCTTGTTATCAGTATCCTTGAGTTGCTTAATCAGCTCTAGGTTCCATGCAGTATGCTCATCGTGCTTAAAAAAAGTCTTATTCTCAGCTAATCTTGATAGCCATTCATGCAACTCATTAGCAAACGATGAGAAAAATATATCATGTTGATCTGTAAAAATATAATTCTATAACCACTTCTCAGTTGACAAGCATGCATTTATGTTTTATTGTACAACAAATTCTCGCTCTTTTAGATATACCCGATCTTGAATTTCTTTTCTGGTCGGATGCCACATCCACATATTCCTCAGTCTTCATATCCCAGTCCTGACAATGGAACCATTTGTTGCCTTGAGGTGGCCTACACCCATGTTCATAGATGGTTGCGTGAACCAACAAAACCCTCTATTATCAACCCTTTCGACAAAAATCTGGTCTGCAGACTGAAGTGTCACCCAAGGCAATATTAGGGAATGCTAGAACTAGGTTTTTGTATCCAGAGGGAATATGTAGTGTGGCTTCAGGGCTTATCCTCTCTTAAGGATTATTCAGAGCTTCACAGAACTAGTATGAAAAATATATAGACATTGTTCAACAAATATACTTAAATACTTTGCAGACTATGCTTTTCTACTTTAACATGCATTAATCATCATAATTAACCATATTCAAGTCTTCGTGATGAAATTATAGACACAAACCCTGTTCTAGCATAAATAATCATAAAACATATAAAATACAATCATACAAGTAAAATACACATGTTTTTCTTCAAAGTCTTCTTTTAATAGCTCATATCTTCTCAATACAACACTTCTTTCCCTACACACATAGCTATAGGGGTCTGTGCACTCAACTGCAAAATTCCTAAGGTCTTCGTGCACACAGCTATAGGAGCCTTCGCTTTCACACAAAACAACATAATATAGACTCTATTCAAATATAGCATGCCATCCATATGCATTCTATCATGATATCAAGAGATATCCCTAGACTCCTTATATATCAAATTATTTTAGAATACCATGGTCCGAAAACCATGGGGGGAGCTCAAAGTATCCAAAATATTCCCATCCCTTTAAAAAATAAGGGTCTTTGACCCGCCCCAATTCCCTTATGACTTATAAATCTGCGTTCAGTGCGCTCCGCTACTAAAAATGTGGATTATTTACCAAAACTTAGACATAGGGGTACTTTATCCAACAGAACATCCATTTTGTTGAACCAGTGTTCAAATGCAAGATCATTAAACTCTTTGTTGAAACTATCTTCAGTTCTACGCCAAGGTGCATATCCATATGCAAGAGGTTCATCTTCCACAACTATAGAAATTTTTTGGCCTTATGGAGCACACCATTTGGACATAAAAAGGTGAAGAAGCAGAAATCAAAAAATAAAATATGCGGACCAAACATAAACATTGTTGGAAGCTTCAAACAACTCATGAAGGAGATAGTTGGACTAATTCAGTTGACCACCTCGGATATAAGCTTCTTCAACTGAGATGGCATCCAACGAAAATTCTCCTCTTTTATAATGGCGCATGAGTTTGGTGGCAATAATTTTAGCAACAACATGAACTGACATATTACTGATCATATCAAGGACAAATCCACAACATTTTATGGTGGTTCCATACTTCTTATAAAAAATATTCTCATCTATCTTCTTACCATGTATAGAAGTTTTCTGAAAATTTGAGCCAACATCGGCACCATAAGTGAGTAGCCCAACGATTTTGTAGATATCTATCACATGGATTGGGAATTCTTGAACCAACCAAATAGAAAACCAATCAAGTCGACTAATTAGGTACTTGCAGGTGTAGCACAATACCTCACCAGTGGTGCCAAAAACAGGTAAGTCGCACATAAGAAGGAGAGTGGACTACTTCAAGGGGTAGAAGACTGGTCTGAATTTCACGGTAGAACGGGCATTGGGGAAATTATTTGGATCCATAAAAATATCGGTCTAGAGCATAGAGAATAGAGTGGGATCAAAGAGGTCATTATCAACAATATGGGCATTGCCATACTTACCCAAGAGTTCTTCCTAACATTGAATATGAGAGTCAATAGGGAACAGAATGATAGCATATCTACCTTTGCAAACCATGGTTACAGAATTATGGGTAGACAAACAATGAACATGGGGAGGACAAGGCAAGGAGGGCTCAAATATAGGTGGTAACAGAGCCAGAGCTGAAACTAAGAATGCAAGAAAAGAAAATATGAAAATGAATATGAAGAGTAGGAAGATATAGAACAATCGATTGGGTGGAGGAATTAACCGTTAAGAGTGGTAAATATGAATTAAACTAGAATTAATGACAAGTGATCTGGACACATACTAAGGAATATCATGACATAACAAAAAATCTAATGGTAGAAGAAAATATTATCGGGAATTAGGAGACAAATTTGGTAACTAACTCAGATATGACTAGAAATAATGACAGATAATACAAGCATTAATGACATTGACAAGACAAGATACGAAAAAATATCCCTGACCACAACAGGTTACGGCGGGTCGCGAATAAAAAGAGAACACACTTGAAGAAACGAAAGAATACACAAACTATTAAATAACAAAATGCTTTATTGAGATGACTATCCTACCTCCCACCTACTACTCACAAGGATATGACACTTTATTTTTAAGTTGAAGAAGAAAAATAGGGCTTCAAACGAGCTCCATTCACCCATCTAGAGAAAAGTGTATCATCTAATTGAGAAAACTGAATAGCACCAGAATCTTTAATTTCCGCAACATAAAAGGACCAATCCAATGAATTTAGAGCTAACCAGGATGCTTGTGATACTTTTTTTCATAGATTAATACATGGTCTCCCACATAAAAGGATTTTTTCTTGATGTGTTGATTGTGCCAAGCCTTCTGGCCCTCCTTTTCAATAGTTTGGTGAAAATAAGCAAGAAATTGGGACTCATCAAGTCATAATAATTCATGCACTAGTTTAGGAATGGACTCATTTTCATACATTTGAGTTGCATAAGAAATAAAAATATCAGTAACAATGAAATTAGCAAGAACATCAACTTCTTTTCCATAAACCAATTCAAAAGGAGTATACGTATGAAACTTCTTGACAGTAGTTTTTTAGGCCCATAAAGTAGTAAGACTCATTCATCCAAATCATATTTATTGCCAGAGAAAACCTTAGTAAGTATATATTTTGAAATTTTATTGAAAGCTTCGACAGTCCCATTGGCTTGTGGATGATAGGGAGTTCTCTTGCAGTGTTGTATCACGAAATTATGTAGTAGATCCTGGACTATTTCATTGATGAAATGGGAACCTTGATCACTTGCAAGACTTTGCAGACAACCAAACCGGATAATAATGTTTTCAAAGATAAATTGTGCATTCATATTAGCAGTGCAATATTTAACTGGATCAGCTTCCACCCAACTAGTTAAATAATTTGTTGTGGTAATGATATATAGAGTGTGTGAATGATGAGCGAGAGGGTGAATAGGCCCGATAAAATCAACAACCTATTTTTCAAAAGAAGAAAGAATCTATACCGGATCTAAGGGAATTTCATCATGATGCGATGGTCAATCAACCCATTGATAGAAATCGAAGGTATTTTCATATTCTTTCACATCCTTGAAGATATTTTTCCACCAAAGACCATATTGGAGGACCTTCTGAGTAGTAGCTTTCCCTCCAACATGACCTCCTACAACTCCATCATGAAATCCCCATAATAAACCTTCACGTTCATGATCAAATATATAATGGCGTAAAATTTGATCAAGCCCCATTTTAT
Organism: Pinus albicaulis; assembly: GCA_034641835.2. Lineage (NCBI taxonomy): Eukaryota > Viridiplantae > Streptophyta > Pinopsida > Pinales > Pinaceae > Pinus > Pinus albicaulis. The sequence continues at coordinate 1,163,897,929 of CM076575.1, read as the reverse complement.
ATGGTTTTCCTACAATAATTTGATAGTATGTTTCTCTAACCAAAAATTTCTTCTTCTGCACCATGGTATAATCAGGAGGACATTGGCCTGTAGCAATAAAAGTGGAAACTTATTCTAAGTAATCATGGACAGTGTCAATACGAAACAAATTATCATCTGGAAACTATTCATTAATTGATCCCCCTATTATCCTGACTCTAACCTGGACAAATGATTTGGCCCCACATTGGACCTTCCTGACTTGAAAATCACCTTAAAAGTAAACTCCTGAAATAACAATAACCATTGAAAAACTCCTCTTTCAAGCACAAGATTATTAACTAAATATTTCAACGTTGAGAGGTATATGAAGAGCTTGAATGGAACTCCCAAAAATTAATGTTGGAATTTTTGGAGAGAATAGACCATAGCTAAAGCTTCTCGTTCCATCGTAGCATAATTTTTCTCCGCATCGGAAATTTTTTTGCTTGCAAAATAGATAGGATGATCAAATTTCCCTTCACCTAGCTCCCAAGGAAATTTTTTTGCTTGCATTAGTATAGCTCCCAAGGAAATTCCAGATTTGTCAACATGGACATGGAATTGTTTGTTCCATTTAGGGTAAACTAGAATGGGTGCACTTGCAAGCTTCTCCTTTGATGTATCAAAGGCAGCATCACATTCAGTAGACCACATAAATTATTCATATTTATTAAGAAGCTTCTCAAGAAAAGTTGTAATTGAAGCATAATTTATTATAAACCTATGATAATAACCAGTATGTACCAAATTATAATGCAATTTTCAGACAGAAGTGGGTGGTGGGATATCTAGTATTACCGTGACCTTGGCAGGATCCACAAAAACTCCTTCCTTGTAGATGATATGCCCCAATAATGTTCCAAAAGGCACCAAAAATTTTCAATTTTTTAGGCTCAAATATATTTGAAGTTGTTAGCACCTATCAAACATAACCCTTATCAAGATATGGTGATTCTTGAGAAAAATATAAGCAGTACAATCATCCATGTAGACTTCAAGAAACTTATGCATATATTCACAGAAGGTAACAATGACAATGTGCTAGAAGACAGCTTGGGAATTATTCAACCCAAAGGGCACAACGTTATAAGCATAGGATCCCCATTTAGTAGTGAATGTGGTATTTCTCTTATCTTCTTCCGAAATGAAAACTTGATGATACCCCAAGAAACCATCAGTAAAATAATATGTTTCATTACCCCCAACGTTATCCAAGCCTTCATTGCTAAAAGGAGTTCAAAATGGGTCATTCACACATGCATTATTGAGACTGCAATAGTAAGCACACACTCGAATTTACTATGAACCCTTCTTATCCTGGATGAAAATGGGGATTATCCATTCAACTTCATCAACAGGGAATATAAGACCATCAGTTAGCATTTTTTCAATTTCCTTCTTTACTTTCTTCTTGACTCGCAGATTAAATCTATAAGGCTAATGTTTAACCAACTTCGCATCTAGATTTAGTGTCATTTTAATATCTTCCAAATCTTCTTTAATTCCATTTAATTCTAAGGCATAAAAAGGAAATAAACCCTCATATTCTTTGAGAAGATCGAAAATTTCTCGAGTGGTGTGATCATCCAATTAATCCCCAATAGAAGCAAGCTCTAGTTTCTCTTATGTCTTGATATTCATATTTTTCAACTTAAGAGGCTGCAGATGTGGAGCATCATGTATAGGTTCCCCTTTAATTTTTCGTTCCCCTTCAGAATCTTTAAAGGAAAAATTTTTGAGCTCCTCTAGGTCATCATCTGGATATTTACTATTTTGCTACAAACCACAGCTTCATGAAACCTTGAGCCATACTGGTGCACAAAGTATCCATACCTGCTACATTCCATTAAAGCGTCCCCACCTAAAAAAAATACTCCTCTGATAACTTTAAGGGCTTGCGTTATCTTTTCATTAGCATCAAAGAAGGAAAATTCTATACAAAACTGCGAGACAACGCCTCCCAATTTGAATTTAGTGTTTTAACTCCTCCTATAAATACCAAGCTTGTGGAATATTTTCTAAGGAATTGATAAATAGATCCGGCCACAATTCAAATGTTAGACCATCAGCCTACCATACAGAAAAACAAAGCTCAACATGCTCTTGTAGGAAAGTATGACCATCATAAGTGGGGATTCTGCTTAAATTCTGATTTGAAATAAGAAACCGATAAAGCAGAACAATCTTAATGGCGCTCCAATCTTAAAGCTAATCCTGATGGGTTTCCCACCATATTGTGGGAGTTTCTTGAAAATCAACAATTATTAAAGGAATATTTTGATTTTCTTCTATGCAAGAGTCAATTTCTTTAATAAAATTTACAACAAAATTAGTACCATTGAAAATAGGATACTCGCGTACCTCAGTACCAATCTAGCTAACACATCGAATAGTGGCACAATGTCAAGAGTGAATTTCATGATTTCCATGTTTCCATCTTCTATTGCATACCGAGATCCAACTTTAGTACTTTTAATACTCCACCAACTAATAGATACAGTTATTGTGCGGTTAATATAATATTCTCTCCTCCTAAAATTCAATTGATATAATTGATTCAGTAAATTAGGGTACTCAGCATTGTCCACTGGTTCAGTAAATCTAGAGCTCTGATAAGGATCAAGAGGTTGTATAACTCGCATGCCATCCACTTCAAAATTCATAGTTTCCCGCTTAAAAGTAATGACTGCATAATTATTTCAAGCATATTCAATGCACAATAAATATGGATATGGATATTTATCCCAAATAATATCAATAACTTCAAAATTTTCATAAGTTTTGGCATTGGAAATATCAACTTCAACGTCCTCTAATCTTCCAATGGGAAGAATAAAATATTGATTTTCCATCTGCAACTGAATAGGAGAAAATACCAACTTGGGTATTCCAAGAGCTTCCTAGGTTTTTCATGGAAAAATATTGACATCTGAGCCCAAATCCAACATGGAGTCCTTGATTTGAAACCCTACAATATTACCGTCTACCCGAAATTCCCTTTCTGTTCTCTTCTTGTTCTGTCGTACTCGCCTGGAATTTCACTCTTATAAATTTGCAGAAATTGGTTCTTTAGAAAACACATCATCCTTACCAATATTGTTTAACATTTTCTACAACTCACCTGTGAGTTGTTCATAATTCACAATTTGATTGGTTGAAAAATTTCTGCAAACTGATTCTCCTCACAGACCTTTACTTTCTCCTGTTGTTCAGTGCAAGATCCTTTTGAATAAATCGATTGTCATAAAAGTTCCCCTGTGTCCCTATAGTACTCCTTGTGTTTATTTGGATCATAAGACTTCTTTTGAGATGTAGGTCTCATAATGGTTGACTAATTAGGAGTTCCAATATCATCTCTAGCCTTATTCCCTCCCCTTGTAACAAAATTTGTATTGGGATGCATTGTAGGACTAGGATCTCGAGGTTGTAGGACTAGGATCTCAAGGTTCTGCACAGATGAAATTAGCTCTTTTGGCCTGGTTGTATTCCTCCCACCGAGAAATATTTTCAGGACAATATTTAGTTGCATGGGTATTCACTCGATAGTATGAACACCAAGTTCTTCGTGCCATAGGAAATTATCTCACAACATGGCCTTCCTGATCATATTTATAACATCTAATTAGGCCTCTTATGCCTGACCTTCCTCCTCTTGGAGCTCCCCCTCCTCGTCCTTAAGGAGTCTCATTGACATAGAAAGGACTATGGTCAAAGTGGTCAGCTAAAGCATCCAAGGACCGAAATTGATTTGTATGATTATTTGGTGATCCACAGAACTCACAAAACAATTTATTGGGAAAATTAGAGTACTTATATAGAATATGATATAGAAAACGTAAATGACCAAAACTTCGACAGATCTCACAACAATCATTCACAAACATACCTTGAGGATTTAGAAATGACCGGAATTACGTATGGCCTTGGTAAGGAAGAGAAGAGGAAATTTTTGCAACTTCAGGGGACTATGGTGGAGGAGGTCCCATAGGATCACTAGATGATCCTACCCCTCTTAGTTGCGGGCACTCTGTAACATGATGTCCTTCAACCTGAAAGTGTGTACACCAAACATGAGGTATCATAGGTCACTAAGATGCAAGATATTTTAATATTTATTTCATGGTAGAAACATGATTATCAAGGCCCATAATAGTAGGATTTGGTGAAGAACCACCAATTCTACAGTATTGCAGATAACTATCCATAGCCTCTATCTGCATTGCTTTATCCAAGTCATCTTGAATTCTATCAATATTTTGTTGAGACAATGGAATGCAAGTCATTGGTAACAAAGCCTTAATGAAGAAATCTCTCTAATGATGTGGATCAATGGGATAGTATAATTTGTCGATAGAATATTTAAAACATTGCATACATTGCCAAGAAGATTCCCCCTCCCATTGGAGAATATCCACTAATTCCTCCTATCCTTATTGATTTGACTACGGTAACTTAAATTCCTGAATAAACCCCTGTTTAACCATATCTATACTGGTGTTGGGGTTAGCATCAATCCATTTTATAAACCACCTCAATTCTTTGTCCCGTGACGTAGTTTGAAATTCAATAATATTAGTAGTATCAGGGGTCTGATGAGCTCTCCAAACAACGTCACATAAATACCAATTTTGTTCAACATATTCACCCCCCCTTCTTGTGAACTCTAGGTATCTAGTAAGTGAACTGGTTGTGACTATGTCCATAGTTTATTGTCTTGACGAAACAATTATAAATACTTAGTAACTTAGTTGAGAACTAATTGAACTAGGTTGACTAACACCACTAAAGATACCTTTACTCTTATGCAATAATTGAACTGTAATAAGCTTTTGTACCTTTAAAAAGAGAAGATCAGGACTTTTATATGGCACCAGGGGAATGCTGAGGAGAGGAGTAATGTTGCTATGTTGCAGGGTTCTATATTCTGGTATTGAAACATTCTCAAATAAAATAAGCCTCATCACAAAGTGCAAATCATCATCTACTGGTGTATTCTCATCTGGTATCATATTCAGTTGGACATATGGCCTAGGTGTCTGAAATCCTTCTAAATCCTCATGCATCAGAGTAACCACTTCTAAACCTTCCACTCCACTCCCACTAGTTGCTCCTATTGTGCCAAAAAAATGACCTTCTCCCTTCTCCATTTTGCAACTTCAAAGCCTCTGTTTCTTTATTTCACATCACCGAACTTCTTACAGTGTCACCTATGTATTGTAGCTCCCTTCTTCTAGTCCTAACTTCCCACAAATTTCTTTCTCGCCACTCTTCAACTATTATTTCCCCATGCAACGATCTGAAGTCTCTCACCCTCTGCAACTCTTCTTGATTCATTATATTAGCTTCCTCATTCTCCCACATCTACATGAAATTCCTCTCCTCTAATCCATTCCCCAAGTACTAAAAATTTAAGTTGCCATTTTATCTTGTGGAAACACCAACAAGCTGTCTTCAACCAACAATACTTTGATCCAAAGAGGAATATCTTTTAGCAGAAATCCTTGTATCCAAAATTTGAATATAGCTTCTGCACGAGAGAATGACTGGTGCTTCTTAGTCACAAATTCAATAATAGAACTTTCAAGAGTCGGGTTAACCCAAAATTCGACAGCTCTCATTAGATTTGTATCCAATCGATGAAGATCATCCAGATCAATTGTAGTCCAAGTTCTGCACAACCTCGTTTGTACCACAACACTCGATTTATGGTGAAGTTGATCATTCAACCAATTTTCACTCCTCAGAGAAATTTCCCCAAAAGTATCTGATATTGGTCACAAGCAGGCTCAGCGTACATAACCTCTTCTTTGACCCAATCTAGATCCTTTTTTTCTAAATTCTTCCTACTGAAAAATAAAGTAATCAACTCTCTCATGCCACCATTTTTGGATATCTCGAAAAATATACTTGGGTCGCATGATCTAAATCCCCTTAAGAAACTCTAAGTATCAGCAACAAAACCATTTTTTGGTAGAAAATTTTAATTGTAGCCTGAATCAGGGTTCGACCTAGGGTGCTAACAAAGGTTTTCGCGTAGTCTATCACTTCGTCGGAATTTTCACTCCCTTGAATCAAAGGAGCGTCTCACATGAGGCGAGCCAGAACCATAAAAATGTGTAAGGGATCTATATTTAGCTACCTAAATAGTTTGTGAAGCCATTTATGCATTCAATTGCAGCTATTTAACTTATACATTTCACAGAAAATAAACATAAACAAAAAAGTTTAAACGAGGGTGAAAAATACATAAACAGATAGCAGAACTCTCATTCTCCTTTTATTATTAAAAAATCAAATCTCGATTACACCATCATATCTTCATTATAGCTTGTGGAAAATTACATAATTTCACGCATATAATAAAATTAAAATTAATTATATAAAAAAAAGTCATTACATGCTCAAATCTTCTCGTAAACAGTGTTTTTCCAATACACCTCATATTACAAACATTACAATGAAATCAAAACTTTGCAACAGAGTACAAACTTTACATCATTTTCTAAGCTTGCAATATGATCCAAACTTTGTGGCATCATCTAAACTTGTTTCTCGTCGCCTTTCATCTTATTTTATAGCCACTCTCACTTGATTTATTCTTCGGACCCTTTCTCGCTTGATCCATGGTTTTCCGATACCTAGGGCCATTACCTTGGTTCTCTACTTGATTGTATAAAAATAAGATCGAGCTTATTTGGTGTGGATCCTTATTTTCCACTGTGCAAGTCCCAAAACAAGTATTCCATTGTAGCTTTGAATTTTTGGTGATTTTCTTCCCATAACTTTGTCCAAAACTTCCTCCGCAACTTCTATTCCTTCAAAAATGAAGGACCCAACAATTATAGCCCCTATTAAATGTTGCAAATGATTGGAAGTATGGCTTGCAAACTTGATTTTCTTCCATATTCACATGTACACATAGTCTTCCATATTTCTTTGTTAAATAAGGTATCATTGATGAGATCATAGTCCAAAGTATTTAACCAGAGATTAATGAAGAAGAAAAAATCATAGTAGAATCAAAAACAATATTTAAACAAGGATTAAGTAGTTTTGAAATCAAGAAATTAATGAGTACCACATCAAATGGAATACCCTGATAATGGAAGAGGTGACATGGCAATATGAATTATTCATTCAAAGCAACCCATAGTTAGTCAAATGTTGAGGACAACACTTGTTTATGGGGGAGGGGCATGTTAGGAATAAAACCCATTAATAAGACCTAAATTGAGTTATTACACTTCTAGTGTTATATTAGTAGGCCAACCAAAACCTTTTGTAGTACCTTTTCATTATAATTATACCATTTTCATTACACTTCTAGTGTTATATTAGTAGGCCAACCAAAACCTTTTGTAGTACCTTTTCATTATAATTATACCATTTTCATCATATATATACACTAACGATACCTAGTCTTAGTATCATCTCATCTTGTCTTATACGTTTTAATTATTGTAAAAGGAGGCTTCCCCCTTGAAGTGGATTGTATTCATTGAATTTTATCATTTCAAGACACTTGGATCAAAATAGTATAATTCATATTTCAAGCATTTATCCCTTCTCATTTATTTTGAGTCGAGAATTTATTTATATTTTAATTAATTATTGAATTTATGCTACCTTTTCATCAATATTTGAATAATTATGCATTGACTCTTGCAAGATCTCGATTTGGGATCAATTCCAAATTTGTGAGATATTCCACTAGTACAAAAAATATACAAGATCTTATTTGGAGCAAGAGACCATACACATATGGTAAATGAAAATGGAGAACTACTTTTACCTTGCCCATTGTAGCATGCCATCTTATAGTAGCCATCCTATTCCAATGGAATTTCATTGTGAATTATATATTTTTTATGACACTCCAACAATATGTGGTTATTCAAAATGTAAAGGGTTCAAGGTGAAGCCTCCTTATGCACATTTTCCCATTATATTAATGATTAACTACCCAAATTTGATGTTCGAATATCTACCATTACAATCAAGAAATTAATAGATAACATACAAAAGACACATTGGAACACTTCCATATGCTCCTTTTTTGAAAATTTAGAAGCTATTTCCCATATGTTTTTTCCCAAAGTGACCAACCCATATCATTTTATTGATTCAACCAAGAGTTCTAATGAGCCAAAGTATGATATCAATACAACCTAACACATCTCTACTAGGAGATCCAAAATTTTGTATGAGTTAAGAGCAGCCATGTCCAATTACAGATTAAGGACACTTCAATTTTTGGTGGATAAAAATGACTTATCTCTTCATATTCATCTATAAATAAAATACTAAACTTGTTACAACCACACTTGATATGGAGCTTGGCCATATTCCCTACCTATACCTGATGTTGGGACCAAATTATCCTTCTATGGTAATAATTACATGATTTCCAAGTCTAAAATGAATAATACAAATCTTGAGTTATTTATCCTTTCACATTTGTTTGATTCTCCAAAACAATTAGTGGAACTTATTCCATTTTTTATTCCTTTTTATAATGAATATGATTATGTGAATATTTTTAAATAGCATTTCCTTTTATATTATATGCATGAATGGTTATTATTCTAGAATATTTAACAAGAGGAACATGTTATATATTGATTCTCATCGACACACTTATGACAACAATGTAGAGTTCTTAAATATTTATGGGTGCTTATTGTTCAATCCAAATTGTTTGTTTGAGGAACACTCCAATGAAAAAAATTATTTATGAAAAGGAGGGAATCAAAATCTATGGTTACACATGCCATATGTATTTTTTCTCCTACTGATGAATTATAAACAAACTATAACTTTTGTAAACCACTAACTCCATGTTAAAGGTGGATTTCCTTGAATAACATTAGACATCCCAGAACGAGACTATATGTAGTACTTTGAATGAAATTAATGTAAATATATTTCTGATATATTCAACATTTGTTTTATAAATTGGTTGATTTCATTTCTTTCAATAAATTTCCAATGTATTATTTGAACATACTAAATGTATTGGTGTTTACTAATATCATATATTTAATGTTAAATATTTTTACAATAAGGATTCAAGTCAAAATTGACATATACACCATCTACCATTGCACCCCACTATGATTCAAACTTGAGAAATGGCTACTAAATAAGCACAAATCAACGAGGAAGCATAGAAAGTGTGCCTCAATCAACTACCTATTGGTTTCCACTACATCCTGAGCCAATAATTCATACTATCGATAGCAACATTGGTTCTTCACATGATGGGGACAAATACAATGATATAAAGGTCGGTATGTATGGTTTCTTACAATAAACCCATGCCACAAATTGAATTATTTTAAATCCATTCTCACAAGTTGAGCTATGGGGAAAATTCTCATATCATTAATACCTTCAAAATCCTGAAATTTGATTCCATTTCTCCTCTCCTTGGGCATGTGACAATGTTCACCCAACTAGTTTCAACATCATTGCTTTACAATATTAAAGTAATGTGTAATATTTCATACACATGTAAGATATTTCATACAAAGGTAAGTTGTCTTTAAAAAATTTTAGTTGTGGAAAAATAGGTCACAATTCATCTAAGTGTCCACATAAGAAAAAATAATACTGAATATGACCCTAAAGAGGAGGATAAATATAGGAAAGAAAAGAAGGAGAATAACTTTAAGAAGAAGAGATTCTATACTTAAGAAGACAACATATCCTTAAAGGATGAGGATGAAAAACCCTCTGATGAAGAAATAATGAATGAATTCATGCCCATGTATATACAAACCCCAGATGTGAGTAAATATTATTATGACTTAAATGAAGAAGAAGCAATAGTATATCTGGAAGGAGAACTAGTCAATGCCTTGGAAGAAATACAAATGTTCAGGAAAAAGAATAGCAAGCAAAAAGAAATACTAATTAAGTATGGAAGAGAGGAGCACAAATCTGAGGATCCATCATTTCTTCTTCTAAGAGTAGAAGAATATTGAAGATACTAATGGTTTTCAAGCTTCTATGGTTATCTCTTATTGAAGAAATCTCCATATTTTACACAGTGTTATAAAACAATTGTCGACATTTTGAATCCCAACGGCGATCCATATTCAGGATGAGATTTGAATTCAAGAATGAAAGAAGGCCGAAGGATAGGGTTTATATAGGTCTGCGGCCCTTCTTACAATCTTAATTCGATATTTTTCCAGATAAAAAATATCTTCCCAAGACTCCCCTCTATGCAGGGATATAATAATGGTTTTCAAACTTCTATGGTTATCGCTTATTGAATAAATCTCTAGATTTTCCACAGGGTTATAAAATAATTGTCGACGTTTCGAATCACAACGGGGATCCATCTTCAGAACGAGAGTTTAATTGAAGAATGAAAGAAGGCTGAAAGGATAGGGTTTATATAGGTTTGCAACCCTTCTTTCAATCTTAATTCGAGATTTTTCTAGATAACAAATATCTTTCGAAGACTCCCCTCTGTTTAGGGATATAATTATGGTTTTCAAGCTTCTTTGGTTATCGCTTATTGAAGAAATCTTCAGATTTTCCACAGTGTTATAAAACAATTGTCGACGTTTCAAATCCCAACGGGGATCCATCTTCGGGATGAGAGTTGAATTGAAGAATGAAAGAAGGCCCAAATGACACGGTTTATATAGGTATGCGACCCTTCTTTTAATATTAATTCGATATTTTTCCAGATAAAAAATATCTTCCCAAGACTCCCCTCCGTGCAGGGATATAATAATGGTTTTCAAGCATTTATGGTTATCTCTTATTTAAGAAATCTCCAGATTTTCCACAGTGTTATAAAACAATTGTCGACGTTTCAAATCCCAACATGGATCCATATTTAGGATGAGAGTTGAATTGAAGAATGAAACAAGGCCGAAAGGACAAGTTTTATATAGGTCTGCAGCCCTTCTTTCAATCTTAATTTGAGATTTTTCCAGATAAGAAATATCTTCCCAAGACTCCCCTCCCTATAGGGATATAATAATGGTTTTCAAGCTTCTGTGTTTATTTCTTATTGAAGAAATCTCCATATTTTCCACAGTGTTATAAAACAATTCTCGATGTTTCGAATCCCAACAGGGATCCATCTTCAGGATGAGAGTTGAATTGAAGAATGAAAGAAGTCTGAAAGGACATGGTTTATATAGGTCTGTGACCCTTCCTTCAATCTTAATTCAATATTTTTCCAGATAACAAATATCTTCCCAAGACTCCCCTCCGTTCAGGGATATAATAATGGTTTTCAAGCTCCTATGGTTATCGCTTATTGAAGAAATCTCTGGATTTTCCAGAGTGTTATAAAATAATTTTCGACGTTTCGAATCCCAATGGGGATCCATCTTTAGGACGAGAGTTGAATTGAAGAATGAAAGAAGGTCAAAAGGACAGGGTTTATATAGGTCTGCAGCCCTTCTTTCAATCTTAATTTGAGATTTTTCCAGATAAAAAATATCTTCCCAAGACTCCCCTCCATGCAGGGATATAATAATGGTTTTCAAGATTATGTGGTTATCTCTTATTGAAGAAATCTCCAGATTTTCCATAGTGTTATAAAACAATTGTTGACGTTTTGAATCCCAATGGGATCCATCTTCAGGGCGAGAGTTGAATTGAAGAATGAAAGAAGGCCGAAAGGACAAGGTTTATATAGGTATGCGACCCTTCTTTCAATCTTAATTTGAGATTTTTCCAGATAAAAAATACCTTACCAAGACTCCCCTCTATGCAAGGATATAAGAATGGTTTTCAAGATTTTTTTGTTAACGCTTATTGAAGAAATCTCTGAATTTTCCACAAAGTTATAAAATAATTGTCGACGTTTCTCGGAAAACCAATATTTCTAGGAAAACCAATATTTTGAAACGTTGAAAATTGTTTTATAACACTGTGGAAAATCCAGATATTTCTTCAATAAGCGATAACCGCAGAATCTTGAAAACCATTATTATATCCTTGCATAGAGGGGAGTCTTAGGAAGATATTTTTTATCTGGTAAAATCTTGAATTAAGATTAAAGAAGGGTTGTAGACCTATATAAACCCTGTCCTTTATACCTTCTTTCATTCTTCAATTCAAATCTCATCCTAAAGATGGATCCCCATTGGGATTCAAAACATCAACAATTGTTTTATAACATTGTGGAAAATATAGAGATTTCTTCAATAAGAGATAACCACAGAAGCTTGAAAACCATTATTAGATCCCTGCACAGAGGGGAGTCTTGGGAAGATATTTTTTATCTGGAAAAATCTCGAATTAAGATTGAAGGAAGGGTCACAAACCTATATAAACCATGTCCTTTCGGTCTTCTTTCATTCTTCAATTCAACTCCCTTCGCGAAGATGGATCCCCATTGGGATTCGAAAGGTTGAAAATTGTTTTATAACACTATGGAAAACATGGAGATTTATTCAATAAGCGATAACCACAGAAGCTTGAAAACCATTATTATATCCCTGAATGGAGGGGAGACTTGGGAAGATATTTGTTATCTGGAAAAATCCCAAATTAAGATTGAAATAAGGGCCGCAGACCTATATAAACCCTATCCTTTTGGCCTTCTTTCATTCTTCAATTCAACTCTCATCCTGAAGATGGATCCCTGTTAGGATTCAAATCGTCGACAATTGTTTTATAATGTTGTGGAAAATCTTTAGATTTCTTTAATAAGCGATAACTACATAAGCTTGAAAACCATTATTATATCCTTGCACGGAGGGGAGTCTTGGGAAGATATTTGTTATCTGGAAAAATCTTGAATTAATATTGAAGGAAGGGCCACAGATCTGTATTAACCCTGTCCTTTCGGCCTTCTTTCATTCTTCAATTCAACTCTCATCTTGAATATGGATCCCCGTTGGGATTCGAAACATCGAAAATTCTTTTATAACAGTCTGGAAAATACATATATTTCTTCAATAAGCGATAACCACAGAAGCTTGAAAACCATTATTATATCCCTGCACAGAGGGGAGTCTTGGGAAGATATTTTTTATCTGGAAAAATCTCGAATTAAGATTGAAAGAAGGGCCACAGACTTATATAAACCCTGTCCTTTCAGCCTTCTTTCATTCTTCAATTCAACTCTCATCTTGAAGATGGATCCTCGTTGGCATTCGAAACGTCGACAATTTTTTTATAACACTATGGAAAATCTGGAAATTTCTTCAATAAGAGATAACCACAGTATCTTGAAAACCATTATTATATCCCTGCACGAAGGGGAGCCTTGGGAAGATATTTTTTATCTAGAAAAAACTTGAATTAAGATTGAAAGAAGGGCCACAGACTTATATAAACCTTGTCCTTTTGGCCTTCTTTCATTCTTCAATTCAACTCTCCTCCTGAAGATGGATCCCCATTAGGATTCGAAACGTCGATAATTGTTTTATAACACTGTGGAAAATCCAAAGATTTATTCAATAAGCAATAACCACAGAAGCTTGAAAACCATTATTATATCATTGCATAGAGGGGAGTCTTGGGAATATATTTGTTATCTGGAAAAATATCGAATTAAGATTGAAAGAAGGGCTGTAGACCTATATAAACTGTGTCCTTTCGGCCTTCTTTCATTCTTCGATTCAACTCTCATCCTGAAGATGGATCCCCGTTGGGATTTGAAACGTCGACAATTGTTTTATAACACTGTGGAAAATATGAATATTTCTCCAATAAGTGATAATAACATAAGCTTGAAAACCATTATTATATCCCTGCACGGAGGGGATTCTTGGGAAGATATTTGTTATCTAGAAAAATTTCTAATTAAGATTGAAAGAAGGGCCGCAGACCTATATAAACCCTGTCCTTTCGGCCTTCTTTCATTCTTCAATTCAACTCTCGTCCTGAAGATGGATCCTCATTGGGATTCGAAATGTCAACAATTTTTTTATAACACTGTGGAAAATCTGCAGATTTCTTCAATAAGTGATAACCATAGAAGCTTGAAAACCATTATTATATCCCTGCACGGAGGGGAGTCTTGGGAAGATATTTTTTATCTGGAAAAATCTCGAATTGATATTGAAAGAAGGGCTGCAGACCTATATAAACGTTGTCTTTTCGGCCTTCTTTCATTCTTCAATTCAAGTCTCGTCCTGAAGATGGATCCCCGTAAGGATTCGAAATGTCGACAATTTTTTTATAACACTGTGGAAAATCTGGAGATTTCTTCAATCAGCGATAACCATAGAAGCTTGAAAACAATTATTATATCCCTGCACAGAGGGGAGTCTTGGGAAGATATTTTTTATCTAGAAAAATCTTGAATTAAGATTGAAAGAATGGTCGCATACCTATATAAACCCTGTCCTTTCAGCCTTCTTTCATTCTTAAATTCAGCTCTCGCCCTAAAGATGGATCCCCATTGGGATTCGAAACGTCGAAATTTTTTTTATAACACTGTGGAAAATCCAGAGATTTCTTCAATAAGCGATAACCACAGAAGCTTGAAAACCATTATTATATCCCTGCACGGAGGGGAGTCTTGGGAATATATTTTTTATCCAGAAAAAACTCGAATTAAGATTTAAAGAAGGGTCGTAGACCTATATAAACCCTGTCCTTTCAGCATTCTTTCATTCTTTGATTCAAATCGTGTCCTGAAGATGGATCCCTGATTGGATTCAAAACGTCGACAATTGTTTTATAACACTGTGGAAAATACGGAGATTTCTCCAATAAGCGATAACCACAGAAGCTTGAAAACCATTATTATATCCCTGCACAGAGGGGAGTCTTGGGAAGATATTTGTTATCTGGAAAAATCTCGAATTAAGATTGAAAGAAGGGCCACATACCTATATAAACCTTGTTCTTTCGACCTTCTTTCATTCTTCAATTCAACTCTCGTCCTGAAGATGGATCCCCATTGGGATTTGAAACGTCGACAATTGTTTTATAACACTGTGGAAAATCTAGATATTTCTTCAATAAGCGATAACCACAGAAGCTTGAAAATTTTAGGGGCTAATATTCGTAGGTGGGCTAATTTTCCATACTTTTTCCAAAAAAAATATTCGCCAATTTCCATTTTTTTTTTTAAATTGATTCGCCCAAATTTTATAGTATAATATTATTTTACCCTACAAATCGCCAAAATTTTATATATACTAATATCAAATACTTAGAAACCTAAATAGTTTTAAAAAATATCATCAATTTTTTTACAATTTACATATTGGGTACTAGTAAGATTCGCCAAGATTTCTAAATTTTAAGATAATCTTCCATCCTTAAAATTTTCCTGACGCAGACCTATATAAGCCTTGTCCTTTCGGCCTTCTTTCATTCTTCAATTCAACTCTCGTCCTAAAGATGGATCCCCATTGGGATTTGAAACGTCGACAATTGGTTTATAACACTGTGGAAAATCTGAAGACTTATTCAATAAGCGATAACCACAGAAGCTTGAAAACCATTATTATATACCTGAACGGAGGGGAGTCTTGGGAAGATATTTGTTATCTAGAAAAATCTTGAATTAAGATTGAAAGAAGGGTCGTAGACCTATATAAACCCTGTCCTTTCGGCCTTCTTTCATTCTTCAATTCAACTCTCGTCCTGAAGATGGATCCCCGTTGGGATTCAAAACGTCGACAATTGTTTTATAACACTGTGGAAAATCTGGGAATTTCATCAATAAGCGATAACCATAGAAGCTTGAAAACCATTATTATATCCTTGCACGAAGGGGAGTCTTGGGAAGATATTTGTTATCTGGAAAAATCTCAAATTAAGATTGAAAGAAGGGTCGCGAACCTATATAAAACCTGTCCTTTCGGCCTTCTTTCACTATTCAAATCAACTCTCGTCCTCAAGATGGATCCCCGTTGGGATTTGAAACCTCGAAAAAAATTTTATAACACTCTGGAAAATCCGGAGATTTCTTCAATAAGAGATAATCACAGAAGCTTTAAAACCATTATTATATCCCTACACGAAGGGGAGTCTTGGGAAGATATTTGTTATCTTGAAAAATCTCGAATTAATATTGAAAGAAGGGTCATAGACCCATATAAACCCTGTCCTTTCGGCCTTATTTCATTCTTCAATTCAACTCTCGTCTTGAAGATGGATCCCTGTTGGGATTTGAAACGTCAACATTTGTTTTATAACACTATGG
Organism: Pinus albicaulis; assembly: GCA_034641835.2. Classification (NCBI taxonomy): domain Eukaryota; kingdom Viridiplantae; phylum Streptophyta; class Pinopsida; order Pinales; family Pinaceae; genus Pinus; species Pinus albicaulis. Next base: position 1,163,881,764 of record CM076575.1, on the reverse strand, counting down.
AAAATCCAAAGATTTCTTCAATAAGCGATAACCATAGAAGCTTGAAAACCATTATTATATCCCTGCACGGAGGGGAGTCTTGGGAAGATATTTGTTATCTGGAAAAATCTCAAATTAAGATTGAAAGAAGGGCAACATACCTATATAAAACCTATCCTTTTGGCCTTATTTCATTCTTCAATTCAACTCTCGTCCTGAAGATGGATCCCCAATGGGATTCGAAACGCCGACAATTGTTTTATAACACTGTGGAAAATCTGGAGATTTCTTCAATAAGAGATAACCACAGAAGCTTGAAAATCATTATTATATCCCTGCATGGAGGGGAGTCTTGGGAAGATATTTTTCACCTAGAAAAATCTTGAATTAATATTGAAAGAAGGGCCGCAAACCTGTATAAATCATGTCCTTTCGGCCTTCTTTCATTCTTCAATTCAACTCTCGTCCTAAAGATGGATCCCCATTGGGATTTAAAACTTCGACAATTGTTTTATAACTCTGTGGAAAATTTGGAGATTTCTTCAATAAGCGATAACCACAGAATCTTGAAAACCATTATTATATCCCTACACGAAGGGGAGTCTTGGGAAGATATTTTTTGTCTGGAAAAATCTCAAATTAAGATTGAAATAAGGGCCACACACCTATATAAACCCTGTCCTTTCGGCCTTCTTTCATTCTTCAATTCAACTCTCGTCCTGAAGATGGATCCCCATTGGGATTCGAAACCTCGACAATTGTTTTATAACATTGTGGAAAATCCGGAGATTTCTTCAATAAGCGATAATCACAAAAGCTTGAAAACCATTATTATATCCCTGCACGGAGGGGAGTCTTGGGAAGATATTTTTTATCTTGAAAAATCTTGAATTAAGATTGAAAGAAGGGCCGCAGACCTATATAAACCCTGTCCTTTCAGCCTTATTTCATTCTTCAATTAAACTCTTGTCCTGAAGATGGATCCCCTTTGGGATTCGAAACGTCGACAATTGTTTTATAACACTGTGGAAAATCCGGAGATTTCTTCAATAAGCGATAACCACAGAAGCTTGAAAACCATTATTATATCCCTGCACAAAGGGGAGTCTTGGGAAGATATTTGTTATCTCAAAAAATCTCAAATTAAGATTGAAAGAAGGGCCACATACCTATATAAACCCATCCTTTCGGCCTTCTTTCATTCTTCAATTAAAATCTCATCCTGAAGATGGATCCCCATTGGGATTCGAAACGTCGACAACTGTTTTATAACACTGTGGAAAGTCCAGATATTTCTTCAGTAAGCGATAACCACATAAGCTTGAAAACCATTAATATATCCCTGCACGGAGGGGATTCTTGGGAAGATATTTGTTATCTAGAAAAATCTTGAATTAAGATTGAAAGAAGGATCACAGACCTATATAAACCATGTCCTTTTGGCCTTCTTTCATTCTTCAATTCAACTCTCGTCCTAAAGATGGATCCCCGTTGGGATTCGAAACGTCAACAATTGTTTTATAACCCTGTGGAAAATCTGGAGATTTCTTCAATAAGCGATAACCACATAATCTTGAAAACTTTTATTATATCCCTGCACGGAGGGGAGTCTTGGGAAGATATTTTTTATCTAGAAAAATCTCAAATTAAGATTGAAAGAAGGGTCGCACACCTATATAAACCCTATGCTTTCAACCTTCTTTCATTCTTCAATTCAACTCTCATCCTGAAGATGGATCCTCGTTGGGATTAGAAACGTCGACAATTGTTTTATAACATTGTGAAAAATATGGAGATTTCTTCAATAAGTGATAACCACATAAGCTTGAAAACCATTATTATATCCCTGTGCAAAGGAGAGTCTTGGGAAGATATTTGTTATCTGGAAAAATCTTGAATTAAGATTGAAAGAAGGGTCGCAGACCTATATAAACACTATCCTTTCGGCCTTCTTTCATTCTTCATTTCAACTCTCGTTCTGAATATGGATCCCCGTTGAGATTTGAAACATCGACAATTGCTTTATAACACTATGGAAAATCCGGAGATTTCTTCAATAAGCGATAACCACAGAATCTTGAAAACCATTATCATATCCTTACACGGAGGGGAGTCTTGGGAAGATATTTGTTATCTGGAAAATTCTCGAATTAAGATTGAAAGAAGCGCTGCAGACCTATATAAACCCTGTCCTTTTGGCCTTCTTTCATTCTTCAATTCAACTCTCATCCTGAAGACGGATCCCCTTTGGGATTCGAAACGTCGACAATTGTTTTATAACACTGTGGAAAAACTGGAGATTTATTCAATAAGCAATAACCACAGAAGCTTGAAAACCATTATTATATCCCTGCACAGAGGGGAGTCTTTGGAAGATATTTTTTATCTAGAAAAATCTCAAATTAATATTGAAAGAAGGGTTGCGGACCTATATAAAAATTAGATGAAATTATTAGTATTCAAATATCTCATTTCATCAAGACTAGTTTGGGTTATGAAGGAGAGACAATCACAAAGAAATTTGAAGACTGAGAACCAATTAGCTTCATTGTAAGCACTAAAAGGACGTAACAACAATAGAACCCATGGAAATGACAACAAATATGAGAAGAAAAGAGAATAAAATGAAATTAGGGTAATAAGAGACACTAATAAAAACTAGTAGCAACAAAAGGGTGCAAGTTATAGCCATTCGAAAAACCACAAATATCAAGCAAAAAATCAGAAAAGACCTTGTTTCCCTCAAAGAGGAAGCCATTAAAGAACCAAAAACTTATATCCTCAAAATAAAATTACTCCTGGGTACCAAAATATCACCTATGTTTATGTTGTATCCTACAACATCCCCCCATTCATTTCTATTTTAAGTATTAATAAATAATGGGGACCCTTCTTTTATTTTAATAAAAATTTTAGATTTTAATAAAACTAGGACATTTTTGGATCTCATAAGGCTTGAATATTTCCTTCCTTATAACCCATACAATGAAGGTCCATATTTAAAATTTCTACGATGATCATAAACCCATAAAAATCCCTCTTTTAAAATATTAAAGTTAAATCGGAAATTTCCATCGAACTCCTATTATATCGTAGCTTTCCTTCTGTGAAAGTTACGATAAACACTTCTTTGATATCTCTTCCCTGATGATTTATTTTCAAAGTATTTTTATTAAGGTTTTATCATAATTCAATACACACCGCTTTATAATTGGATATTATAATTAGTTGTCGGCCCCATAGACATTATTCTATTATATTGGTTCTCACTATATCGTAACTCTTGTAAGTTTACACCTTTGATGTCATTCCCTTCCGGTATCTTCCATCATCGATACTACCGCTTCCGATATGAATTCCCCAATATCCCTTCTCACCTTCTTCCATAGTCGTTACTTCATTAGGATCCTCATTTATCGGACCTTCCCATTATCGTAACTTTTAAATTGCGTCCCATTTCATTTCTCTTATATTTTTTCTCTGATATGTTGATTTGGAAAGCCCATGTGAATTCATGTTTCCACATTTAATGTTTGAAAGTGGTGAAATTATGTTTTTTAAAATAAACATTTTCACTCATTGCACTTTTATTCTATCAATATTTGTCGTGAAAAGAAAGATTTTAGTTTTAATGTCATAACATTCGCACTAAGTCTTCTGAGTTAAAGTATCTCTCTCATTCTTCTGTATTTGTGCTATAGGCTAGTCCTGGCCACCATAACAGTCAAGAAATATCTAATGCAGGGAAAGTAAATAAGAAAAATGCAGTAAAAAAACCATCTACTTCTCCTTCAAAGGAAATCATTGAAGACAATAAATCCATGGCAGAGTTATTTTCTGGCACAGTCTGCACTAAATAAATTTGACATTCCAAATGGGAATCCATGTATAAGTTATTTGAAGATGAAAAACCCAGAATTACACAGAGGAAAGTGATTTTCAACATTTCTACACGAGTCTCCAGTGCTACATACGATGATGTGGCTAATTCCTTCTCGCAGAGGATTGCAGCCTGACCTAGAACTCTTCCTTATATAGACATGGTTCAGTGGGTTGTAAGCGACTTGAATATTACAAACGAAAATATTGTGACAAAAAATAAAATGGTTATTGTGTGGTTTACAGGCGAAGATTTGAGAAAAATGTATCATCTACCCGACCCACAGTGTAAATATGACAAGAAATTCATGGAAGCGTTCATGAAAGAACATGACCATACGTCAGATACAATTAGACCATGGAGGAGGGACTCAAACAAGCACAATCGAGAAGAATCGGGTAAGTACATAGTTGAATCCCTTGTTGGTCCCTTTTTCAAGTAGTTATTATGATGTGTAGACACTTTGGTATGGCTAATACACAGAAGTTTATTAATCAATGGACACCACTTATTTATGGGGCTTCATAGGTTTTTATCATGGATTTGGGTAATAATATCACATATAACCTAAACACCAACATCATATATTTTAGAAAGGATCATAAAGCCTCTGAGAACGTAATTCCTCCCCTTTACATGAGTTCTTACATAATAGATGTCATATGTTTCACTATGGACTTTTCCTCTATGGGTTGGAAGTGGACTATAAAATACCCAACACCTATTTACATCTACCATGATATTCTTTGGAATTCAAAATATATGACACATTTCTATAAAATATTTCATAAAGTCTTCCTACCTATCCACTAGATTATTTTTGACAAAAATGCCTCACGGTTATCTTTGGAAGTTGAAACCGACTTTCTCTGGATAGGAAACTAGTTTGGGGAGGATTTATTTACTTATTTTTTATTCTTTGGGAGTCTAGATACCCCCATGTGTTACCCTTATTCATTCCTTACAAACTTCTTTCTAGAGAGATAGTCTATCAGATCGTAGGAAATGGTGTTTTAAATGTATTGAGAGAATCAAACAAAAATGTATGGCCTACTTTTCTGATATAGTGTGGTATATACACTTTGGATAATTTCAAGCATGCACTCCTTGAAATTAATGATATTCAAGAATTAAATTTCCTTGACATTCCCAACAGAAATTATGACCCAAATCAAATTGTCAAAAAGGTTACAATAGTATCAAGCATCAGGAAATTTTCCCATGAACCAGATATATTTGATGATCTGTTTGAGAGAGATCCTAATTATTCAATGTTCATGAAACTAGCATAGAAATGGTTGACTCCATAGCAAATGATTGAGCTCATACTTATTCAATGGTCATGAAACTAGTAGATACTCCATAGCAAATGATTCAGTTTACATAGTACAAGGCTCCAAGGTTAGAAAATTTTCATATAGATTCATTAAGGATTCCTCAAGAGAAGATAGTTTCTGATGATGTGATAATTTTTGGTTCTACACAAGCTACTGATGTTTCTCATTCAAAATAAATAGTCGCCTCCTCTTCTTCACAAACAAAGGGTCCTTTGCCTAATACTAGGCTAGAAGAAATATGGGAGAAATATAATCAGGCTCTAAATTCTAAGGTCGATGAAACTCAAGATGATAATACTCCTATACAAAAGAAGGTCCAAGACACTTCCAAGAACCTTTAACAGACTTTAATTACAACAAAGTCCTCTGAAAATCATTTGGAGGACAAATATATTTTAATTATACCACCTTTCCCAACATTCGATGTTGTGTTAAAAGTTGAATAAATTCCTCCACTTGATATCTTTTATATCCATCGCCACAAGGCTATGGTCAAAAGGGAGAGGAAGAAAAGGAAAATCGATCAGTCCCAGACTTTGATTCCTAGAGATGCACCTTTTCAGGTATTAAGGAACGGTTCTAAGGCCGCTCCTACAAAGGAATTGGGTAGTCTTACCCAATTCACAGGAGCCTATGCTTCAACTACAATGGAAAAATTCACAGAATTACAATAGTTGTTATAGGAGAAATAAGAAATGATTATGCACTTGGAACAGAATATTGAAGTTAAAAAGCAAAAGATTGCTAAAAAATGGAAAGGAGAGGTCACAGAGCTTTAGAACAGTTTTAACTCTCTCAGAGTTCAATATGATAGTGATATATAGGCCTAAGGCTCTCAAATCAAGGAGCTACAGAGAAATATTGAACAACTAAGTTTTAATCCTGAATTAATTGATTTTAAGAAGGAAGCAAAAGAGTTAAACACTCTTCTTTCTCAACAACAGGTTACATTTTTCCAGATATTAGAAACCATTTATGATCTATGCAAAATGGCTATTTATATGGTAGAACAACTATCATATGTCAAGACTTATTTTGATTTAATTGAAGAAAAAATTGTTAATTTCCTAACATGGCAGGACAGCACAGACAGAAGATTGGCCAATATTCCTAGAATTGAAGAATCACATAAGAAAATTATTTTTAGAGAATGGGAAATATGTCTCAAGAAAAAAGAAACAACAATATTTCAAGAAAGGGATATTTCAAATAATCTCATTGAGGAAGTTATTGATAACTTGTTTCAAGCCAATCTCATACAAATTCTTCCCAAAGGAGAATTACCGGATATCAAACCACCCACTAAAATGTGGCAAGAAATCTCCAAAAAACAGGCCAAAATTATTGATCATATAACCAAAATCGACTTGGAAAATCATTGGAAAATTTTAGTCAAACCACACAGTCAGTGGTTAATGCTATGTTTTTTATCCAATACAACAAAAAAAATGCTATCAGTGTTGAGAGAGGCAATCTTCATCAGCCAAATGTGAATACAACCAAAGGCTCCACCCGAGTTAAAGAACATGCTAGATATCTATGAGTTGTGTGGGTGTCAATCAGTTCTTCCTATCACCCGTGATCAAATGGGCTCTTTAAAAAAAATTATTAAGGTGTCAAGTAAATTTTTTATGGTTTCAGTAGGTCTTGAAATAAAAATTTGGTCACTAGCCAGTGGTGTCTAGGACTATTACTTGTCCTTCCAAAAACTTTCACCTGTTGGTCATTACCATCTCTCATCTGGATGAGTCATAATTTCAAGGTCTCCATATTCATTTCATTCGTGCCATCATGGTCATCATTTAGCTAACTATCTTCATTAATTCATTAGGGTTTCAGTCATCAAAATCATTGATTTCATGCATAAAATGGAAAATGAAGGAGTAGTAATAGGATATTTCTCAATAAAGTTTGTTTCAAGTGCAATTTTTATTAAACATGATGTAATAAGTTCCTAATGTTCCTAAGTTACATATAAAGTTCAAAATCTACATAATTTTCAAAGGCAAAAAGTGAAAAACATGTAGTGGGCCACCCCACTACTGTGAAGGAAATTGACTACAACAAGCTATAAAATACCATTTCAACTCATTATTTTCATTCAACTCATTGATAAAGAGCTCTCATTCATCAATAAATACTCACAGACACTTCACTGTGGGAGAAATACTATAACATGTGGGTTCATGTTGGGGGATATATAATGAGGAAAAAATGACATAATATATTGGGGGATATATAGGGGGGAAAGCGTTTTTATATTGGCGCGTATAAAAAATGAGCTCAAAGTTAATGAAAAAATATAAAGGGGTATACAAAATATTAATGAAAAAATGAATACATACAATATATAATGTAAGTAGGGGATTTTTAAATTTGGAAGGTGTATTGGGTTTATATTGGTAGGGGGTTAAATAACGTTATTTTTAGAGGAATTTTCCAATATGTACTCAAATTAAGGGTATTTTTTAATATTCTATGATCGCACATGATATTTTAGAGGTTCAATGAGTGAAGCCCCCATGAAAATACTTCCTCAGTAGTTTCAGGGTCAACGACACTCTAGGAATTGATGCCAAGCAACCACGTTGCGTTTTCTAGCCTGCACATTGCATTTTTCCTCTACACGTTGTGTTTTCACTCCCAAAGGCATAAAATCAACTTTTAAAGGTTCAAAAAGGTCATGAAAGTTTTCATCATCATTCTACAAGTAATTTTTAGCTCCTTGACCCCTCCTATCATCTCACTTTTCTGTTTTTAGAGTGAAAATCATCCATTTGTCTACACGATGTGTTTTGGTGGGTGACCCTTATTTTTAAATTTTAAAGGTAAACACACCTATCCCATAGACCTTTTACCCTCCCTCACACTCAAAACCAACTCCCATAACCTTCACACCCCCTCACTCTCATTTCCTAAGCTCCAAACCCTAAACCTTAGCCTAACATTTTGTTTTTGGTAGTTTTCTTAGCTAGGACTGTGTAAAACTTCCCTAGCCTAATTCCAATAACCATTCCATCCCATTCCACTTCCTATAGTTCCCTAAGACCCCTGTCCACTGCCTTAAATTTTCCCACTCCAATTTCCCTTCCCTAACCCCTCCAAACTATCCCCTCACTCACCTCCCCTGTTTTTTCCCACTAGGGTTTTCCCCTTGCAAACTATCAAAATGGAGGAGAAGAATCCCTATAACAAAGGAGGTCACATGTCTAGATATGAACCACTCAACAAAAATTAAATAATGTCTTCCCCTCTTTCCAAACAATGCTTTCAAAATGTTGGGTGCATGAAGTTTTGTGATCAAATTGAAAGGGTCAAATACCATGCCAAGCTCACTAGTTTGTTTTCCACTCACTTCAAAGGAGATAAAGTCACAATTGCAGAAGTCATCTTCACAATCACAGTTGAAGCCATAGTTATAACAACAGTGATACCAATCAGTGGTGAAAAGTGGCTCAAAAACCTATATTTGGATATGCAAAATTATAGACCTTACATCAAAGCTCATTACAAACATGGCATCAAGAAATTTTTTCCTTTCGATCAGCTTCTTGACAAGTTTGATCCTTTGATGCGGGTCATTATGAGGTACTTCACATGTGAGGGTAGATTTACTATGTTTTACAAGTATCATATCAGATTTCTCATGCACTTCACAAGGATAAAACCTCTTAATCTATCATATTATCTCCACAAGAGCTTGGCTAAGTTGGCAAGGAAGGTGCAAGATAGACAAAGTAATAATGAAGCTAGTCTCTTTCACCATGCACTCATCAAGATCATAGTCTTTCACCAGCTTGAGGAGAAGAACATCACATGGGAGATGTTCATTCAGTCTCATGACTTTTTTCCTTCTGCTAGTCAAACAACTAGTCAATATATATCATCAGCTACACCATCACCACCATCTAGACAAATGGATATTGGTTCATCTAGTAGAGTTTCAGTGAAGAAGCCCTTGAGGGTTGAGGTGAAAAAAACCTATCAGAGAGGTAGGAGACTTATGTTTTCTCCACAAAATTTGGAAGGGGCCAAGCCTACATCAGCAACACAGAGATCACCAGCACAGCATGAGCCACTTTTGCAAGATGAAGGATCATCCCATATTGACATTAACAGGGAAGATTTGGAGTGGGATGAAGAGCATAAATCCACAAAGCAGGTAATTACAGAGAAATATAATGAGATTATAGAGCTTAAGGACATATTTTTTAGGGCCAACTTCATGATTTCGTTCCTTGAGTAGGAAAACATGCAATTGAAGGTAAACCAACTGATTTTGAATATACCTAAGGTTGATGCTAATAAAGAGGCAGTAAAAGGAAAATAAATATTTCATATTTATGATCCAGATGAGCATGAAGAATAGGTTAGAAGGAAGAGGCCAAGAACTAGAGGCCTGAAGAGGGCACTTCAGCGACAAAGAGAGGAATTTCCACCAAAGGCTTAGATGACAGTGGATGAGCTTATACTAGCAGATATTGATCAAGACAAAGAATATTGGCTAGATAGAGTCAATGGAAAATTGGAAAAGCTCCTGAAGAGGGCTAAAAGAGACAAAAAATTGTAGGGACACATGGCTACTCATTACTATACAAGGAATCAAGTCTCCAAGATCAGGCTCAAACAGCTGAAAGAAAAACTCAAGGAAACCCTAATCAAGTAAAAAGGAGAAGGGAAAGTTGGATATTCTTGTTGATGCTTCCCTCATTTCTTGAAATACCATATTAGGTCTTCATGGAGAAAGCCTAGACCAATTTTGAATAAATTTTGGTGAAAAGTTGGTTTTTGTGAATTTTGGCAATTTTTTGAAACAATCACACTGTCAAAAACACAGTGTGGCCCACGCTGCATTTTTTTTTGGAGGCCTCCAAATGGCATAATCTATAAACCATTAGATTCCTTGTTACCTCTACATTAATACTAGCAAGATGGAGCTCCACTTCAGCCCCTTATGGCAGGTCAAAAAGTCAAAAAACCACTCAAAAATGACCTTTCAGCCTCATTTTTGAAGAGCACACTGTGTTTTCAGAGTGTCTGTGGGAGAATGAAATTTTGAGGGGCTAAACTCAGTTAATTTTAGTTCTTGAAGACTCCATCATGTAGCCAACTAGAAGACCTATCTCCAACAATTTTCAGATCATCATTTGGACCCCGGGAAGACCTCCAAAACCCAGTTTTCCCTCACACTTTGCATTTTCTCCTAGCACATTGTGGTTTCAGTAGAATTCATTGTCTTTTATCCTAAATGACATTTTTTGAAGTTGACTTGGTCCAGTTTCTCCTTTCCTCATGTAATTTGTCAATATTGATGAGGTAATGATGTTTTGAGATGTAATTAATATAGCTAAAGGTAAATATGAGATAGATAAATGATTGTAAAGGTCATAAATGGTCAAAAGAATCAGTTTTTCTATCTTAGGGAGAGTCTTGTTCACCTCCCTAGTATTTAGGGTTTAGGTGAGAATATCAAGTGATCAGTTCCTTCACTCATGGATTCGACCCTTGAGAGAGGGGAAATGATATTTTGTCTATATGTATGATTTTCTTAGTCATTTGACTAGTTGGACATCAGAGGTTTGAGACCATTGTAGCTTTTGCTTCAACTTTTATTCAGAAATTTAGAGGAACAATTGTAGCTATTATCTAGCAATTCATGTGCAATGAGTTTTTGATGTTGTTTCTTCTTTGTTATAATATTTTATGAATGATATATATATTCTCTTTCCATGCCTTTCTTTCCTCAGTGATCTACCTAAAATTTTGATAAGAATAATTCTTTCGTGGCTCTATTTTGTTTGGGAAAAACATTTCATGTTTATTTCCTTCAGTTTTAATGAATTCATGATGCATGCTCATTAATATTCTGCCCACTCTTTAAAACCCTACTCTACATCGACAAAACCCTAATACATCACTAAATCATTGCTACCTTGCTCCTTTATATATTTTTAGTTGTTACCCTTTGACACATTTGACATAGCTACCTGGTTTTCCTCCCTGATCCAACAGTAAAACCATCAAATTTTCAAAACCCTAGAGCTGACCTAACTAGCCTAAAATCTACTCCTTATCCAGTCAAATCCTTTGGTTGTGATCTCATAGAGAGAGCCCTCTCTGGTTTGGTAGGGCTATCTACAAACTAAAATATTGGTCTCATGTTAACTTAGTCATAATCCATTCATCATCCTTGGGACGTTGTGGAGGCTAACAAGTTGCAACAACGAACTAGAGAACAGTCTTCTTCCGAGGTGTAGATAATTTTTTGCAATAGAATATATTTTTTTCCTTTTTTTAATTTATCTACACCACTTGAAGTTGTTATTGTATTTTATATATTTACATTTTTTTATGAAACTATAAATCCCCTCCACTTGACATGAGAAAGGGTTCTGAATTTTGGAAAAGAAGGCTTAAGCTTGCACTATTGTAACTCAAGTTTTTCTTATATATAGTTGAACCATCTCCCTTTTTCTCATGATCAGAGTATTGATATATCGGGTATTATTATCCTTTTGTTATTTATTTTTTTAAGAGTTGAATGGATGCTTTATTTTGTTCATTATAAATGTGTTGTAGCAATCATTCATCGTCACTATTGATATGTTGGATTGGATTCATAAATTATATGAATGAACAACGAGATCTCATATATATGATGTATTTAAAAGCTAATTTAATTAGCTATCTAATTAAATTATTTATCTTTCCCAGCTTTAACTTCATAGTTACATGTTAATCTACATTGTCATGTCAATTATGAAATCCTTATAATCACATATACAAATAGCATTCCCGAGATAGATAATAAGTTTATTAATATTTATTTCATACTTAGTTATATCACAGCTTTATACTTTTATTGAATCTATTTTTTATAATTTCATATAAAGGGAAATTGGTCCCATAATTCTTGTCAAATCCATCATCCCAAACGGAAAAGAATCTTTTGTAAGGTCCCGACTGGGTGGTTTCCCCCAATGTTAAGGCTGATATTTCAGGCCATCAACAAGTTACTGTTATTCATGTAAAAAAATTGGACATATGGATGTAAATTTTAGAGAATTCCTTGGAGATAATAAAATTAGAAATAAACGAAATACATCTTCACATTCAAACAAAGATAGAAGATTTGTAAATTCATGTATAAATTATATAAGAGACAACAATTTGTTTGCTCCTTTATTTGATTATATTGAATGTTATAACTGTAATAACTATGGACATAAAGCAGTTGATTGTAGAACCAACTTAGATCAACCGCTCAGATTAGGAAAACACAAGAAAAACTCAAAACATGGAAGAAGAAAGAGGTAGAAATGAAAGAGGAATGTGAGAATGTCTTATATGCCCATAACCAAGGCAACCATTGGTACGTAGACAATGGATTCTCCAAACATATGATTGGAGATAGGAGTGATTTTATTTTCATTAAGAGGAGATAAAGTTAGCAATTTTATTTTTGGGAATGATGCTCCAGGCAATATCAAGGGAAAAGGCATAGTTTGCTTGGAAATGGAAAGGGTAACACTCAAAATATTTTTTGTTGATGGAATCAAACACTATTGGACATAGTGTTGTCATTAATGAAAACGTGTGTCATTGATGTCAAAGGGGAAGTCTAAGGAAGCAGCAATGTCTTTTATGATCCTAAAGAAGCAATATGATAGTTTGATCTCTTACATGCTCTCATCAAATGAAGTCAAAATGATTTGAATTTTGTTGAGTTTTTATCGAATTTATGAAGCTCAAAAGAATCTATTGTTGAAATTTGCAACTAGAAACATTGAAATTGGCAACCATAAAGGACAAAAAGTGCACACTAGTGAGGTTACACACTGGTGAGGTTACACCCTGGTTCAATCTCCATGGTTCAATTATGGAAATGGGGTCTAAATTCTTCGATATTTTTCGACTCCCTTAGAACTTAAAATGGATACCACCTTTGTGTCATCTCGTTGAGACTTTTCCAAACATGTGAAATTTTCCTCAATCTAACTTACAGATTGAAATGTGTGACCATCCAAAGTTAGGACCATTATAACCCTGCCACATCATCATTGATTTCCACATGGCACCCACGTAAAAACTTGCATGGCGCATGATGTATCCCTTATACCATCATGGAAAAATCCTCATGGAATTAACATACTCCTCTAGGTATTATAAGGTCATCCTAATCCACGTAATTCTAACCAACCCCCCCCCCCCCCCCCCCCCGACCCCGACCTGGCCTACCAGCCTGACCCCCGAACTGGAGATCCCACCCAACCATACCTATAGGGTCATTTAAGTTCAATACCCCGACTGAACCAACTCCTCACTAGTGGGCCCACTTGAATACTCACACTAGATTCCTTCATTCGGGCATGAACTCATCTCGAGTTTCGCTTTTTGGCTGACTCACTCAACCCCAACCTAGTGGGTCCCACAGGCGAGTTCAATCGACTTTGTGACTCTTTTACACTAGAATATTTTTTCCAGGTTTCTTCCTGGTTGTTATGCATACCCAAATCCTTCAAAATATTATTCCTATTAAATCATGTTCGATATTTCATGATAATTCCTATCGCACCAAGGCGATAAAATCTATTAAGCCCTTACACCATGAAATTCAACAAAAATCGCTGAAAGAAAAATACATAGAGATTTTAATGACAAAACATTGAAAGTAATATGTACAATAATATATGCTTAACAAGTGTGCATAAATGTTTATTTTATTAAAAATATATGGAACTCCATGAACTCCCTCACACAACACAATGATGCGTTTATTTCAATTAACTCACATTCACAGAGCAACGAATGGGACACATACACAACAAAACATGATGGTTATATCAAAAATCACCATTAAATGTATAGATACTACCATCTATTAATTTTTGAAAGATCACTAATTATAAAATACTTAAATACATGTAGGAATTACACCATTCCTCATACTCGCAGACATGAATTTCCACATTCCCTTAACACACAGGAAATGGCATTCCTTAATACCAGTAAAACCATAAAATAAATATCATACACATGTGCATATCATTCAAATATACAAATCATAAGAAAATACTTATCTTTTATGAAAAAATAGACTGACGACTGAGATTTGGACATCAACTCTCCACCCAACCTTAGATGAGCTACAACCACGATTACTTGTAGTTGTCATCCTCGAGCCAAATTCTAGTGCTTGTGGAGGAGTGATTTATAGAGGAAACTTAAACTAATGTAGATAGATGGAACATTATGTCATAAGGCCACTCTACTTTCACCCGCCAACTACGTGAGCTTCCATGCAATCTCCTATGATTTTTATACAAAATCAATATCCATGCCAGGATATCACAGTACAAAGAGTTACAACTCACTTTCAGGAGAATAAGTTCCACATCAAGGGAAGGCTAATAAATGGATAATATACTAATGGGTAAATATATCACTCTCCAGGTGGTTCATTAATGATTCCAGCACTAGAGCTTTTAGCCCCAAGGTAACTCCTGGTGGTTCATCAACCCTCACAAGCACTTGAGTGTCTTTTCCAAATCTAGTAGGTTCATCAATCCATAAGCTTCTAGTGGTTTCTTAAGATTTATAAGAAATATGATTATCTCTACAATACATTAACCTAAGAAGCATCTGTAATGGTTCTTCAGTTGGTTTTAATCTCTCTAGAGCTTAACAACAACAAATTTTGAACGTTACCTTCTCTGTGATCTCACCTCCACCCTTGGAAGTTTTTTTTGTCTTACAATAGTCTTCTCTGTGTGTTCTCTTCCACTTCATTTTTGTGTGAAAGAATGGGAGATTTTTTTCTCCTTGTGTGTCTATATGCACGTGTGTGTGCATTGAGAATGTCTCTTCTTCATCCAAACATACTAACCGCCCATCTTCCTTCTAGCTTCATGCCATTCAACCGCTTAGGACAACACAACTAATTTTGTCTTCAATTTTATTGTCCTATTTGCTTTCTATTGAAGTTAAATGACACCTAGGCCTGTTCTCTTATTTTTAGTTAAATTTATTGCACAATCAGCCCATTTACGACCACTCAGCCAACCTGGACTGTTATTTAAAACAACCCACTCCTCAAGTAAAATCCCTCCTCAAACAAATGGAATCCATGTCCCTTTTTCAATCTTTAATTAATCACAATTTATTTACAAAAGGGAAAATATTAACCAGGGGATATCATAATTTCCCAGGTCATATTTTTCTCTATTTGATCTAATTCCTCATTCATGGATTTTATATAATGTTTATCATGTAGCATAGAAATATGTGCTTGATTGGGGTTATTTATTAATCCTCTTTGAGTTTGGACTCCTACTTCCATATAAAAACCACTATGATTTGTAGGGTGTTGTTTTTTAAATACCTCAAAGGGGTTTTTGGGTGAATACATGTTACCGCTTCTTCTTCTTCTCTTGATTTCAAAATTTTCATCTTCATCTTCATTGTTGGTCTAATTAGGTGGCCAGATATGTCATGGATGATTTTTTTTAGAGGTAAATCC
Organism: Pinus albicaulis; assembly: GCA_034641835.2. Classification (NCBI taxonomy): domain Eukaryota; kingdom Viridiplantae; phylum Streptophyta; class Pinopsida; order Pinales; family Pinaceae; genus Pinus; species Pinus albicaulis. Next base: position 1,163,866,049 of record CM076575.1, on the reverse strand, counting down.
TCATCCACTCTTACATAAATGTTGTCTACAATATTGTATAATCCTTTATTGAAACATATGTATCCTTTTATCTTAGTTGAATATCCTAAAAATATACATTCATCAGCTTTAGCATTGAAATTACCCTAATTCTCATCATTATTATTGATGTAGTACTTGCTGCCAAAGACTTTGAAGTGCTTAATTAATTATGGCTTTTCATACCACAATTCGTAGGGAGTATTGTCCCTATTTGTCCATTGGTGTGCTTTATTTAAAATATGGACTATTATATGAAAAACTTTAGCCCAAAATGTATTTGGCATATTTCTTTCATCCAACATTTATCTTTCTATTTTATACATTGATCTATTTTTCATTTAACCACACCATTTTGTTGTGGGGTGTTTTCAATTGTGAATTGTCTTCTTATTCCATGTTGCTCACAAAAAAAATCAAATTCATTTGAAGTAAAATCACCACCCATGCATGACCTTAGATACTTTAATTTATAATGAGTTTGGTTTTCAATGAAGGATTTGAAGGTTTTAAAATTTTAAAATGCTTTAGATATCCTTTAAAAAAGAAACGCAAATAAGCATGGTATAATCATCAATAATCAACATAAATTATTGCTCAACACTTAGGGTTTCAATTCTTGAAGGTCCAAAAATTTTTATATGAACTAGTCGTATAAGCCTAGTAGATGAGTTTTATTTGGTCTTGAAGGGCACTTGAATTTTCTTGCCAATTTTGCATGATTACAAATTGTATTGCTTGGATTTGAAATTTTTGGCAAGTCCCTTACAACTTCCTTTTCTCTAAGCTTCAATATATACTCAAATTTTAAGTGTTCCAACCTTATGTGCCATTATAAAATCTCATAAAGGTTCTACATAAAACATTTTTTGTTTCTCTCATATATTATGTAGATGTCGATTGGTGTTCTCGTAGCCTTTTCTATTTCTTTTGGCATGTATGTGGAATTTTTTCACATCATTTTAAAAGTGGCATAATATCGTTGGTCACACATTTGAATCAAAATCAACACTTTGTGTTTGTTATACCAAAAATCACATTGAGACGGGGGTGGGGGGGTGAATCAATGTAATGGAAAATTCATCATTTCAAAACATTTCATTAATAATTAACTATATAAAATTTCATCTAAAAATAATGTGCATCACTAAAATGAATGAAATTGTGCATCAAGAAACCAACATCACATAAATAAATGAGAACACCAAATTTTATGTGGAAACCCTTGCAAGAGAAAACCACAAATTATTTGTATCTTGTTCAATTTGATTACATATATTTGCAGGCACCAACCCCCAAAATAAATTTAGCAGGCACCAACCTAGTGGAGGCATGAACCCATAAGATGTGAAAGTAACATATTGCAATGGGCTACAACCTTATTGAGGCACCAACCTTGAAAAATGTGCAAGTTCCGACTTGTTGTAGCCTTCAACCTAATTGAGGAACCAACCTCGAAATATGTGAAAGATCTGACTTGTTATAGGTTTCAACCTAATTGAGGCACCCACATCCTTCTTCAACTTGGTGTAGACCAATTTTCACAATATTTAACACTTGACCAACAAGATCAAATCATAAAAAAGTTAAATTGCTTTTTGTTCATATGATAAAAACCTTTTTAAATACTCATATTGCCAATAACCATGACATCCTTGATCACAACACCTGTTTGCAACTTCTACAATAATTCTACAAAATGGTTACATTTTATTGGCTTAAATGTTAAAAATAATGGATATCCATCTATAAAAATAAAAATAATAAAATAATCATCTTTTCTGCCGAGCTTGAATCCTCAACCTCATGGGGGCATGACTATACAAAAAAAAAATGTGCTACTAGGTTCTTCGTGGAGGACCAGAACACTAAAATTATTAGAGGTTACCTTAAGGTCATTGTCATGCCAATTGTTAGGACCATGGCTGGGCCAATCAAAATGAATTGTGATTTCCACATCAAGTTTAGGGATTCATGACCAATCAAAATGAACTTTGCTCAAATGAAATCCACTCCTCATGTCAGGACCGGGGCCTGACCAATCAAAACGAACTGTGATATTAATATTCTCTAAGTTAGACCAAAAAAATTATGCTCTCCACATTAGGACCAATCCAATCCAATAAAAATGAACCGTTCTTTCCGTGTTAGTGTTAGGTCAGTCAAAACAAACTATGTTCTCCATGTCTAAACCAAGGCTTGACTAGTCACATGAACTGCACTCTCCATTTCAAGACTGTGTTCTCCACGTTATTGTCAAGTCAATGAAAACCAAATTATTTTCTCCACATCAAAAAAAATGTTTTTGATGCCACAAACTAGGGCCAAACCAATCAATAATAACCAATCAAACAAATTGTTCTCTCCACGCTAGAAAAAATGTTTGCATTACCAAGAACCAGGGCTAGAATAATAAAAAACCAACCAATCAAAAGAATTACACTCTCCATGTTAGAACTGCAAGGCTCTGTAGAGTTTCAACCCTACAACCACACAATTTGTAATGGCTCATACTAGCCATGAAGTCCAAGCCTTCACTTCATTCTCCACGCTCCACAGAAATGCCTCTAAGTTATGAACCATGAAAGCTATATACATGAAAATATCCCCCTTTAGGGAACGTGTTGAGTCATGGGACCATATATAAGGTTCATTAGGCACACAATTGCTAAGATAACTATGATTTCATACCTGCCATGTGGCACACTCTAATTGGGCCACGTGTCACCAAGATATGCACTTATTGGATGGCTGAAAGTTCCATATTGACATTCCATGTGTTATCATGATAAGATGCAATGTCATCATCATTGTTCCATGCCATCATTCTTAGCCATGTCAACTTCATTGCCACATCATCATCTTAGGCTAACCACAAATTACCACATGTCACTGTCACGACATGTCCACATGTGATTCGTCAACTCAACATCCACATCAGGCATGCCATTTCATTATTGAATGTGTGGGGGGTTCCACGTGGCATCCAACCGAGGGGTCTTATAGAATATTGCTACATGTCGCTAAAATATTGGGCCAGTGTGGAAGGGTGTCCCTCATTAAAATTTAGGCATGTTCACACTTCATCTATTGTTATTACTATTTTCAATAGCCAGATTCTATAGAATATGAATAATAGTTAATATATTAAATAATGCACAATTTTATTTGATAACCATTAGATATGCATGATGTTTAACAAATATGGTGTTTTTTTAAATAAATTTGGTGATTTTATCCTCATTGAAAACTCCTACCTCAAATGATCATAACTTCTCATGTGGGAGGATTTTTTCCAAGTATAATATTTTGTTGGAAAGTTTTTAGAGAGGTATATCTAACAATACCATCCACATATTCATTTTGGCATCATAACCTCGACAAAAAATCAATAAAATTCAAATCAATTTGATTTTATTTGATGAGGGCATGTAACAGATTGAACTATAATATTGCTTCCTTAGATGCATGAATGACACTCCTGCTTCCTTAGACTTCCCTTTTACATCATTGACACCCATTGTCACTAATGACAACAATATATCCAACAATCCCCCCCTTATTCATTGAATTCAACACCGCCAGACATTGATAGTCATATATGGAAATGGACTGAGCTCCCCCGACATACTGCTAAGAACTCACTGAACTCCCCCTAACATGGTTGCATAAATTCTTATTGCTTGATCCTTCTTCAATATCATCTTTATTTAAAAAATATTCCTACTACTAAAAAAATTTCTTTTAATGTCTTCTTTCTACCCCCCTTTAATATCAATGGAAAAAGGACATGGTTGCTTACCAATACTTCATAATTGTTCTTGAAATTTCTTTTGGACCTCATATTTTGTAAATTGAATCTCCCCCTGATACCATGATCCTATCTTGTAAATATTCCCTTGTTGATAACCTCTTTCCTTTAAAATACTTCTAGCTATGTTCATCTTCCTCCTGCATAAAATTGCTTTTTAAAGTTTCATTTCAAACAATTATATTCTTGAAGAAGCCTTCACCAATGGATTAGATATAAGGGTTTAGATCTAACCTTGGTTCTTCTTGTTTCATTCTCCACTCCTTGGTGTTCATTCTTGCATTAGTAGAGAGTCCCTCTCTCTTGTGCCATCTCATTTTGATCCTCCAGTCACGTGTTATGTGTCTTTCATTCTAACACATGTAAAATTATACATTAGTCTTGAATATTGGCTAGAATGACCCATATGATTTGTTTTCATAACTTTTAATTTGATCTATATATATGAGCCTAGGGAATTTACCATATCCTCTGTACTTGATATTATCATAGGTTCTACAATGTCGTGCTTTATATCCAAATTTTGTGCATGAGAAACAATGACCAAAGAACTTATTTTGATACCTAATGGCATAAGGTTGTCTTCATGTGACATATCTTTTTAAGTTTTTCCTTGGAATATATTCACCCCTTTCCTAATTTCCGACTCATGTTCCATTGCTACTTGTGGATCCTTTGGGAGGATTTTATATTGTGTGGGGATTCATACTTTCATCCTAGTTCCTTTTCTTATGTGGGCTAGATAAATCTTGTTGATTCTTGGTATCATTCTTAGAATCATCTGAAATATTAAAATGGACTTTCTTGGGTTGATTCATCACTTTCTTAGAATCTTCAAATGAGTTTTTTCTGGATACAATGAATGTATGAGCATGATTCTTAGGTTGATCTTCATTTGATGTACTTGAAGGAGCTTTAAATTTGTATGTATCACAAAATTATTGATAAACAAGACCAATTTATATGTTTTGAATGATAAGGATATGCTCCAAAGACTTAAATCCCTTGATAAGCTTTAAGTTTTTTTTTAGTTGTTCCAATTCGTCTTTCAAAAGTACACCTTCTTCTTCTATTTTTTTCATAACTTTCTTCATTTTTGTTCCACTGTTTTGACCAAAAAATCATTTATCATTTTGGCTTCTTCTAGATTGACCTTGAGAGGGATAATGGAATATGCATCTTGATCTTTGTCTTGGAGTTTCTTCTCTAGTTGACCCACCCTATTTCTAAGGGTTTTATTTATTTCAATGCACTTATGAGTTATCCTTCATAATCTATTTGTACTTCATTTTATTTTTCTTTAGCGAAGAACAATATCTCACCTCTTTCATCATCGGTCACACTTTCATTGCTATCTAATAAATTTCTTCTTTTGAGAAGAAGTTTTTACTTTTGGCATTTCATTTCTTCTTTTGATCCTTAGACTTGAATCTTACTTCATCATAATTATCATTTATGTTTGCATAAGGAAATTTAGAAGCATAATGTCTTATTCTTCCACATTCAAATCATTTGAAAAGAATCTTATCTTTAAACTTTTTGGTTCCTGTCTTTAGATTTTTGGCGAGATTGGATTCTTCTCAGATAAGAAACCAATCTCCATGGTTCAATTATGGAAATGGGGTCCAAATTATTCGATATTTTTCGACTCCCTTAGAACTTAAAATGGATACCACCTTTGTGTAGTCTCGTTGAGACATTTTAAACGATGTAAAATTTTCCTCAATCTGACTTACAGATCGAAAGATGTGACCATCCAAAGTTAGGACCATTATAACCCTGCCACATCATCATTTATTTCCACATGATATGGTCCCATGACTCAACACGTTTCCTAAAGGGGGATATTTTCATGTATATACCGTTGGCATGGTTCATAACTTAGAGGCATTGGTGTGGAGCTTGGAGAATGAAGTGAAGGCTTGGCCTTCATGGCTAGTCTGAGGAATTGCAGCTTGTGTGGTTGCAGGGTTGAAACTCTGCAGAGCCCTGTAGTTTTGACATGGAGAGTGTAATTATTTTGATTGGTTGGTTTTCTATTATTCTAACCCTGGTTCCTGGTAATGCAAACATTTTTTCTAGCGTGGAGAGAGAAATTTTTTTGATTGGTTTTTGTTGATTGGTTTGGCCCTAATTTGTGGCAACGTAAACATTTTTTTTGACATGGAAAACATAATTTGGTTTTGATTGACCTTACCCTAACGTGGAGAATGCAGTCTTGAAATGGAGAGAGTAGTTCATGTAACTGGTCAAGCCTTGGTCCTGACATGATGAACATAGTTTTTTTTATTTACCTAACTCTAGCATGGAAAGCACGGTTCATTTTGATTGGATTCAATTGGTCCTAATGTGGAAATCATGATTCATTTGATCTAAGTTAGAGAGTATTAATATCACAGTTTGTTTTGATTGGTCAGGCCCTGGTCCAAACATGGGGAGTGGATTTCATTTGAGCGTAGTTCATTTTGATTGGTCAATCCCTAAACATGATGTGGAAAGCACAATTCATTTTGATTGGCCTAGCCATGTTCTTAACAATTGGCATGCCAATTACCTTAGGGTAAGCTCTAATAATTTTAGTGTTCTAGTCCTGCACGAAGAACCTAGTAGCACATTTGGTTTGTGTATAGTCATGCCCCCATGAGGTTGAGGATTTAAGCTCAGCTAAAAAGATGATTATTTTAATTATTTTTATTTTTATAGATGGATATCCATTATTTTGAACATTTAAGCCAACAAAATGTAACAATTTTATAGAATTATTGTAGAAGTTTCAAACAGGTGTTGTGATCAAGGATGTCATGGTTATTGGCAATATGAGTATTTGAAAAGGTTTTTATCATATGAAAAGAAGGAAAGTTAATTTTGTTATCATTTGATATTGTGGATCAAGTGTTAAATATTGTGAAAAATGGTCTACACCAAGTTGAAGAAGGATGTGGGTGTCTCAATTAGGTTGAAACCTATAACAAGTCAGAGCTTTCACATATTTTGAGGTTGGTTTCTCAATTAGGTTGAAGGCTACATCAAGTCGGAACTTGCATATTTTTCAAGGTTTGTGCCTCAATAAGGTTTTAGCCCATTGCAAGAGGGTACTTTCACATCTTATGGGTTCATGCCTCCACTAGTTTGGTTCCTGCTAAATTTATTTTGGGGGTTGGTGCCTGCAAATATATATAATCAAATTGAACAAGAAAAAAATAATTTGTGGTTTTCTCTTGCAAGGGTTTCCACATAAAATTTGGTGTTCTCATGTATTTATGTGATGTTGGTTTCTTGATGCACAGTTTCATTCATTTTTATGATGCACATTATTTTTAGATGAAATTTGATATAGTTAATTATTAATGAAATGTTTTGAAATGATGATTTTTCCATTACATTGATTCACCCCCCCCCCAACCCCCATCTCAATGTGATATTTGGTATAACAAACACAAAGTGTTGAGTTTGATTCAGATGTGTGACCAACAATATGATGTCACTTTTAAAATGTTTTGAAAAAACTGCAACATACATGGCAAAAGCAATAGAAAAGGCTACGAGAACACCAAGCAACGTGTACATAATATATGATAGAAACAAAAAATGTTTTATGTATAATCTTTATGAGGGTTGGTAATGGCACAGAAAGTTGCAACACTTAAACTTTGAGTATATATTGAAGCTTAGAGAAAAGGAAGTTGTAAGGGACTTGTCAAAAATTTCAAATCTAAGAAATACAATTTGTAATCATGCAAAATTGGCAAGAAAATTCAAGTGCCCTTCAAGACCAAATAAAAATAATCTATTAGGCTTATACAACTAGTTCATACAAACTTGTATGGACCTTCAAGAATTGAAACCCTAAGTGGTGAGCAATACTTTATATTGATTATTGATGATTATACCATGTTTATTTGGGTTGCATTTTTAAAGGAGAAATCTGAAGCATTTTAAAATTTTAAAACCTTCAAATCCCTCATTGAAAACCAAACTCATTATAAATTAAAGTCTCTAAGGTCAAGCAGGGGTGGCAATTTTACTTCAAATGAATTTGATTTTTTTTGTGAGAAACATGGCATAAGAAGACAATTCACATATGGAAACACCCCATAACAAAATGGTGTGGTTGAAATGAAAATAGATCAATGTATTAAATATAAAGAGAAATGTTGGATGAAATAAATATGCCAAATACATTTTGGGCCAAAGTTGTTCATATAACAGTCCATATTTTAAATAAAGCACACATGTGGACAAATAGGGACAATACTCGCTACGAATTGTGGTATAAAAAACAATAATTAATTAAGCACTTCAAAGTATTTGGAAACAAGTGCTACATAAATAATAATGATGAGAATTTGGGTAATTTCGATGCTAAATTTGGTGAACGGATATTTTTAGGATATTCAACTAAGAGAAAAGGATACATGTGTTACAATAAAGGATTACACAATATTGTAGACAACATTGATGTAAGAGAGGATGAGGATTTACCTCTCAAAAAAAATCATACAAGACATATCATCCCACCTAATTAGACCAACAATGAAGATGAACATGAACATCTTGAAATCAAGAGAAGAAGAAGAAGAGGCAACATGTATTCACCCAAAACCCCCTTGAGGTATGTAAAAAAAAACACCCTACAAATCATAGTGGTTTTTATATGAAATTAGGAGTCCAAAATAAAAAAGAATTAATAAATAACCCCAATCAAGCACATATTTCTATGCTACATGATTGAGCCTAAAGAATTTTCTCAGGAAAGTTAGGATAAACATTAGATAAAATCCATGAATGAGGAATTAGATCAAGCAAAGAAAAATCTAACCTGGGAAATTATGATATCCCCTGGTTAATATTTTTCATTTTGTAAATAAATTTTAATTAATTAAAGGTTGAAAAAAGGACAAGGATTCCAGTTGTTTGAGGAGGGATATTACTTGAGGAATGGTTTGTTTTAAATAGCAGTCTAGGTTGGCTGAGTGGTCGTAAATGGGTTGATTGTGCAATAAATTTAACTAAAAAGAAGAGGATAGGCCTAGGTGTCCTTTAAATTCAATAGAAATCAAATAGGACAATAAAATTGAATGCAACAACAGTTGTTTTGTCTTATGTGTTTGAATGGCATGGAGCTAGAAGGAAGATGGCAGTTAGTATGTTTGGGCGAAGAAGAGACATTCTCAAGGCACACATGTTTGCATACATACACACAAGGAGAAAAAAATATCCCATTCTCTCACATGCAAAGGAAGTGGAAGAGAACACGCAGAGAATACTATTGTAAGGAAAAAAAACTTCCAAGGGTGTAGGCAAGAGCACAAAGAAGGAAGTGTTCAAAATTTGTTGTTGTTAATCTCTGGAGAGATTAAAACGAGATGAATAACAATTACATATGCTTGTTAGGTGAAATTATTATATAGATAATCATATTTATTATAAATATTAAGAAACCACTAGAAGCTTATGGATTGATGAACCTACTAGATTGGGAAGAGACACTCAAGTGCTTTTGAGGGTTGATGAACGACGAGGAGTTACCTTGGGAATAAAGCTCTAGTGCTTGAATCATTAATGAACCACCTGGAGAGTGATATATTTACCCATTAGTATATTATCAATTTATTATCCTTCCCTTTATGTGGACTTTCTTCTCCTAAAACTGAGTTGTAACTCTTTGTACTGTGATATCTTAGCATGGATATTGATTTTATATAAAAATCATAGGAGATTGCGTGGAATATCACGTAGTTGGTGGGTGAAAGTAGAGTGCCCTTATGACATCATGTTTCATCTATCTACATTAGTTTAAGTTTCCTCTCTAAAGCACTCCTCCACAAGCACTAGAATTTGGGTCGGGGATGAAAACTACAAATAATCGTGGTTGTAGCTCATCTAAGGTTGGGTGGAGAGTTCAAATCCCAATCTCGGTCGTCAGTCTATTTTTTCATACAAGATAAGTTTTTTATTATGCTTTGTATATTGGAACGATATGCGCATGTGTATGAAATTGATTTTATGGTTTTACTGATATTAAGGAATGTCATTTCATGTGTGTTAAGGGAATGTGGAAATTCATGTCTTCTAGTATGAGTAATAGTGTAATTCCTACATGTATTTAATTATTTTATTATTATTGATCTTTAAAAAATTAATAGATGGTAGTATCTCTACATTTAATGGTGAATTTTGATATAACCATCATGTATTTTTGTATATGTGTCTCATTCATTGCTCTGTGAATGTGAGTTGATTGATTGAAATAAATCCATCATCGTATTGTGTGAGGGATTTCCTATAGTTCCATGTAGTTTTAAGCATATATTCTTGTACATATGACTTACCATGTTTTGTCATTAAAATGTCTATGTGTTTTTCTTTCAGCAATTTTAGTTGAATTTCATGGTGTAAGGGCTTAATAGATTTTATCGCCTCGGTGCCTTAGGAATTAGCATGAAATATCGAACATGATTTAGCAAGAAGAATCTTTTGAATGATTTGGGTATGTGTAACAAATAGGAAGAAAAATGGAAAAAATATTCAAATGTAGAAGACTCACAAAACCAATTGAACTCACCTATGGGACCTACTAGGTTGGGGTTGAGCAGGTCGGCCAAAAAGCGAAACTCGAGATGAGTTCATGCCCGAATGAAGGAATCTAGTGTGAGTATTCAAGTGGGCCCACTAGTGAGGAGTTGGTTCAGTCGGGGTATTGAACCTAAACAGCCCTAGAGGTATGGTCGGGTGGGATCTCCAGTTTGGGGGTCGGGTTGGTAGGCCAGGTCAGGGTCGGGGGGCTTGGTCAGCATTACATGGATTAGGCTAACGTTAGAATACCTAGAGGAGTATGTCAATTCCATGAGGATTTTTCCATGATGGTAGAAGGGCTACATCATGCACCATGCAGGTTTTTATGTGGGTGCCATGTGGAAATCAATGATGATGTGGCAGGGTTATAATGGTCCTAACTTTGGATGGTCACATCTTTCGATCTGTAAGTCAGATTGAGGAAAATTTTACATCGTTGGAAAAGTCTCAACGAGATGACACAAAGGTGGTATCCATTCTAAGTTCTAATGGAGTCGAAAATGATTGAATAATTTGGACCCCACTTCCATAATTGAACCATGGAGATTGGTTTCATATCTAACAATGGCTAAGAATCATTGCTCCCCTACATCATAATCTATCATAAAATCAATTTTACCATAGATACATGGTATATTCATTTACAGGAAAAAACATGAACAGAGCCATACATCATCATTGATCGAATACATTCTCATAACCAGCATATTTATAACAAAGATATAATGGATATAATAGAAATAAAATCCATAATTAAACTAGTATATTTGCATACCGAATACCAAATAAATGAGCTCTTAATTACTGAATGTAAAAACCATCCGGAGATGGGACTTCCACATTCCACCCGACCATAGATTAGTTGAGCCAATTCTCACTTCAGCCAATCACCCCTGTGCCATATACCAAGCATAAATGTGGGACTTAATCAAGCACATCAATCACAATCAACCCAAGGCTTCCAGAGGCCAAACCACCTCAACCATTAACCAGTGATTCCACCTCACGATCAGACATCACAACCATCATTGATTGGTCTCTATCCAAGTTGCTCCAAGGCTCCATAGTGTTTGTTTCAACCAAGGCTCCAGGAGTAGTGACTTAACACCAGTTGTTTCTGGGCTCCAAATTATTTGTCCAACCAAGGCTCCAAGACTAGTAACTCAACCCACCTAGGTCTCGAGAACGTTTTTCCAGCCAAGGCTCTAGGACTAGTAACTCAACCCAACAAATGTTTTTCGGGCTCTAGCACGTTTTTCCACCCAAGGCTCCAGGAACTAATAACTCAACCCAACAGTTAAAGGAATTGAGAACCAACCAAAAAAAAATCAATGGAAATAATCCCACAATGCATATTTGTCCAGGAAATGTCAAGGCTAGGTAATCCACATGCATACACCATGCATGTGAAAACCAATGAGTAAAACATACATGCAACTTGGTACTTGCAATCAAATCTTGATGTCCACCTGTGCTTTCCTACTCTTCCTTTTCCTTCTTACTCCAAACCACCAAGTACTCACACTCTCCAAGAGTGCTCCAAGAAAACTCTAAGTATTCGAGAGAGAGAGAAAGAGAGAGAGAATAATGAGAAAGCTCCAAAAATGCACTAACCAAAAAAATAGCTATTGATCCTTAGAATTGTTTTTATAGAATAGTCCTCTATTTTCTTCATTTTCCATTATTTTCCTTTAATTTCCTCCTCACATGCAACTTGTGGCCTTTTACCTTCATTTTCTCCTAATTTCCATTATTTTAGTAATTAAATGTGCCAAAAATACCTTTTTCCTCTTTAATTCCTTATCCATAGCCTTTGTCAAATCCTTAGCCATAATAAACCAAATTAAAAGCCCCTGGGATGTTTTTCCCAACGTTCAGTTGGAATAAGTGTCCCATCAACCATGTTTATTATTTTAACTTTATTACATGATTTTTTGCACCAAGGTTGTTATAGAACCCTCCCCCGTGGGGGACACCATCCTTGGTGTTCAATCACACATACACCTCAATAGCACCACTGAAAATCAAACACACTACCCATAGAGCTTTATAACATAGCTCGATGCCGTATTTACAATGATATCCCTGCTGAAAAGCAAACCAACATGAAATCATAACAACATGAAAACTATAATGACATGAAACCATACCTCTTATTGGAGGTTTATAACATAGCTCATTGTGGTATTTACATACATATACATATGTACATACATCCAACCATCACATCAATACATATACCAAAACATCGCCAAAACATATTCTAAACAAAAACCAACATCACACCAAAACTGCTTTACCTCAACAGGCAAACAAGGAAGGATACATAGCCCACATTTGATCCACCATCTCCCATGTAGCTTCATTGGGCCCAAAGTGCTTCCATTTCACTTTAAATTTCTCCATTATTCAATTCTGGAGCATGAGCATATTTTTCTTTAAAATGCACTCCAGTTCCGGCTAGAACTCTCCTTCTTCTTCCACTTGTAATACAAACCAGTCAATAACATGATCAGCATCTTTAACATATTTCTTAAGAAATGATAAATGAAAAACATCATGGACTTTCACTGTGGAAGGCAGTGCAAGTCTATAGGCCACCAGTCTAATCCTTTTAATGATCATGAAAAGTCCACAAAACCTTGGTGCCAACATGGCACACGATCCAATCCGCAAGGATATCTTCTTGGGCTTGATCCACAAGTACACCTACTCCGCAACCTAGAAATCCTTGAACAACTTGTTCTTGTCTACATAACTCTTCTTCCTATCTTGTGTTGCCTTCAGTTTCTACTTGATCACCTACATTTATTATTCCATGTCTTCCAACATCTCTAGTCCAATCAGTACATTGTTAATCGAATCACTCCAACTAATAGGAGTGTTGCAAATTCGTCCATACAGTGCCTCAAATGGACCCATCCTCAACGACTCCTGATATCCGTTGTTATAGGAAACTCTACCAATGGAAGATACTCTTCCCACTTGTAATGTTGATGCATCACATGCATCCTCAAAATATATTCTAATATCTTGTTGACCCTCTCAGGCTATCCATTTGTATGTGGATGATAATTTGTGTTGAAGTCCAGCTCGGTGCCCAAACCTGAAAACAACGCCTTCCAAAACTTGGAAGTGAACTTTGCATCCCTGTCAGACACAATCTTCTCCAGAACACCTTGCAATCTGATTGTGCCTCAGATGAACACCTGTGTCACATCACTAGCTAAGTATGTAGTCTTCACCGATATGAAATGTGCAACCTTTGTTAACCTGTCCACAACAACCATAATATAACCATGTTGGCTAGTTGTATTAGGAAAACATGTGATGAAGTCCATGGAAATGACCTCCCATTTCCACTCTGGAATCTCAATCAGTTGTATCAACCCACCTATATGCTTGCACTCTACCTTAACCATCTATAAATCCAAACATCTAGCTACAAACTCTACCACCTCCCTTTTTAGATTCAGCCAATAGTATAATTTAGTCACTTTAGTCAAAGTATGCAGGTAACCTAAGTGACCTGAATATGATTTCACGTGAAACTCCCTCAATGTCATCTTCTTGAGCTCACTGTTTTCTGGTACATATATCCTGTCTCGAAATCTGACTAATCCATTTGCAGTGAGACGGTAATCCAGATCTTGTACACATATACATGTACCTGTACCACCTGTACCTATACATGTACCTATGCCAACACCTGTACATGTAACAACACCAATACCTATACGTGTACCTGTACTTGTGCCAACACCTATACCTATACTCTGTTGCAACTTGTGCACAATCTCCATGTACCTTTGATCTAGCTGACCTGCCTGCAATATCCTATCCTATAATTTTGTCCCATAGGAGCTCATAGATGCTATGTGATTTACCTGTACCTTCCTGCTAATAGCATATGTGACCCTATTTTCCTTCCCTTTGATATACATAATCTCGAAGTCAAATTCATTGATCATATCCAACCATCTAGCTTGCCTAGCATTTAGATTCGTCTGGTCAAGCAAATACCTCAATCCAATGTGATCGCTCATATGTACAAACAGTCTTCCAAGAAGATAGTTCCTCCACATCTTCATTGCATGAATGATACCTTCTAGCTCAAGGTCATGTGTCGGGTATTTTTTCTCATGTTCATTTAGCTTTCATGACTCATATAAAACCACATGTCCATCTTGCATAAGGACTCCACCAAGCCCTCTCTTGCAAGAATTTTTACACACTACAAACTCCTTATCCAGATCTGCAATATTCAACACTGGAGCATGTGTCAACAATTGCTTGAGCTACTCAAAATTGGCCTCGCACTCCTTTGTCGAGTAAAAATTCTTACCTTTTCTCTGGAATGATGTGATAGGATAACAAATCTGTCAGAAGTTCTTGATGAACCTCTTGTAGTAGCCTGTCAGTCCCATGAATGATCTCACCTCATCTACACTCTTAGGAGCTACACACTCCATTATGGCCCTTATATTATTTGGATCTACTGCAATACCCTCCTTGGAGACAACATGTCCCAAGTAGTGTACCTCAGTATGGAAGAAGCTTCATTTTTTGAGCTGAGCATACAACTGATGCTCTCTCGACAATCTCAACACTGCTGCCAAATGTTCAGCATGTTCTTCCTCATTTTTAGAATAGTTCAATATATGATCAATGAAAACAATCACAAATTTTTCCAAGTAAATACGCAACACATTTTTCATTAAACACATAATTGTAGCTGGAGCATTAGTCAAACCGAATGGAACTACAACAAACTCATAATTCTCGTACCTATTCCCGAATGCGGTCTTGCAAATGTCATGCTCTTTGATGTGTACCTTATGATAGCCCAATCTCAAGTTGATCTTAGAGAACACTACTTCTCCCTTCAGCTAATCGAATAAATAATAAATCCTCGGTAGTGGGTACCTATTCTTGATGATCACTTTTTTCAGCTACATGTAGTCAATGCAAAATCTGAGAGTGCTATATTTCTTCTTTACGAACAACATCGGTGCACCTCATGGTGATACACTTGGCCTAATGTACCCTTTTCCAACATTTACTTCAACTGCAATTTTAACTCTACGAACTCTGGTGTACTCATCTTGTAAGGTTATTTGTATGTTGTAGTTGACCCTAGTACCAACTCAATAGAAAAGTATACTTCCCTATGCGGTGGAAAATCTGAAATATCTAATGGAAACACATCCTGAAACTACTGCAAAACTAGATACTGTCTCAACACATCTGCATCCTCAACCTCTTTAAATTTTTCGGCATAGATATGAACTAAAAATAGCACACATCCCTTCCTATGACTACGCTTGAATTGCATGGTTGTCACCATCCTAAATGATGTGGCTTTCTTCTTTCCATGTAGGATTCTTGGTTCCCCATTATCATCCAAGAATGCAATGGCTTTGTCATAGCAGTCTAGCTTGGTCCTGTGAAGATATAACCATCCATACCCAATAGCATATTGTAGAAACCCAATGGAAATATGTTCAAGTGCATTGTTGTAGGAATACCATTTAACTCAAATGCGCAAGCCCTTACCCAATGGTGAACTCTTCTCTTCGTACTTGTGGCCAACTTCACTAACCAAGATTCTGCATGCATTTCCTTACTTAAACCACACTTATCCACCAAGTTAGGATTAATATAACTATAGTTAGATAGAGGATCAATCAAAATAGAAACAACTTGATCTAAAAGCTTACCGCCCATCTGAATGATAGAATCCTGATGATCTACCTACATGTTGTCCATGGCTGCATAAATCCGAGGAATGTTATTCCCAACATATCCTATTGTTTGTGCCTTATGCGCACTATAGATCTGTGGCCTGCTACCTTGATGTTGTGGAAAATACCTCCTGTGATGGTCTCCTCCACAAGACCAACACCTCCCTATTCTCTCATTCTTATTCTTCTCCTCTGACCAAAACCCCTGTGCTCGACTAGATCCATTGAACTTCTTCAATGGTGCAACATTTTCCTTGTTGATTGTATCTTGAGGCCTTGCTCGCTTCCTATCCCACTTTCCATTGTTCTTATCATTACCTCTCTAATCTAGCTTAGTTTATGATCTGTGTTTTGATTTCTCATAACAATTTTTGAGTTTCTAGATGGCCTCCTCCAATGATCTGAGCTCATCGAAATCAATACTATATATGAATGCAATCAAAATCCCACTAATAAATATCTCAATATTGGCCTTCTCCTCCTTGAGGTAAGGCACATATCTCAGTAACTCCAAGAACCTACTAGTATACTCCCCATTTGTCATGGAACCCATCTTTAACTCATAAAACTCCTTTTCCCTGTCATCGTAGTATCTTTCTGATAGATAATTCTTTCGAAATAGCCTTTCGAACTCACTCCAAGTAAAATATTCCTCAGAAAAATCTCTAACAATATTCACTTATTCCCACAAAATTTATGCACTATCTCTGAGGCTAAATGTAGCTATCCTAGCTTTCGTATTTTCCAAGTAATCATCCAATTTGAAAACTTCTTCATGCCAAGAAACCATGCCTTTGCATCCTATGGTTTCTTCATCTCTCCGTCAAATGTAGGTGGTTATACATTTTTAAACTCTACCAGAAAATAGCCCCTGTCACCCCTCTTATAAGGATGATATCGATGACGATCATGATGCCTACATGAACCAGAACTAGAATGATACATGTGTTCATCACTCCTCCTATCCTGAGTGTCCAACAACCTTCCATATTTCACTGTATCATCTCTATATGACTTGTGCCTACCAGGATACCTACTTCCATATGCCCCACTTGTTTTTTCCTCCTTTTCATAGCTGATCCTAAGTGACCCTTGCTTCTGCAACTCTGACAAAATTTGAATGATGATTGCATTAACCTCTGCTTTCTTTTCCTGTGCCTGTATAATTTTATAAAAAATTTCCTTACAAATCATTATTTATTTCTTTATACTTCTCAGTGTATCTTCCAAATAAGGTGAATTTCCAATACCATGATGTTCATATGACTCATATGGATAATCTCTATAGTCTACCATTTTGTTATTCATATTTGATTTCTTCCTGCAATGTGAATATGTCAGATAAAAAATTCATAATAAATCAATGTACCTTAGTGTAATTTGCGGAGGATACTTCCTGTAAGATCAACCAATCAGCATGATACATGTACATACAAAATCATAATAGCATATAAACTTGTAACACAAGGTATACTAGCACATAATTATGATTCTAGTTGGGGTCCCATCATCCACGCATAATCATACCAAATGCACAATAATGCAAGCTTGACCACGCACAACCACAAGCATGAACGAAACACATGTAACCTAACCTGAACAACCAATGCACATTTAACACATAACATCACTCAAGAAGCATACACTTATACTACACACGCATGACCATTATATGACTTAGCATAAACAAGCGATGCACATACAATATGTAGCCAAAGGTAAAAAAGTGTGCATGGAAAATACATAAACATAAACACCACACAATCGGTCATACATCCAAGACAACATGTTCACAGCGACACCACAACCACAGCCATGGAAACACCACTTCCACTATGGCCAACACAACTTGGGTGCAACAAACACATACACCATAGGTATGAGAAACACATAAGAAATCAATAGAAAAACATGACCAACACACTGCCCATCCAATCCAAGGGTTGAATCATGCTCTGATACCACTCAGTAACACCCTCTTCCCACATCTACCCAAGTAACCATCCAATCGAGGTAAACATGTGAGGAGAGGTTACTATTATGAGATTCAACCTCCTATATGACCTTAACGAAATGGAACCGATGGAAACACCAAAAACACACCTTACACTGCAACAATGACATCCCCAGTAGGTAACCCAAACTTCTAGGGCCATGTTCCCTGAGGGGAAATTTATTTTGAGCCCCTTTGGGGTTGGGCCGCGGGCTTGTAAGGGAAAGGGAGAAACTCTAGACCTTAGATCCGTGGGCTACCCTTGTCAAGATAGCAGCTCAAGCTCAAACAACTAATTTTCCACCTGTAGCTCCAAGATATGTGCCACATTTTCAACCACTGAGACCAGGTCACTACCCAAAACTTCTTGTAACTTCAGGAGAGGGTGGATAACATTGAAACAAACATATGGAAGCAATCACATCAACCAAAAATCATCTAACCCCACCCAGCCATGACAGGAATTTCCTTGAACATGTCACAAACATAGCATCTACAAGTATAAACAACATATTTAAACCAAGGGGTATTTTTCTTATTTGAGAATTGCTAAGAAGAAATTATCCCCTACATCATAAGATATCATATAATCAATTTTACCATAGATACATGGTATATTCATTTACAGGAAAAAACATGATTAGAACCATACATCTCATTGCTTGAATACATGCTCATAACCATCATATTAATAACAAATATACAATAGATATAATAGAAATAAAATACATACATAAACTAGTATATTTGCATACCAAATATCGGATAAATGATCTCTTCATTACTGAATATAAAAACCAACCAGAGAAGGGACTTCCATGTTCCACCTGACCATAGATTGTTTGAGCCAAGTCTCACTTCAGCCAATCACCCCCGTGCCATATTCTAAGCATGAATGTGGGACTTAATCAAAAACATCAATCACAATCAATCCAGGGCTTCCAGAGGTCAAACCACCTCAACCCTCAACCATTGGTTCCACCTCATGGTCAGACATCACAACCATCATGGATTGGTCTCTATCCAAGCTACTCTAGGGCTCCAGAGTGTTTTTTCTAACCAAGGATCTAGGACTAGTAACTCAACCCCAGTTTTTTCTGGGCTCCAAAGCATTTCTCCAATAAAAGCTCCAAGACTAGTAACTCAACCCACCTAGGGCTCCAGAACTAGTAACTCAACCCAACAGTTGTTTGTCGAGCTCCAGAGAATTTTTCCAACCAAGGCTCTAGGAACTATTAACTCAACCCAAAAACTAAAGGAATCATGAGAACCAACCAGAAAAAAATAAATGGAAATAAACCCACAATATCATAAATGTCCAAGAAATGGCAAGGCTAGGAAATCCACATGCATACACCATGCATGTCAAAACCAATGAGAAAAGCATACATGCAACTCATCACCTACAATCAAATCCCATTGTAGCTATTGATCTCAATGTCCACCTGCGCTTTCCTGCTCTTCCTTTGTCTTCTTGCTCCAAACCACCAAGTATCCACACTCTCCAAGAGTGGTACAAGAAAACTTTAAGTATCCAAGAGTATGAGAGAGAGAGAGAGAATAATGAGAGAGCTCCAAAAATGAACTAACCAAAAAAATACGGATTGATCCTCATAAACCTTTTTATAGAATAGTCCTCTATTTTCTTCATTTTCCATTATTTTCCTTCAATTTCCTCCTCACATGTAACCTGTGACCTTTTACCTCCCTTTTCTCCCAATTTCCATTATTTTCATAATTAAATGTGCTAAAAATACTTTTTGCCTCTTTAATTCCTTAGCCATAGCCTTTGCCAAATTACTTAGCCATAATAAACCAAATGAACACCCCACAGGATGGTTTTACCAATGTCCCATAAAACGTGGTTATTATTTTAACTTTATTACATGAGTTTTTTCATCAGGGTTGTTACATAGTGTGAGCTCCATAAGAGCCCCACTCACAACAAAAGTGAGTATCGAGCCAAGAAGTCACTAATGGTCAAGCTAAAGGCTTCAGAGTATGATGCGTGTTTTGAATCTAATTCGGAACTGGAAAAGGTGAATGAAAAATGGAAGCATATTATTAACACGGAGCCCAGTATCATTGTTTCACCACCAAGATCCAGAAGATTGAGCTCGAAAATACAAAGGAATGGGAGCGTCTCATCCACTCACATATGTGGGTGAATGGGTCTCCATTGTATTTCATTAGTGACAATGGGATCCAAAAGAACCTCATCTCAGTATAGGTCATTAGGTTGTTGGGCCTACCGACCACACCACACCTGTAACCATACACCATTGGGTGGCTTCAAGGATGGGATCTCTGCGTCAGCCAATAGTGTCACCTTCGATACAGCATCAAGCCTTTCATGGATGAGGTATTGTGTGATGTTTCTCCTCTTGAAGTTTGTGATGTATTATTAGGCCAACCATACTTGTGGAAACGTCATGTTGTGTAAGATTATATGCATCACATTTTTTTTATTACTTTGGGAAATAAGCTATACATGATACCGGAGGTAGCCCCACCTACCACCATCTCTTTTATCTCTGCTAAGTAATGCAGTAAGATCATCTCCCAGACTGGGAAATTTGTTTTCTTTTTTATTCGCTCTCAAAGTAAGGGGAAGATCATGGTCACATCCATGGCCCCTGTGAAAGGTTCCTCCATGTAGCAGAAGCAGGTGGATAAGGTCATGGAATAATATAGGGACATCTTCTCCTCACCCATAGGGGTTCCCTTACATTGTCAGGTCAAGCATTCAATCGATCTGACACGTGGAGCACCTCTACCCAATAGTTCGATCAAGTGGAGGATCCAGGAGCTGGTGAAAAAAGGGAACATATGACCAAGTTCCTTACCTTTTGGAAGCCCGATTATACTTGTATAGAAGAAGGATGGGACTTGGATGCTTTGGATTGATTATCGGGCACTGAAAAATTCACTCTAAGGAATAGGTATCCAATCCCACAGTTTTATGACCTTCTTGACTAGCTCAAGGGGGCCAAGTATTTCAGCAAGATCAATGTAAATTCTGGCTATCACTAGGTTCCAATAGAACCCATAGATGTATGGAAGACCTTAAAATCCAAGGAAGGCATTTTTGAATGGTTTTTCATGCCTTTTGGGTTGAAAAATACCCCTATAACTTTTATGAGGTTGATGGATGACATATTGCGGCCCTTCATCAACTCATTTGTGGTTGTATATTTGGATGACATCCTCATCTTCAGCAAGAGTTGGGAAATACTTGCAACACATTCAGTAGGTCTTTCAAACCCTGCAGCAACATAAAATATGTACCAACTTGGAGAAATGCACCTTTAACAGGCAAAAATCCCAATATTTGGGTTACATCATTGATGAGCAAGGCATGCATGTGGATCTAGCTAAGATCCAATTCATTCAGGATTGGCCAGCCCTGACCACTCTAACAGAGCTTCGCAGCATTTTGGGCACTATCATTTTTTATTGGAGGTTCATGTTGGGATTCTCTCATATCACTTGTCCTTTGAGTCATTTTACCAAGGGCAGAGAAAAAGAAAATATTTTCTAGTCTGAGTGCCAACAGAAAAAAAAAAAAAAATTTAGCTGAATCACTACCTTTTCTCTGCACTAGTACTCACATTCCCAGACCTGCAACAACCATTTTAAATTGATACAGGTGCCTCTGACTATGCTATTAGTGCGGATCTCACCCAGAAAGGGCATGTGGTGGCCTATCATAGTGAGACACTTTTTGACACAATTCAGAAATACCCCACCTACGATAAGGAGATGTATTCCATCATGCAGGTTTTCTGAAAATGGAAACATTACATTTTGGGGAAGGAGAGGGTCATCCACACATATCACCGGCCCCTGTAGTTTATACAGACCCAAGGGAAGTTGTAGAACGATATCCATAAGAAGTGGTCCACATGTCTGAAAATTTTCCATTTTAATATCAAATACAAGAAGGGAAACACCAATCATATTGTAAATTTCCTTTGTTGACCACCGGTTGTAGAACTAACCACTGTTCTCAACTCTTGTGGCCACGATACCTATGGATGGCCAAAAATATATAAAAATGATCCAAATTTCACCACCACATACCAGATTCTAGTGGATGGAAAGCAAGTTCCAGACTTCCACCTCTAGGATGCATTATTATGCTACCTGGGCCACCTCTGTGTTCCTCCAAGTGAGTGTGCCAAGATAATCTGGGAGGTGCACTACGGTCAGGTCATAAGACACTTTGGTGTGGAGAATGTTGAAAAAATGTAGCAAGAAATGCTCAATTTGACTTTAGCCTTAGTCAAATTTATTAAATAAAATTTCCACATCAGTAGGATAACTTGGAGGCAGATAACTAGTGTGACATGGATGTTGTCACTTAGTTAGCTTAGTAAATTCAAGTTAGAGGGCTTGGATTTTAGTTATGCGTGTGTGATTGCTAAATTTTAGTAATCCAATTCAGTTATTTTTAGTTGTATACAGTTAACTGACATCTAAATATTGTTAGAGTTAGTTGAAGGTCATTTATGTAGTGGGACATCAATCTAACTCAAATATTTATTAGTTAACTGATCAATCATCCCAAAATAGCTAGTACATGCAAAGAATTTGATTTCCTCAGCTGAAATGGAGATGACAAGGAAGAGTAGCATCAATTTTAGACTAGTCTTGAGTGTACAGGTGTATCATGTAATCAATGATCAATCCTTGGGAATTGCACAATCAATTTGGAGGAAATTCCTAAAGAACATGGGCTAATTTCCTCTAGATTTTCACAATGAAATAGGGGCCTCGATGAGCAAATAATTGGCTAAGCGTTGGACAGAGTGTGTTCACTAAGTAGGAGAACAATTATTCTTTTGAAGATTAATCTTAGAGTTGGAGCTAAAAATTGTAATAGTTTATCAATTCATTGATTAATGCAAAGAGACTTTGAGGGGTTTTTCCCAGTTTTTTTCCCCTAGAAATCATTGTGTATATGTGGTTTTTCTTATTGCATGTTTGTGCATGTTGTTCTAAATTATGAATTTCATTCCACAGATCAATAGAGTAGAATTGTGTCTCATTATTTTGAGTTAGAATTCTTGAGCAGATTCAATTTATATCAAATTTATACATTGTATCAGAGTCCTGAATTCACATTAAAATGAATATTTCAAACTTATCGCTCAAGAATTTCAAATTTGCAGACTTACAACAAGTTTTTCTTCAAGATCGGGAAAATTTCTTTCAATGGATTGAGATTGGAGTATGCCCTTGAGGGTAGCTCGAATTTCATGACCTGGAAGGGTTGAATGGAAGCAGTGCTTGATGAAAATGGTGTGTTAGAATATGTTAAAACTGACATTGCAAAACCTCCATGGTCAAATGCACAACAATTAGCCCAATGGTAGAAGGATGTTGCAAAGATCAGGAGAATTCTTCTGGAAGGTGTGAGAGACCATGTGGTCTCAAATATCCATGGAAAAAAGACACCATTTTCTATGTGGAAGGAAATTAATGAGATATTAAAAAATAGTAGTGAACATAGAAAATTGGACCTAAAATACAAACTTCAAAACATTAAGATTCATAAAAATGACATTATTCTACAATATCTCTCCAGATTTATACAAGTTCAAGATGAGCTTGGATGGGTTGGGGTGACTTTGCAGAAGATGACCTGATGATCGTAGCTCTTATAGGCCTTCCAAAATTTTGGCACAGCTACCAGGACTTTGTGAATGGAAGGGAAAAACTACTGAATTGGGAAAGGTTGTGGTATGATTTGGATCAATAAGAGTTTGGGACAAATAACTAGGATGGAAATTCATCTAGAGCACAGGATGAAAAAAAAATTCCTTGGTTGGAAAGGGGAAGAAGGGAAAATGGAAGAAAAACTAGAGAAATCTTGAATCCAGCCAAAATAATGGAAAGAATAAAGACTTGAGAAATATCAAGTTCTTCCACTGCCACGTGTTCAGAAATTATGAAAAAAAATGTCTGCACAAGAAGTCTACCAAAAAATCTACAGGAGGAGAAGCAGGTGAAGCACTGGTTTCACAATTCAAATTAACTTCACCCTAATTGCATGCATAGCCAACATTGTTATGGGGAGTGTGTGGTACCTTGATTTTGGAGCCTTTTTCCATATAACAGGGTGCAAGGAGTTTTTCAGTAGCCTAGAGGAGAAGGATCTCTAAATGCATATCAAAATGGGGGATGATGGGATGTATAGTGCTACAGGTATTGGTACTATCACCTTTGAGAGGGATAAATCCTCTCCTCTTCACCTCAAATATGTTATGTTTGTACCCAGGTTTAAAAATAACCTGATCTCTATATCAGTTTTGGAGGATTGTGGCTATGATGTTATTTTCATTAAATGGAAAGAATTTCTGAGACACATAGTTACTGGGAAGGTGAAGCAAACTGGGGTTCAAGTGAAGAACCTATACAAACTTGAAGTGGGGTATTACACTTCATTGAGCAGCAAGGTTGAAAATTTGTAGAGTCACGATGTTGGAGAAATATAGCATAGGATATTGGGTCATTTACACCATGGTTCCTTGAAGATCATGCAGCAAATTACCAACGACCTCCCTAAAGGCTCCCTTGACCAGCAAGATGTCTACAAGGGCTGCACATTGGGGAAGTATGTTAAATCCCCTTTCCATGATCAAGAGAGCAGAGAAAATGCAATCTTGGAGAGATTCCACTCTGATGTTTGTGGATCCTTTTCTACAACCTCCACATTACAACATAAGTACTATGTTATTTTTATTCGTATGATTTCTCCAGAAAATTTTGGATCTTCTTCATGCAGAAGAAGTATGAAGTGTTCTCCAAATTTTTTGAATTCAAGGCACTAGTGGAGGAGGAGACTGAGAAGAAGGTGAAGGATCTTAAGAGTGACAATGGATGTGAATTTTTTTTGAAAGACTTTAATTATTTATGTGCAAATGAAGGAATTCGAAGAGAGATGACAACACCCCATAACCCACAACAGAATGGGTTAGCTAAGAGGAATAATATGAGCATAGTGGGAGAAGCAAGGGAAATTTTGCATGATAAGGGGTTGACATTTCATCTATGGGCATAAGCATGCAACACTGCAATCTACTTTCAGAACCGGAGTCCTTATAGGATTCTTGGCATGATCACACCAAAGGAAGATTTCTCTGGGAGAAAGCATGATGTGTCTCATTTTCGAATTTTTGGAGGTTAATTTTATTTTCATGTATCCAAGGATTCAAGGAATAAACTTGAGCCTACAGCAGAGTTGGGAGTTTTTTTAGGATACACCGAACTCCACACAATTATCGGGTGTATCTTCCTTAACTGAGGATGGCGGTTGTGAGGAGATATGTCAAGTTCAATGAGGATAAGGTCATGAGATGATCTCTGGAATGAGATTTGAGTGTCCCACTAGAGAAATAGCTTCTATATCCAAAGGAGGAGACTCAGGATGATATTTAGGAGGTTTTGGAGCAACCACATGCAGAGGAGCAGACAGGAGGCAAAGTGGAGACACCCACTCAACCAAAATATTCTATAGATGAGAGAAAGAGCACCAGAGAAGTTGATAGATTATTGCAGGTTGTAAGGGAGAATGTGGGAGCCCCCACATCACAATTAAGGAAGAGGAGGTAACCTAATAGGTACACTAGGTACATAGCTCTCATGATATAGATCATTAAGATAGAGCCTTCCTCATTTGAGGAATCAATTTCTCAACCTATTTGGGTTGATTCCATAGTGGAAGAATATGAATCCATCATGAAGAATAGTGTTTGGGAGAAAGTACCAAGGGAAGAAGGGAAATCAGTGGTTTGTTTAAGATGAATCTACAAAGTGAAACATGCAGCAGGCACGAGCATCAAGAATTACAAGGCTAGATTTTTGGCCACAGAGTTTCCTCAGATAGGGGGAGTGGAAAATGAGGAAAATTTTTCACCTGTTTCAATATATTCCTCAATAAGATAAATTATAGCATTGGTTGTGTAGATGGGGTGGAAAATCCACTAGATGGATGTGAAGACCGCCTTTCTCAACGGTGTTGTCGAGGAGGAAATTTAGATAGATAATCCATAAGGATTTGAGATATATGATCGAGAGTCGCATGTTTGCAGACTCAAGAGAGAATTTTATAGTCTCAACTAGGCACCCCGATCATGGTACACTTGGATTGACAGTTATCTCAGAGGATTCGGATTCACCAAAAGTGAAGAATATTCTAACCTCTAGCACATTGTGGCAGATGGTAAGTTGTGTATTTCTGTTTTATATGTTGATGATTTAATTTTAACAAGGGATGAGTAGTTGATCAGCTCTTTCAAACAGGATCTTGCAAGGGAATTTGAGATGATTGACATGGGCCACATGCATTACTTCCTTGGGCAGGAAGTATCATAGGGTGATGGTGAATTGTTTGTGTCTCAATGCAAGTATGTTACTGAGATACTTAATATATTTCACATGGAGAATTGTAAGCCCATTTACACACCTCTAGCTACAAACTAGAGGAAGGAGTATTCTTATTTAGGTGAGGAATTTTGTGCTACCATTCATAGGCATCTTGTGGGTTCACTGATGTATCTTGTGAAGACATAACTTGACATGTGCTATGCAGTTAATCAACTTAGCCAAGTTATGGTGAGGCCTATTAAATTATATTGGATGGAAGCAAATCATGTGTTGCAGAACCTCAAAGGCACTACCCAATATGGATTATGGAATAAACGGACCGAGGGAGTGAATATACAAGGATTCACCATTGTAGATTCATCAAGGAGTCCATCCGAAGGAAAATTACATTAGGTGTTATCTTTAGTGTTGGGTCCAGAGCTATTTCCTGGTACAACATGAAGCATAGGTTTTTGGTGCTCAGCTAAGTAGAGGTTGAATACATAGTTGCAATTCAAGAAATATGTGAAGAAATATGGATGAGTAAAATACTTGTGGGACTATTTAGTTAGGAGATTGATCGGATAGTGATATATTGTGATACTTTGAGTTGCATTAAGCTCTCTGAGAAACTAGTATTTCATGATATGTCCAAGAGCATTGATATCTGGTATCAGCATTTGCGAGACTGTGTGCAGAGGAGAATTATGTTGTTACAGTACATTCCAACTAAGGAACAAGATGCTGACATATTGAAAAAACTATTATCAAGAAGTTAAATCAAATTCCATAGGTGCAGAATAGGGGTGGTAGAAAATCCCTTTCTTGCTAAGAGTGAGTGTTGAAAAAATGTAGCAAGAAAGGCTCAATTTGACTTTAGCCTTAATAAAATTGAGTAAATAGAATTTCCACATCAACAGGACAACTTGGAGATAGCTAACTAGTGTGACATGGATATTGTCACTAATTTATTTCAGTAAAATCGAGTTAGAGGGCTTGGAGTTCAGTTATGCATTTGTGATTACTAAATTTTAGTAATCCATTTTATTTATTTTCAGTTGTATTAAGTTAATTGGCCTCTAACTATTGTTAGAGATAGTTGAAGGTAAATTGTGCAGCGAAGCAACAGTCTAATTCAGATATCTATTAGTTAAATTATCAATCAACCCAAAATATATAACACATTTAGATCATTTTAGTTCCTCAGTTGAAGTGGAGATGACAAGGCAATGTAACATCAGTTGTATACTAGTCTCAAGTGTACAGGTGTTGCATACAATTAGTGATCAATGCTTCTGCGAATTGTGTCATCAATTTGGAGGAAATTCCTACAGAATAGGGGCTAATTACCTAGGTATTTTTGCAAGGAAATAGGGGCATTGGGGAGCAAATAATTGGCTAATTGTTGGCCATAACTTGTTCATTGAGCAAGAGAACATTTATTGGGGATAACCAGACTGCATTGAACAAGCCACAAATAATTTGATCATGGACACATATATAAAGAACAATTGCAAATAGAGGATACAACTATATCAATTTTTCAAAGCTATCCAACTCTTGCACCAAGGCAAGTGGATCACTAGGGATCAAGTTCAGCAGAAATTTCCCCATCTTCTGGAGGCACTCAACGCAATGGGGAGAATTAATTCCTAAGGGGGTAGGACTGATCCAAGTAGATATTGGTGGCCACCCACTTATTCCACTTGGACCCCCAACACTATTTCTTTCATAATTTTTCCTTCAGTTTCCTTAATTGTAGCATAGTTTACTATTTTTTTTAGTTTTTCGGGTCCTGAACTTCTGGAGCCATTTTGAGGCCCTAAATGACATTTTTTGGAAGACAAGAAAAACCAAAACCATCAATAAGATTTTTTAGTCAAAATTTGTAGTCCTTGAATAGATATTTCAACAAGGTATTGTACGCGTAAAATAGAGATTGTATGCCAAAGTTACAACCTCGGGAAGTTGGTGTGCCAACTAATCCCAACGAGGCCCACAAAATTTTAGCGCTTCATATCCCAGGGTTAGCTTTTTGGATGTTTGTGGTTTTACATTGTTTCTAATTAATAAAAATTCTTGCAAGCCTCATTATAACACAGTTTAGAAGGAATGTAACCTCCACAACTCTTCTCATAGATAAGCTACCATCGCCTGAGCTAGTTTATTTCCATTATGCTTGTAAACATTTTTCAATATTTTTTTATTAATGAATTAAAGTTTTGTTTTCATTGTATCTTTGTTTTTCTGTTTATATCTATATTTCATTTCATTCCTTCATAAATTTGGATCACCAGAGATGATATTTTCATAATGATTCAAGGGGAAAATGAGTCTTTAGAGGATTATGAAGAAAGGTTCCAACTAAGTTACAGAAGGGAACAAAATTGCATTGTAGGAATAGATTACTTAAATCTTGTACTAAAGAGGGGATTTGGAGAATATCTTATGGAAACTCTCAATTTTTTAGATAATGGAGATATCTACCAGCTCACCTATGATGATATTGAGTTGGTTTTTAAAAATCATTTGAGAGCCAGTAGAAAAATAGGTAGATTGAGAAAGAGTTTAATATATCCTTATCCTTCCTTTGTACTTACTAAAAATGAATTACGAATAATGTTATAAGACATTAAAGCTGAAAACTTTTTTTTATTCAAATGGATACTTTTCAAATGAGAAGAAAACTAGAAGAATTGGAAAAAAACATTGGTTGTGTTTTCCACCGGTGCACTTAAAGACACCCTAGGAATGAACGTTTGTTGAATGTTATGGAATTTTGTTATGTGCATGAAGAAAATAATTATACTGATAAGTGTCCATATTTTCCAAGATTGAAGTTTGTTTACCAAGGAATAAAAGGGATCATGGAGAAAATGTGCTTCATCAATTAGAAGAGACAATTATATCCAAGACAATTTCAACAAGGTATAAACTCCCCTTCTCATTTCAATCATGATTACAATTCTCAAAATTAGCCTTGATTCCCTCCTAATCCTTTACCTTATCCCATGCGCACTCCTTGACCATATCCTCCTCAACTTTTTGTTCCTCCTTTACAATCATATTCAAACCAGCCTCCTTAGTGGTGTAATCCATCACAAGGATGGAGGCCTCAAGTAGCCCAACCACTTGATTTGATGCATCCTCCTTAACAACAAAAATTACCCCATAATTTTTCTTTGAAAAAACACTAGATGCTTGCTCAACCAAATCACAATCCTAATAATAAGCAGACTCAACCTATTTATAGTGGAGAAAATAATTATCAGACCTATTATGTAGAGATCCAAGAAATCAACCTTAGGTTAGGGAAGGTTCTCCCAAATGTCAAACCACCTTATCCTAAAGAAGATCCTAAGAAAGAGAGGGAGGATCATGTACTACAAATATTTCATGAAAAACCTTCCTATCTAGAAAGGTTGACACCCTACAAAACGCACAACCCAGAAGATGTTGGAATTCTAGGAGAATTAAAATATAGGTGTGGAAAAATACCTCTCCTCCATGCTTTTTGAAATTCGCAACAAGAAACAGTGAAATTGTCATCCAGAAATGAAATCTAGAAAATGGCTACCATATGAGGCCTTTGATTTAATTTTCCATTAATTAAATCAAAAGAAAAAAATTAATTCCATCACATGACAACTTGTATTAGTTAACTAAGCCAGGAAGAGTTATTTAGCTTAGGAAATTTTAATTAGAGGTCTAAGAGGATACTTGCAAAGGGATTTTATATTTTTATGGGGGGTCCATAAATAGTTATTTGTGAGTTGTAATTAGTTAACTCAATTAATTGAGTTAAAATCAGTTTAACTAGTTCTAACTGAGAGATGACCTAGTGAAAGGTCAAGTGAATTAAATATGATTTAATTCACAAGTAGTGATCAATTATTTAACTGATAATTCACTATAAATAGTTGTTTCATGTCAGTTCTAAGGAATACCCAGTTGAGACTGAGGTTAAAGGGAAGAGATCTATTAGTTGTACTATTAGAAAATTGTACAAGCCATGCATGAGGTCATCAGGAAGGACTTGAAGGATTGCGCAATCATTAATTGGGATTTTCCTAATTAATATGGGCTCAATTGTCCCAATAATGAATAAGAAAGGTAGACTAGGAAGAGGCAAGAAAAAGGTTCAATAATTGACTGCTTTTTCTTATATCACAGGCCAGTTTCGAGTAGGATCGGAGTGAGAGAGTCAGCAGAGTGCAAGAAGTTTATTTAGTGTGAGAAAGAATTGTATTGTTTCGTGATATTGACCATATGAAATATAGAGATAGAGGGTTTTTGAGTAGTTGTTTTCCCCAGATACATCTTGTGTTATGTGATTGATAATACTTTCTCTTGCCTATATGTGATTGTGTAATCGTGTTTTGTTTCTGCAAATTGTAGGAAGGATTAAATATCTTGTTTTAGTACACTACAAGATTAGATTGAATCCCATGGTATATTTTCTAAATAGTATCAGAGTTCCAGGAGTCACAATAAAAGAGAAGAATAGAGTTTTGTCTTGAATAGGTTAAAATTTGTAGATTTATTCTTCAAGATCCAGCAGCAGATCAAGATGTCTTTCAATGGATTGAGATTCGAATATGATCTTGAGGGAAATTAAAATTACATAGCATGTAAGGACAAGATGGAGGAATTTTTGGAGGACAATGGGTTTAAGGAATTCATATATACTAATATTTCCAAGCCCGTAGCAACATATTCTCAACTTCTTGCTGCATGTCAGAAGAAGGTAGAAAAGGCGATAAGTATCTTGTTAGAGGGAGTTTGAGATCATATTGTCTCAAGTATATATTATAGGTCAATTTTCACATCATTCCCAATGACCTGGTTAACTGGGCATCATCTCCAAGACCAATGACTAAGGGTCTATCATTCCCTATCATTTTAGTTGCTACATGCCCTGAGACAAGAACAAGACAAATCAAGCATGGCTTTCATCAAGCAAAGGTTTCCAAGGTTTGAAGTTTATTATATAGCATATGAGAGCTCACCAACGCTACCTTTAAGGGGACTAAGTGCGTTGCATATGTAGGTAGCCCCATGCAAGGCTGCTCTGCAAAGAACTTCCTGACATCTATAGGTGTGTTGGTCACATTGGGAGCGAAATTCTCATTGTTCCAGAATCTCCACTTGGCCAGTGCCTTCTAGAAGAGTTCACATGTGTCAAGCTTCGAATCCAAGTGTCCATTTTACATCTACAATATTGGGAACATGTCTTGCCTATTATTGGAAAGCCATTGATTGTAAAACTACCTTAGCCTCTCTATAAATTGAGCACAGATCTGAGTGCTTGAAAGGGAAGAATTTGAGTAGAGAAATGCTGGTGGATTTTCAATTGAGAGTTAGATTTGTGTAACAACTGTTGGAGAGATTTATATTGTGATGAGGCTAGGAATGTTGCTGGAATGGTCACTTCAAATCATTCACTAGGTTTTAACCTCTCCTTCTATCATCAATAAAGAATACAACTTACTTTTCCCTATATGCATCTGTATTGGCTTTGATTTTCCATATTGTAAGATCTTATTTGATGTATATGGTTTGTGCTTTACTGATTTAGAAAAATAACTTGAATAGGCATCTGTGTTATTGCTATCTTCTGTTGTTTAGTGTTCATTCTTGCAGGAAGCATTTTGCACAAACCGCTGGAATTTGAAGCTGCAACGGAAGCGACAGAAGGAACCATTTGGAAGTGCTTGGATTACAAGTAAGCTTCTAATATATTATGTGTGTATGTTCTTAGTTAGGAGAAGAAGTCGTATATTCTTTAATCTTTTGTTCTAGATTATCACCTAACTATGGAAGCGTGTTTTATTCGTAATTCATAATTTTGTCCAATAGTATCCATGGGAAGGAGACTCCATATGATATGTGGAAGGCCTTGATAGATTTGTTTTAGAATAACAGTGACCAAAAGAAGTTGGCGCTAAAATACAAGCTTAGAAATATCAATATGGAGGAGGGCGAGACAATACCAACATACTTGACAAAGTTCACTCAATTTCGAGATGAGATTGGAAGTTTTGTTGTGACAATAGACCAGGATGATTTGGTGAGCCTAGTTGTTCTAGGCCTTCCCAAGATTTGGCATAGTTACCAGGACTCTATGAATGGGAGGGAGAAGTTACCAGACTCAGAGTGTTTGTGGTCTGACTTGGTAATAGAAGAGATAAAGCAGAGCACCAGAGACGGGACCTCCGGAAAAGACAAAGAAGAATATTTTGTGTTGGTGGGAAAAGGCAAGAAAGCCAAGGGAAATAAGTCCCAAGGCAAAGAGGCCAAGGAGACGTGTCTAAGATCAAGTGTTTTCATTTTCACGAGCATGGGAAATATGCCTCGAATTTTCCACAGAAGAAGGAAAGCAAAAATAATCCTGCAGTTGCAGCGGGTGAAGTGCTATCTTCACTGTTCAAGCTTGATTTTAATCCCATTGTATGCATGGCCAACACTATAATGGGATGCATGTAGTATCTAGATAGCGGTGCCTCATTCCCTGTGACGGGGAATAGAGATCTCTTCAGTGACTTAGAAGAGAATTATATCCAACAAAACATAGAGTTTGTAGATGAATGGAGGTATAGAACGATCGACATAGGTATAGTTACCTTTCATAGGGAGTCTGGCTCCCCTCTCAGACTGAAAAATGTCTTGTATGTTACAAGACTAAGGAAGAATCTTGTATCTATAGTGGTATTGGAAGACTGTGGTTATGATGTCATATTTAGAAAAGGAAAGGTGTTCCTTAGACACATCACCACAGGACGAGTGAAACAAATCTATGTAAGAGTCAAGAACCTATATTCTCTTGAGGTCAAGGATGCATGCAAATATTTGTGGAGAAAATCATAGGTTAGTGACTTGGTGGTTGAGAGGGAGCCTCTCAACATGCAGTCTCAGAAGGTTGTGGAGAAACCACAATTGGAGAAGCAGAGAGGAGACTGAGTGGAGGCATCCACTCAAGAAAAGACCTCTAGGAGGGGGAAATTTTGAGCCAGATGAGCAGAGGGATCACATGCATCCATACCTCCAGGTGAGAGGTGAGGCGATGTGCAGATATAATCCCAAGAGAAGAAATTTGGGCAGGATCCATTGATATGACTTGTCTCATGGATTGAACTTGGCTATGAGGAGCCCCCAGTACACAGTAGCAGGAAGGATCAGTTAGATTGGTGCAGTTAGATGTTAGGAAGACAGAAATCAGAGTAACAAATGTCAGATACTGGATCGCAGATCAGAGTTGGCTGCAGTGCAGAGGGCACAAATAAAAATTTAGCAGCAATGTAGAGATTTAAATAGACATTGCAGTAACCGGTAGCATTCAGAGACTATGATGATAGATGCATCATATTGATTCAATTTTTTTTTTTGGAGGCTATTCAATTTCAGGAGTTGCAGGAGCAAACAACACTAGAGAAGTGTTGCATGTAGAACAATCCAAAGGTACTAGATCAGGATAGAAAGAATTCCCTTCTTGTTGAGAGGGAGTGTTGAAATTTGCAACAAGAAACTGTGAAATTGGAATCCAAAAATGAAATCCAGAAAATGGCACCCGCTACCATATGAGGCTTTTGATTTAATTTTCCCTTAATTAAATTCAAAGAAAAATTGTAATTCCATCACATGAAAACTTGTATTAGTTAAATGAGTCATGAAGACTTATTTAGCTTAGGAAATTCGATTTAGAGGTCTAAGAGGATTCATGGAAACGAATTTTCTATTTTTAGGGGGTACAACTATAGTTATTTGTGATTTGTAATTAGCTAACTCAATTAATTGAGTTAAAATCAATTTAACTAGTTCTAACTGAGAGATGAGCTAGTGATAGGTCAAGTGAATTAAATTTGATTTAATTCAAAAGTAGTGATCAATCAGTTAACTGAAAATTCACTATAAATATTTGTTGCATGTCACTTACAAGGAAGATCAAGTTGAGACTGAGGTTAAAGGGAAGAGATCTATCAATTGTACTATTAGAAAATTGTACAGGTCATGCATGAGGTCATCGGGAAGGCCTTGAAGGATTTTGCAATCATTAATTGGGATTTTCCTAATTAATAGGAGCTCAACTAGCCCAAGAATTCATAATAAAGTTAGGCCAGGCAGAGGCAAGCAAAATATTACATAATTGACTGATTTTTCTTAGATCACAAGCCAATTTTGAGTAGGATTGGAGTGAGACAGTCAGTAGAGTGCAGGAATTTTCTCTAGTGTGAGAAATCATTGTAGTGTTTCATGATATTGACCATATGCAATATAGAGATAGAGGGGTTTTGAGCATTTTTTTTCCCTAGATACATTTTTTTTTGTGATTGATAATTTATTTCTCTTTCTTATATGTGATTGTGTGATTGTGTGATCGTGTTTTGTTTCTGCAAAATGTAGGAAGGATTCAATATCTTGTTTTAGTACATTACAAGATCATATTGAAACATGTTGGTATATTTTCTACAAATCCATCAAAGATGTTTCCATTTATAACAAATTCATCAGTGAAGAATGTCACATAAATCTTGGAAGAAAGAGAAGGGGTGCCCATACCATCAATGTTAATGGGAAGCTAGTTGGCATAATGCTTAGGCAATTAATCATCCCTAAGTATTTGGATCCTAAAATTCCTTTAGTAGTTGTACATATAAACAATATTTTAGTTACAAAGACTCTCATTGATCTGGGAGTTGTAACCAATATCATGAAACTATGTTTAAAGACCTTGAGAAAGACCATTATTGTGCTACAACTTGCTAACAAATCCATAGTAGAGCCAAAAGGCATAATAAAAGATGTAATTGTATCCATAGACTCTTAGGAATATCCCATTGATTTCATTATCCTCCAATCTAAAACCAAGTTCAAAAATTATCCACTCATTCTATGGATACCTTTGTTATCTATTGTTGATGCATATATTAGTTGTAGGGTTGGAAACATGACATTTAATAATGGGAAGTCATGAAAACAACCTGTACTATATCCCCAAAATCAACCTATTGTTGAATTTTACTTTCCTTCATGGGTGGAAGAAGAGGAAGAGGATTTTTACCTATCATTACCCTATCCTTTGTGTACAATAAAAACTTCTTGTAGAAACAAGCAAGCTAATGAAGATGATTTAATTAATTATTTTCTGTAAAATCAATATCTTGTTTCTATGAAGATTGATGTTATGAAAGAGGAGATATCCCTAGGAAAACCTAGTTGTTCCAAGGATAATACATGGGGAAAATTAATGACTATTTATTTCGATTTGAATAACATAAAAATTGTATAAATTATCCCCTCCAAATTGTTGAAAATTAGCTCCTAAATTCTAGTTGATTAAGAGGATCAATTTATCATTGAATTGAGGCACCCAAGTTAGTGTGTTTGCATGGGATTACAAGGGTATGAAAGGTTTACATGTTACACAGTAATTTTTCATTCTTCTCACTTCCTATCCCTGATCTTGAAGTTCCATGTGATGAACCTTGTGCATTATTTCCACCTGGAAAAAATACATAAATACATCCTCTAAAGACTAAAAGAAATTTACCTTGAAATATCATTGAAGAAATTTAGATTAGACCCTAAATTTCTGGGTCAGCATGCTTCTCTATTTTTCTGCCCGTGTTGATGGCAGGTTGAAAGTTCTATCCTAGTGCTTTCAGCACTCTTTTGACTAAGACAATTTTGATGAACCCTTTCTAGCAGTGTTTCCTCAAATGGAGGAGAAGCGTCTACCTCTAGAAGTTTCTGGGACAGTGAGCTCGATGTCATTCAGTGGAGATAGGGTCGAGCTCTATGATTTAGAGATTTTGATCTTATCAATAGGGTATTTTCCCTTGGAAAGTGGACCTTAATCCTTATTTCATGGGCTCCTAACTCCCTATCCTTTCCTATAGATTGATCCAAATCCTTCCACTACTGTTTGGTCATTTTTGGGCTGGTCTAATCATTCATTTTCCTTGCATCCATGTATTTTGATAATGCCTAAGCTATCCAGCAGAAGGAGTGTTTTAAGAGCTTCGGTGAAGGAATCGGGCATCACCAAAGGGAGGCATCCAACATCAAGGCCATGGTTGTAAGCTGTCCCTTTCATATTTATTAATAAAACATTTGTTGTTTTCTTTCTGTATTTGTCTAATCATTTGTGAAAATAGCCTAATTTTCTTTGATCTGTTATGTTATCATTAGGATGGAACAAGTTGGGTTGTGTCAACTATCAACCTAGAATAACTATTTCAAACCAACTTTAAACTGGAAGTTAGCCCTTCTAGTCAGAGAGGACTCTCTCAAATAAAACAATGAAATATTCAAGATGAAAATTAAATTACAGATGGCTATGTTTGTTTACACTTTATGTGTTTTTTTCAGGTGGAAGAGTGTAATGACAACCACCATTGGGCATGGAGTCAGGTAAATAAATTCAATCACAAACAAACTATATTCATGGAAACTGAGGCAAATTGGATTAAAAATTAACTCTTATAGAAAAAACACAATAAATGAATGAATTTGGATCATTTAATCATGAATTCCATGTGATCATATTGCCATGAAACTTATAACAATATACAAAATAAGGAGATGAAAGACACATAAGCCAAGGAGAATCTCAGGTTTAAAAATAATCTGTTGCAAACTATATATTAGCTCATGAAGAAAATATTACAAAAGTGGCTCTTTAATTATTCATCAACCCCTTCAAAGTGAAAAATTACCTCCTTTATAAAGTGAGGCCTCTTTTACAATAGTCTGCCACCTAGGCAAGACCCAATGCTTTAGCTAAGAGACCTAGTTAAAATTGAATTACAAAACATAGAGACTTTTTAGGGATATTTTATGTTTTGCAGATTTTGTATAAAAAAAGGAGTCCATCATCATTTAAGAGCTTTAACAAACTTTTCTAATGATCCTCATCGAATATAACAAATTGCTGAGATGTTGGATGGTTGATGAAATTGGAATATGAACTATCATGATGAGTTGTCATGATAAGTGGGCATGGTGAGTTGGCTGTCA
Source organism: Pinus albicaulis (assembly GCA_034641835.2). NCBI lineage: Eukaryota > Viridiplantae > Streptophyta > Pinopsida > Pinales > Pinaceae > Pinus > Pinus albicaulis. The sequence continues at coordinate 1,163,828,521 of CM076575.1, read as the reverse complement.
ATCGGAGGTTGACCTGCTAAGTTTTCCCCCTAAAAAATAGGAGTTGATAGGTTGTTGATGTAAAAAAATTTGACCTGTTTTTTATCCATTGCTTTACTATTTGATTGCCCAGAATTCATCAAATATTCACTATGCTGGAAAAACATAGTATAGGCAGTTTGGTAGCAAACTTTAGTAGAAAATGCCAAAAACACTCTCCAGCAAGTTATCTGATTCTTCTGACTATTCCAGGGTCTTCTTTGATGTTTATAAGCTAAACACATGCTTATAACACTTCCCTTTCTGAGATTTAAACTTGTATTTTTATCCATTGAAAGCTACAGCAAATTTGTAGCAAATTTTCGCCTTTAATATGGGGAGTTTCTACGAAACTACCTAGTTTTCTAAGATTTTTCCCTTTCAATATTTTTAAGCTCCAAAACACTTCTAGTAGCCTATAAAAGCCTGTATATAAATAACAATATTAATTTTCCACAGCATATGCAAAAATTTATGATATTACCATGTTCATGGAGTGCCATCAACCTCAACAATGATTTTAAGACTTATTTTTGTAAGGTCCACCTTAATCATTTCAATTTGAGTCTCTAAGGAACTGAAGTATTCGTGAAAACTTGTCCTATCTACTTGTAACCATATATTCCTCTTTCACAGATGCTTCATCATCCTATGTGAATGCAGTGTTATTTTTATCATCCTTCCAAATTCATCTGCAACCTTTTTATAGAAGTCAAGTTGCTTTGATATGTCTTCCTTCAATTCTTCAAAAAGTAGTTTTGATTATATTACCTCATTCCTAGCATCTATCAATTGTTCTTGTATCATCTCCAATTCACTTTTCTCTTATGAAATCCCCATACCTTTCCCTTTTTTCACTGGTTCTACCTTTTCTAGAGGCACCTCTTCTTCTAAGGGCAGTTGGGGAATCTTTTCTTTTAGCTGTTGTGACCTTGTGATTGGCTTTATGGGCTTGAACATAAAACCTAAATATTTTTGAGTAAAATTCAGTCTCTTAGCTCTTTTGTCATTCATTTTTGTTTCTATCTCTTTGATCTCTGCAGGCTACACAATGGGTCTTTCTTCAATGTCAATAGCTTTCAGGATATTGACAATTTACCCTTCCCTTTTCTTTGGCTTCTAGTCATCCTTCTTGTATAATTTTTCATCTTGGTGCTTGTAGAACATTGTTCTGCTACCATGGGCTCTTTTACATGTTGAGCTTCAAGTTCCATTTCAAGGTCCACTATAGGCTCTATCTCTATTGCAGGCTCAGCTACAAACTCTGCCTCATACTGTTTCTCCTCCCCTTGGGTTATAGGTTGGGACTTTGGATTTTTCCTAGGGGTGGAAGCATCCACTTCATAGCCACTTAAATAAAAAATGTGGGCCAATCTCTCTTCATACTATTCAACTCTTCAACCACCAACAACTTAATAATACCATGATGAAAAACTGAAGTGTTACTAGCATTTGGCTTGGCATGAACCTTGTCAGCCATCTTTCCCAAACTTCTAAACAAATAGAAAGGGATATCTAAGGTTTGTTTACCTATGAAGTGAAGCAACAATTTGAAATGGTATTGATATACCATGTGGATTCTACCCTCACAAGTGAATTATTTCTGGATTACCATCAGGAACTTATAAAAATAGTCTTTAAGGAAATTTCTGGGAATGCATGTAGCCATATCAATGCCTTTTTTCTCTTCCTTCAACAACTCATCACAATTTTTCAACTTTAACTTCTTCACCTTGAACCATAATTCTCCTGACCTAGGGATTTATGTTTCTTTGGAAATGGTGTTAGGAGGCACTGCAAAATTTAACATGCCCATTTTAGACCTTGTCCCTGTAAATTTGACAGAAACATATTTAGAAATTTTCCCATGAAATCCCTACAGCTTTTGAAAAAAATGAAGACACCTCACACTGAAAAATGCTTGGGTGAATGTAGGATATTCTTCAAACAATTTCATATCAATGACCTCATACCTCACCATTGACCCTCCTATATATTTCTTCCTTCGATTTTCCATGGCTTCAACATGCGGTGAGCAGCTTCCTGAAACCTAGAAATATCTTAAGGACAGCTAGACCAGCTATGACACTCTCAGAACTATTTCAAAAGACAGCTAACCAACTCACAAGATAACATGGCTGAAATTATAGACAGTAGGAGTAACTCGTAAGGAGATGAGACTGAGCTTGTGACAACAAAGTTATTCAAAAGTGGAAAGAAAATGAAATGATAATGTAGCTACGGTTTTTGGGAAAGGTAGATAAGGACAAAAAGATGTAATCATGACTCAAAAAACTCTGACCATAACCGTTTTTAATTTTTGTATCGTTTCCCTATCGTTGACAGAAAAACATACTTTCGTAGTGGGATTAGTGGTCGGTGTTAACTCAGGTATGTCGGTGATCAAAAATAACTCTTTCAGTTGTTTTCCTAAATTCATAGGTCAAATTTTGTTTTTACTTTTTCAAACAAGTTCTAAGAAAATAATTTTGGTCACTGAAGAAGTCCAGGTCAAGTATGTTACTCCTTCATTTCATTCATCACCACCATCATTGTCAAGGTCATCTCCATCATAATTAGTTTCAAGGTCATCATCTCCATCATAATCATTTAAGAGGTCCAGGGTTATGTCACTCTGCCTCATAATAGGTCACTGTCTAGGTTCATCTCTGCCTTTGAAAAAAAATCAAATTTTCACTTAAAAAAAGGCAGCAACCCTCCATTCCATTCATAAAACCCTAAATAAGGAGCTAGCATGTTTAGGAGATGAAATAAATACCACCTGTCTTGTTTCATATGGCTCAAGTGTTTAAAAAAGCTCAAGCAACTCAATTTTGTCTCACTGTCTCATGAAAAGAGAAATTATGTCCTATTTTCTCATTAAAGGACCAAAAAAGTCATTTCAACTGTCAAAGCTTCAAAAGATGTCAATTCTGACCTACTGTCCCAGTCAAAGAAAAAAGGGGTCATTTTTAGTTTTTAAATAAAAGTTATCTTATTTTGAAAAGGTCATATCCAAATGTGAAAAGTTCAAAGTTCAAAGAAGGCAAATCTAGTCGTACTGTCTCATTAAAAGGTCAATTGTGTCTTTTTGTCTCATAAAAAAATTCATAAAGTAATTTCAAGGGTAAAAGAGTTTAAAGAGGTTCATTCTATCCTCTCATATCACTTGAAGGAGCAAAAAAAGTCATTTCCAAATCAAAAAGGTTCAAGAAGTCATTTTAAGTCAATATATAAAGGGTCATCTCAAACTTATAAAAGGCAAAAAGAAAACTTCATTTCACTCATTGTTACCCTTTGATGAGTAGAAGAACATCTCTTTACCTCACTTTCCCTCCATGGTGGTCTAAAATCCAAAGTCCAAGTCTCAAATTCCATTAAAATCCACTTGCTACCCTTCAAATCACCCTTGTTACGCTTTTTAACTGAAGTGTTACGCTTCTGGGTAGAGGTGTTATGTTTCTAGGCACACCTATTATGCTTTTGGAAAGTGTAGTGCAACAGTTGTTACACTTTGGAGTTTTGCGTAGGTGCCACGCAGCACACTGTTACGTTTTTAAACCTCTGTTTTTATGCTTTTAAACCACATTGTTACGCTACTATAAGATGGTGTTACGCTTCTGGAAAAGAAGAAGTTTTCAGTTTTTAAGCTTGGGAAACCTCCAAATAACTCAAATCTCACCTCCATTACTTTGTGTAGCCTCATACAAGGTAAGTCTTCATTCTTGTTGGTATATTTTGGTCGAAGTTTGAAGTTTTGAAACATTTCATGCTCATTTTCTTTTTCTCCATATTTTCAATGTCCATACATATAAAAAATTATATTTTGACAAACTATAACCTACCCCATTGACCACAAGCCCTAACCCCATCATCTAAACCATATCTCATACATCCCATATGCATTATCCCCACACTCCTATCATCTACCCTAACATATCAGATATAATCAAACCCTAAAATCTAGCTTTTCCATAGTGAAAACCTTTGGAATTTAATGTGTTTGCTAGACTTTTCCACCCTACACTCATCCATTTTTCCTCATTCCACTTTCATTGTGGAGTTAAGACACCACCCTATTCACTCAATTTTTCTTAGAATTTTTACTTAACTCCATGACCCTCATTTCATCTTATCAACTTACCCTACCACTACACTATCTATTCTCACAGTCAAAATTGGGAATTTCATGTGTTTTAGGAATTTTTCCACCTTCCTCACACTCAGTTTCCCTCAATACACCTAAAAATTGAAGCTAACACATAACACAACCTACTCAAATTTTACTAGAATTTTTGTCTGCTTCAAGACCCTTCATTTCATCTTCTAAACTCACACTTTCCTACACTCTATTTTTCTAGATTTCCATACATTCACACATTTCATCAACACCCTAGGGTTTTCTTCATTCTAGTGAAAAATTCAATGGAAAGTGACAAGAAGAGCTTCAAGGGAGGGTGCCATCTTAGGCTAAAACCCTTCACAATGCATGAAATTAATGCTCCGCCATTGGCCAGAAGGTTCTTTGAGAGATCTCAATGTTTGAGATTTTTTGAAAGGCTCATGGAAGAGGGCTATCATCTTCAGTTGAGAAGCTTATTTGCAACAAGCTACAGCATGGGAAATTTCACTATTTCAGGTATGGAGATAAGCCTATCATCAGACCTAGTTTCTTCAGCTACAATTATCCCTTCTCATGGAGAGCAGTGCTTCAAAGGCATGGAGTTAGATATTGAATACTACAAACAATTTATCAAGCCTCATGCTAGAGAGGAGACAGACTACATATTTCCTTTCAGACACCTTAGAAACAAGTATAATCCATTTATGATGTTCATAATGAATTAATTCACTTGTGAAGGAAGATTCTCCAGGTTGTATAAGGATCACATTAGGATTTTGATGCATTTTACCTATGTTAAAACACTTGATTTTCCATACTATTTTTACAGGAGCTTGATTAATATGACTGAGAAGGTTCAAAGTAGAAGAGAATATCATCACACTATTATTTTTCATCGTGGCCTAATCAAGCTCATTGTGGTGCATCATTTGTCCTCCATCAACATAACTTGGGAAAATTTCCTGGAGTGATTGTCAGCAACGCCTACCATCATCCCTTCTATCTTTCCTAGTGCATCATCAGCACAGCCAATGGAGGTTGGCTCTTATAGCATGCCTACTTAGCCTTCCAATGCTCCTAGGTTTGTGGAATTTACTCACACATATGAGAAGGGGAAGAGACAACTAGTTGTGCCTAAGTCTGCTAGAAGTGTTCTTACACTTGACACCATTGTTGAAAAATGTGAGATAGACGAGTAGCCTCTTTTCCATTAGCATAATGAATCAGTGCCATTAGAGGTTGAAGTAGCACATCATGTGGAGGTCAGATCAACTGAAGAGATCATCCAAGAGAAAGATAAAGAAATAGCAGAATTGAAAGAGGTCTTCTCCATTGCCAAATCTCTAATTACTTTCCTTTGGCAGGAATATTTTCAATTGAAAGTGAATCAGCTCCTACAAAGCAAGACCAAGTCAGACATAGAGGGAAATAGAGGTAAAGGTAATAATATTATTTTTTTTGATCAAATGCAGGAGATGGAGGCTGAAACACAAACAAGAATACCAAAAACAGGAGGCCTCAAAAGGGCACTGGAGTGAGAAAGACAGTCAAATCATCAATCTGAAGAGTTGACCTCTGATGAGATTATTTCCATGGAGATTAATGAAGACATAGAGCTTTGGTTGTCAATATTGAATGATAATTTTAAAAATATCTTGAAAAGGGCTAAAAGAGACAATAATCTACAAAGACACATGGAAAACCACTATGGCACCAAGAGCACCATTTCTCAAATGAGGCTGAAACAAGTGAAGAAAAGGCTTAAAGAGGCTCAAATGAAGCTCAAATAGAAGGATAGCTTGGAATTATTGGTTGAATCTTATTTATCTATTTATCCCATCTGTCACAGGTTCCATAGAACCAATTTTGAGAAGTTTTGATCAATTTGGGTATTTTATGTGATTTTTGCAAAATTCTAGAAATCCCTCATTGCAGAAGGGTAACGAACTTTTGTTACTCTTATTTTGGGGGCATCCAAATGATTATTTATTTACATGGATGGATGTATTTTGATGATTAAATCATAGATCAGGAACCCCCATGGCATGAAAATCTGTAATTTTGGATAAAAATCTCAAAAACCACTCATTTTCATGTTTTTGCCACCTTTTTGGACCCTTTGTTACACTTTTGGAGAAACCTTGGGAGAATGGATTTTTCAAGGCCTTCCCATGGTCCATTTTGAAAAATTCAAGATGTTATGGAAACTAGGCACACAAGGCTAGTTGACCATTCTTCCATAAGTGGATTTGGACTCTTAAAAGTGCCTCTAAAGTTCTATTACACTTCTGCAAATTTTTGTTACCCTTCTGTCAAGAATGTCACAAATTAGTATTAGATTCCTCAGGACACTTGTCAAGCTCAGAAATGGTCACAAATTCGAGGATTTTATATCCCATGAGTTGGCATTAGAGTTATTGAGTTGGTTTTTTCTTCCTATCATGAAGTAATATGTAATTAGTGTAAGGGACAAACACACCTAGTTTATAGCTAAAATTCAAGGAATAGTTCCCAACCTCCCTAGAAACTAGGAAATGACTCATATTTTTTATTTATGATCCATTTTGGATGGGATTTCAACCTGATGAGGTGTCATAGTCCATATTTTATGTAAATAGACTCTATTTAGTCTTTTTTTGGGTTGGATAGTCTCATATTGCAGTGGAGCTCTTATAATTAGCTATTTGGAATGAAATAAGAGACATATTTGCAGGAATAGTGTTGAGATACTTGTGGTACGCTTTGGGGCATATGTTTTTATTATGTATTTTTATCATTTCATGTTTAATACCATGTCTTCTTCTTCATATATGTTTATATTGTGATTTTATGAGAAGAAATCATGTTTATGCATGCTCCGTTTTAGACAAGGTTTACAGTGCTATGTTATCACTCTCCCCAACTTCCCAGGGCTAAAAATGGGATTGGAGAAAGGTAACCACAGACCAAACTTTAGGTTAGGTATCTAGCCCTACCAGGACCAAAGATGGCTCTCATGTTGTCACTTTTACCATCAAAGGAATTACTGAGTATCAAATGATCTTAGACTAGGTATGTAAGCTCAGTAAATAGAATTTGTTTGATGTTTTGAGTGCTCGATAGAAAAGTCTGTGAGTAGATTGTGTATAAGGTTTTTAGGTATGAAATCCAAGGTGAATTTTCAAAGAGTATGTGAGGCTATATAGGTAGTTTTAAAGAATTTGAAAAGTTCATTGAGTATAGGATGAAGTAGAATAGAGTTTGAATGAGCATTGAGGTGAATTCATTCAATTTAGAAGCAAATAAACATAGCACTGTAAACCTTGTCTAAAACAGAGCATGCATAAACATGGTTTCTGCTCATAAACTCACAATATAAAGATATATAAAGAATAATACATGATTTTAATCATGAAATCATAAACATACATAAGAAAAACATATGCTCCAAAGCATACCACAAGTATCTCAACAATTCCTGCAAATTTGTCTCTGATTTCATTCCAAATAGCTGATTACAAGAGCTCCACTGCAATATGAGACTATCCAACACAAAAAAAGACTAAAGAGAGTCTACTTATAGAAAATATGGACTATGACACCTCATCAGGTCAAAATCCCATCCAAAATGGATAATAAATACACAATATGAGTCATTTCCTAGATTCTAGGGAAGTTAGAAACCATTCCCTGAATTTTAGCTATAAACTAGGAGTGTTTGTCCCTTACATTAATTACATATTCCTTCATGAGACAGAAAAGACTTTAATTTGTGACCATTTCTGAGCTTGACAAGTGTCATGAGGAATCCAATGATGATTTGTGACATTCTTGACAGAAGGGTAACAAAAATTTGCAGAAGCGTAACAGAACTTTGGAGGCAATTTTGAGGCACTTTTAAGAGTCAAAATGCACTTCTGAAAGAATGGTCAACTAGCCTTTTTGTGTCTAGTTTCCATAACATATTTAATTTTTTAAAATGGTCCATGAGAAGGCATTCAAAAATCCATTCTCCCAGGGTTTCTCCAAAAGCATAACAGAGGGTCCAAAAAGGTGGCAGAAACATGAAAAATGAGTGGTTTTTGAGCTTTTTCTCTAAAATTACAGCTTTTCATGCCATGGGGGTTACTTATCTATGATATATTCACCAAAATACATCCATCCATGTAAATAAATCATCATTTGGATTCCCCTTGAACCATAATTCTCCTAACGTGGGGATTTTTGTTGCTTGGGCAATGGTGTTAGGGGGCACTGCAAAATTTAACATGCCCATTTTATACCTTGTCCATGTAAATTTGATGGAAAAATATTTAGTAATTTTCCCATGAAATCCCTGCAACTTATGACAAAACTGAAGACACCCCACGCTGGAAAATGCTTGGGTGAATGTAGGGTCTTCTTCAAACAATTTCATATCCATGGCCTCATACCTCACCATTGACCCTCCTATATATTGCTTCCTTCGAGTTGCCATGGCTTCAACACGCAGTGAACAGCTCCCTGACACCTAAAAATATCTTAAGGACAACTAGACCTGTTGGAAATATGATGCAGGATGTTGTCCTTGATGGCAACCCACTGAATGAAGATAAAGACATGCGACTATTGACATGTGTTGTCCTTGATGGCAATCCACCTGATGAAGTTATGCCTGACTTGATGGACTTGGTAAATGATGTAAATATGATGTGACATGATGTTTGTTGACAATATGATGATGAGTGTTGTCCTTGAAAGGCAACCCACTTGATGAAGATCATGACAACTTACTTGATGAAGTTGTGCTTGAGAGAATTTGTTCCTGATGAAGAAAATATGATGTATCTACAGTGTGTACAAAAGGCAATGAAGAAAGGAATTCAAAATGTGCTCAAAATATGATGAAAAGAGTATGTCTCTTTGTATACGCGGATTTGCCTAGGGGAAGTCGCGTATGCACGCAGAAAGGAACGTTCCAAGTCGCGTATGGGAAAAAGCGCTCAAAAAGTGCAAAACCAGGGGTAACCACCATGGTATTGACCCATTGTATTGGGTAATGATCCACCTAATTGACCCCGTCCAGGTAGTTTTGGGCTCATGGTATTGCTTTGGCCCATGGTATTGAAAAAGGGGCTCATGGTATTGAAAAAGGATAAGCCTATATAAAGAGAAGAAATTCATTGTGCAAATAATGATTGTGAGAGCAAGATGTCTGAGCTTGAATGAATACTTCTCTATGAAGTATATCTGTATGGAAAGGGTAAAGGTTTGATGATAGATCTGAATCTATGATGCACCTATGAAGAAATGATGAAGCGAGATGTCTAGATCTGAAATGTATTTGTATCTGCTAGATCTGTTTATGGAGTGATTAGATCTGTGATGAGGCGAACATCTGTCTGAAGTAAAGAGTTGAATCTGAACTGAATATCTGATTTGATGAAGTATGCTGCTCTGTAATGATTGAAGATCTATACGCTACTTCGCCGCGGAGGAAGCGCGTATATACGCGGCTTCAACGAAGATAAAGCGCGTATGCGCAATAAATTATACACTGAGGTATACGCTGGTTTGTGTGGACGGAAGCGCGTATATACGCGACATCAGTAAAGGGAAAGCGCGTATGCAAACTAGGGTTTGCTGAAGCAAGGGGTATGAAATATCTGATCTGTTCTGGTGTATTACTGCTATCTAAACTGCGTTATCTGAATTGGTATGTATCTTTTGGTGATGTATGTTTGTACTTAAAAGTATGGAAAGGGTCCAGTTTGAAAATATGATGAAACATGGCCTGCAAGTGTTGTTCTATTAAAGTTGTTGGATCCAGTGTGAAAATTGATGAAACGTGGTCCAAGGTGGTGCTGAGGGTTGTAGCCTTCAGTCAGGGGGTTGTAGCTCCCTTCCAGGTGAGGCTGGTAAACGAGATCGGGGGGTCGTACCTCCCTTCCAGGAGAGGCTGGTAAACGAGTCAGGGGGTTGGAGCTCCCTTCCAGGAGAGGCTGGTAAACGAGCGCAGGTGGGTGCCTGCGTGCTGGTCAAGTCTGCGCCAGCACATATGTTGTAAGATGCTTTCTCTATAATAAAATATTGAAGGCTGAGCAACTGCAGCGGTGGTTTTCTCCCGACTTGGGTTTCCACCTAAAAATCCTGGTGTTCATGTGTGATGCTTTGTGTGATGGTTTATTCTGTTCTTACTGCACATGTTTACTGTTTATAGAACATCTAATGAATGAATGATGGAATTATATAAGTGAAGAACTAATGGCATAATTAGATCTCTGTGTATACGCGAGTTTTATGAAGGATATCTGCGTGTATACGCCAGTTGGCTTCAGCAAAGTAGCGTATGGGTTTTAGAGCATGAAAAAGTAAAATTTTTGAATATGCAGTAAATACTGATTCACCCCCCCCTCTCAGTATTTTTCCCAACAATTGGTATCAGAGCAGGTCCTTGTGCAGAAGCTTGATCGCTTAAAGGAGATCCGTCGCAATGGGAAGTCAAGAAGGAGTAATGTCTATAAAGCCACCTCTATTCAATGGAAGCAATCCGATATTCTGGAAGGTACGTACAAAAGCATATCTGCAAAGTCTTGGTGCAGATGTATGGGCAATCGTGGAAGAAGGTTATCAATACCCGGCAAGTATTCCTACTGATGCAGCTGAAAGAAAGAAGTATGAAATCAATGCCAAAGTAGTGAATGTCTTATTGGGAAGCATGTCTGAATCATAATTTGCTAAAGTGATGCAGCTACATTCGGAAAAAGACATATGGGACAAAATCATTCTAAGCTATGAAGGAGACACAAAGGTAAAAAGTGCAAAACTCCAAACTCTTAGAATTGAATATGAAAATTTGAAGATGCATAGTGATGAGAGTGTTGCTAGTTTCTTTCTTCGTCTGGATGATATTGTAAATCGAATGAGAAATTTGGGTGAAACCATAACTGATACTACTCTGGTGGAAAAGGTCTTAAGATCATTGACTTCAAAATTTGACTCTAAAGTTTCAGCTATTGAAGAAAGGCAAGATTTGCAAACTCTTACTATTGTTCAATTACATGGTACTCTGACTGCTTTTGAAATGAGACAAGGAGGCCCGTCTCAAGTAAGAGAAGCTGCTTTTAAGGCATCTACAAAAGGAAAGGAAAAGGAAGTTGTCAAAGAATCCAGCTATATATCCGATGAAGAAGAAGCGAATTTCGTGAGAAAGCTCCAACTAGGTACCGGAAGATTCAAAGGTAAGCTTCCCTTCAAATGTTTTGAGTGTGGAAAAGTTGGTCATTATGCTGCTAAATGTCCTTATAGAGAAAAGCATGGTAAAGGGAAACAATTTGAGAAGAGAAAGACTTATTATGCAAAAGAAGATGATGATGAAGTGTCCAGTGAAGATGAAGAAGATTCTGACCAAGATCTGAAAGTGCTCATGGCTAAGAAGCAAAAGAAGAAGGCTACTGAAAAAGAGATATCTCAAAAAACATGTGCAGCAGAAAATGAAGAAGATGAAACAAGTATTGATTGTTGTTCTTGTGATGCACTTTCCTGCGCATGCAATGGTGAAGATAGTAAAAGTAAAGTTTTGGATCTAAAGGAAGCTATCAAGAAAATTGAAGATCAACAAAGATCATTTAATAAAAGCGAAGCTATCTACAATGAGATGATCTCTCAAATGAAAGATCAAATAGAAATGCTAAATGGACAGGTGGAAAAGCATCAAAGGTTTCATACTTATGCATCCAATCGAATTAAAGAACTAGAAGCAGAAATCAACGATCTAAATGCAGATCTCGAAAAATCAAACAAGAAGAATGAAGGACTTGAAGTTGCTGTCATCTCTCTACAAACAGATCTTGAAGAATCAAGTAAGAAGATTGAGGAACCTCTACAAACATTTGAAAAGGAAGGCCTTGAAGCAGAAATCATCTCTCTCAAAGAAGATCTGGAAAAATCAAATAAGAAGAATGAAGAGTTGCAACAAACATGTGAAGAAAACGAAAATTGGTTGAAAGAAGAGATTCTAAATCTGAAGGATCAAGTAGAAGATGGAAGAAGGAAAGAAGAAAGAATGACAAAGCAATGTCAAGCCTTGGAGGTTGAGGTAAACATTCTCAAAGGTAAATTAGAAGAAAAGGTTAAACTTTTGAGGTTTCAAGATAGTACTAACACTTTGGACAAAATTCTAAGTAATCAAAGGTCTCCTGCTATCCAACTTGGTCTTGGTTTCCATGAAACTGTTAAAGGTGAATCTAGCTCACAAGGAAGTGCTAAAAATTCAGAGGATGTCAATGCAAAACCTGAAGTGTTGAAAGAAATAAAAGATCGACCAACAATCATGAATTCTCAAAGAAAGTCATTCAAGAACGTTGAATGTTTTAAATGTCATAATTATGGGCATGTTGCAGCAAATTGCAGGAGCAGATCTTTTCAGCCACAAACAAACAGGTTCTACTCAGAAAGGTACTCTAGTTTCTTCAGGGGATATTGTTTCTCATGTAACATGTATGGACATAAAGCAGTTGAGTGCAAAAGGAGAAATATTAGAAATACTCATTATGATTCTTATGCTTATTTCTCTGGACACATACGATGTTATTCTTGTAACAAGTATGGACATGTAGAAAAGGAATGCAGGTTGAACAGATCTGAGAAAGTGGACAATTTTCAGCACACAAATAGAAAGTTCAAACAAATCTGGAAAAGGATGGAGGACCGATCAGAAACGTAGGAAATTCTGACCCTATTGCAGTCATCTGCTTCTGAAGCTTACTTCTTTGATTGACTGCAGGAATAATGTGGGATACATTATCAGATTTAGTAATGTATCGTCACAGGGGGAGCAATGTATGATGTCTCTTATGTTTGATTTGATTATTTGGTTATATGTATTTCTGACAGTGCATCTGGTGTGAAGAAAAGACAAGAACAGAAGGTAAAATTGCAGAAGGAGATGAAGGTGTGAAATTTTCTATATTTCACTTTCCATACGCGGGTTCTATGAAACAAAGTCGCGTATACACGCGAGTTACAGCAGACACAGCCGCGTATGCATTGATGATAAGAGAATTTATCTGATAGCTGAAGATCTGGAGCAGAGGTCCAGGGGGAGCATCAGTCTGACTGTTGATAATTGCACTATTAGCATCTTTCTGGTTATACTCATGATAATGAAATGATACATGGGTTCTTGTGTTGAATATTATGGATGAAGCCTGGTTGCTTTATGATGAAGAGCATTTATTGTTGAGATGAAAGTCCTATAATTCGGAGATAAGGGCAGCCCATGCAGAGATTGTTGCTGATGATGCTGATGAACGTTTTCAGGTTGCATAAGTTAAGAAGGAGCACTGATTCAGGGGGAGCAGCAGGTTGAATACTAATGATTGCATTGTTGGCAATATGACTGCTTATTGTGATACTCATGCTCAAATGATGATGGCTTGGTACATGGTTTATGATGATGAGACGTTGAATGAGTTGTGTTTACTGCTTGCTGGAGTTTATCTGTTGGATGAAATTGGAAGTCTAGTTCATGCAGAGCTTGTTACTATGGTTAAGATATTTTGCCTACATATGATACTTCATGTTAAATCTTAAATATCATGGTGATGTTGGACCACATGGATGATTGCTTGACACTTATGTGAAGATGTTGTTCTGGTATGGAAAGAATGTATTGATGCTGCAAAGAATCTGAAGACTTGGATACTAATGTGTTTATGCTACCACCATTGGATGACGCTTGAAGACACAACTACATTGTTCTATCTATCTGTAGTCCAGGGAAGCATTCAAATATCTCAGAAAGAAGTTGAACACTGTCTTTGCCTCACAGAGAATCATATCTGGTTGAAATTTAGAAGATGGCATTGGATACGCGGGTTTCATGAAACACAGTCGCGTATATACGCGAGTTCCTGCACAGAAAACCACGTATGTTTGGTTGCTGGCAATTTTTGGTTGGTTCAGCTCTCTTCAGCACAGCTGCAGTGCTGTTTGGAATCTCTGATACTGTTTGGTATCTCTGGTGGTGTTCCAGTTCTCTTAATTTTGTTTCTAATGTTTTGATGAAGATGCCTTGATGATTTGTTGGTGGAAGTTTTCAGGATGCACAAACTAAGGGGGAGCCTTAGTCATTTAGAAAGATTGCTTGGTTGCACAGATTTAGGGGGAGCATTAGCTTTGCTGACTATAATGCAGTGTTGGCATTATGATGGTTCTGAAATATGTTCTCTTTCTTGAGGACTTCCTGGTGTTGGTCATAAATGGTCATATTTGTATTTTGATGAAAAGGTCTTGTTGAGACCCATGATGTAAAATTGTAATATTCAGTCATGTAAGGACTTGTCAAATTTTGTAAACCCACGTGGTTGGGTAGCTGAGTCAAATTTTGTAAATCCACTTGGTTGGGTGGCTGAGTTGAAATGTGTAAACCCACTTGGTTGGGTACTTGAGTCTCATATGTAAATCCACTTGGTTGGATATTTGATGTAAGTATGAGTCTTTTGGTGATAGGAAGTTCATAAAGTCATGTACTTCATTGAAAAATATGTTTGAAGATTCAGCATGAAATCAGGGGGAGCTTGGTCACTTCAGTATACATCAGATCTGCAGAACGCCTCTTCTACATGAGGAGAAAAGGGGGTGAGTGTGTTGGTTTTGATCCGACCATTGCCCTTGATGTCAAAGGGGGAGAGTGCGTTGGTTTTGATCCGCTGGTTTTGATCCACCCTTTCATTGGTTTGTGATCCGCCCTTTGCCCTTGATTTCAAAGGGGGAGAGTGACATGGTGTTTGAATGAAGAGAAGATAATGATGTCAAATATTTGGGAGAGTGACATGGTGTCTTAATGTATCTATCTGTTGTGGTAACCAAACACCATCGTGGTTTCCATCAAGTCCAAAGGGGGAGATTGTTGGAAATATGATGCAGGATGTTGTCCTTGATGGCAACCCACTGAATGAAGATAAAGACATGCGACTATTGACATGTGTTGTCCTTGATGGCAATCCACCTGATGAAGTTATGCCTGACTTGATGGACTTGGTAAATGATGTAAATCTGATGTGACATGATGTTTGTTGACAATATGATGATGAGTGTTGTCCTTGAAAGGCAACCCACTTGATGAAGTTGTGCTTGAGAGAATTTGTTCCTGATGAAGAAAATATGATGTATCTACAGTGTGTACAAAAGGCAATGAAGAAAGGAATTCAGAATGTGCTCAAAATATGATGAAAAGAGTATGTCTCTTTGTATACGCGGATTGGCCTAGGGGAAGTCGCGTATGCACGCGGAAAATAACGTGCCAAGTCGCGTATGGGCAAAAGCGCTCAAAAAGTGCAAACCCAAGGGTAACCACCATGGTATTAACCCATTGTATTGGGTAATGATCCGCCTAATTGACCCCGTCCAGGTAGTTTTGGGCTCATGGTATTGTTTTGGCCCATGGTATTGAAAAAGGGGCTCATGGTATTGAAAAAGGATAAACCTATATAAGGAGAAGAATTTCATTGTGCAAATCATGATTGTGAGAGCAAGATGTCTGAGCTTGAATGAATACTTCTCTATGAAGTATATCTGTATGGAAAGGGTAAAGGGTTGATGATAGATCTGAATCTATGATGCACCTATGAAGAAATGATGAAGCGGGATGTCTAGATCTGAAATGTATTTATATCTGCTAGATCTATTTATGGAGCGATTAGATCTATGATGAGGCGAACATCTGTCTGAAGTAAAGAGTTGAATCTGAACCGAATATCTGATCTGATGAAGTATGTTGCTCTGTAATGATTGAAGATCTATACGCTACTTCGCCGCAGAGGAAGCGCGTATATACAACACATATTTACGAAGAGAAAGCATGGAGGCAAAAGAATAATAGCAATGAGAAGTATGGTCACTGAAACAAAGACTTGTTGCATGTATAATAACGCTGGATAGCCGCAGGGTGGAGAAGATCCCAGGCAAAAAAAGTAGGTTTGCTGGTATAAGGTTAAATTATATGAGTCCTTCCTGGTGTATTGCTGTCTAAAATCACAGTATCTGGTTTGTGTGTATCTGTTGATGATGTATGGTTGTGCTTAAAAGTATGGAAAGGGTCCAGTATGAAAATATGATGAAATGTGGCCTGCAAGTGGTGTTCTATTGAAGTTTTTGGATCCAGTGTGAAAATTGATGAAACGTGGTCCAAGGTGGTGCTGAGGGTTGTAGCCTTCAGTCAGGGGGTCGTAGCTCCCTTCCAGGAGAGGCTGGTAAACGAGACCAGGGGGTCGTAGCTCCCTTCCAGGAGAGGCTGGTAAACGAGTCAGGGGGTTGGAGCTCCCTTCCAGGAGAGGCTGGTAAACGAGCGCAGGTGGGTGCCTGCGTGCTGGTGAAGTCTGCGCCAGCACATATGTTGTAAGATGTTTTCTCTATAATAAAATATTGAAGGCTGAGCAACTGCAGCGGTGGTTTTCTCCCAACTTGGGTTTCCACCTAAAATCCTGGTGTTCATGTGTGACGCTTATGTGTGATGGTTTATTCTGCTCTTACTGCACATGTTTACTGTTTATAGAACATCTAATGAATGAATGATGGAATGATATAAGTGAAGAATTAATTGCATAATTATATCTCTGTGTATACGCGAGTTTTATGAAGGATATCCGCGTGTATACGCTATTTGGCTTCAGAAAAGTAGCGTATGGGTTTTGAAGTAAAGAAAAGTAAAAGTTTTGAATATAAGCAAATACCGATTCACCCCCCCCCCCCCCTCTCAGTATTTTTCCCAACAAGACCAGCTATGACACTCACGAACCTTTACCTAAAGATAGCTAACCAACCCACAAGATAATAGAGCTGAAATTATATACAGCAGGAGAAACTCGTAAGGAGATGAGACCAAGCTTGTGACAGAAAAGCTATTCAAAAGTGGAAAGAAAACGAAATGATAATGTAGATACAGTTTTTGGGAATGGTATATAAGGAAAAAAATATGTAATCATGACTCAATAACATCTGACCATAACCATTTTGAATTTTCATACCGTTGACAGAAAAACAGACTTCCGTAGTTGGATTAGTGTTGGGGAAGGCAAATTTGTTGTGGAAGTGTTAGAAAATTTCATAGCAAACCCTGAAATTTTTAAACTGGAGTTGCTGCGAAAGTTGGTAAAACTATACAATGATTAGATAAGCTCGAGGGACATGAAATTTATTTTTTTCCCATTTATGATGACCCCAAATAAATTCATAATGACCCTACAAAATGACTAAAATACCAAAAATACCTTTATACATGTGATTTAAAAAAAAATTCAAAACCCTAATTAAATAAACCTAATGACTCAAAGATAAACCCAAGTGTTATCTTAGATAATAGTGGCTTCAATGGGAATGTTGCGCCCATGTGGTGCAACAAAGAACCAACACCTCCAATGCCTTATTAAAAATTAAAAACTGAAACTTTCATGATGTCATCCACAAGTCTTTATGGCCTTCACCTCAGGCTCAAACTTGTTGAAAATATCATCCACACTTGCAAGCATAATCAGGAAAAATGGAATATATACAATGGTGTTTCTTCTAGAAGACTGAGCTAAGAAGAATAATGCTTGAGAAACCTACTATTGATAGGTCCTCCTTGACACAACTGGCCATCCATCTCTTACAGTAAAAAAGTGGTATTTCCATGGTAGGCTGAGATCTTATATGGTCCTTTCGAGATGTTTTCAAATTTTCCATGTTTCCCTTTTTTATTCCTTGTCCTTTTACCAATTTTGTAGGTCTGGTATCCAAATCATATTCTAGCAAAGTGGCAATCCACTTACTCCTTTTACCATCTAGGTTAGCTTGGGTTAATATATCCTTCACCAAAGCATTAGGTACAAAAGCAACAATTTGTGAATGGATGACATAAACTCTGAAATATTTGATTGCCTTCACCAAAGCATAATATTTTTTCTCCATACTGATGTACTTTAATTCAGAACCTCCAAGTGTCCTACTGAAAAAATAAATAGATTGTTCATTACCTTGTTTTTTTCTCTACAACAATACTCCTACAATTGTATGCTCAGAAGAAAAAGTAAAAACCAAAAATTCTCTTGAAAAATCAGGGTTTATGAGTACTGGAGCTTGAGTAAGAGCCTTTTTTATCTCTTTAAAATAATTTTTAGACTCTGTTGTCCATTTAAGATCATAGTATTTTCTAAGCATCTTGGTGATGTCCTTCACAATTTTTGCAAAGTTCGGAATAAACCTTCTAACAAAATTCACATTGCCTAAAAAGGATTGTATTTATTTTTCTATTTCTGGGAAGATCTATCTTCTAAATATCATAAACCCTACTTGGATCAAGCTTAATTCCCTCGTTTGATATTATATGATCCAATAAATTTCCGGTTGTCAAAGCAAAGAAACTTTTGGTGGGGTTTAGAGAAATACCAAATTTTCTGCATTTTTGAATAATCTTTTACAAGTGCTTGAGATGCTCTTCTTCTTTCTTTGAGAACACAATGACATCATCCAAATAAACAACCATAGATCTATCCTTTTCTTCTGCAAATGAAATTTCCATTTCCCTCTGAAACGTCACTCCTGCATTCATGAGTCCAAAGGGCATATTTTCATACATAAATGTTCCCCAAGGCATGCTAAAAGTTGTCTTCTCTTGGTCATCTGGATGTACCAATATCTGATTATGGCTGGAGAAACCATCTAACATCGACATCCTTTGTGATCTAACAATGTTTTGTAGTATGTGGTCCATCTTGGGAAGAGGATAGTTATCCTTTAGTGATGGCTTGTTTAAATTTCTGAAATCAATGCATATCCTAATCTCCCCATTTTTCTTTCTTACAGGTACCAAATTAGCCAACCACTTGGAAAACCTCAATGGAACTATCATCTTTTCTTCAAAATACTTCTTAATCTTTTTTTCAATCAATTTCAGAAGTAATGGATTGGTTCTCTTCAGTTTTTGTTTGAAAGGCTTTTCATTTTATTTGATGGGTATTGTATGATGAATGATACCAGGTGTTAGAGTCAAGTTTTCAGTGATCAAAGATAGCACTTTTCAGAGTTTTTCATTAGTTCATTAGTCAAAAAAAAATTATTTTTTTAGTCAGTCTTCGGCAATAAATTTGATCACTAAGCAAGTCTCATCAAGTAATGCTACTCCTTCTCACTTTTTCATCTCCATTTAGAGGTCTAAAGTCATGTCATTTCATCTCATATAGGTCAAAGTTAGGGTCAAAACTGCCGTGAAAAGTCTTTTAGTTTTTCATTTTAAAAATGTGGTCAAAATTCCATTTCATTCATAAAGGTCTTGTGGAAGGAGCTAGCCTGTTTTATATTTCAGAAATAAATTCCGTGTCATGGGAATTTCTATAGTACATTTCTATATTTCAAAGAGAAATAAAAATAAATAAAAATAAAAACTTTGCTAGAAGGATATTTTCAAAGTCATACTATATTAAACGTTTATCTTTAATATTTAGAGAATATTTCCTTAAAACCATAGTTTTTAAAACCTACAAGTTGTATTTTTGTGCCTTCATACTCCACTATCAAATCATTCTCCATTACGATCATGACATGTTGCACTCATTTATGCGCCTACCTTTCATCTCACATCACTTTTGTCATACCCCTACCCCACCAATCAATCACCCCCGACGTACATTAAAACTTTGCCACTTCATTGATCATACATTGCATCATCGTTTCATCTGACCGCCAGTGTCAGACTTTCGCGCCCCCTCATCGTTTGACGCTTAAAATCGAGGGGGGGGGTCCGAAAAGAGTGGTATTGTACATTGAATCCGCTGCTACGTGTCAAGCCTGTGCCATTTCGCACCCCCCCCCCCTCCCCATGAAACCACTTCCCGCTCCAACACCCCTCTAAAATCTCGCCTTCCCGCTGATATAAAACCACCATTCCTCCCACCAATAAAGTCATGCCAACGTGGACTGGCATGTCCAATCAATTTAATTCTCACGTTCCTTACCATTATCCAATTAGTTCAAAGGCTAACTGTTAGGCAACGTACCCGCACCCATTTTCAAAGGGAAATGTTGGAGCGAGATCCCCTAACCACAAGTTTAGTACAGTTTTGTAATATTTTGTAACAATTAGTCTAACACAGGGGCTTTGGGGTGGGTCAAAACCCCCAATGAATTTTAATGGGTCAAAGGGTATACCAAGAGTCTGAAACCATGGTTTGTGGACCATAGAGTAGCGCAGGCTAATATGATATAAATAGATGGATAAATCGAGTCTAGAGGTAGGCTAAGTTTTGTATTAAGCTAGGATACGAATCTGTGGATATATTGTGTGAATTTTCTAGGTAAGGGCTTCTGCTGGCTATGTGCATGGAGACCCTGAGTCCTACTATGTGTGGACCCCGCTGGTTGTTTGCACGCACTGGTAAATAGAGTCTGTAAGTTGGATCTGAATATGAATGAATGAGAAAAAAAAATTGTGATATCTGAGTGTCTCTAGGTTATGGTTATTGTTTGTGCTTCGTGTTATTATATCTAAATACTGATGATTTATAAATGTGCACGTGGATGCAATATTGTAAGAAGGAATGAATGCATAGATCTAGTTATAATTAGTCATCTTGCTTCTGTTAACCTATTATTTGATGGTTGATGAGCTTCGCTTAAGTTACTCCGCCAATATACTGTTAAATTTTTCTGTGTTAGGGCTTCTCCAACGCAGGTCTGTTAAAGCTGAAGGGACCCACTTTAATTAACTTTCTCTCTCTTAGGGTGCAGAGACCTGGTTCCAACACCCTCCCATACTACTTCAAGTGAGACCTTGACCTGTGAAAGTAGGCCATTTCCTAAAGGGCCAGTAGTACTGGGGTTTTTTGGTAAACTTTAGAACTGAACCTGGGTCAAGACCCCTCAAACCAACAAATGGTTTTTTTGCTGGGACCGGGAGAATTTTGATAGAGAGATTGGGTAATGCCACGGGGTCATTGGCAGCCATTGAATCCTGAACTTGAGGACTGGTTTGAAAATTATATTCATGAGTTTTCCCTAAAAGAGAATAGAATTAAGAAGTTGACTGCCGAAGAGTGGAATAACAAGTACATTTTTATAGAGGTGAACGAAATCTTCTTCGTAACCTTTGCACATGAACTATAGGAGTTTTTGGCAAGGTTGGAAGAGTTCCAAACCTATTGGAAAGACGATCAGGACACAGAGTGGACCCCTGAATTGAGCCACCAGTTGGAGAAGGCTGATAACAAGATCACCCAGACTATAGATCACTGGGTTGATAGTGTTTTGGTAGGATTTGTAACTAAGTTTGCAATCAATTAGTTTGTGTCCTAATCTGAGGCTGAGCAGAGGTTTTTCAAGGGGTTTAGAGGTAAGTTCTTGCAAACATTTTCGTTGCTGATTAAGATGCTATTGTGTGAAAAAGGTGTCTTGTGCAGTTACACTGAGTGAATGACCTCTGACTAGAGAGGAAGAACGACACGAAGAAGTAAATACTACCGAGCTAATCAAGAAAAGGATAGATCAGTATACAGTCCTCTAAGGGATTCGCCTGACTTCAACCAGGGCGGGGCTGCGCACGTAGAGACCAGTCCCCTACCTACGCCACCATCAAACTCATGCAAGGGTAAGAATTCCCCTACGCCACCTCTGCCACCACCTGCAAACGATATGGTTGCGCACATGAACCTACCCACCTTTAAGGGTGTTGGGGACGAGGATATGGATCGATTCTGGTTTGTAGCAGAGTCGGTATGGACTGCACAAAATATTAATAATGATGTTGTAAAGAGAGCGCAGTTATTAATAGCCTTCGAAGGAAGGGCTCTGGACTGGTTCATGGGATATATTTGTCTGCATGCTAATCCCATGATACAGGAGATTAAGGATGCCTTGAAGAAGCAGTTCCTAAAGCCTAAGTCTTATGCTTAATGCATCGTATAACTAAAATATATTAAGCAAGGACCTACGGAGTCTATTTGGGAAGCTGACCAACGATTGAGGAAAGTCATAAACGATGGAGTATTTGTGTATGAGGACAAACAACATAAAGAGTGGTTCATCGCCATGCTATTACCACATCTGCATGGACCTATGGGTCAACAGAAGGTCGATTTGCAGGAAGAGGCCCTGGATATCGCCATGAAGTTGGAAGTTGCGCTAAGGGATGATGCTCAGTTTGGGGTGTTTTAGATCCAGAACCATCTAGAAGCGATGCACTTAGAAATTAAAAATCTAAGAAGGGATTGGGGAAAATAATCCTACGTGGATGGCTGGTGCATACGTTGCAGGGTATCAGGCCACACTAAAGAACAGTGCCCTCTACTATCAGATTATATGCAGGATGGGGGACCAAGTCCATTGTGCCCTAGAGATATAGTTGGACCAAGTACCCCCACGCTGTGGTGTGCTGACTATTGGGTAGCAGGAAGACATGATACAAATCACTGCCCATGACTACATGCCTATGTCCTAGAAATGAAGCAACAATGGTACAGATTCTACTCGTCAGTGGGTCATGACGAGCACAATTTATGAAAATTTGACCTGATGGTAGATAGGGGAAATCTATATAGAGTACAGGCCGACCCTTCGTCGCTAGTATCTCCCTCTGGGTGAGGAGGATCCCCTGGAAGAGGATGGGAAGGAGGGAGAGGCGGAGGCACAGGTCGAAGACAAGGGAAACTGATCTGCTACAACTGTGGGGATGTGGGACATTATGCAAGATACTCCCTAAACCATATGCGCCAATCCTGCAGGTACTGTAGACATTTTGATCACGTAATTGAAGATTGTCCTGTGCTAATAGCGAAGATGTAGGAGAAACAGAAAACACCGATGCAGAATGTACAACGGGTTAAGGTGGAACTACGAAATGATGGGCCAAGTCTCAATGTGATTATGCGCAGTGGCATTACCACCGAAGGAGATGAAGAATAAGTTGTGGTTGTGTTATCACTCTAATAATTCCCAAATTTGTGAGATTTTGATTTATAATTTAAAGAATATTAGAGGTAACCACAAACCTACTTTTAAGCTTTAGGATCTAGCCTTCCTAAATCTCAGAGAGGGCTCTCTCTATAAGATTTAACTTTGTTTTTATGTTTGATTTTAGGCTAGTTATATGGGGAAATTTGGTTTGGTTTGGTGGGAAAAAATCACTTACTGAGATGGATAGTGATTGATCTGTTTTTCCATTGGGAAAATGGAGTCAGTGTGTCAAACAGACAGATCAGGATCAAGGTCTAAAGTCAAATATTTTCAGGGCAAGATAGCAGTGTCACTCAAGTTCTTTGAGGCTGATTGGTGAAGTGGTTTAATCGGGATAAAGAGAAATCAAGGATTCTTTGATCCAGATAAGGAATGAAGAGGTAGGGGTCAATCGAAATTAGGGAGCAATTAAGGGTTCCCTAGTCTAGATATCAGTAGAAAACATTAAAATGAAAACCAGTAAATAACAGAGTGATTTTAACAAATTCTGATATATCACTTCCTGATTTCACATTAAAATTTAGAACACATTTATGTATGAATGGAAAACATAAGAAGATTTAACAAATAACAGAATAAAGTACTTCACTTAAGTGGCTCAACACATGAATCTTGAAATATGATGCTTTATTTCTTTGATCCAGCCTGCTGACTTGAAACTTGGTACAAAAAACCTTCAGGTACAGAAAAATTGACTATAGAAAACGTCAGCAATTTATTCCAGACTAATACTTCAAACGGTGAAGTATTTATACAAAAAATAATACAAAATATCCTAGAATAATCATAGGAATTTTCTATGGAAAATAAAATATCTATTACAAAAATATAGTGACAGTTGCATAAAAAACTTGCAAGCTGTCCTATTTATTAAATAAAATATATTTCTTGTTGGAATTAGGCTTAAGCTGGTTGTTTGAGGTGTCTTTAACACTAGCACTTGATCTTCAATCAATTTTTAAACTTTATCTCTCATCTGATACGCTTTAATTGATACACTTTACCTCTGATACTCTTTAACCTGTTGTTTTTACTGTGTAAAACAACTCTATTTTTTCATCCTCTTTTACTACAAACTGTCTTTTTAAAGTAAATCTGTAAGCTTTTGCCAAAACTCTTCATCTGGTAATTTAATCTTTGTAATTTTTCTGAAATTCTCATCAACCTCTGTGTATCTAGCAAATGTGGGCTTGACTACAAAGAGGTGTTTTATCTCATGCTGTAAATAAAACAAGTTTTCAACACTTTTATGCAACACTTTTCTTGTGGGAACTCCTTGTCAATCTGCCTTGTTCACTTGTTCTTTGGCAAAGTCCCTTATATTCTTGTTGTAATCTTCTTTCTTCATTAGTTTATCATTCATAACAAGAATATTTGGAAAACCTTTTTGCCTCAATGTGTCAAAATTAACCATGAATTTAGTTATGGCCAATTCCATATTTTGACACTTCTCTTCCAATTGTTTCATCAAGTTTTTCTTTGAAAGCACTTTTCTTACTTCAAGAATTGTTTCAGTTCTATCAATAATTCCTATCTCATCCAATTCTTGCTTGTTTTTAGTATTGAGAAACCTGATTATTTCTTGGGCTTCTTCAAGCTTGACACCTAGCTCTTCTTTTGTCTTCACTATTTCTTCTTTGGCTGCTTTAAGTAATTCCTTCTGCTCATAAATTATTTGAATGGAGGGCCAAGTATCATTGATTAACTCAATAATATTGGACCATAGCTAATTTTTTATGTAGGCCATGGGCTCTTTTAAGGTTAATTCTGATTCTACCTTTTTAAGTTATTCACTTAACCTTTTGGCCTTTTTCTCCTCTGTTTTAGCATTTATTTCTGTTAATTTCTTGGCATCTTCCAAGTTCTTGATTTTATCTTTCAATCTGTTACCTCATTATTCTGTATTGACATATATTTCATGGCTTTAATGAGTTTTTTGGCCTCATCAATCTGTTGAACTGTTGAAGTGGAGGATTCAGTAGCAGAATTAGTGGAAGAAGTGACTAGCACTGATGTGGCCAATGGGACTTTTGGTGCTAACTCTTCTGCTAGAGTTGCAGGGATTGTTGTTGTTACCATGGGAATGACTGCAGGAGGAACAGTTTGAGTTTTTGAAGCTTCTTTTTCTTGGACAAGCTTGTCCATCTCAATTTCCATCTCCTTGATTTGAGCTGTAATTTGTAGTATGAGACTCATCATCTCATCTTTTTGGTTTGCCTCCTGCACAATCTCTTCAGCCTGTGGATATTCTGTTGGAGGTAGTTTCAGTTTCTTTCTAAGTGCTGCAATATTAGCATTTTTCTTCTTTATCAATTCTTCTGCAGCTTTCACATTAGCAGGGTCATACCCTACTTCAATCACCAATTCCTCTAAAGACTTGATTCTAGTGTCTTTAGCATATGAAGAGGCTTTTTCAACCCTGAGTTGATCTCTTATATTTTTCAAAATGTTCTGGAGTTTCAGGGCACTCATTGCTTTTGTGGTCATGGTAGAATAAAGCATTTCTGAGCTTTGCTTGTGAAACTCAGTTTGATCCAAGGGATGGATGTTCTCTATTGGAAATTTCAATATTAGCTCTCTTGTAATATGATGTTGTTATAGGTTTAGGCACTGTTGGTTGTAACACTATCATTAGAAACTTTTTATTTGTATAATCAAAGGCTGAAAGTAGCCTATTTTGAATCCCTGGAGTCTGTTTTAAGTATTTTGAATAGATCTCATTTTTTATCTCTTCATTTTTGGCTTTGATCTGTTTGTATTTTTCTTTGATATCCAAGTCTTTATCTTTTGCCTGCTGTGATGAAGATGCTTCCATGCCTTGTTGTTTTTCAATCATATGAGTGTTAGAAGTAGTAGTTTCCTTCTCATTTTCAATTACTGTGTGAGTCACAGTATCCTTCTCTAGGTTTTTTTCATTTAAAACCTCAATTGTTTCCTTTTCTTTGTATGTTGGATTAACTTTAGGTTTCTTATTGTACCTGAACTTGAATCTAGTTTTTGTTGTTGTTTCAGCTATATATGTGCCTTCTTCTCTGATTCTCTTTTTTTGTTTTTTCTTCTTGATTTACAGTCTTCAAAGTGTGACTAGTATCACCTGTTTGACTGTTTCTATCAATGTATTGTCAACCATTAAATTTGGTTTGAAAACTTTTCAATCTCAGGCTTCTTATCATCAATATAAGGAATTAATTTTCATTTCACCCTCAGCTTACTAAGTATTCCATAAGGATCATAGTTCCACAAGAAGCTTTCATCAAACTTATACTCTAGCAACTGTTTTGCTGCCTCTACACCTGCTTCCCTGTGATTGCATATGAAAGGACCTACCTAGTTTTTAAATTTAAATTGAGTCTTCTTTTAAGCAGCCAAAAAGTTTATAGAATCTGAGTTTAGAATTTGTCTTGTATACTCTAAGGCAAACACTTTCATTGGCAAGTATTTTGGAAATTTATAGGGCAACAGGTTTGACCCATAGACTCTAATCTCTGTGTGATTTTGGTAAAGGTACCAATCACCAGTTTTTTCTGCTCTGATAGCTGTAAAAATTTCTTAATCTCATCACTTATCCTTGGCTGTACACTATTTGTAAGCATGTTTATCAATGGGTGAATAAAACAGTCTATGAAATCCACATAAGTGAACTCAGTTGACTCTTTTTTTATTAAAGAGGTCTAGAAAATGACTGGCGGTGGATTACCTTCTACATCCAACTTCTAAAGGGCTATTGGGAATTTATCTGCTTGGAAGTAAAGGAACATATGAAAGAGGAAGGAGGTATATTTTAAAACACCTTCAGTGGGAATTTTTACAAGTTGATCATGGATATTATCAGCTATATACTCAGCATAGTTATAAATAACTGAAGGAGGTTAACCAGGCACAAAGTTTGATAGAAAACCAAGTATAGACTCATCTGTGTGCTCATCAATAAAGTAACCAAGGATAAAAGACAACATTGATATAACATGTCTTGATCCTTCAGTGAATTTGGAGGATGAATATGGAGGGTTAATATTTCGGATTTCAACATATGTGGGCATGAATAATTGGAAAATTTGAAATCTTTTAGGAAAATCTAACTCTAGATAAAGCTTTGTAAGAGCTTCTATAGACAAAGGGACAACATTTGGCTCTGGTTGTAACTGAAGCATTTGATTTATGGATTTTGTAGTGATAGTGAATAATACTTCTTTCTCAATATTAACAATAGCTCTTTGGTCAGGTGAATAGTGAGCTTGACACAATCTAATGATCTCTAGACACTAATGGGTATGGGGAACTACATATTTGGGCAAATTGGACTCCCAAATTTGAACTTCATCTCCCTTATCCAAAGATTTTTTTAGACTCCAGCAGTGGAGATCAAGAAGATTGAATTCAATTACTGGATCAATGATCTTTTAATCTACATCAGCTTAAGGGGTATTCTCAACATCTACGAAAGGAGGTTGTAGGGTATTTATGACAATGGTGCTTTTAGAAGACATTTTTGGGTTTATTTTTTTACAAGTTAGCCCTCTGGATCTTAGAAACTCTGTTTTTTAGGTTTTTATACTCTTCTGTAAGCTTATATTGTTTACAGAAGTTCTTTTAATATGACAGAGGTTTCTTTTTGGAGTTTAACAGGTAAAGTTTGAATTTTTATGCTTTAAACCTTCAATTCTGCTCCAGAATTAATCTTCAAACCTTCTTACAAACTCAGAAAGGTATAACAAGGGTTTTTCTATTCTTTTCTCTGATAAAACAGACCTAAAACAGTTTAATTTCATGCACCTAAGGATTCTAAATATTTGCAAAATATTTTGAATCGATATGAGGGTGTCTAGGGGTCTGTGAATAGCTAAACCTCTTTAATTTTCTTAAAAATAGGCTTACAGTCTTCAGAAACTGTGAATTTATCAGGGTTTTTAAAGAAAATATGACTTTTGAAGAAAATTAGGGTATTTCATTAGGCTAACAGGCTTCAAGAAGGCTAATTTCACAAATATATCTCTTTTCAGGTGTAATATAGGTATTTTCTTGAAAAATACATGTTATTGCAGGTATTTTGACTTGAAAAGGGGTTTATGGGACGTTTGGGAGCTTTCAGAAGCTTGGATGAGATCCTTTAAACATGATTTGGACGATTTGAACGGTCGCAGCAGTGATTTGGACCAAATTCTGTTGTTTGTGCATGACAACAGGGCGACAACGTCCTTTCTTTAGCTAGAAACAGTCAAATTAGCAGAAAAAGCAGAAAAAGGGTTTGAACACGTGCATCTATTGTTTTATAGAAATTTAGTTGAAACAGTGTTTACAATCAATGACGGTCATTTCAAATGAGAAGTGGTTTGGCGCAGGGAGGTTGAATACATCCAAGGAGTTATCACATCATTTGAGGGTGGTTTATGGTAATTCACAAACGAATGTGATCCAGTGGAAAGACGACGCATGGAGGAGAGAGGGGAGGGCAATACCGCCCATATCGCAAATCCAAAAATTATTAATTGTCACGTTATTGAAATTGCGATATGGGTTATGGTTCGTCGGATCGAGCGGAGAGAGTGCGAACGGTCCAGATGGATTTGTGAAGTTGTTGAGCAGATGGGCATGGGGCCTGTGAGCTTTTATGCGGCGGGGTTAATGTTTTTACGTTAAAACATATTTTTAAACGTAAAATCTTTTGTATTAACAGGATAGGCGGGATATGGTTTTATACGGAAAATAGCTTATTTACAGGTGTAATGTAACCTTAGAGCAGGTTATTAATGTAAAACATATATTTTAATCTATGGGGGAGTGGAATATATGTCACATGGGGAATTAAAACCATAGGGTAAACATTAATATAGTGGGTTTGGGGTATTTTAGTAAAGTGAATTAATATAGCTATGGGGTAGGGTATTTATAGTGGAATTAATAAAATAGGTTAAATGTTAATATGAAAATTAATGAGCAGAAAATATACAAATACCATTTATAAAGTGTAATTTAAGCATTTGGGCATATTTTTCATAGTTGTGGCCCATTACACTTAATAAATTCATTTTTGTGGGTTTTTTGAATATTTTTGTATGAAATGAAATTAGTTAAGGGGGTTTTTACTTTCCCTAAGAAAAAGGTGTTTTAACTTAGGAAAATGGATTTTATCTTAGGAAAAGGGTGATAATGTTGAGGAAAATGATTTTTATGAAGGGAATCCAATACTTAGTGCCAATCAGTCATTAAGCCTTGGGTTCGGTCCCAACAAAAGTCAGAGAAATGCTCTGAGCCTTTATAACTGAAAGTTTTGAATACTGGAATACTTTGAGGGAAGGGAAATTAGTAATTTACCAGCTGATGTTTTATTCATGCCTTGAGTAATTGTTTTCTACCTACCCATCATTTATTCTACCATTTTTTCCTTTATTTGCATGGGTGCATTTGAGCTTGCAACCCTAAATCCAATTTTCTTTTTAAAGCATAAACTATCTAATTCTAACCTTATTTCATCCAAGGGCTCAGATTAAACTATTGAGCTCCTCATATATTCTCTAACTATCTACTGATTTTTCAATTTTAAACTGTTTGACAAATCTTTATTCTCTATCTATAAACATGAATTTAAAGCATGAAAAAGTTAAGATTAAACTATTTAACTCATCATAGATTATGGCATTTTGAACAAGCTACACATAGTCATTATTTTTGCAGTAAAAGTAAAAATTTGTGGCATTTTGACTTGCATCACTTTCATGTTTTATTCTTATCTTCTTCTCTCTCTTTTTTGGGTCCTTTTTTTCTTCTTTTTGATCTTTTTCTTTTTAAGTCCTTTGATCTTTCTTTTAGGACTTTTACCGTCTTTTCATTTTTTATTATTTTCAAATATGGGAAAACAACTTTCAGAAAGCAAGGTATGTACATATTTACAAGACTTATCAAAGTCAATTCAAAATTTATGAACCCTATTATTATAGGACCCTAACAATGGCTCCACATGGGGATGGCATTTCCTGGTGAAATGGCAAGAACTTTGAGACTAGTAGCCTTTGAATCCTGACTGTTCTGACCTTGTAAATGTTGTTTGAGCTCTGTAATTTATTCATACTTATGATATTTAACCTTTCAAAGCTTAGGGCCTTCTCTCCGGGCTTCAACTTTATTAGGAAAACATCTAATCCAATCTAAAATATGCAATGTTATGTACAATGGATAAAGTAAACAAAGTTAACTGTTGGTTATTTTTTAAGAGTAGTAATGCTTTATCATTCTACCATTGATAGGTCCACCTAGCAGATCTGATCCATCCATATCTTTCAAAAAGAAAGCATTGTTACCTCTTTAACCATAAATAACATAAGGTCCTTTCCATAGGAAATCAAATTTCCCATGTTTACGTTTTTCTTCTCTTTTTGAATCCCACTTTAGAACTTTGTCACCAATGTAGAAATCATCTTCTTTACTCTTTTTGTCAAAACAATTCTTAATCTTATCTTGGGTAACTTGAGACTTAAGATAAACTTCTTCTCTTGTTTGTTGTAAGTGAATGGTTTGGTTAATCCTTCTTTGAATGTCATTGGTATCAACTTGTAATTCTTGTATTATATTCATTACTGGTACTCCTAAGGAATATGGAAAAACAACATCCATTCCATAAACAAGTTGGTAAGGGGATGTACCAATAGATTTTTTGGTGGTAAGTCTATATGCCCATAAGGCATTAACTAATCTCTTGTTCCAAGTTTTCTTGTTATCTTCTAGTAATTTTTTAATGATGGTCATAAGGCTTTTATTGGAAAATTCAGCAAGGCCATTACTTGAGGGTAATATGCAGTAGAATGGCCAAGGGTAATGTGGTATTTATGGAAAAAATCAATAATATTTTTGGATTTGAATGCAGCTGCATTGTCAGTAATAATATTTTGGGGGCATCCAAATATTTAGAGTATGTTGTTTTCTAAAAAAGAGATTATGATAGTGTCAGTGGCTTGCCTAGAGGGTATGGCTTCTATCCACTTAGTAAAATAGTCAGTGGCTGTCAGAATCCACTTATGTTGAGCTGAGGATGGAGGGTGAATTTCACCATTGAAGTCAAGACCCCATTATTGAAAAGGAATTTTTGTTGAGATGGGTTTTAAGGGTAGGGGTAACAACTTTTTCTTTCCTTCAAATATTTGGCACTTGTGACAGGAGGTCACATACTTTTTTACATCTGCAAACAAAGTAGGCCAGTAAAAACCAGCTCTCAGGATTTTTTCTGCAGTAGTCTTCCAGTAGAGATGTCCTCCATAGTCACCTGCATGAAATTCTTCTAAAAATTTGTCAGCTTCTTCTTTAAGTAAACAATTCAGTAAAATTCCACCATGATCTTTCCAAAAGAGTACATTGTCTATGATACAAAATCTTACTGCCTTTAATTTTAAGAATCTAGCTTTTGTTCTTGATAATCTAGGAGGAGCTTGTAAATTTAGTAATACAAATACAATATCTGCATACCATGGTGAGTCTGAAAAGGCTTCATTGATATTTGGAGTCACCATCTCTTCCTGTTCATCTATTTGGGTAATAAAATTAGTATCTAAAGCATGACAATTTGATTCAGCCATAAGTTTGGCTAAACCTTGACCTTTTATGAGTTTGTGGGGTTTAATTTATATGTCATATTCAAAAATTGTAGCAATCCACTTGCCTCGTTTACCATCAAGCCCATTCTGTGTTAGAATGTCCTTTACAACTACATTTGGAACATAAGCAATGATATGTGAATAAAGAATATATACTCTAAAGTCTTTTATGGCCTTCACTAATACTAATGCTTGCATTTCCATTATATTATACTTTAAAGTAGCATCTATGAGTGATTTTCTAAAGAAGGCAATGAGCTGCTCATAGCCCTGGTCATTTTTCTGCATTAAAACTGCAGCAATAGTGTGTTCTGAAGAAACGGAGAAAATAATGAAATCCTTTTTAAATTTAGGACTTATAAGGACTAGTGTTTTTGTTAAAGCTTGTTTAGTTGATTCAAAAGATTGCTTGGCTTCAACAATCCATTTAAGTACTGAGCCTTTTTTCAACATATTGTTAAGTTCTCTGAATATTTTAGCTAGAATTGAGATGAATCTTCTAAGGAAATTAATTTTACCTAGAAAAGCTTGTAACTCTTTAATGTTCCTAAGAGGAGTAATGTTTAGAATTGCCTCTATTCTGGCTGGGTCTATCCTAATTCCCTCTTTATATATAATATGTCCTAGTAATTTACCTTCTTCTAATCCAAATAAAGTCTTCTTAGGGTTTAGAGAGATGTCAAATTTCCTGCATTTAAGAAAGACTTACCTGAGATGATCCAAATGTTCATGATGAGTCTTTGAAAATACAGTAATGTCATCTAAATAAATCACTAGGAATTCATGAATCTCCTTTGCAAAGGCTATATCCATAGCTCTTTGAAACGTGGCTCCTGCATTCATTAACCCAAAAGGAATTTTTACATACATAAAAGTGTCCCATGGAGTAGTTAAAGCAATTTTGGCTTGGTCTTCTGGTTGGACTAGAATCTGGTTGTATCCAGAAAATCCATCTAATAATGAAATTCTGGAAGAACCAACCACCCTCTGTAAATGTGATCCATCTTTGGTAAAGGTTAATTATCTTTTAAGTACACCTTATTTAAATTTCTGAAATCAACACATAATCCAATTTCTCCTATCTTTTTCCTAGTGGGAACTAGTTTAGAAACCGAATCAAAATATCTGATTGGTGCAATTATTTGGGCATCATACATTCTTTTTACCTCTTTCTTAATTAAAGGCATTAAAATAGGATTGATCCTTCTTAACTTTTATTTAAATTTTTTTTGGTCCTCTTTTATAGGTATTTTATGTTGTATTATGCTAGTGTCATATGATTTTAGGTCCTCATAACTCCAAGCAAATACATCCTAAAATTCCTTAAAAAGAGCTATGTATTTTTATTTTTCTTCCTGGCGTAAAGCTTTGGAAAGTTTAATCATCTTAGTTTTTAACTCTGTACCAATATTACATTCCTCAATATCAGATCTTAATGGCTCCATTTTAGGTTTTCTTGCAACGTCATTAGAGTCAAATAGATCTTCTAAAGGAGTTAAGCCTTTTGGTAAAAAGTTATCTTTGAGGTTCAAAATATCAGATTCATCATCTGTTAACTCTTCAATCTCTACTTTTTCTAAATTATCTATGTCTAATTGATTAAATTTAGTAGGTTTATAAAAACTTAAATTATTTACATCTACATTATTTAAATCAATTTCACTATCTAAGTTTTGATCTATGGTACAATCTGTATCTATTTTACAATTATGAAATTCTCCTTCATTGTTCATGAAATGATAAATCTGTTCATCTTGTGAGAAAAATTGCCAATATTTAAGATTATTAGGAATTATAGGTATGTGTTTTAATTCTGTAGTATATCTATGATTTGGTTGAAATGGAAGATTACAGGTACTAGCAAAGGTTGCTAAGCAGTAAGCCTGTATGTTCTGTTTTCTTGGTATTGCAGAAAAATCACATTCTAATAATTCTTTAATCAAATCTAAAACAGTTTCTCTATATTGGCTTAATCTTGGATTATAAACAAAATATTCTCCAGTTATCTGTTTCACAATTAACTCTGAGTCTCCCATAATTGATATTCTTTTACCTCCTAAATTCCTAACAATCTGAAGTCCTAAAATAAGAGCTTCATATTCAGCCATGTTGTTGGTACATTTAAAATTTATTCTAAAAGCATGACCTTCTGCATGATTGTTTTCCATATTAGTTATCCAAACTCCTTCTCCTGCTCCTAATTTATTGACTAAACCATCAAAATCTAGGTGCGATAATGATTCACGAAAGATGTTTTCACTATCTGGTGTTTTTTTTTATCTTTTAGTTCGGTTTTGATTTCAATATCAATTTCAGAGTTGCATAAAATGAATGAATCCATTCAGTAGGTGTAGTGTAAATTGGATAATTTCTTGGTATTTCTACACTACTCACCATATATTTCATCAATGTTTCTCTATAAAGTTTCTTTGGTTGGCCAAAAACTGATATTGTTGCATATAACATATCAAGTTGTAGAGATCCCTATAATTTAGCTCCCCATGAGTGAGATAAGAGCATTCCGTACTTGGGAGGGATGTTAGCTGCTACAATGTCCATGAGTATGCTTTTACCAGGATATTGAACTAATGTGGCACACAAATCTTTAATCAAACCTAAACATTTGACTTTGTTGGAATCAAATGAAAAGAGATCTTTGTAAGGCTAGTGATATCTAAATTCAGGGTTTCCATTATTGCTTTTGGCATTAAATTGTGTGAAGCCCCTGAATCTATCATTGCACTGTGTAATATTTGATCATGAACAGTTAAGATAATGTAAAACGGTGGAACTGCTCCATCTTGGCATTTTCCATTAACATCAGGACCAAAAATTAATTCTGGTTGATCATCACTTAGATTTACTAAATCTTCTCCATCATTCATGTTTAAGGTTTCAATGATAGTTGTTTTGTACAAATCATGTTTTACCAATTTTGTCAAAGGAATTGGTATTTTTAACTTGGAAATTTCAACTTGAATATTAAATGGAGCTTGTGATTTACTTAGCTAAAGTATCTCTTCTTTAGTAAATGTAGTTTGATTAGGTTTATCTTCTTTTTCTACAGTTGTTTTCTCATTTTCAATTTGAGTTTCTACTATCTTAACATTTTTAGTTTTCTTTTCAGGAATAGTCTGAGAAGCAGTAGATGTTTTTGCAGATTTTGAATTTTTAGAAGCTTTTTTAATGGTGGCAGCTTTTGGATCAGCTGATTTTGAGTGAGCAGTGGCTGTTTTAGAGTCTAAAATTGTTGTTTTGGCAGAATTAGTTGTCTTTTCAGCAACATATTTTTCTGAATCTATTGATGTTTGGACAAAATCATCTATTATGTCAACAATATTGGGACTAGGTGAAATTTTAGGGCTTGAAATTTTCTAGGATGAATTAGAGTTTTGCGTGTTTTCCCTAGGGAGAATTTGCAGATCTTTAGTGTTGGGAACCTCCATTGTTTTCTTAGTTTATGTTTGCGCATATTTCTTAGTATAAGGCTCTATTTTTTTCTTGCTTCTAAGGTTATATTTCTTATGTACTTCATTGATAGCAAACTCATAACCTTGCTTGTAATCAAATGATTCACCAGAATCTAATTGCATTTGTTGTAAATCATATAACTCTTAATATTATTGTGTAAGAAAGATAGTGTTATCATCATTAATACCCATTAGATTTATGGTGTCTTCATCATATTCATTCTAATGAGAACTTTCAGCATAGTTCTCTTGGAAAGGTGGTCTTATTGTTTGGTCAGGTGTTGATTCTCTAGTTTTTCCAGTATTAGTGTTTTTCCTGAAGTTGGGATTTCTAATTTGTTGTTGGTTATCCCATTGTGGCTTCATTTCCATATTGTTTATCCTATCCATCATTCTTTCTAAAGTTTTTTCTAACTGGTCTATTTTTAAATCTGAACTAGATGCCTCTTCTTTTATGGTTACTCTTCTTTCATTCCTTAACCTAGATTTCTTTGCTAATAGATTTGCTTCTACACTAGCAACATTACTTTGCATCTGCTCTAA
Source organism: Pinus albicaulis (assembly GCA_034641835.2). NCBI lineage: Eukaryota > Viridiplantae > Streptophyta > Pinopsida > Pinales > Pinaceae > Pinus > Pinus albicaulis. Next base: position 1,163,792,843 of record CM076575.1, on the reverse strand, counting down.
AGTTTCAGGATTCCTCTCTCTTAATTGATATGCTATGTCTGTATCAAATCCATTAGGGAATTTGAGAAGAACTAAATCTGGAGGAGGCTTAAGATTAGCAGGAATTGAATTATAAATGCTATTGTATCTAGTGCAATAATCTTGGACTGTCTCATTGGGTGCTCTTTTAATGCTCTCAAATTCTGATAAAATATGTAATGGATTTTTATTATTTTCCCATCTATTAAGAAATAATCTATGAAAGACTGCTAAATCAGCAATACTACCAGGATTTAAAACTTTAAACCATTTTTTCACTTCCCCAGTTAATGTTTGAGAAAAAAGTCTCATTTGGACATCAGACTCATCTATTTCATGAAGTTCAAAATAGTCTGTCATCTTATTTACATGTTGTTGGGTAGTGTATTGAGTGGTTGCATGAAATTGAGGTATTTTTCTTTGATATTCTTGGGGCATGTCATGTAATTGGTCTAGAAGGACCAAGGGAGCATATCTAGCATCCATGGATTGAATTCTAGCTTGGCTTGGAGGTAAATTGGAAGTACTTGGGGTAGATCTAGAAGTACTTGCTGAGGTAGTTAAAGAACTTGCAGTTGAGATGGGGATATAAGAATATGTGCTAGAAAATGTGGTTAAGAAACAAAAATATGAAGTTGGGAAATATGAAGAGGTGCTAGGAGATGAGAATGATGTATTGGAAAATGCAGAAGGAAAACTAGTGGATGGAGATGAGGTGGTGGAGGATGGGAATAATACTCTAGGTTTGAATGGTTGTTTAGGAATAAATGGATCTATGGAATAAAGTGTGGTGGAGATAATGGATGATGTGGTGGTAAATAGAGATGAACCTTGAGATTCTAAAAGGTTGGTATCTAAATGAGTGGTAGAGGGCTTAGGGGTATAAGCTGATAAAGCAGCTAATTCAACTGAATGTTGAAAAATAGCTTCATCTATTTCCTTAAGTACAGTAGCATTTATTTCATCAAGTTTATCATAAACCTCAAAGATATTTGATTCAGAGTCTATTGAAACAGTTTCCTGTTTAATTTCAAGAGATGAAATAAAATCAAGATCTATAACAGTGCTATTTAAGTCACTTTCTGATTTGTTTCTGAATAAAGAATGTTCAAAATTTAAATCAAAATCAATGTCTCATATAGTTTCTAACCATTTTGGAAGGGAATTTTCTCTAACTAAGGAAACTTTATTACCTAAATCCTCTACTTTTTTATTCTTTTTTCCAATTCTATCAGGATTATCTACTATGACAGCAAGTTATGGATCTGCGTTTGACCTGGTATAGTAGACTCTTCTGGAAACCAAAATTACAATTTTTAATGAAAATATACTCACAACTTATTAAATCGGTCTTAAGGTGAAAAGATAATAAAAAGATTTCATTTAAGCCTAATTTAAAATTGAGGATTGGTTAGTTCCCCAACGGAGTCGCCAGTATATTATCACTCTAATAATTCCCAAGGTTGTGAGATTTTGATTTATAGTTTAAATAATATTATAGGTAACCACAGAACTACTTTTAAGCTTTAGGATCTAGCCTTCCTAAGGCTCAGAGAGGACTCTCTCTATAAGATTTCACTTTGTTTTTATGTTTGATTTTAGGCTAGTTATATGGGGAAATTTGGTTTTGATATTTGGTTTGGTTTGGTGGGAAAAAATCACTTACTGAGATGGATAATGATAGATCTATTTTTCCATTGGGAAAATGGAGTCATTGTGTCAAGCAGACAGATCAGGATCAAGGTCTAAAGTCAAATATTTTCAGGGCAAGATAGCAGAGTCACTCAAGATCATTGAGGCTGATTGGTGAAGTGGTTTAATCAGGACAAAGAGAAATAAAGGATTCTTTGATCTGGATAAGGAATGAAGAGGTAGGGGTCAATCAAAATTAGGGAGAAATTAAGGGTTCCCTAGTCTAGATATCATAAAAAAAAATTAAAATGAAAACCAGTAAATAACATAGTGCTTTTAACAAATTCTAATATATCACTTCATGATTTCACATTAAAATTTAGAACACATTTATGTATGAATGGAAAACATAAGAAGATTTAACAAATAACAGAAGAAAGTACTTCATTTAAGTGGCCCAACACATGAATCCTGAAATATGATGCTTTATTGCTTTGATCCAGCCTGCTGACTTGAAACTTGGTACAAAAACCTTTCAGGTACAGAAAAATTGACTATAGAAATCTTCAGCAATTTATTCCACACTAATACTTCAAAGGGTGAAGTATTTATACAAAAAATAATACAAAATATCCTAGAATAATCACAGGAATTTTCTATGGAAAATAAAATATCTATTACAAAAATATAGGACAGTTGCATAACAAACTTGCAAGTTGTCCTATTTATTAAATAAAATATCTTTCTTGTTGGACTTAGGCTGTAGCTGGTTGTTTGAGGTGTCTTTAACGCTGGCACTTGATCTTCAATCAGTTTTGAAACTTTATCTCTCATCTGATACTCTTTCACTGATACACTTTACCTCTGATACTCTTTAACCTGTTGTTTTTACTGTGTAAAACAACAACTCTATTTTTTCATCCTCTTTTACTGCAAACTGCCTTTTTAAAGTAAATTTGTAAGCTTTTTCCAAAACTCTTCATCCGGTAATTTAATCTTTGTAAGTTTTCTGAAATTCTCATCAGCCTCTATGTATCTAGCAAATGTGGGCTTGACTACAAAGAGGTGTTTTATCTCATGCTGTAAATAAAACATTTTTTCAACACTTTTATGCAACACTTTTCCTGTGGGAGCTCCTTGCCAATCTTCCTTGTTCACTTGTTCTTTGGCAAAGTCCCTTATCTTCTTGTTGTAATCTTCTTGCTTCATTATTTTATCATTGATAACAATAATATTTGGCAAACCTTTTTTCCTCAATGTGTCAAACTTAACCATGAATTTAGTTATGGCCAAATCCATATTTTGACACTTATCTTCCAACTGTTTCATCAAGTTTTTCTTTGAAAGAACTTTTCTTACTTCGAGAATTGTTTCAGTTCTGTCAGTAATTCCTATCTCATCCAATTCTTGCTTTTTTTTAGTATTGAGAAACTTGATTATTTCTTGGGCTTCTTCAAGCTTGGCACCTAGCTCTTCTTTTGTCTTCACTATTTCTTCTTTGGCTACTTTAAGTAATTCCTTATGCTCATAAATTACTTCAATGGAAAGCTAAGTATCATTGATTGACTCAATAATATTGAACCATAGTTGATTTTTTATGTAGGCCATGAGCTCTTTTAAAATTAATTATATTTCTACCTTTTTAAGTTGTTCACTTAACCTTTTGGCCTTTTGATCCTCTGTTTTAGCATTTATTTCTGTTAATTTCTTGGCGTCTTCCAAGTTCTTGATTTTCTCTTTCAATATTTTTATCTCATTATTATGTATTGACATCTCTTCCATGGCTTTAATGAGTTTTTTGGCCTCATCAGTTTGTTGAACTGCTAAAGTGGAGGATTCAGTAGCAGTAGTAGTGGAAGAAGTGACTGGCACTGCTATGGCCAATGGGACTTTTGGTGCTAAATATTATGCTAGAGTTGAAGGGACTATTGTTGTTACCATGGGAATGACTGTAGGAGGAACACTTTGAGTTTTTGCAGTGACTGTAGGAGGAACACTTTGAGTTTTTGCAGCTTCTTTTTCTTGGACAAGCTTGTTGTTAGTATGAATCTTTTGTCGAAGTGTACGAAAAAAGACCACTTTAGCTACGCATAACTTATAGCCCTAACATCAAATATGACTGCCAATATCTTCAGATCTGCAGTTAGTTGATCAAGACAAATGCTGCAAAAATCCAGATCTATGCATAAAGAGACATTAAGCAGTAAAAATAAGGTTTTTCTCCATACATCCAATAGACAAGACAAGAACAATATTTTTGAAATAATTTTTGTATTAAGGGCACCTGGGAGGAAAACAAGAAGGTGTTTCCAATTCTCCTCAATGAGATGGGTTCTTGGAAGTCCTCAGCACTTCAGATCTAGTATTTCTCTCTCCTGTTGGTGTAGAAAGCCCAAACAAAGATAGAACTCAAAGGGAGCTCACACAACAAATAATGGAAAATTTGACAATGATAATGGCTCAAAGTCAGACCAAGAGTATAGATCCAGAGTGATCTAATAGGCAACAAAAGGTGAAGAATGGTAGAAAAAACCCTCCTATTTATAACAAAATATTGGGTCATTCTAGATCTTGGTGCATGATTAAAATAACATTAACCAAATCTAGATCCACCTTTTATGGAATATTTTATTATATTTGTTGGAGGGAAAAAGTATTTGACTTGGGTCAAATCCCTTATTTGTGAATAATAAATAAATAAATGATTTATTTATCATTTTAAGGAAGTGGTTGAAAGATAATCAAATAAATAATGATTTATTTAATTATTTATGGGTGATTTAGTCATATTTAACAAGGAATATTATTTAAATAAGATTTAAATAATATTCCTAGAAAATAATAAGACAAATAAAGATTTATCTAATTAATTTCTTTGTTTTGGGTTAAACATGACCAGGAATAATAATTAAATTATTGTTTAATTAATTATTCCTTGAGGAAAATCAAACAAATATAGGTTTGTTTAATATTTCCTTTTGGGGTTTCCTGCTTAGACCATAAACAACCTAATAAATGTGTTTTATTAAGTTATTTTACATAGTGAAAGCAATTTTACTTAGGGTAAAATTGGTCTTACATGGTGTACTTGGGTCCATCTAATGATAGTAGGTTAGATGACCAAAAAATGGTGTAACAGATTTGCCCCCAGCATGCGAGTGTTAGGAGCAAATCGTATGACCGAAGTACGTTGTAAGAACTCAATCACCAAACATCAAAAGGGAAGTCAGAGAGAGAAATGTAAGGTAGACTAATGTGCTGAAGAACTAGACCCTGAGGAGACGAGACTTACAGGTGCAACAAGTCTCTTTTTATGAGAGGGTACCTGTGCTAAAGGCGGTGGGGGAGGCATACCTATGCCCACCAAGACAAAGTACAAAAGAATATTGTGTCTAGTAAACAAGGGACCGAACCATAAAGTACAGCCGGCATAAACATGAGCCGGATAAAAATACAATGAGGGATCTCACATACATGTTGTGCCTGGGATAACAGCCAGGACTTATACAATAATATCTGAGTACATGAGATACAAATACAACCCAAATGCCCCCAATGAGCGGGGAAGGGCTCAAAAAATCTGACTGATACATGCAAATCAAAGAGGCGTTGCAAGCGGCTAAGGCCGACATCATCAAATATATGGAGCTGCATCAAAGGCTCCAATGAAGAGGTCATCCGGGTATGTGGGGGGCTACCTGCAGGGCCACCCCCTCATGAAGGCTGAGACATCTCACACACACCCGGGCATCACCAATAGCTGCTGCTGCATCGCTGGACCATCAAGCATACGGATCTCGATCATGCTGAAAGGAGCTGGAGTGGAGAAACAATCAAGTCAAAGGGAAATGAGAGATCCCTTTGCCTGATCCGAGGCACCGAACAAGAGTGGAAGCTGGAACCAAGGTACACCACCCTCTAGACCTGTCTTTTGGAATGAAGGAGCTAATGTCAAAAGAAGGAGGTCCGCCATAGGTGAGGTAATGAGAGATCCTCAACTAAGGCGCGAGAGAAAATAGTAGCGCGACGGACAGACTAATACTAATGATGATGATGGAATGAAGGGGACTGAGTAGCGAATGGACGACTTCCCTTGCTAGAGCATAAAGGGCATGAATGACATGGCAGTGACTGACACAGTATCATAAGGGATAGGGACAGTGGGACTGAAGGCCATAATGTGCGACACAAGAGAGAGACCAAGCAATGAAGGAGGGAGGACTATAGCGGGCTACAAAGGGACTTGGGATAGACTCCATGAATGCGATGATGACTCAACTTGGATGCTCTAAACAAGGGCGACTCGATGGTGCTGCCACGCAGAAAAGGTCCCATGGGGGACCATGAAAACATGAGTACAAGATGGTATCTCATGATGAAATTCGACACGAACAAAGACAAGTATGGAGGCAAAGTGGTGCCCCAAGTACAAGTGTTGTAAGTGAGGAAATTCGATTTTGGGGGGAGGTGAAGTGACCCATCTTGGACAAAATGTGTCCTGGTGAAGTATCAAATCACGAGAAACTAATAGATACCCATTTGAGGGCCCGGTGAGAGCTTTCCAACGGTGCAGATGGTTTGTCAAACGGAGCTACGGTGTGGTCACAGCAGCCGAAAGAAAAAACAAGGGTTCTCATTTAATAAGGCAGTTTTCCCTCCAAATTCACTCATTTTCTAGTGTTGCTGTGGTGAATGTAGAGAGGAGGGAAGGCCCTAAATCTTGCGGCGAGCGTAGCGGAAAAACCGACTGTTGGAATCGAGATCCGTCAGTTGCAGGTAAGAGGCCTAACCTTACTCTTTCATTTTGATGGATTGAAAGTTCAGATTAGGGCCCAGAATCTCAAGAACAGAACCTCTTTCACCTCTACGGCCGGGTCGCACTTTTTGGGCCAAAAAATGCAACCTGGGAAGCAAGTTTTGAGCCAAAAACTGTGACCTGTCCTAGGAATGGGTAGAAAAGTGTGACCTGGAGGGTGAATGAGATTTGAGTGCTGTTTTAGGGCTGAGATGTGAGTTTTTGTGATTGTTTACAGTGTTTCCTATCTGTATACTGACAAAGATGATGTGTTTGTGCAGATATGGCAGATATACGGGTCAACTAGAGAGAGAGAGACCTGGGTACATTACGGTCAGAGATCCAGGCAGATCAGGGTGTCCATCGTGTATTGGCCAGATTTGGGGTTCTGAATTTTTTGGAGAACCCGTTGATGAGAGCAGGGGAGCCCTTGTTGGCCCGGATTGTCAGTTATTGGGATCCAGATCATGAGGTCTTTGTAGTGCAGGGGCATAGGATCGAATTGACAGTCCAGGATCTATATTTCTTGACTGGTCTCCTGCCACTTGGGATGGTGGGAAATACGCAGCCAGTGTTACCACGGGGGCGGAACATCATGGAGTTTGTGGAGCGACATTGTCGACCTGGTCTCCAAGTCAAAGGGACTTGGATACCAATCGAGGACCTAGAGATATTAGAGACCCGTGCAGTGGCCACAGCGGTGCTGCAGATCCTAGGCAACCAGGCGCTCCATCACATCACTGGGGGGCAGATGATGATTGTGGAGAGTGTGTTGAGTAGGACCTACTATGGGTGGGCCCAAATGATGTTGGTGTTGTTAAAACAACAGCTGTCGCTTTACAAGCAGCAAGTGAACCACGATTGCTCGTATGGGACTTTATTGTGCTCCTTCTTTTTTGAGAAGTTCCCGACCTTACGACCTCGTATACAGCTCCCAGATGGGGGCCCGAGAGAGCCCAGGATGCGCCGGTGGGGGCGGCTACTGTGCAGAGGAGGAGGAGGGGTGGTCGGACGAGTGTTTCGACCTGAGTTCTTTGCCCATTGGGATCAGATGTCGTTATACATAGATGACTATCCCTATAGTGGGATGAGTTATTGTGGGGATCTGGACCTACCACTTCTGCCTGGTCAAGTATGGGGACCCGATGGTAAGTGACAAGTGACTACTCTTTTTTGGGCATGTTAAAGTTTTTTGAACAGTAGATAGGGTATTGATTCATGTACTTTTGGTATGCAAATATAGCTCCGGTAAAACCATCCGGATATATGGGACGACCGACAGCAGCAGGAGCTGCAGGCCCAAGTGGATCGAGAGCGGCGCATAATGAGTATGCGGTCGCCCTCTTAGAGGACATCCGCTGTAGATGTGAGAGGTTGTTGACCGGTGTTTCAGAGCACGGGTGGCAAGACTTAGACGACCAGTACATAGAGCCATGTATTGGTCTACCCTCGGAATGGTGAGGTGTCATGCGGCGCATGGCGATGGACGGTCAGGGGATACGTGATCTACGAGCTGCAGGAGCAGAGCCAATGGCTCGGGATCCGCCAGATAGTGATTAGGTGTGGGACAGGTGGTGACCCCCAGTTTTGAGTTTTTTGTAACATGCTATGGGCATGTCATATGTATCAGAGTAGATGGAATCTAAACACATGTTTTGCGACACATATGATGGATATGCATATTTTTTAATGATTATGAATGTTATTGGCTTGTATAAAATGTGTGTGATAAATGCCAATCTAGAACATGGTTTGCAATGCTATCTACATAGTGATGTTGTTCTCGAGGTATATGGTTGAAAGTTATAGTTTCAAACTCACGTATCAAGATTTTCACTCGTAAATATCGTCTAAACAGCACAGGATTATGCACACGATAGACACCATTTAGTTGCATGACAAGAAGTAGGGAATCTAAACGAACATGCAGATGGAGGATGCGACGAGAGAGGGCATCGACTAAAAGACCACGCACTGCATCATATTTGGCCTGATTATTGGTGGCAGGACCAATGCAGACCCCGTTCGAGAGAACAAGGGCATGCAAGGGGGTGAAAATGGCCCAACTTGCCGAGGCTAGATTCCGGGAGTAAAGACTTGCACCATCGGCATAACCGATATAGGATGTGGATGGGAGGTCTTGCGGAATGGTGTTACAAGACAAAAAATGGGAGGAGGAGGGACAATGACGGCAGCGTGACTGTATAGTAGACATCGAGCGGCAACTGCGAGAGGGAGTGCAATGGGGAGGATGGATATGACTCATATACGAACTAGATGGTGGTATATGAGGGCTATAGGAGGTATGGCTGGGACTCGGGCTGCGGAGGTCAATATAGATAGGGGTGGTGTTATCCCATTTATGGGCGGGAAGGATGAGGTTATGGGTGGAGAAGGCTTCCAAGAGGGCATCCTGACGGGAAAATAGGGGATGACGAGAGGAAGGGAAACCACATGACGCGGCAAAGCTACCTAGATCATCTTTATAGGAAGAAAGGCTAACATATGGATCGTCACGGGGGATGACAGAGGAACATATAAACAGATGGTCAAATGATGTTAAGCCCAGGGTGGTCGCTGAAGGGGGATCGAGAGAAACAACAGGGGAGGATTCAAAGGGAATGGTCTCCAAAGGTCTCTCAAAGGATGATAGGTAGAGAATGGTGGTAGTAGACTCTGTCATTTGGACATCAGGGGGGGGATGTTAATGGGAGCGGGGGAATCCTCAAGCTGACCTGAAGCATACTGCGCAAGTATGGGAGAGGCGGACTGATTTTGTTCAACCTCATACTCTCGAACTACCTCTAAAGAGGCACAATAATGTGTTAGGTGAGGAAAATGGTGGGAGTAATGGCCATGGACACTGCATAAAGCACAGGGTTTGTTGGTGCAAATAATCTTTGGGTTCTTGGTTACAGACGAGGACGGAATAGAGGGGTCAGGGACCGTAGAATTAGGGAACGCGACTTTAACCATGGGTTGAATACAGGGCAGTTCAGGACAAGTATGGGTGGCGTGACCGACGACATCACACAAGGCGCAAGGCTTTGCAGGCGGAGGAGGAGCCGGGTCAGTCGGGGTGGCCTTGTATTTGGCTACCCCCTTGCGAGCTTTGCCTTTCTTTCCTGGAGCTGTCACCACAGGTGCAGGGTCCTAGTGGGGGTGTGGGGGGCATGGTTGCAACAAAGGAAGCGAGGGGGACCAGTTGAACCGGTGTCAAAGCAAGATAAGGTTTGGGGTGACCAGGTGGGGTAGCGGCTGGAGGGTCAAGGTACCAGACGAGGATGCCCAGGGTCAGGTTGGGGAGGGAGAGGGTGGCCATGGCAGGGACCGTATAGACTCTGGGAGGGGGAGCCAGGAAAGTTATCTGACCAGTGGGATAAAGACCAAGGGGGACGGCTCCGAGATGGTTGAGGCCTGGGGGAACCGACCCAGGAGGATAGAGGGGTTCAGAAATACCAGTAGTAGGAGAAGGGCCAGAAGGAGGAGGTCCGGCTGGTAGAGATGAATGGCTAGGAGTGGGTTGCGGTGGGCGAGGTTGAGTCTGAGGTTGCTGACTAGCCGAAGCGGGTCGCTTAAGGGCAGCCCGAGACGATTGCATCATGCAAACATTTGATAAGCTGGGATCAGAGATAGGAGGAGGAGGGAGACCAGGGAAAGTTCCAAGCAAAGAGGAGTCTTTGTAGACACCGGGAGAGACATTGGTTAAGGAATCGATGATTTTCTTATTGGCTACAGAAGATATGGTCATATCAAGGGAGGTCTGAGACTTTGGCTCATGATAAGTCAACTGTTCGATGGTGACTATCTTTCCATTGTGAGGAAAATACATCTTGCAAAAAATCGCAGATGGGAAAGCAGACATGGCATAGGTGTAGCTTCGCCCCAAGAGAATGTTGTAATCTAGAGGGGCGTCGATGACTTCGACGTCAACGCAAACAGTCTTGCCCGCAAGAGTGATAGGACAATTGCGGAAGAGGCCAATGGGCTGGGAGGCGTGGCCATCCCACGCTCGAAGGGTGATCGTGGAAGGGGCCAACTCAGGAGATCCGAGTTGCTTCCAAACCGAAGCGGACATCACACAGGTGGATGCCCCCTCATCAATTATACACCGAGAAACGTTAGCGTTCCGGATTTTGACTGGGATTTGGAAGGCGACGGAAGCAGGAAGAGGGGGATGTTCTGATTGATGGGCATCGAAAACAATCATTTGGTCATCAGCAGGATCCACAGCACCCATGGCAGATAGTAGAGCCTTCTTTTGGGAAGGGCACGATTGGAGGAGTTCCAATGTGGAAATGGCAGCAGGAGATTGCGCCAAATCATCTACTATGCTATACGAATGAGCAGCTCGACCAGAAGCAGCATTTCGGCGTAATGGTCCTTTAGGAATCTTGGTATGAACCTCAACTTTGGGTTGAGGGATATGTAAGGGACCATTGGATGTCGAAAGAGGCTTGGTAGAACCTGAAGAAGGGGACTCGGAGGCAGACTGAGCGGGAGGCTTGGGGTACTGGCGAGACCGAGTTTGAAGGTTAAGGTCGACGGTTGGGGATGGATCAGAGTTCATCATGAGGATCTGGTAATCGAAGGAACCAGAAGGGGAAGGTTTAGTGGCGACCTGTCCGTCAGGTGGTTGGGTAGCCACGAATCCTTGCTGGGGGAAAGGACCGGTAAACACAGCCGGTTGAGTAGTGGCCACATTAGGGGGAGCATGAGGGGAGGCATGTTGTCCTCGCAATGTGGCTTGAGACTCCCACATCTGTGGTAGAAGGGGATAATCGTGAGTGTAATGACCGTAAACATCGCAACACGAACAAGGCTTATTTGTGCGAATAGGCCGGTCCAGCTTGGGCTGAGTGCCCTGTTGCTGGTTAGCGGTGTTAGGGTCAGTACCTTGGGAATTGGTTCCACGAGGACCAGGGGCAGATTGATTTTGATTTCCTCTCCGCCTTCTTTGAGAGGAAGGGGGATTAGTCGCGCCCTGCTGTGCAAATACTTGCCCTGGAGGGGGCTGTAGGTGTTGTTGCTGGGGTTGAGAAGGCAAGGGAGGTGGAAGTGCATATGCTGGATGAGCTGGAGCACCAGGCTACGAATAAGGATAATTGTTAGGGTGGGCAACATTGGGGTAAGCAGGAGGTTGGGCAAAAGGATGAGGCATGCCGTATCCTGGATACATGCTACCTGGAGGGGGGAAAGTGCTAGAGGTGCTGGCCCCTCCCGGAGGGAGACCATAGCCCATAGGAGGTTGAGCATACGGATGAGAAAGGGCTCCAACGATACCATCAGCGGAATGAGATTCCCCCAGGGCGTTAGCACCACCGGGCCTGGGGAGGTCAGGAAGGACGGTATAAACATAACCAGACTGAGCGTAGATCAGGTCATACTTCAAGGCTATTTGGAGGGCGACTTCTTCGGTTTGAGGGAAATGGGAAGCGACATCTTTGCCAAAAGGAGGTAAGAGAGTGTGAAGGAACCAGTCCATATAAACCCGATCCTCGAAGGTGGGAGCTCGACATAAGCTCCTTCTTCTCCGCCATTCCTGGACACGAGTGGAAAGGCGAGTTGAAGAGGTTTGGCAGAAAGAAGTAAAAATCTATATACCAATGTCGTATCGGAGAGGGAGCTGGAAATAAGATAAAAAGGCTTGGGCAATGGTCGCGAAGGTGGTATGGGAAGAGGTGGCCTGGTCAACATACCATTTAGAAGCTTCGCCCGTAAGCGTGCGTTGGAACAACCGAAGACGGATGGAATCATCGGTAAGGGAATTGGAGGAACACCACATGTGGAAAGATTGGACATGGTTGGTTGGATCTTCTCCAGCAAGGCCTTTGAACTTAGGGATGTCGGAGGGGAGCTTGGTTGGCATAGCAGGCCAACCAACATCGTGGCGGATAGGGTCATTGGTCAACTGATTGAAATCGGGGAGGCTGAGGCCTGCCATGTAAGGGAGCAAAGGTGCAGCCGAGGTAGTTCCTATGGCGGTCCTCTAGTAGTAGTCCCGACATTAGGGCTGGGATTACCACTAGCGTTAGGCCCTGGACCAGACATAGTGAAGGTGACAGGGGGAGAAACAGAAGTAAAAGGAGAACCCAATGAATCAGAAGAGGAGTCAGAGTGCGGACTCGGAGGAGGACTAACTCGATGACGACGGGAAGGAGTAGGTTGACCGACCGGAAACTGAGGGTGAAGGCCAAGAAGTCTCCTGGATGTATGCCTTGAGGGCGCAATGGTGACAACACAAACACGGCACAAGGGGAAGAAGAACGACCAACAAAGACAGGGAGGTGTAGAAACAAGTGATTACAATGTCGAAACAAGGGCAGAAAGGTGCAGTGTCAATTGATTTTACAATGTTTTAAATTCTTTGCCTGGCGGTGGTGACCAGGCTCTTCTTCGCTTAGGGTGAGTGTGTGGCGTGCGTTAATTTTAATTTTTAAACCCTGACGTTTTGAGAGAAAAATAAAAAGTGTGCTGTGTAACTGAAAATAAATCTGCAGAGAACAGTATATAATGCTGAAATAACAGAAAATTAACAGCTAACAATGCATCGATCTAACCCAAAAAGGCGGGTATCTCAAAACTAGTCTAACAGAGGGAAAATATCTAGTCAAAACACACTAAAAAGAGGCCAATAGATCTAGGGTCGAGACGGACAGGGATCTAAAGGAGAAATCTGTTGAAAAGAGGTACAGAACACAGCCAAGAGGCAGAGGCAAGGTGGCTGGAAAAAAGAAGGAAATCAGCAAAAAGCAGAAGGGACAATGAGGAGGCCCTAAAGGTAGATCCAAAAAAAAATTCAGGAGGTGATTTGAAAGGGAGAAGAGCTGATTAAAAGGGATCTGAAAAGGAGGTATCAGATCTGAAAAAGGGGTGGCTGAAACTCTGAAAAAACAGACACCTGAAACAGTTAAAACTCTTCCACCAAAAGTGGAGGGTACTGAAGCCCTAGGGGGCTATGTTCCCACTTAGATGAGAAAACCAGATCAGAAACAGGTCTAAACGAGCTGAGACAGAGGCTGGAAAACCCTGACAGAAGCTTCAGAAAAACCCAGAAAAATTGCAAAAAAATAGCAGAAAAACTGGCAGGTCGCAAGTTCTGACCTATTTTCTGTGCAAGTCGCAGATAATGGGCTGAAAAGTGTGACCTAGAGTCCAGGTCGCAGTTTCTGGGCTGAAAAGTGCGACCTGAAGCTCCGGGTGTCCCGGCGGCAGATTTCCGAAAAAGTTGCCGTCTCAGTTGCGGCTGATGTCTGTCACCTGCGCAATAGGGCCAGAAACACACGGAAGTTAGAAATTTTAATGTCTTAGGGTTTTGTAGGTGAAAAACAACGTAAAAATAGGAAAAAAAAGAAGTTGAAAAGAAACCCTAGGGTCTGAAGTGTCTAGATATGCAGGAATATGAAAAATGACAGCGGTCGTAATTGAAAACCCATGTGGAGTCGCCAGTTGTTATTATGAATCTTTTGTCGAAGTGTACGAAAAAATACCACTTTAGCTACACATAACTTATAGCCCTAACATCAAATATGAATGCCAATATCTTCAGATCTACAGTTAGTTGATCAAGACAAACGCTGCAAAAATCCATATCTATGCATAAAGAGACATTAAGCAGTAAAAGTAAGGTTTTGCTCCATACATCCAATAGACAAGACAAGAACAATATTTTTGAAAGAATTTTTGTATTAAGGGCACCTGGGAGGAAAAACAAGAAAGGTGTTTCCAATTCTCCTCAATGGGATGGGTTCTTGAAAGTCCTCAGCACTTCAGATCTAGAATTTCTCTCTTGTTGGTGTAGAAAACCCAGATGAACATAGAACTCAAAGGGAGCTCATAAAGCAAATAATGGAAAATATGACAATGATAATGGATCAAAGTTAGACCAAGAGTTTAGATCCAGAGTGATCCTAAGAGGCAACAAAAGCTGAAGAGTGGTAGGAAAAACCCTCCTATTTATAACAAAATATTGGGTCATTCTATATCTTGGTACATGATTAAAATAATATTAACCAAATCTAGATCCACCTTTTATGGAATATTTTATTATATTTGTTGGAGGGAAAAGGTATTTGACTTGGGTCAAATCCATTTATTCTCAGGAATAATAAATAAATAAATGATTTATTTATCATTTTAAGGAAGTGGTTGAAGGATAATCAAATAAATAATGATTTATTTAATTATTTATGGGTGATTTAGTCATATTTAACAAGGAATATTATTTAAATAAGATTTAAATAATTATTCCTAGAAAATAATTAGACAAATAAAGATTTATCTAATTAATTTCTTTGTTTTGGGTTAAACATGACCAAGAATAATAATTAAATTATTGTTTAATTTATTATTCCTTGAGGAAAATCAAACAAATATAGGTTTGTTTAATATTTCCTTTTTGGGTTTACTGTTTAGACAATAAACAACCTAATAAATGTGTTTTATTAAGTTATTTCACATAGTGAAAGCAATTTTACTTAGGGTAAAATTGGTCTTACATGGTGTACTTGGGTCCATCTAATGATAGTAGGTTAGATGACCAAAAAATGGTGTAACACTTGTCCATCTCAATTTCCGTCTCCTTTATTTGAGCTATCATTTTTAGTATGAGACTCATCATCTCATATTTTTGGTTTGCCTCCTACACAATATCTTTAGCCTATGGATGTTCTGTTCGAGGTAGTTTCAGTTGCTTTATGAGTGTTGCAATATTAGCATTTTTCTTCTTTATCAATTCTTCTGCAACTTTCACATTAGCAGGGTCATACCCTACTTCAATCACCAATTCCTCTAAAGACTTGATTCTAGTGTCTTTAGCATATTAAGAGGCCTTTTCAACCCTAAGTTGATCTCTTATATTTGTAAAAGTGTTCTGGAGTTTCTGGGCACTCATTGCTTTTGTGGTCATGGTAGAATAAAGCATTTATGAGCTTTGCTTGTGAAACTCAATTTGATCCAAGGGATGGATGTTCTCTATTGGAATTTCAATATTAGCTCTCTTGTAATATGATGTTGTTGTATTTTTAGGCACTGTTGGTTGTAGCACTATCATTAGAAACTTTTTATTTGTATAATCAAAGGCTGAAAGCAACCTATTTTGAATCCTTGGAGTCTGCTTTATGTATTGTGAATAGATCTCATTTTTTATCTCTTCATTTTTGGCTTTGATCTGTTTGTATTTTTCTTTGATATCCAAGTCTTATCTTCTGCCTGTTGTGATGAAGATGCTCCGATGCCTTGCTTTTTTCAATCATCTGGGTGTTAGAAGTAGTAGTTTCCTGCTCATTTTCAATTATTGTGTGAGTCACAGTATCCTTCTCTGGGTTTTCTTCATCTAAAACCTCATTTGTTTCCTTTTCTTTGTCTGTTGGATTAAATTTAGGTTTCTTATTGTACCTCAGCTTGAATCTAGTTTCTATTTTTGTTTCAGCTGTATATGTTCCTTCTTCTCTAATTCTCTCTGTGGTTCTATCTTCTTGATTTACAGTCTTCAAAGTGTGACTAGTATCACCGTGTTTGATTGTTTCTATCAATGTATTGTCAAACCATTCAATTTGGTTTGCAAACTTTTCAACCTCAGGATTCTTATCATGGATATAAGGGGTTAATTTTCATTTCACCCTCATCTTACTGATTATTCCATAAGGATCAAAGTTCTACAAGAAAATTTCATCAAAATTATACTCTAGCAATTGTTTTGCTGCCTCTACACCTGCTTCCCTGTGATTTCATATGAAAGGACCTACCTGGTTTTTCAATTTGAATTGAGTCTTCTTTTTAGCAGCCAAAAATTTTATAGAATATGAGTTTAGAATTTGTCTTATATACTCTAAGGTAAACACTCTCATTGGCAAGTATTTTGGCAATTTATAGGGCAAGAGGTTTGACCCATAGACTCTAATATCTGTATGATTTTGGTAAAGGTACCAATCACCAGTTCCGCTCTTCTCTGATAGCTGTCAAACGTTCTTAATCTCATCACTTATCATTGGTTGTACACTGTTTGTAAGCATGTTTATCAATGCGTGAATAAAACAGTCTATGAAATCCACATAAGTGAACTCAATTGACTCTTTTCTGATTAAATAAGTCCAGAAAATGACTGACAGTGGATTACCTTCTACATCCAACTTCTAAAGGGCTATTGGGAATTTATCTGCTTGGAAGTAAAGGAACATATGAAAGAGGGAGGAGTTATATCTGAAAACACCTTCAGTGGGAAGTTTTACAGGCTAATCATGGATATTATCAGCTATATACTCAACATAGTTATAAATGACTGAAGGAGGTTGACCAAGCACAAAGGTAGATATAAAACCAAGTATAGACTCATATGTCTACTCATCAATAAAGTAACCAAGGATAAAATACAACATTTAAATAACATGTCTTGATCCTTCAGTGAATTTGGAGGATGAATATGGAGGGTTAATCTTTGGGATTTCAACATATGTGGGCATGAATACTTGGAAGATCCGAAATATTTTAGGAAAATATAACTCCATATAAATATTTGTAAGAGCTTCTATAGACAAAGGGACAACATTTGGCTCTGGTTGTAACTGAAGCATTTGATTTATGGATTCTGCAGTGATAGTGAATAATACTTCTTTCTCAGCATTAACAATAGCTCTTTGGTTAGGGGAATAGTGAGCTTGACACAATATAATGATCTCTGGACACTAATGGGTATGGGGAACTACATATTTGGGTAAATTGGACTCCCAAATTTGAAATTCATCTCCCTGATCCAAAGATTTTTCTAGACTCTAGCAGTAGAGATCAAGAATATTGAATTCAATTACTGGATCAGTTATCTTATAATCTACATCAACTAAATGGGTATGCTCAACATCTACAATAGGAGGTTGTAGGGGACTGATGACAATGGTGCTTTTAGAAGACATTTCTGGGTTTATTTTTTGACAATTTAGCCATCTGGATCTTAGAAACTCTATTTTTTAGGTTTTTATACTCTTCTGTAAGCTCGGATTGTTTACAGAAGTTATTTTAATATGACAGAGGTTTCTTTTTGGAGTTTGACAAGTAAATTTTGAATTTTTATGCTTTAAACCTTCAATTCTGCTCCAGAATTAATCTTCAAACCTTCTAACAGACTCATAAAGGTATAACAAGGGATTTTATGTTCTTTTCTTGGATAAAACAGACCTAAAATAGTTTAATTTTATGCACAGAAGAATTCTAAATATTTGCAAAAGATTTTGAATCAATATGAGGGTCTCTAGGGGTCTGTGAATAGCTAAACCTTTTTAATTTTCTTAAAAATAGGCTTACAGTCTTCAGAAACTATGAATTTATCAGGGTTTTTAAAGCAAGTATGACTTTTGAAGGAAATTAAGGTATTTCATTAGGCTAATAGGCTTCAAGAAGGCTAATTTCACAAATATAGCTCTTTTCATGTGTAAGATAGGTATTTTCTTGAAAAATACCTGTTATTGGAGGTATTTTGACTTGAAAAGGGGTTTCTGGGACGTTTGGGAGCTTTCAGAAGCTTGGCTGAGATCATTTAAACAAAATCTGGAAGGTTTGAGTGGTCGCAGAAGTGATTTGGACCAAATTCTGTTGTTTGTGCCTAAAAACGGGGCGGCATCATCCTTTCTTTAGCCGGAAATAGTCAAATGAGCAGAAAGTGCAGAAAAAGGGTTTGAACGTGTGCATCTACTGTTTTATAGAAATTTAGTTGAAACAGTGTTTGCAATCAATGTCGGTCATTTCAAATGAGAAGTTGTTTGGTGTGATGAGTTTGAATACTGCCAAGCAGTTATCGAATCGTTTGAGGGTGGTTTATGGTAATTCGGAAATGAATTCGATCTAGTGGAAAGACGATGCATGGAGGAGAGAGGGGAGGGCAATACCACCCATATCGCAAATCCAAAAATGATTAATCGTCGCATTATTGAAACTGCGATATGGGTTATGGTTCATCGGATCGGGCGGAGAGAGTGCGAACGGTCCAGATAGATTTGTGAAGTTGTTGGGCAGATGGGCGTGGGGCTCGGGAGCTTTTATGCGGCGGGGTTAATGTTTTTACGTTAAAACATACTTTTAAACGTAAAATATTTTGTATTAACAGGATAGGCAAGATATGGTTTTACATAGAAAATAGCTTATTTACAGGTGTAATGTAACCTTAGAGCGGGTTATTAATGTAAAACATATATTTTAATCTATGGGGGAGTGGAATATATGTCACATGGGGAATTAAAACCATAGGGTAAACATTAATATAGTGGGTTTGGGGTATTTTAGTAAAGTGAATTAATATAGCTATGGGGTAGGGTATTTATAGTGGAATTAATAAAATAGGTTAAATGTTAATATGAAAATGAATGAGTGGAAAATATACAAATACCATTTATAAAGTGTAATTTAAGCATTTGGGCATATTTTTCATAGTTGTGGCCCATTACACTTAATAAATGCATTTTGTGGGTTTTTTGAATATTTTTGTATGAAATGAAATTAGTTAAGGGGGTTTTTACTTTCCCTAAGAAAAAGGTGCTTTAACTTAGGAAAAGGGATTTTATCTTAGGAAAAGGGTGATAATGTTGAGGAAAAGGGTTTTTATGAAGGGAATCCAATACTTAGTGCCAATCAGTCAGTAAGCCTTGGGTCTGGTCCCAACAAAAGTCATAGAAATGCTCTGAGCCTTTATAACTGAAGGTTTTGAATACTGGAATACTTTGAGGGAAGGGAAATTAGTAATTTACCAGCTGATGTTTTATTCATTCCTTGAGTAACTGCTTTCTACCTACCCATCATTTATTCTACCATTTTTTTCTTTATTTTAATGGGTGAATTTGAGCTTGCAACCCTAAATCCATTTTTCTTTTTAAAGCATAAACTATCTAATTATAACCTTATTTCATCCGAGGGCTCAGGTTAAACTGTTGAGCTCCTCATTTATTCTCTAACTATCTATTGATTTGTCAAGTTCAAACTGTTTGATAGATATTTATTCTCTATCTATAAACATGAAATTTAAAGCATGAAAAAGTTAAGATTAAACTATTTAACTCATCATGGATTATGGCATTTTGAACAAGCTGCACATAATCATTATTTTTGCAGTAAAAGTAAAAAGTAGTGGCATTTTGACTTGCATCACTTTCATGTTTTATTCTTATCCTTTTTCTTTTTTCTTTTTTATTTGGGGTCCATTTTTTATTCTTTTTGATCTTTTTCTTTTTAAGTCCTTTGATATTTCTTTTAGGACTTTTACCCTCTTTTCATTTTTTATTATTTTCAAGTATGGGAAAACAACTTGCAGAAAGCAAGTTATGTACATATTTACAAGACTTATCAAAGTCAATTCAAAAATTATGAACCCTATTATTATAGGACCCTAATGGGTTGAACCACTGATCGGGAAAGTTGTTGATAAAAAGGATAGCCTAGATCTGAAAAAGGGAGAAAGAAGACTTCATAGAAGCTCGGAAGGCATTGGCCAAGGATGAGTCATCTGCCTCGAGGACTTCGGTAGATCTGGAAGAAGATGAAGCGATTAATCCATTCCTTCAGGCCTGTATGAATCTACTGTGCAATAATAAGGTGGTGGAGAATCTCCAAGCATTAATAGACAGTTGCGCAGAGAAGGTTTCCCCACAAACAGAGTTTAAAACCCTGAAAAATATTTATAATAACAAAACAAGGACTTGTCGGGAGATGTGTATGACTACACAAATTGGAGATTATGAAATGGATCAAGTCATCCTCGACTTAGGGTTAAATGCCAATTTCCTACCCAAGAAAACCTGGAAAAGGATGGGAGAACCTAAACTAGATTGGTCCACTATTCAGTTACAAATGGCTAACTAGGAAAAGATCATTCCACTAGGCAGGTTGCTGAAGGTTGTGGTAGACATCGCGGGGGTTAAAGTCTATGCCGATTTTGAATTAATCCAGATTGTGGATGATGTGGACCCTTATCCTGCGCTCTTAGTTCTAGACTGTTCTATTGACATGGGGGGTATCATCAATCTGAAAAGAATAAGTATGGTCTTTTAGAATGAGGGTATGTGGGTAATAGTCGCCCTATATCTAGTAGAAGGTGAATGATATACAAATCCGATGCACGAGGAGGATGATGTTGATCACATTTAAAAACTGACTGCCCGGGATGATGAATGGATCAATCGCACGACTTATGGCATGTTGTGTTGGGATAAAGATAGTGAATGTCTCTCAGACTCAAATGGTGAGATAGAAAATTGGCAGAATCGGTTGCATGATGTATCTATGCTGCAGTGCCTTAAGATCACGAAGAGATTTTGATGTATCTCCTCAAATGTAAGGGAAATGCCCTACTTTGATGGATCTAATAGTGTTAAGGAATTTCTTCAAGCATTCGAAGTAGATGTCCCTGAAGAACGAATATTTTGGGCACTTGACTTGGCTATGTGCATTACCCCTATGCGGTGGTGGGAAACCCATAAGGAGGCTTTCCAAGACTGGAACGAATGCCAAAAAATTATGATCCTATGATTTGAACCTCTAGTCAACCCACCCATGGAACTCTTCTCTGGTCATGGGGGCCCGCGCAAGAACTTGGCTATGTGGATGGAAGTATGGAATGAAAGGACTTGGAAGGAATGGGTCCATATGTTTATTCATGCCTTAGGACCAATCCCCTCCACCTGGTATTTAAATGCAGAGCTACACCAGCGCACACGCCACTGGGTTACAATGACAAAGGATTTCATGGTGATGTTTGGGTTAGTAGGAGCGACGGAGAAAATGGATGAAACCCTGCAAGATATAGACGTTGTTGTCTTTTATGAGTCCTTATCTAGGAGAGAATGTGATGCGCCATATTGGGATGCACAGATGCATAATATTGTCAACTACCAAAATTATTCAGTAGAAGACTATGATCAGGACCCCATAAATATCACTATCCCAAAGTCAGAAGGAGAGCGTGCAATTGCAGGCGGTGGATGTGACCAAATCGTTAAACCTTAAGGAATTCAAAATTGGCACGGAAGAGCAACCCAAGATGGTGAAAATTGGGGATTACTAGGATGACGATACGGTTGGAAAGATCACGGAGCTGCTGACCGAATATCAAGACCTGTTCCCTACAAAGTTCTCTGAGCTAAAATGGATCATCGGGGATATGGGTTTTATGATGATCACCTTAAATCTGGATGCATGCCCTGTCAAACAGTGACCCTATCGGTTGAACCCTAAATATAAACAAAAATTCAAGGAGGAAATAGATAATATGGTGGCCGCAAGTATCATTGAATCAGTTGAACAGTCAGATTGGGTAAGCCCTGTGGTGGTCCAATAAAATAAGACTAAAGGAGAGATAAGGATCTGCGTAGACCTGCACAAGTTTAATGATGCCTACATACAAGATCCTTTCCCTGCACCATTCTCTAATGAAATTCTAGATAACGTAGGAGGTGAGGAAGCCTACTCATTCACCAACGGGTTTTTAGGATACCATCAAATTAGGATTGCACCGGAGGATCGTAGCAAGACAACCTTCACGACTGAGTGTGGATATTTCCAGCACACTGTTATGCCTTTTGGGCTGAAGAATTCCCCTGACATTTTCTCGTGCGTAGTCATAGTAGTATTGAAATAATTCATTCATAAGTTTCTAGAGGTTTATGTTGATGATTGGAAAGTTTTTGGATTAGTAAATAAGCATGTGTCAAACCTGCGCATGATATTGGATGCCTGCAGGAAACATCAGATTTCGCTAAACATCAAGAAGTGCATATTTGGCGTACCATTTGGGATATTTTTGGGGCACGTTGTATGTCAGCAGGGATTGATGGTTGACCGATCCAAGATTGCAATTATCATAAATTTAGCAGTCCCCGCCACTGATAAATAGTTGTGCCCCATCTTAGGGCACACTAGTTACTACAGGAATTTTATTCAAGGGTACGCGCTGATCACTGTGTCAATGGAGAATCTGCTCAAGAAGGATGTATCCTTTTTTTGGGATGAGGAATTTCAAAAGAGTTTTGAGCTAATAAAGGAGAAGATGGTTACTGCGCCTATAATCATATTTCCAGATTGGGTGAAGGCCTCTCATGTACATGTGGATGCATCAGGGATAGCCGTGGGAGTTGTCTTAGCGCATCCAGGAGAAGGAGGCATTTATCACACGGTTGCATTTGCTAGCAGGAAACTCTCTAGCATAGAGTGCAACTATTCTACTACTGAGTGAGAGGGATTGGAAATGGTTTATGCCCTACAGAAATACAAGCACTATCTATTGGGTGGATACTTCAATATGTTCACTGATAATTCAGCCTTAAAATACCTAGTCAACAAGCCTGTGTTGGGGAGGAATATTTGTAGATGGTTACTGCTATTCCAAGAGTATGATTTTGAAATAATTGTGAAGCCCGGAAGACTAAATGTTGGACCTGACCACTTGTCTTAGATTGAGAGTGGAGAATAGCCAACTAATCTAGAAGAAGGATTACCCAGTGCGCATATTTTTTTTATCAAGGTGGTTGACGAGAACTTTGTAGACATTATTCATTTCTTAACCACGGGAATGGCACCTGCAAACTATTCAGTACAACAAAAAAAGGAATTGGTGGCCCGCGCAACTGATTTCACCATAATTTCTAGTCAATTATACAAGCTAGGAGTAGATGAGGTGTTGCGGAGGTATGTATTAGAACATGAAAGACAAGCTATCTTAGCTAAGGCCCGTGGAGGGGTGGCAGGAGGTCAATATGCAGGAAAAGAAACTGCACAAAAGGTGTTGAGGGTTGGGTTGTGGTGGCTGACATTGCATAGCGATGCCCATGCATATTGTTGTGCTTGCGACACATGCCAATGGACAGGGAAACATTCGCATAGAGATGAGATGCCCTTGCAACCGCAGATGGATTTGAAGGCATTCGAAAAATGGGTCATAGATTCTGTAGGACCCATCAATCCCTTAGGAAATAAAATGGGTGCCTGTTACATCATTATGGATTTGAAGGCATTCGACAAATGGGCCATAGACTCTGTCGGACCCATCAATCCCTCAGGAAAGAAAATGGGTGCATGTTACATCATTACTGCAATTGATATGTCACCAGATGGGCAGAAGAAAAGGTTGTAAATGATTTCACTACATATACCGCTGCGCACTTCATCTTTAAGCATATTATGACTAGGTTTGGCTGCCAAAAGATCTAATGAGTGATAGAGGTACACATTTTGTTAATGAAACTATTGAAGCTTTGACTGAAGAATTTCAGATCCACCATGCGAAGAGTACCCCATATCACCCACAGGAAAATGGGGCAGTAGAGGCCTTTAATAAAATTTTGGAACATGCACCAACGAAGGTCTGTAATGTCGATCGAAGTGATTGGGACGTACGCATCCTCTCATTTCTTTAGGCCTACAGGACCACCTGCAAGAAACTGACCAGGAAAACTCCTTTCAGGATGGTCTATGGGAAGGAGGCCATCATGCCCATGGAGTATATTGTCCCCAGCCTACGCGTTCCCTCTTTTACAAACATGTCAGAGCCTGACATCATGGAGGAACACTTGGCGCAGCTAGTTTCCTTGGAGGAGGATCGTTTCATTGCTAATTTTCACCAGCAGGTTCAGAAGGCTCGAGAAAAAGCTTGGCATTATCGACATATTCGGTAGAAGGTATTGAAGGAAGACGATTTGGTGCTACTTTATGACATCCTGTTTGCACGCCATCCAGGAAAATTCCGTAAGCACTGGTTAGACCCATACATAGTGAAAGAAATTACAGATGGTGGTGTAGTCAGGTTGGCTACACTGCTCGGAGACTACCTTCCCGTGTATGTTAACGGAAACCCGCTCAAACCTTATATGGACAACCCAGCACCTACCAAATGACTATATGGTCAGAGTATCTGTCTCAGGAGTACTGTGTGCACAAGGAGGAAAAGGTGAAGGAAGGTTCGACATGCACGCAAGGGTAGTGTGCAGGTAAGGAGGTGCGGAAGGGTGCGATAGAGGCGTAGGGGTAATGCACAACTGGAAAAAATAGTCATTGGAATAGTAAAATTGGATAAAAAATTTGATTTTACCGTTGAGTGGAGTGGGATTTTACCAATTAATGTAGCGATATGAGAGGATTTTTTACCGTTTCCTTGATGGTAAGTCACATTTAAGACTAATCCAACCATTTTTACCCTTTGGGGGCTATAAAAAGTAGGGTGCAAGTCACAATCGGTTCCTTTGCTTTCCAAAACACTTACGCCATGTGATTTATTATGAATTTGGTGTGTTGTGTGACTTCGCCATCTATATGTCTGGGTGAGCTACCCCCTCTGACAGCAGCAACCCTAAATTTATCTTCCAAGAAATAATGACTGCTTCTAACCCCACCAAGTCATCTTCTGTTATGGCCTCCATTGAAATTGGGTCTGAAGATGTGTTTTAGGTAACCCCGACGTTACAGAGGTCATGTCTATGCTGGCCAAGGGAAAGGAGCTAGGAAAGGAGAAATGGAAAGGGAAATACACGAAGAGGGTTTTGGTGAAGTCGCACACATCTCCTCGGATTGTTCATTCCCCTCGGCAGGTGCCTCAGGCACGCTTGCCCAATCCATCGAAGTGCCCCATGACAGCCTAGGAGGAAGCTCTACTAGTGGCCCCACTCTCCGGGCTGCTATAATATGTTAAGCCAAGAAAACCAATGGTGAAAACCCCAAGAAATGTTAATGTTGTCCGAGAATATCTGCAAATGTCGTTGGTCCTGGAGGAAGTCCCCTTGATTGGTGATATGTTCGGGAGCCTCCCCTCAATTAAATTTTATGATCACAATCTAGCAAATGCAGATGCCTTCCCAGACCTAGCCCTGGAATTGTATCTTAAGAGGGTGTTGTATGATAATGTGTCGAAGGTAGAACTGATTTCGTGGGCATGCGAGTTAGATACCTCAGGGATATTCAATTTGTTGCGCATCCCCCACTTTGGTCGATATTACATCACTAGCCTGGTTGTGTGCCAATAGTTGGCGTTGATCCATGATCAATGCTTGTGGATCTAAGGCCACATCCCAGTCGATGCCACGTTAATTCACCGAATCACCGGCCTACCCATGCAAGGGCCCTGTCCCATGAAGGGCTTCGGCAAGAAATATGAGCAGAAGGTCGCCAATGAAGTATGGGAGAAATATAAAGTTGATCGTGATAAGAGGGGGTTCATTGTAGAAACCATCGTTGACCCAGGAGTTCGCATGGGTACTCTACTACTCGCCTGTAAAATGATGCGCAAGTGTTGGGCATCGGCCATCCCTACCTATGTGATTCAGCTAGCCGGAATGTGCGAGAAAGGGGTCTACTACAACTGGTGGCAGTACCTCTACGAAGAGTTTTTAGACAATGTGCACGAGGCGCAGGACCAGGGAAAGGAATTTTTCTATTCCTGGATTTTAATGTTGATCATCTTGATCGTGTGGGAGACACCTGATGATGCGGTGCTCCCTGAGCTCGAGACGGATGTTTGTGAAGGTGCATGGTATGCGAACCTTTGGGATTCGAAGGATTTATAGTGCACTGAGGAGAACAAGGTGTTCTCGGTATTTTTCGACCATGCGCTAGCAATAACAATTGATTCCAGGCCATGCTTGTCGCCCATGGTCTATGAAAAATACAAAGGCATCGTTGAATTCCACATCACCATGCACAATGTGCAGATCAGGACCCACAAGGATCAAGCATGGTACAACCTTTCGTGTATGGCCTCGAAGGCGGATATTGATCAACTCGTCGCAACTTGGCCACCGACATGGAAGCTTAGCTTCAAACCATCTACCCCGGTCACCGCAGGCACCTCGGGGAAATACATAGCCCCGAAAGATATGGTCCCGCCTAGCACATCCAAAGAAACAGAGGTGCACTTCACAGAGAAAACCACGACCAAGGAAACCCCCAAGGATGCCACCAAGGGCGCGGAGCAAGAATCTCAACAGGACGCGGAGGCCAAAGGGCTTGGTGGGGAGGGTGCGGAGTCCCCACGCGGAACAAAGTGCACAGGCGAGCCTCCCAAAGGGAAGGGGAGGAATCATAAGGCCACTAAGACCGATGGGGAAGTGGAGGTCACCTTAATAGAGGAACACTTGGAGAAGATCATGGACATTGTCACTATTGCCTCCGAAGACCGATGGGCTGCCCTTGAAGATCAGCATAAGGCCGCAGTAGAAGCCTTGTAGTCTGGGTTGTAGGTCCTTAAGTTAAAATCTGATACACTTTAGGAGAGCATGAACCAGGAGAGGCAGAATCAAGCGAGCCAGCCAGCCACAGTTGCATCCTTGGCCACAGTGATAGAGAGTCAAATTTTCCCCTTCCTGGGCGCAACATTCACTGTAGTACCTCCAATCCTCTACGAGCAAGTCTGCGCATGTTCTGCGGTCGCTCTCGACATGGAAATATTAATAGGTGAGAAGCTACACGCTCTCTATGTATTCATATCCCGCGAGCTCCAACACAGATAATTGCGGGTGCAACAGCAATTAAGTGAGGCCGAGAAAACCATTGTGGTCAAAGCTATTGAAAATTCCCAAGCTCAAGTAGCACACATCACAGCAGTTGTGCAGTAGGCTGAGTTAGAACATTTGATAGACCGGCTCTGTGAGGATATTCCAGAAGTGATTCCTGCCTCCGCTACACCGCAAGCCAAGGTTGAAGGCTTCATATCCGCATTGAAGGCATCCAGGACTGAAGTATATGCTATTAAAGTATATCTGTAGCAACAAATAGTTGCACTACAAGCCAAACCGCAGCCTGAGACCCCTCCTGAGGTGCGCGCCCAGTGAGCCGCACTGGTCAAGGAAGCCACCAGCAACATTACAGCACAGATCACCAAGGGTGCAAAATTGTTAGACACTGTTATGGGTTTATGGTCCATGGTGCAACATGATCCCATCCTCCACCAATTCAATCAGGAGATGCACCAGAAGGAGCAATATTTTAAACAAATGGAAGCTACCATGCCCACCCTCGTCGCAGCGAAACTCCTAACGCATCTTCAGACCATCCACACTCTAAGAGATGAAATCGAAGAGATCCACCACAAGAAACAGGTCCTCAGTGACCACCTAAATACATGGGCTAATGATGCTCTAAAACTTTCGCAGGATTTAGAGGTGGCAGTAAAGCAATTGAGCCAGACCCTGGAGAGCGTCATTGTAGCTACTGAAGGACTGACTTCACAAAGTTTGTTTGACATCACGTAGAATGTAGCCGCGTAGAGTGAAGGCTTCCTTACCTCTTTTGTCGTTGTTGTCGAACAACTCCAAGCTAATATGAAGACTCCACTACCACTGTGACTCAGGATGAGTCACAAGATTGTGTTCAGGGCCTATTGGAGTGCGATCCCCTAACCGAAATTTTAGTACATTTTTGTAACATTTTGTAATAATTAGTCTAGCGCAGGGGCTTTGGGGTGGGTCAAAGCCCCTAATAAATTGTAATGGGTCAAAGGGTAGACCAATTTTTTGCAAACCACAGTTTGCGGACCATAGAGTAGCACAGGCTAATATGATATAAATATATGGATAAATCGAGTCTAGATGTAGGCTAATTTTTTTAGTAAGCTAGGATATGAATCTGTGGATCTATTGTGTGAATTTTCTGGGTAAGGGCTCCTACTGGCTGTGTGCGCGGAGACCCTGAGACTTGTTGTGTGTGGACCCCATTGGCTGTGTGCGCGAGCTAGTAAATAGAGTTTGTAAGTTGGATCTGAATATGAATGAATGAGAATATTGTTTTATCATATTTGAGTGTCTCTGGGCTATGGTTATTGGTTTTTCTTTATGGTATTATATATGATTACCGTTGATTTATGAATGCGCACGTGGATGTAATACTATAAGAAGGAATGAATGCATAGATCTGGTTATAATTAGTCATGTTTCTTCTGTTAACCTATTATCTGATGGTTGATGAGCTTCGCTTAAGTTACTCTGTTGATATATTGTTAAAGGTTTATGTGTTAGGTCTTCTCCAGCACATGTTTGTTAGAGCTTAAGGGACCCACTTTAATTAACTTTCTCTCTCTCAGGGTGCAGAAACCTAGTTCCAGCACCCTCCCATACTACTTCGAGTGAGACCTTGACTTGCGTAAGTAGGGTTTAGGGTTTAGGG
Source organism: Pinus albicaulis (assembly GCA_034641835.2). Taxonomy (NCBI): domain Eukaryota; kingdom Viridiplantae; phylum Streptophyta; class Pinopsida; order Pinales; family Pinaceae; genus Pinus; species Pinus albicaulis. The sequence continues at coordinate 1,163,764,279 of CM076575.1, read as the reverse complement.
CCAGTAGTACCGAGTTTTTTCAGTTGATTTTCAGTTGTTACTTGAGACCTTGACTTGCGTAAGTTTTCTATTGAATCTTCTAGTTGATTTTCACCATATTCCCTTAGCAGACAAAGATTATAAAATACATGAAACCTTGTTTGATATTGAATTTTTTGACTTATACTGATGTTTAGAAGATAAGTACTTTGATAAATCAGATGACATGGGACTATGGGACTCTAATCTCCATAATCTCATCTTTCCTCATGCCCATCGTTTCCTAGAGTTTGTCAGGAGATGTCAGGGTTGGTATATGCCATACTAGAGAGCTATTATAGCTCCTACAGGAGAGGTTTTAATGATCATTGATGCCCAAACAATTGAAAATTTTATGCAATCTCCAAACGCAGAAGATGCCACACCATTTTCCCGAGAAGCCTTGATAGAAATTTATCAAAATTTAGATTTTGCAAAGAGAGCTCAAACTCTTGAGTTTTTCATGACTGAAAATGACCCATTACCTAAGAAAAACCCTCCATTTCCAGCATCCATATTTCCTAAAAGAACCTGACCAATCATCACAGTAATTTCCTACCTTCTTGGTTATTATTCATACCAATGGGAAGATGAAGCCATAATATGGTTTTTGTCCATATCTTCCACTGATTCCAAACCCTCCATCATTTTCAATTTCATTCATTTTATTACAGATGCTATCCATGATCATTTTTTGAAATTCACAATTGAAGAGGCTTTCAGTTATGCCTCTGTGTTAGTTTATTTATTATTGTACTCCCAGGGAGACAAATTTAAGTTTTCTCTATAGAAATTGGATGAAGAAGGCCACCAGCAGTCAATTATCTTCTGGACTTCATTGGTCATGAAGGAACAGAAAGAGTATTATTATAAACAGTTTGTGCAATTATTTCTTCAGCGAGCATTTAGTTTGTTGAACAACACTCCAGAGCCAAGAATTAGTGAATAAATTAGGAAGGTATTGCAGTTATCAGATCAAGCTAGAACAGGGGATTGGTATCTTTACCAAAACTATATTGAACTCATAGTTTATGGATGTGAACTTCCCCCTTATAAGTTTCCTAAATTCCTCCCCATGAGGATTTTTGCATTGGAATATATTAGACAAATGATTAATGTAGATGAAGTGCATTTTGTCTCTGCTAAGAAGAAATCACAGTTTAAAATTAAAACACAGATAGGTCCTTTTATCTGTAATAGCAGAGCAACAAGGGAAGAAGCAGATAAATTGTTGAAGGAAATGCATTTTAGCCCAAGATTTACTTGGTATTATGATCCATTTGGTATCATCTCCAAACTAAGGGTGGAAAATAAATATACAACATATTTTCATACACCTACGCCAGATATTGAAAAGTATATGAATCTTGAATGGACAGAAGGCACACAACAAGAGGTTGAGAAGCATACATTATCTACATCATCATTACAGACCCCAATTACACAATAAAGAGTAGGGAAGATATTTAGAGAAGATCAGTCATCTCCAATGACCGATTCTTCAAGAAAATAATTCAAGATTCACTATAGGAAGAAGGGAAAGCTAAATCTGAAGGTCAATCCTACAAAGGAGTCATAGAAAGAAGTAATTATCATCACTGGAGAGACACATCCTTCTACACAAACAGGTGATAAAGGTACTATTTCTACTCCTACTACTTCTACTGTTTCTAAAGAGTAGCAAAAAGTAGCTCCTAAATATTAGCAAACATCATCTTCTCAAGATCAGTAGAAAGCCATCCAAATTAGCACAGCTGCTACAGGGGAGAAATAAAAATGGAATATTGTCTTTGATACTTCCAAAGAAATTAATTTGAAGAATTAAATTTTGAAGACACATACCTATAATCAATTTTGGAAACAGACTCCTAGTTCACAAAGTAGGCTACTTTCAGCCTTTGATTCTGAAAAGGGAAAAATGCATTTTTCATTTCTTGAAGCACAAATCTCACAACCAAAGTCAGAGGCAGATTACAAGAAAGCTACATTTGAGTTTGACACAAAATAAATTCATTCAATATATCAAATGGAGCTTCACAATAAAACTAGCGAGATGATTTCATCAACTCTCACTAATACTGCTTTGAGCTTATCAAAATTGCAGGTTTCATTGGAAAATGTGTAACCACAACTGAAATTGGAGGTGTAGTCATTTGCAAAAGATACAAGAATCAAAACTTTATAAGATCTAGTGGTGAATACTGGATATGATCCATACAATGTGAATGATATTGAAGAGATCATCAAGAATAAAAATGTTGATATAGCAGCATTGAGAAAGCAATTGAAAATCCCTAATACAAAAGATCCTTTGGAAAAAGATATTGAAGAAAATTAAACTGAAAAGACAGATATGATGAAGTTAATAATGGAGCAGAATGCTCAATTAAAGAAAATGGAATCAGAGCTAGATAATATGATAAAATAAAAGGAAGCAACATTGAATACATCAAAGGCCCCTTTAGAAGCAGTGCCACTAGCAGTTATCGCTATAGCTCAAACTTCTACAGAAAGCACTGCAGATGGAGCTGAACAACTTATTAAAGCAGTTCAGAACATGTCTATTCAAGAAGTGGAGATCAAAAAGTTGCAGGATCGGGTAAAATTACTGCAATTACAAAATAATAATGTTGATAGCTCCCATGCAGCTGAAGAACAGAGGGCTAAGAAGTTGATTGAAAGACTGCAGAAAGAACAGAAGGAGTCCTCCATTGGTAATACTTTGGGCCAGCTGAAAGAAATTATATGGGTAGACATCACAGAGTCCATCACTGAAATTTGGCCAAGCATACAAATTATCTTTTAGAAAAAAGAATTGATCCAGAAGGCAAATGAGGCCATTACAATAATCAAAGAACAGTTGGGAGACAAGCCTGCAACAACTAACAATATCATTAGATTTATGAATTCAAAGAATAGGTATGATTTGGATGAATTGAGCATTGAGGACAGAAAAAAAACCATCCTAGAAGTGAAGAGAGTGTTGACAAAGAAGAATTTAATTCTTCAACTGGAAGAAAAATGTCACAGTCTAGAAGTTACAGTTTAGAGATTCTTCAGTAGGATAGAATCTCTAACACGGAAATGGTTTCCTTCTCTTTTTGTAATTAACGATAAACTGATGATCAGAGATGATTATGGAAAGAGACTTTAGGATATTTCCAGGGATACTGCCAAGTTTCCAAATATTAAAGGCACACTAATAAGAAAAGAACTATTGGGAGCACTAAGAAATGATATCTATATTCAATATGAAATCAAGCATGTCTTTGTTGTGAAACCAACTTTTGCCAAATACACTAAGGTAGATGAAATTTATTGAAGGTTAATTAAATTAGTTATCCCTGATGAAGGGCACTGGGAAAAATTATGTGAGTTTCAGGAGTAATTGATAAAAGTGGAAAAGTCAATTTTGCCAGATCAGTAGTTAACAGACAACCAACACAGCTTGTGATTGTCTTCTTCAGCAACAACTTTCAGTTACATTCAATGGAAGCACAACAGATTCAATTTATTTTCCATGATGCAGTTAGAGTTAGTTAGCTAATATAGTGCTATCAGTTGGATGGCCTTTAATGTAACAATTGTATTTTATTTTTCTATATATACTTCGTTGTATGAAGTATTTCTGTTGGATAATCGAGTTATTAAAACTTTGTGTATTATTTGTGGACCTTCTGTTAATGAAAATCAAAGGAAATTGCAGCAGTTTTGTGAGATTCATGTGGTATTTTATTAAGCATTGTGCCTTTATCTTTTAATTCATTTCCAATCCATATTCTGTGTATAATATTTTTTAGTTTATAATAAAAAATCAGTCAAATCCTCTGTTTATTAATATTTTTACAATGTGTCTTTCTTCTAATGAATGAATTCATGTAAAAATGCTCATTCATACTTCTCTCTTTTCTACCATTATACACCAATTAAAAATTAAATGTGCTTAAATAGATTGCCTATCTTGCCTTGCTCAGTCTTCTGCAATACAGTCTTTGAAATCAATTTTAGCTTTCACTGATTATAAATTTATCCAACAAACAAAACATTAAACAAATTAATCTATATCTAGCCTAAAATTGGTACTCATCCCTAAAATTGAATAATTAAAAAGTGACACAGAGAGAGCCCTCTTTGGTTAGGTATGGATAGCTGCCTAGCTAAAAGTTGGTCTATGGTTACCTTTCTTCACTCCTAATTTCAGCCTAGGAAGTTGGGGAGAGTGATAATGTTTCTGACGCCGTTGTTGGGAATCGAATGTTAAATATTCCCTGGGAAATATTTTCTGAACAGGATGAAGTCAAAACCTGAGCCAAAATATGTAATTTTGATCTTAATCTGACTCCCAAAAGATATACCAGGTCAAACCCTGACCCTAATAGATCACCCCTGGTATATAATCCTGAAAGTATTCTGAGAAAATAGAAGACTAAATCTCTACATCCAGGAAGAGTTTTACCTCCATTAATTAAATCAAATTCCCTGCCTACAAAGTTTTTCACTGAATATTTGGCTTTTTCTCCATCACCTAAAAAATATTTAATTAGAACCAAATCTGAAACTTTTCTCTTAGAAGCTACTTCTTACCTTTTTTATTTTGAGTCCTTTTCACCATTTTCTGAAACCTTTGATTCTGAAACTGATATTGAAGTTTGGTCTAATTATCATAAACTTAAAGGCTTAGTAGAAAAATTTCAAGAAACCTCTGAAAAATCCTATTTTCAATAATAGCAAAGGCCTTTTGGTACTTCTTTTACCTCACCATCTCATACAGCTACATCATTTGTTCCTCCTTTCATTCCATCCTTACCTTTGCAAACTTTTATTCAATCCACACCACAATTCATACCTCAACCACCTCCTCTATTAATCATGGCCAGATTTTCTCCACTTATTCTACCAGGTCAGCTTACTACTTTACCTCAAAATTATGGTCAGAGGTTGCCTCTATTTGATGGATCATCAGAAATTATAGCCTATCATCATGTGCCTAAAGTAACTAATTTTATAGATCTTGAAGAAGTAGAAAATGTGGATGCTAAAATGTGTATTATTGCTCAAAGTTTTTCTGGAGAAGTAAAAAAGTGGTTTCGCTCTGTTGGAGCTGGTACATTTGGTACATCGCAACAACTAATTGATTTATTCATGGAAAAATGGGAAGAGAAGAAAAATCCATTGCAAATCCTGGTCGAATATAATGCACTGAAAAGGAACACAAATGAATATGTCCATGAATTCACAACTATATTTAATAAGATATATCATTCAATTCTTGATAATATCAAGCCTCCCCTAGGTCTTGCTATAATCCATTACCCTGATGGTTTTTACCCTGATATGTCCTAACAATTAAGGGAGAGAAACCCATTAATTTTGGAGGAATTGTGAAGAAATGCAGTAAGTGTAGAGGCAAATTTGATTATTAAAAATTCCAAGGTCAAAATAGAGAAAAGAGTCACAATTAAAGAAGAAAAATCTACTTCATTAGAAGGAAAAATTGATACTTTGATTAAAGCCATGGAAAAAATGATGGATAAGATGTCTAGTGCTGACAGAAAAGTTGAACCTTCTATCAGAAATCCCAATTTCAGGGGTCAAAATCAGCAGCCCCAATAAAGAATGAAACAAAGGGAACAAAGGGGTCAGAATCCACAAAGTCAACAGCAAGTTAGAACACCTTTCCAACATAATTATACTGAATACCCTGATGAAGATGATCATGAAGAAGAAATTTCTGGAGAAAACCATTTATTTGAGGAAAATCAGCAACGTTTTTTCCTCACTGAAGAAGATCAATATTCTGCAGAAATTTGTGCATCAGAAGACCAACAATTTGCCATGTCAGATGAAGATTTAATGTGTACTGAAGATTATCATAGAGGTTATCAAAATTCCCTCACACAAGTTCAAATACAGTGTGGTTTGAGGGGCATAAATGTTCCCATAGTTTCCCATCAAAAGAAACAAAGCTCTCAAACTAATACTCAACAAAAAGAAGTTGTTGCACCTAACAGAGGCAAAGAAAAACCACCCGTTGCGTCTACTTCTCCTATATATAATGAAACATCCACCAGCAATCAAAGAAAATATCAAGAAGCTCAAGAAGGAGGGCAGAAGAAAGATTCTTCATCCAAAGAGCTGCCTAAAAAGAAGGACACATCAATAAAAGAGGTAGAAAGGCATCTTACTCATTTTTCTCTTGAAAATGAAATTTCTAAAGTGAAGGTTTCTATTCCTTTGACTGAGATAATGAAGAATGATCAATATAATTTTCAAGTTAATAATTTGTTGAGAGTTGATCAAACATCTTACATGGTTAACTTAAGTGATGATCATCTTGAGCTTCTTTTTGGTCCTGTTGTTGATGGAAAATCAAAAGATAGTTAAGTTCCTCCCTTTTATTTGAGTCTTAAGATCCATGATTGTATTCTTCACAATGCAATGCTTAATTCTGGAGCATCTCATAACCTCATGCCTAAAGCCATTATGTACAAGTTAGGACTTGACATCAATAGATCTTACCATGATCTCTATTCATTTGATTCAGGGAGGGTGAAATGTCTTGGTCTTATCAAAGATTTAGTGGTTTCATTGGAACAAATTCCAGCAAAGAATTTCCTTATGGATTTTTTTGTGGCTAATATTCCACCTAGGTATGGAATGCTACTTTCTATATCATGGGGAGCAAAGCTTAGAGAAACTCTGCAACTTGAATTTTCAGATGCAACAATTCCTATTTTTGGATAATTTAGGAAAATTTACAGAGAAAGTAAGATGAAGTATATGATAAGTATAAGAGAAATGCCTAAAAATCATCCCATTCATGTTTTACATATATATTTAGAGTCTTTTATTTTATTTAATGAATAATTCTCGGCATCTTTAGACTTTTTTATTGAAGAAAAATCAAAAAAATCAAAAATTTCAGATTACGTTTTAGAATTGGCAGAAACAAAATTTTGTAAATTAGTGCCAAACAGTTTGGAAATGAAGACATCTTCTCAATAAAAAAATAAGAAAACAGTAGAAAAAATAGAGATTTTAAATACAACATAGGTATCTCAAACATAAATTAAAATTAACCATATGATTTAAACCTTCTAGATGAATAAAATAGTCTTTGGACTATGGATTTTGATGGAGCCATGGGTAAATAAGGTGTTTGTATTGGAATATGGATTCATGGCCCAATCAATCAACCATTGGATATCCCTCCAATTGTTATAATGTCTTCCTACAAACTAGAATTTGACTGAACAAATAATGAAGCTCAATATGAATCCTTAATTGCTGGTCTAAATTTTTTGAAAAAGCTTGGTGCAAGGAAAATTTTTGTATATGGCAACTCCGAGTTAAAGCAAGTCAAAGGAGAGTACCAAGCCAAACATCCCAGAATAAGAGCTTATAGAAATGTAGTCCTAGATATCCTTAAAATATTTCCTGAATATATTTTATCATTGATTCCTAGAAACAGCAATGTTATTGTTGATTCTTTGGCCACTTCTGCTATTATGTTCAAAATTCCTCTGTATCCAAACAAAAAATATGAAATAAATGTCAAAAACCGCCCAGTTGTCCCCGAAAATATTCAATATTGGCAAGTATTTCAAAAAGATGAGAAAATAAATAAATTCTTGAAGACAAAAGAAGAATTCATAAATGCCCAAATAGATGACCAAGAAATTCATGATACAGAGATGCAAGTACTACAACTTAAGGATAATTCTATTCCAAGAGTTTTAGTACCTTTAGAAGAAATTTTTTACCATGATGATGTTGCAAGGAAGCCTCCTATGTCACCAACATAGGTGGGAGTGGAAGATTTAAATCTTGGCACTTCAGAGAAGCCAAAGATGGGGAAGATTTCTAAATCCTTGAGTCCAGAAATGAAAGCTAATTATGCAGTACTTATGTTTCAATTTTCATATGTTTTTTCTTGCAGGGAATATTCAGATCTGAAGGTCTATGATAAAAGTATTATTCAACATACTATACCTTTGAATCCAGATCAAAAACCATTTCACCAGAAGCTGAGAAGGATGAATCCTAAATTTCTACCTTCTATTCAGAAAGAAGTAAATAGATTATTCACTGATGGAATAATAGCTCCTATTCGATTCTTTGATTGGGTGTCTAATCTAGAACCTATGAGAAAGAAGACCGGAGAAATAAGGTTGTGCATTAATTTTAACAAAGTATCCTTGAAAGACAATTATCCACTACCAAAAATGGATCATATTCTTCAAAGGGTAGTTGGATCATCTAGAATTTCTTTGTTAGATGGATATTCAGGATACAATCAGGTTCTTGTCCACCCAAATGATCAAGAAAAGATAGCTTTCAATACACCTTGGGGTACTTTTATGTATGCCAAAATGCCTTTTGGTTTGAAGAACGCGGGAGCAACTTTCCAAATAGAAATGGACATTTATTTTGCCAATGAAAATTATCTTCTTTTAGTTATTTACCTTGATTATATCATTGTTTTATAAAAAAACAGATGAACAACATTTGCAGCATCTAAAAACAGTCTTTGAAAAATGCAGAAAGTTTGGAATTTCATTAAATCCAAAGAAAATTCTCTTTGCTATGGAAGAAGGTAAATTGTTGGGACATATAATATCTAAAGATGGTATAAGAGTATATCCTTCAAGGATTGAAGAAATTCAAAATTTAGATTATCCGAGAAGAAAAAAAGATATTCAATCTTTCAATGGTAAAATCAATTTTTTGAGAAGATTTTTTCCCAATATTGTTGAACATTTAAGGCAGATTACTGATATGTTGAAGAAATATACTGAAGTAAAATGGTCTGAAGAAGCAAAGAAGTCATTTAATCAAGTCAAGTTAGCTCTGTCTCATGCTCCTATTCTTATTAGTCCAGACTACACACTTTATTTTATTATTTTTTCATTTGATTCAGATCATACACTTGAAGTTGTTTTAATGTAGAAGAAAAATCAAAATGCAGAACGGCCTATTTCTTTCTTCAGCAGAAAAATAAGAGATGTTGCTTTAAAGTATCACATCATTGAGAAACAAGATTTAGCTTTAGTCAAAGCACTGAAGGATTTCAGAGTGTATGTTTTACATTCTCATGTCATTGCTTATGTGCCAAATGTTGTTGTTAAAGAAGTACTTACACAAAATGATCTAGAAGGTCGTAGAGGAAATGGATTACATATTTACCAGAGTATGATTTGGAAATCAAGCCCACACAATTTATCAAAGGACAAGGCCTAGAAAAATTGATGACAGATTCTAATGTTCATGCCTTAGACATCAAATTCATTGTTGCAATGTCTGATGAACAAACTGCTGAAACATTACCTGAGATAGTTGAGATATTTTCTTTATCTCCTTGGTATGTTGATATTGTATATATTTTTCAACACATGAATCCTCCTCCTGACATGTCAAGAAATAAATCAAGATCACTGAATTTAAAAGCTCTAGAATACTGCATTTTGAATGGTGTCTTATATCAGAAATATCCTGGAGGGATATTGCTGGATTGTTTAGTTGAAGGTGAAGTTGAAAAATTTATGAAATATTTCCATAAGGATGACTTTGGAGGCCATATTTATTGGAAAACCACTGCAAATAAGATCTTGAGAGCAAGATTCTATTGGCCCCCATTTTTCTTTGATGTTTATAAAACATTTAATAGTTATCATGAATGTCAGATTTTTCAAGGAAAAAGGAAACTTTTACCCTTTCCTCTTAAACCAATTGAAGTGCAAGCACCATTTCAACAATGAAGGCTTGATTTTATTGGTGAAATTCATCCTCCATCTTCAGCTCAACACAAATGGATCCTCACTGCTATAGATTACTTTACTAAATGGATTGAGGCTATTCCTACTAGGTGATATGTATTTATGCAGGAAGGAAACAATACACAGAAATAAACACAAACACAGAGATGTAGTGGAAATAATCTTTCATTTCATTAATATCAAACAACAGAAATATGCTTACATACATAATGGAAATAAACTAGCTAGGGCGCTAGTAGCGTATCTCTGAGAAGAGATGTGGCGGCTAAAAGCCTCTGAATTGTGTTACAATGAAGCTCGAGGGCCTATTTATTATTGAGAAACAATGAAAAACCCTAAACATCCAAAAATATAACCCTAGGAGATGAAGCACCAAAACTACTAGCCCCGTTTGGGTAAATTGGTGTTTCAACTTCCCAGAGACGTAACTTTAGCATACGATCTACGTTTTACGCACACCATACCTCGTTAGAAAGAGATATCCAAGGACTACAACTTTTTATGTGATTAACATTGGTCTATGGACCAATGTTGCTCCTGGGTTTCCCAAAAAACGACGTTTAGGACCTCAAAACGGCTCCGGAAGTTCAAGACGGCTCCAGAAGTTCAGGACCCGAAAAAATGCTAAAAATATTAAGTTGTGTTGAAACTAAAAAACTGAAAGAACCAATGGTGGCAGTTCAAATGGAATAGGTGGGTGGCCACCAATATCCACCTGGATCATTAGGGCCTCAAAACGGCTCTAGAAGTTTATGACCCAAAAAAATGCTAAAAATAATAAGTTGTGTTGAAACTAAAAAACTGAAATAATTGATGGTGCGGGTCCAAATGGAATAGGTGGGTGGCCACAAATATCCACCCGGATCATTCCTATCTCCTTAGGAAGCAATTTTCCCCATTGTGTTAAGTTCCTCCATGAGAGGCAAATTCTGCTGAACTTGGTATTGGATTTGTCCGGGATGTCGTGGACCTGTTGGCGGATGTGCTGGATGCGTTCAATAAATTTGGTTGCCTCAAACAGTACATGTGTGGATTATTTCTATGTATTCACATGAGGTATGGCAACATCAGGCGGCGGTGTGCCGGGGGTCAGATCAATGGAGTGCTTGTCCTAATAGTGTAGAGGAACCTATGTGGGTGAGGAGAAAATGTCCTCGTATTCCTCCATGACTTTGTCCATATGCTCCAGTCATGTAGGGGAGCCCTATTTTGAGGATGTGGACACAATATTCTTCTTTCCCTGTGAGAAATTTGTAAGGAAAATAAATTTCCTGGTTTGGGAAACAATCTTACTACGTTGTTTTGCAATAGTTAAGTAGATGGCAGGAGGCGGTACTACCTCCGGTATCCTATATAATTTATTTCCCAAAGTAATAACAAAAAAATGAGGCCTAGACTCATACACAACATGTCGCCTCCACAAGTATGGTTGGCCCAATAATACATCAGCTACATCAAGAGGATAAACAACACAAAATACATCATCTGTGAATGGCTTGATGTTGTATGGAAGGTGGCACTACTGGTAGACGCGGAGATCTCTCCCTGGGTGAAGCCACCCGATGGTGTATGGTTGTGGGTGTGCTCTAGTCAATAGGCCAAGCCGCTTCATGACCTCTGCTAAAATGAGGTCCTTTTGGCTTCCGCTATCAACAATAAATTTCAGTGGAGAACCCTTCACCCACATCTGCGAATGGAAGAGGCGATCCCCCTCCTCTGGATCCTCGGGATCCTCCCTATGGAGCTTGGTGGTGGAAACAATGTCATTGGGGTCCGCATCAATGATCTGCTTCCCTTTTTCAACTCCCTTGTGTGGTTTTGGCTCAGGATCAGAACATGCATCTAATTCAGGTGCCTTCAATTCGGCCACGAGTGACTGTTTGGCCCGACACTTGTTTGCGCTATGAGTGGGGCTATTACGAAATTCACATCACTTCTCCATATCCTTATTTTGATTTGTGGTGGTGTTCTGAGTCGCCCTGCTTTGGCTCTTCCCCCTATTTTCTGGTTCGAGGACGTCTTTCCCTGGCTTTGGATTCACGGATCCAAAGTCTTGCTTCTTCTCCTTAAATTTCTGCTCGATCTTGGTGGTATAGCGATATGCCGTGCCAAGAAAGGTAATGTTGAGGAACTCCATTTCCTCCTGAATTTGTCTGTGAAAACAGCTGCGGTACTTGAGTACCAAATTTCTCTCTGGATCTTTAATACCCTACTTTGTGCGCAAGGCATGGAACAAATTTGTCAGTTCGTGCACATCTTGATCCCTTTGCTGCCACAACGTGGTGCATTGAATGTACTTGTCCTCATAGCTCCTCACAAGGTAATATTTTTCCTTGATGTCATCTCTGAATTAATTCCAAGTGGGTGTGGCCAAGAACAGAGAGGGTTCCCTCTTGTCCTTTTGCTCACAGTAGGTTTCTCACCAGTATTTGACATGGGAGGCGGCTTTGAGGAGTGAAAAAATAATCTTTTCTCGGTCGGAGAAATCATGGACTGAGAAATACTTGTCTAGAAAATTCAACCATATATCTACAGTGTCTGCATCTATCTGGCCTTCAAATACAGGAATGTCAAATTTTACGTGTACCTTGAAGGGAGTGGCACCTCCAGAGTGGTTGTTGGATGCAGATGCGCCGTAGGTGGGAAATCGTTGAAGGATCTGAGAAAATTTATCCATCATCACGTTCGTTTATTTCTCGAAAGCCTCCTCGAGCAATATTTTGATAGGATCTCCTTCTCCATCGTCTTTCTTTTCTTCCGCCATGGGAGGTCGTCAAGGTTTGTGAGTCTAATATTGCAAGGGTTCAAACCAGATCAAGCCCTAACTCCTGATACCCTAACCTTGTAATTTTGTATATGAGCTAAGACTCATGTATTCCATAATACCTAGAACGAATTTTTGAAGATTCCACTTAGAGATGGTTTAATTAAAATAATTAATCATTTTTTAATGTTTTCCTAAGTGTAAACTTAGGTAAACTGATCAATTAAAGGATATTAATTAAACTTAGTGTGAATCTTATAGAAAAAGTCATGGATCACCTCCAAATTAACCTTAGGCCTTGATTATGTTTTAATCTTGTTCATTTAAGCTTCAACAAAAGAATATAAGAAGGAGGGTGAGGGGCCTATGGAAAGATACATTAGACGGAGAAAGAATCAAGAGTTTGGTTTCTTCAGTGAAAGGAATAATCGAAGTGGTTCTCATTTGTAGAGAGAGGAAGGTGAAATCTCTAGGAGGGAGAATTTCTGAAGCATATAGATTGCATGAAGAGGAGTGAGAGAGGAGCCAAAGCATTAGCGCAGAGTTACCCTAGCAGCAGTTATGCTGGGCCAATGCAGAGAAGCAGAGGGAGTTTCGTTTTTCGTTGGAGGGGCAGATGAGGGTTCATCCGGTGTAAGGAGGGAATTTCGGGAAGGAAGGAGCACTCTAGTCTCATATAGCAGCAAGCACAAAAGTAGCCACGACAAGTAGCAGAAGCAGTGACGCAGTGACAACATGAGTGACATAGTCACTACGCAGAAATCACGCAGATCTAGTCAGTGTGGGTGTAGGTCAGTGTCGAACCTCAGATGGTGATGTGATAATTTTCTCACTCATATTTTTTTCATCATAATTCTTCAAGTGATTGATTTACATTTACAATCACACATCTATACTCAGAATTTTTGCATAATAAAGAAACCCTCAGATCTGTTGCACCAGTTTTCCCACATTGGGTTTTTCCAGGGACAATTTTCCAAAAAATAATGGTGTCTCATTAGGAGAATTTTGAGGTCTAAAATGGGCCTCCTAAGGAAAATGTACAATCAAATTTCACTTTATGAGAACCAATCACATTTTAAGGTATTACATCATCCCTAATGGTTGAGGTGGCATTGCTTGAGTTAAAGGTACTTACTTGTCACATTCTCAATGGTGGATAAAAACTCATGGTTAACCATGGTAGTGCTCTAAGTACTTTTAAATTCAAAGTAAAGTATTCATAATAAATGTCATTTCACACTTTTTGAATAAACATATATTATTGTCATTTCATATTTCTTGAAAGAAACAATGCATATCTCTATACATTTATTATATTATTTTTATATATTATATTAATTACATGTTATTATACAATTTAAATAATATAAATTTTAATTAATAGCATATAATATAATTAAGAATTTTTAAATTTATATTTATATTTTATTTTAAGTTATTTATGTACAAAGGACAAATGTGTTAGTTGTTCAATGATAATGATTTTTTCTTGAAAAGCTCATTCTTTTTTATAGTCACATCAATGCAATTTTTTATTACTTTTATTTTGGTACAACTTTTGAATTGAATTTAACTATGGTTACATAGATTGTGGTGAAAAAAGTGAATTGCAAATTCATAAATATTATTTTATTGGTTTAACTATTATTTTATTATTTCCTTAGGAGGCCCATTTTAGACCTCAAAATTCCCCTAATGATGTGTGATTACTTGTGTTACTTTTTATATGTGATGTGTTAATCATGAAGTCTGCAACATATTTTGTTTTGTTATGTAACACAAGATAAATGTTAAATAATTGTGTTTGAAAATGCAATAGAAGAAATTTAATAAGTAGCTACAGTAGAATTCCACATTATAGAATTTTCACATGGTATGAGAGCTATCAGAGCCAAAGGAAGCAAGGTCAGGAAATGAACTGTGTAAACCAGAAGCTTCAGAAGGGACACAACACAGAGAGGATAAAGCATAGATAAGTATGATAGACTTAGATTTTTTATCCTCTATGTTAAAAGAGGATGATACATGCCTAGCAAGTTCATCATCTGCAGGAATCTGGTATATTGATATCGGGGCTTCAGCTTACATGACTAGAGTACGAGAATACTTCTCGAGCTATAGGGAAGAGCATATGAACTTCTAGATCACTATGGGCAATAGCACGAAGTGCACTCTAGTTGGCAGAGGATTCGTAGTGTTTCAAACATAAATCGGAACCAGTGTCAGAATCATGGATGCATTACATGTGTCAGGGCTTGGGATGAACCTAATCTCAGTATCCCAGTTGCAGGACAAAGGGTATGACATAAAATTTACCAAAAGGAAAGTATATTTCAAGCATCCCAGTTGGAAGCAAACAAGGCAAATCAGAATCAGAAGCAACAAACTATACAGGTTGCAGATCGAAACCCTGATGGCACTAGTCAGTAGTAATCACGAAGACAAGAAAGGGTTGAATGAACTTTGGCATAGAAGAATGGGGCACCTACATCACGGTGCATTGAAGATGCTCAAAGAAACAGTTGATGGGGAACTTGTTCTCAACACGGAGCATGATGATGTATGTCAAGGATGCGTACTTGTGAAGTACGCTAATGTAGCTTTTCCCAGAAGTGAAAATAGGGCCGCAAGCATTTTGGGATTGATACACTCAAATATCTGTGGACCAATGTCCACTAACGCTCTCAAAGGTGGAAAATACTTTGTCGGATTCATTGATGATCACTCCAGGAAGACCTAGATCTACTTCCTGAAGACAAAAGATGAAGTCTTTGAAAATTTCAAATAATTCAAGGCTCTTTTTGAAAACATGATGGGGAAGAAGATCAAGACATTGCGTTCAGATAATGGTGGGGAATACATAGATGGATACTTCACAAATTTCTGCGTGAAGGAGGGCATCAGGAGAGAGTATACTGTGCCATACAATCCAGAGCATAATGGTGTGGTAGAACAGAAGAATAGGACAATTGTAGGAGCATCCAAGGCCATGTTATTTGACCTTGATTTACCCCGATATTTATGGGCTAAAGCCTCCAATACGTTAGTGTATATCCAGAACAAGACACCTCATAGAGCCTTGAGTAAGAAGACTCCTAAAGAATTTTTCACAGGTGTTAGCACTCATAAAATTGTGAAACATTACTTGACATGGTCATACAGTTCACTCATCAAAAGGATAAGGTCTCCTTAAGCCTTTTC
Organism: Pinus albicaulis; assembly: GCA_034641835.2. Taxonomy (NCBI): domain Eukaryota; kingdom Viridiplantae; phylum Streptophyta; class Pinopsida; order Pinales; family Pinaceae; genus Pinus; species Pinus albicaulis. Next base: position 1,163,748,517 of record CM076575.1, on the reverse strand, counting down.
AAGTTAGTATAGGAAAATTTCATTTTTTACATGTTTAACCTATCCTAAGGTTCATGGTCACCTCCATTTATGTCATGTCATGTCCCATCAGTCCTCATATGGTGTCAGTTTATATTCCCCATGCATTTAAAATCAAAAAGGGCGCTTGTGTCAATTTTTCAAATTTTCGTAGCATTTTATATAGAAAAACAGTAGTTTTCGCTACGAAACTGCCTAATAGTTTAGTACCAAATCTGTCAGAGGTTAAACTAAATATGCTATGAAAATCTATTTTCTTACCTATCTTGTCAAATTCAATATGAAATTTCATTCCATGATTGGAGGAGTTAGGGTGGAGGTCATTCGAGTCTGTTATGGTTAATTCAAAGATACATAGACGTGTCTGAGGTCATCATTACCCTTTTTGGCATGTATGTGTCATGATTAAAGCATGAGCTGTCAGTTAAACCATAAAACCTTACCCAAATTAGCATTTTTTCATATTGCGCTTTATCTTTGCATGTAGTTCGATCTTTAGAGAGCTGCTTCATCGAGCCAAGCAGGTTGTTGGAAAATTTGAACTTTGCAGGTGTCATCAAGCAAGCGAGGCTGTGAAGATATAAAGCACCCATGGCTGCTAGAAGGAAAATAAACAAAGGTGGTCATTTCCACAGGTATGAGCCCATGGACATGAATTTTCTCAATGAAGACCCAACTGCCATGGAGGCTTTCAGAAGAACTGGTTGCTTGCAATTCTGTAAGAGGTTGCAGGGCTTTCACCTACAGGTTTCCAAGGATTTTGCTAACAGCTTCACATGAACAACTTCAAAAGTTGGAATTTTGAACCTTACAGTGACACCAGACAACATTTCATTAGCAACAGGAATCCCTAGAGGAGGGGAACAGTGGTTTAAAAGCATCAAATTCACAATGCAGGACTGCAAAGAGTTCATCAAACCAAAACATAGTGAAATTTATTTGACAAATGCTATCCCTAGGGGTTTCATGAAGGACAATTATTCAAATTTTTTGATGATCATCCAGAAGTATTTTACCTGTGAAGGACATTTTCACATGGTCTACTCCTATCATCTCAGACTTCTACTGCATTTTGTGGGTAATAGGTCACTTGAATTGCCTTTTTATTTATACAGAAGTCTAGGGAAAATGTCAGATAATTTTCAAATCAAAAAAGAAGCAATGAAACTTATCTTTTTCATAATGGTTTGATTAATCTATTGGTGTTATAGGAATTGAAGAGACTAGACAGAGATTGGACTTCCTTCTTGTTCATGAGTGGTTATGAAATTGATGTTGTCATTCCTAAGAAAGCCTCCAAACCTAGAAACATTTCATCACCAACTGTGACAGAGGAAGTTGAATAAGGGAATAGATCATCTCCTCCATAACTAGTGAGCACGGAACCAGAACCTTCGCAGAATATTGGCACACCTAAAATAGCACTTGCAAAACAGAAGCAGACAGTCAGAAAACAAGGCAGCAAAAGAGTCACTAGGAGCCAGACAATGGCTAAAGGAAACTTTGAGGATATCCTGCATGGAATTGACATTGAAGAAAATCCTATTGTCCAAGCTGAAGACATTGAAGATGGAGGAAGAAAGCTGAAAAAGGGCAAGACTGCTAAAAAACTAGAGTTTGTAGGTGATGATGCTGGTTTCATTTTTCATCCTAGGAAGCCAATGACTAGACATGCAAGAAAATTCATGGAAAGTAGTAAAGAGATTGAGAAAATAAATGAAGTTGTTGCCCGGCCTCCAAACATCATAGATTTGTCTTCACCTGCAAAAGAAGAACTAGTTATCAAGCAAAGAAAGGGTAAAGAGAAAGTTATTGAAAAATTAGAAATTGAAACCCTTAAAGAGAAGTTGAAGGACACAGGTGAGGAAATATCAGTTTTGAAGCAAGAGGCAAAGAAATGTAGATTTGAGAAGGTTCAGTTTGAACAAATGAGGAAAATCTAGGAAGATCAAGTCACAAGTGTTTCAAATACCTTGGACAATAAAAAAAAGTTGATAAAGTGGACTTAGCCACTAAGAGGAGAGGTCAAACACATCAAAAATATAAACTTGCACTTGCAATCCAAGAACAAGGCATTAAAGGAAAAAGTGCAAGATCTTCAAGAGCAATTGGATTTGATTCATGTGGAGTTGGAAAAGAAAGGATTGAAAATGACAATGGTAGAAGAGCCTATTAGTCAACTAATTGTAAATGAGGATGAAACACCACAAGAGTAATAAGTTGAGATGGAATATGTTTTAGGAGGTTCATAACATGCAGAGATTCCAAGTTTTGCAGCTGGAGAATATTTTTTGAAGACCATCTTGAAAATAGCAATTTCTGGTTTTTTACATAGTTTCGTAGCGTACCTCAGGAATGACGCCAGAAATACGCTACAAAAATTCCTGTAGGTTATTTTTTGCATTTAAACTCAGTTTTGGCATGTTTTAAGGAGGGATATCGATGGTTGCAAGGTGTCATGACATGATAAAGGTGTTGGAAAAGCAAAGAAGTCAGGAATATTGATGGAAAATTCATTTTTCCCATGCTACTAAAACTCGCTACGAAACTGTCTAAAACTGCTCTGTTTTCATAGCGAGTAATTTTTGAAGGATTTTTAGCATCTCAACAGCACATTTTTCCAGCAGGAGACCTCCAGCATGTCAGTGGACCTGATTAGCATATATTTGTGACTCAAAGGGAGTGCCATGCATCCATCTCATCAGTCAAAACAACGTTAAATATGAAGGTCATTTATTCCTAAAAAGCAGGGTTATGTGCCACAGATCTAGGGGTGCTTTAAAGATGTAAAGTGGTGGTGAAATTGGTCATGTGTCCTTCGAACATGTGGCATTCATTATGTAACCATTATGTAATTGTTTCACAGATAGGATAAAGGAATGTAATAAATAGGAGATAGAGTGCTATTAGGAGTTTGTTTCTTTAAAGATAGCTGTCATTTTTCTATTTTAAGTTAGTGGCTTCAGTTATGATAGTGTCAGAGTAGAATTCGAAGATCTAGCCAGCCAGGCAAGTCATCTACATTGTAAAGAATGTATATTTATAGACAAAACATCGAAGAGCAAGGGGTTGGAGAATATTGCACCAAATTTTTGTTTGTATGTCTTTGACCATTATTAGTAATACAAAGTGACATCCTACTTTCCAGACCTGAGATTCTCATGAGGTTTTTGATGTGTTATTGTTCTGAATATTTATGTTTAATTACTTGCAGTATATTTCATCTCTAATTACTCAGAATTCATAGTATTATGCTCTGACTTCCTTTAGTGGTGAAATGACTATGTTTTCCTATGTTATGTGTGTGATTTATCTCTGTTAAAAACCTTTATCTGCCTCAACTTCCATGTGAAGAACCACTGTCACTAAGGTTACTGATTGTTGACTCCATAAGCCCAATGGTAGAAAGCCTTCATTTTTCAACCTACAATCTTACAAAAAACAAGTTATAATTCCATAGACTTAGCCATCTAGTACTATCATTATTCAAAATCATAAACCCCCTTTGAGAGAGCCCTCTCAAGTTGAAGAGGCTAATCTTCAGTTAGAAGTGGTTTGAAAGAGTTACATTGATTTGATTGATGAGCAACCAATCAAGATCAATTTGGTGATAACAACAAGGAAGAAACCAGAGGTAGGGCATATTCGGATATTTGGTAGTATGGCTTACTCTCATGTACCCAGTGAGAAGAGAAGCAAGCTAGGTCAAACTGTAGAAAGGGGGTATTTTTGTATGGTACTGTGACACCTCCAAGGAATATATGATCTATATTCATGACAGTAGGAAGGCTTTGATAAGATGCGATGTTAAGTTCATGGAGGATAGAGCGTTTCAGAAATCACGTGATATGTCGGCAGAGGATCAAACTACAGAAGTTCCCTTGGTCCAAGAACAGTAAGGGCACCAAGAAGAACAGACAGGAAGAAAAACCTTGGTACCAAGGATAGGTACTAACATTTTCACATAGGAAGATCAGGAAGATACTCACTCAGAGGAGTCGTTAGATCAGGAGGAAGAGTTGAGAGAGCTACCTTCCACCAGTGGTCGAATCAGTAGGGAAGCTTAAAAAATACTGAGGGATGCAGAAAACTTTATTAGGACTCCCATGAATGGGAAGAGACAGTGTAGACCTCCTGACAGGTACCAGGCCTTGGTGGCTCAAGTAGAGGAACCTTCCAACTTCCAGGAAGTTTTTCAGCACCAATTATGGGTAGACGCCATGAGAGAATAGTATGCTTCTATCATGACAAATGATGTCCGGGAATTTGTACCCAAACCTCAGAGTAGATCAGTTGTGGATCACGTTGGATCTACAAGATCAAGTATGCTGCATATGGCAGTGTAGAGAAATACAAGGCAAGGTTCATGGCAAAAGGGTATGCTCAGAAGGAAGGCATTGACTATGAGGAGACCTTCGCACCATTTTCCAGATATACCTCCATCCATACTGTCTTATCTTTAGTTGCACAGATGGGATGGGAGATTTATCAAATGGATGTCAAGACAACATTCTTGAATTGAGAAATTAAGGAAGAGGTATATATCAAACAGCCAAAGGGTTTTGAGACTCATGAAAGGATATCTCATCTATGTATAATAAAGAAATCCATGTACGGGCTTCAGCAGGCTCCGAGAGCATGGTATGTTTGGATAGATAGCTATTTGAAAAAGGTGGGTTTTGTTAAGAGTGATGTGGATCCCAGTCTTTACTACTTTCTAGTAGAGGATGAACCATCGATACTAGTACTATATGTAGATGATATGTTTCTCACAGGATCATCTAGGCTGATCAAGGATTGCAAATGGAATCTAGAAGTTGAATTCGACATGAAGGATTTGGGGTTGATGCACTACTTCCTAGGATTGGAATTTTGTCAGAAATATGGAGATATCTTCATGGGATAGGAGAGGTATGCCTTGGAAATTCTGAAGAGGTTCAGAATGCAGGATTGCATGCCCATGATCACTAATTGGAAAAATATAGATGCATAAGAAGATACAGAGGTATACCCCACCTTATACAGACAGCTCATCAGCTCGTTCATGTATCTGGTTAACATGAGACCAGACATTTGCTTTGTTTTCAACACTCTTAGTCAGTTCATGGTGGAACCCAAAAGAGTGCACTAGGCCATAGAAAGGCACGTCCTGAGGTATGTACGAGGAACATTCAGATTCGTTATCAAATATGGCAGAGGTTAGGATGTCAAACTCAATGGATTCACAGATTCAGATTGGGCAAGTAGCTCAGTGGATAGAAAAAGTACCTCTGGGTACTGTTTCAGCGTTGGATCGGGAATGGCGTCTTGGTGTAGCAGGAAACAGAATTCAGTAGAATTGATCACAGTTGAAGCAGAGTACATGGCAGCTAGTACATCTACATGCAAAGCAATATGGCTTTGGAAACTTCTTGTGAGTCTATTCAGAAGCAGGATCAATCCAACTAGCGTTTACTGTGACAATTAGAGTTGTATCAAACTCTCTGAAAATCCAATATTTCATGATCGATCCAAACATATTGACATTAGATGCCATTTTATCAGATATTGTGTTCAGCATGGGGCATTACAACTCCAGTACATTCCCATAGGCGAACAAATAGGAGATATACTCACTAAGGCTCTGGGGAGAATTAAGTCCACTCAGTTCAGGGAACAACTGGGCATGACTGAAAATACATTTCAGTAAGAAATGGATCCTCAATGCAGTTGAAGGAGGGAGTTGTAGTATAGTGGAATTTGGCAGCAGTAAGAAGAGTCAACAGCATTACGGATGCAGCATTTCTTGTGTAGTGTTGGTGAGCAGCATCAACAACACAGCAACAGGACTTACATAAGTCAGAACAGTAGCACATTAAGTTGTTTTTCTAGAGCACTTTCCTCGCTAAGAGGGAGTGTTGATTTATGGTAGCATCGGATGTGTTGTAGCCTTGTAATTTTGTATATGGACTAAGGCTCATGTATTCCATAATACCCAGAAAGGATTTTGGAAGATTCCACTTAGATATGGTTTAATTAAAATAATTAATCATTTTTTAATGTTTTCCTAAGTGTAAACTTAGGGAAACTGATTAATTAAAGGATATTAATTAAAATTAGTGTGAATCTTATAGAAAAAGTCATGGATCGCCTCCAAATTAATATTCTCCCTTGATTATGTTTTAATCTTGGTCGTTGAAGGTTCAACGGGAGAATATAAGAAGGAGGGTGAGGGGCCTATGGAAAGACACATCAGACAGAGAAAAAATCAAGGGTTTGATTTCTTCAGTGAGAGGAATAATCAAAGTGGTTCTCATTTGTAGAGAGGGGAAAGTTAAATCTCTAGGAGGGAGAATTTCTGAAGCATATAGAGTGCATGAAGAGGAGTGAGAGAGGAGCCAAAGCATCAACGTAGATTTACCCTAACAGCAGTTATGCTGGGCTAGCACAGAGAAGCAGAGGGAGTTTTGTTTTTTTGTTGGAGAGGCAGCTAAGGGTTCATATGGTGTCAAGAGGAAATTTCGGGAAGGAAGGAGCACTCTAGTCTCATACAGCAGCAACCATGACAAACAGCAGAAGCAGTGATGCAGTGACAGCATGAGTGACACAATCACTACGCAAAAATCATGCAGAGCCAGTCAGTGTGGGTGAAGGTCAGTGCTAGAACTCAGATGCTGATGTGAGAATTGTCTCACTCAGCCTTTTCTCATCATAATTCTCTAGATGATTAATTGACATTTACAATAACATGTTTGTACTCATAATTTCTGCATAATAAAGAAGCCCTCAGATCTGTTGCATCGGTTTTCCCACATTGGATTTTTCTGGGGACAATTGTCCAAAAAATAACGGTGTCTGTGTGTGATTACTTGTGCTATTTTTATATGTGATGTGTTAATCATGAAGTCTGCGGAAAATTTTATTTTGTTATTTAACACAACAGAAATGTTAAATAATTGTGTTTGACAATGCAATAGAAGAAATTTAATAAGTAGTTGCAGTAGAATTCCACATTATAGAATTTTCATACATTTGACACGCCCCATACCTCATTATAAATATCTATCCGAGGGCTACAACTTTTTATGTGAGAAACATTGGTCCATGGATCCATGTTGCTCCCGGTTTTCCCAAAAAATGTCGTTTAGAACCTCAAAACAGCTCTGGAAGTTCAAGACCCGAAAAACTACTAAAAATAGTAAGTTGTGATTAAACTGAAAAACTAAAAGAACTGATGGTGGGGGTTCAAATGGAATAGGTGGGTGGCCACCAATATCCACCTAGATCATTAGGGCCTCAAGACGGATCTAGAATTTCAAGACCCAAAAAACTACTAAAAATAGTAAGTTATGTTGAAACTGAAAACTGAAAGAATTGATGGTGCATGTCCAAATGGAATAGGTGGGTGGCCACCAATATCCACCTGGATCACTAGGCAAGCAACTGATTCTCTTATCACTCAGTTTCTTGAAAATAATATTTTTTCAAGATTTGGTTGGCCATACAAGATTATCACTGATAATGCAGCTACTTTCAAATCCAAGAAGATGGTTGATTTATGTGATAAATATCACATTAGACTTGGTCATTCTATTGCATATTATCCTCAATGAAATGGGCTTGCATAATCATATAATAAATCTTTGGTGAATATTATCAAGAAGATGTTGCAGGAAAACAAAAGGAATTGACACAAGAAGCTTACAAATGCTCTGTGGGCTGATAGAGTGAGCACAAAAAGATCAATTAACATGTCTCCATTTCATCTTGTATATGGAATTGATATTGTTTTCCCTACTTCTTTGGTTGTTCCAGTAATGAATATTTTGCAGGAAGTTGACAGTGAGCCCAATGACATTCAAAGAAGGATCAATCAGATGATACACTTACAACATTCAAGAGATGAAGTTTTCAACAATACTTCAAAGTTGCATGACAGGATTAAAAAGAGTTTTGACAAAAAAACAAAGGTTGATGACTTCAAAATTAGAGATATTGTTCTAAGATGGGATGCTAGAAATGAATAAAAGGGTAAGCATGGGAAATTTGACAATCTATGGAAATGATCTTACAAGATTGTTGCATTCAGAGGAAACAAAGTATTTTTGCTAGAAAATCTTGAAAGAGAAGAAGTGTCGGGAGGACCTATCAATGGTAGGTTTCTAAAGCACTATGTTTCTTAAAATCCTAAGAAATAAATTCACTTTCATTGTATATACCAGTTTACATTTGAATTTCAACAAATAAAAGGGAATGGTTGCAAAATTTTGAAGCCCGAGGAGAAGGCCATTAGACTTCTGTAAACTGTCAAGTTTTAGTCTTTTGTCAAGTTAGTTGTTTTTAGTCAAAAAAATTTTAGTTCATTTCAGTTTTCCAAAGTCCAATTGACTCCATAGCCGAATGGATAAGGCTACCTAATACGGTGTTCTTGACACCTCCTGAAGGAGCTGCCATCCCCAGCTAGAGCCAATGTTAGAGTTAGTTTTTCAGTGATAAAAGATAGTTCTTTTAAGAGTTTTTAATTAGTTCATTAGTCAAATTTTTTTTCTTTTTTTAGTTAGTCTTCAACAATAAATTTGATCACTAAGCAAGTCTCATCAAGGTATGCTACTCCACACTTTTTCATCTCCATTTAGAGGTCTAAATTCATGTCATTTCATCTCATATAGGTCAAATTAAGGTTTAAAATTGCCATGAAAAGTCTTTTAGTTTTTCATTTTAAAAAGGCAATCAAAATTCCATTTCATTCATAAAGGTCTCGTGGAAAGAGCTAGCTTGTTTTATACTTCAGGAATAAATTTTGTGCCATGGGAATTTCTATACTCCATTGCTGTATTTCAAAGAGAAATAAAAAAATAAAAATAAAACTTTGCTAAAACGATAATTTTGAAATCATACTATATTAAAGGTTTATATTTAGTATTTCGAGAATAATTCTTTAAAACCATATGTTTTAAAACCTATGAGTTGTATTTTTTTGCCATCATACTCCACTATCAAATCATTCTCCATTACGATTGTGACATGTTGCACTCGCTTATTCGCCTACCTTTCATCTAACATTGCTTCCGTCATACCCCTACCCCACCAATCAATCACCTTCGTCATACGTTAAAACTCCGCCACTTCGTCGATCATCCATCGCATCACCATTTCATCCGACGGCCCGTGTCTGACTTTGGCCCCCCCTCATCATCCGAGACTTAATGTTAGGGAGGGCGGGGGGTCTGAAAAGAGTGTTATTTTACAGTTACTCTACTGCTACATGTTAGGGCCATGCGATTTCACACCCCCCCCCCCCACATGAAACCACTTCCCACTCCAACACCCCTCTAAAATCTCGCCTTCCCGCTGATGTAAAACCACCATTCCTCTCGCCAATAAAGTCATGCCAACGTGGATTGACCTGTCCAATCAATTTAATTCGCGTGTTCTCTTGACCATTAGACAACTAATTGAAAGGCTAACTATTAAGAAACATACCTGTGCCCATTTTCAAGCGGAAAACAAGCTCAATTTCCCATAAATTCACCATTGCATGCATGTTTAAAATTTTACCTAGCCTTCTCAATCTTCTTTACACAGGTTATCAAATTTACAGCTATTGACAGAGTTCTTGAGATCATAATTTATCAGTATTTGAAGCTTTCCCTTGCAGCTATTGTTTTCTTTTAGTTACAGAGCTCATTTTTAGTCTCGACCTCTGTTGTGTATCAAATAATTCATGCTTTACGTCATTCCAATAACATAATTTCTGCTTTCTACCATTCTAACAGAGTCAACCATGCCTCTGAAAAATAAAGGACCTGAGCAACCAATAAGTCTTCTATTTCATCCTTCACCGTAGTCCCTTAGCAGACAAATATTATAAAATACATGAAACCTTGTCTGATATTGAGCTTTTTGTCTTGTACTGCTGGTTAGAAGATAAGTACTTGGATAAATTAGATGACATAGGATTGTGGGACTCTAATCTCCCTCATTTCATCTTTCCTTATGCCCATAGTTGCCCAGAGTTTGTCAAGAGATTTCTGGCTTGGTATATGCCATACCAGAGAGCTATTATAGCTCCTACAGGAGAGGTTTTAATGACCACTGATGCCCAAATAATTGAACAAATTATGCAAGCTCCAAACACAGAAGATGCCACACCATTTTCCTCAGAAGCCTTGATAGAAATTTATCAAAAGCTAGATTTTGCAAAGAGAGCTCAAACTCTTGAGCTTTTCATGACTGAAAATGACCTGTTACCTAAGAAAAACCCTCCATTTCTAGCATCCATGTTCCCTGGAAGAACCAAACAAATCATCATATTCATTGCCTACCTTCTTGGTTATTATTCAGACCAATGGGTAGATGAAGCCATCATAGGGTTTTTGTCCATATTTTCCACTGATTCCAAGCCCTCCATCATTTTCAATTTCAGTCAATTTATTGCAGATACTATCCATGATCAGTTTGTGAAATTCACAACTGAAGAGTCTTCCAGTTATGCCTCTGTGTTAGTTTATTTATTATTATACTCCCAGGGAGATAAAATTAAGTTTTCTCTACAGAAATTGGATGAAGAAGGCCACCAGCAGTCAATTATCTTCTGGACTTCATTGGTCATGAAGGAACAGAAAGAGTATTCTTATAAATAGTTTGTGGAATTATTTCTTCAGTCATTATTCAGTTTTTTGAATAGCACTCCACAGCCAAGAATTTGTGAACAAATCAGGAAGGTATTTCAGTTATCACATCAAGCTAGAATAGGGGATTGGTATCTTTACCAAAACTATACTGAACTCGGAGTTTATGGATGTGAACTTCCCCCTTATAAGTTTCCTAAATTCCTCCCCATGAATATTTTGCATTGGAATATATTAGACAAATGATTAATGCATATGAAGTGCATTTTGTTTCTGCTGAGAAGAAGTCACAGTTTAAAATTAAAACACAGATAGGTCCTTTTATCTGTAATAACAGAGCGACAGGGTAAGAGGAAAAATAATTGTTGAATTAAATTCATTTTAGCCCAATCTTTACTTGGTCTTATGATCCATTTGGTGTCATCTCCAAAATAAGGGTGGAAAATAAATCTATAGCATATTTTCATACACCTAGACCAGAGATTGAAAAGTATATGAATCAGCTTGAATGAACAAAAGGCACACTACAGGAGGCTGAAGAGAAGACATTATCTACATCATCATTGCAGACTCCAATTGCATAAGAAATAGTAGGGAATAGAGTTAGAGAATATAAGTCATCTCCAACAACTAATCCATCAAGCAAAGAATTCAATATTCACTACAGGAATAAGACAAAGCTAAATCCAAAGGTCAATCCCAGCAAGGAGTCAGAGAAAAACATAATTATCATCACCGAAGAGACACACCCTTCTACACAAACAGGTGATAAAGGTACTATTGCTACTCATACTAATTAAATTGTTTCTAAAGAGCAGCAAACAACAGCTCCTAAAAATCAACAAACATCATCTTCTCAAGATCAGCAGAAATCCATCCAGATTAGCACAACTTCTACAAGGGAGAAAGAACAAGAGAATATTTTCTTTGATACTTTCAAATAAATGAAGTTAAGAATGAAATGTTGAAGACAAGTACCTATAATCAGTTTTGGAAATAGACTCCTAGTTCACAAAGTAGGCTACTTTCAGCCTTTGATTCTGAAAAGGGAAGAATTCATTTTGCATTTATTCAAGCACAAATATGACAACCAAAGTTAGAGGAATATTACAAGAAAGCTACATTTGAGTTTGACACAAACTAAATTCATCCAATAGATCAAATGGAGCTTCACAAGCAAACTGGTGAGATGATTTCATCAACTCTCACTAATACTGCTTTTAGCTTATCAAAATTGCAAGTTTCATTGGCAAATGTGTAGCCACAACTGAAATTGGAGAAGGTGTCTTCATTTGAAAAAGACGCAAGAATAAAAACTTTAGAAGATATGGTGGTAAATATTGGATATGATCCATCCAATGTGAATCCTATTGAAGAGATCATCAAGAAGAAAAATGTTGATATAGCAGCATTGAGAAAGAAATTGAAAATCCCTACTACAGAAGATCCTTTGGCAAAAGATTTTGAAGAAAATGAAACTCAAAATACAGATATGATGAATTTAATAATGGAACATAATGCTCAATTAAATCAAATGGAATAAAATATAGAGAAGTTTATAAAATAAAAGGAAGCATCAATGAAGACATCAAAGGCCCCTTTAGAAGCAGTGCCACTAGCAGTTATTCCTATAGCTCAGACTTCTACAGCAAGCACCGCAGATGGAGTTGAATAGTTTACTAAAGCAGTTAATAACATGTCTATTCAAGAAGAGGAGATCAAAAAGTTTCAAGATCAGGTAAAATTACTGCAATTACAAAAGAATAATGTTGATAGATCCCATGCAGCTGAAGCACGGAGGGCTAAGAAGTTGATTGAAAGTCTGCAGAAAGAACAGAAGGAGTCCTCCATTGGTAATACTTTGGACCAAGTGAAATAAATTATATGGGCAGACATCACAGATTCCATCACCGAAATTTTTCCAAGAATACCAACCATCTTTAAGCAAAAAGAATTGATCCAGAAGGAAAATGAGGCCATTACAGTAATCAAAGAACAGTTGGGAGACAAGCCTGCAACAGCTAACAATATCATCAAATTTCTGAATTCAAAGAATAGGTATGAGTTGGATGAATTGGGCATTGAGGATAGAACAGAAACCATCCTGGAAGTGAATAGAGTGCTCACAAAGAAGAATTTAATTCTTCAACTGGAATAAAAATGTCACAGTCTTGAAGTTACAGTTCAGAGATTTTTCAGTAGGATAGAATCTCTAACACAGAAAGGGTTTCCTTCTCTTTTCGTAATTAATGATAAACTGATTACCAAAAATGATTATGGAAAGAGACTTCAGGATATTTCCAGGGATACTTCCAAGTTTTAAAATATTAAAGGCACATTAACATGAAAAGCACTATTGGGAGCAATAAGCAATGATATTTATATTCAATATGAAATCAAGCATGACTTTTTTGTGAAACCAAATTTTTCCAAATACACAGAGGCAAATGAAATTTACCACAGGGTAACTAAATTATTTCTCCCTAATGAAGAGCGCTGGGAAAAATTATGTGAGTTTCAGGAGTAATTGGTAAAAGTGGAAAAGTCAATTTTTCCAAATCAGCAGTCAACAGACAGGCAGTGTAGCCCGTGAGTGTCTTCTTCAGCAACAGCTTTCAGTTACATTCAATGACAACACATCATATTAAATTTATTTTCCATGATTCAGTTATAGTTAGTTAGCTAATAAAGTGCTATCAGTTGGATAGCCTTTAACATAACCTTTGTATTTTATTTTTCTATATATACTTCGTTGTACAAGGTATTTATGTTGGATAATCAAGTTATGAAAACTATGTGTATTATTTGTGGACATGCTATTAATGAAAATCAAATGAGTTTGCAACAATTGTGTGAGATTCATGTGGTATTTTATTAAGCATTGTTCCTTTCTCTATTAATTCATTTCCATTCCATATTTTGTGTATAATATTATTCAGTTTATAAGCAGAAATCAGTCAAATGCTCTGTTTATTAAGATTTTTACAATGTGTCTTTCTTCTAATGAATGAATTCATGTAAAAATGCTCATTCATACTTCTCTCTTTTCTACCACTACACACCAATGACAAATTAAATGTGCTTAAATAGATTACCTATCTTTCCTTGCTCAATTTTCTGCAATATATTCTTTGAAATCAGTCTTAGCTTTCATTGATTATGAATTTTATCCACCAAACAAAAAATTAAACAAATCCTAAAAAAAAAAATCTATATCTAGCCTAAAATCTAGTACTCAGCCCTAAAATTGAACATTTAAAAGAGCCCTCTCTGGTTAGGTAGGGCTAGCTGCCTAGCTAAAATTTGGTATGTGGTTACCTTTCTTCACTCCTAATTTCAACCTAGGAAGTTGGGGAGGGTGATAACACTAGGATCATATCTTTTCAAATTTGCATAACTCCATGCAAAGACATATATGTATTTTTTCATCAAATCAACATACCTATGTTTTACCTTAGAAGAAAGGAACCTGGACAATTTGACAAACTTGGGACTTTTTGCAGTGCCAAGATTAATATTTTCAACCTCCACAACATCATAATTTATCTTGGGACTCTTAGCTACATCATTTTGGTCAAACAACTTTTCAAGAGGAATCAAACCTTTAGAAATACAATTTTTTTTCAACTATATGACCTTTGTACTAGATTTGGTTTCTGAAAACATGTTTTGCTGGTCTACTTGAATGGTTTCAAACTCTTCTTTCAATTCAAGAAAAATTCTGACTTGTTAATCACTGTCAAATACCTGCCAGCTTATTATGTTATCAGGAATGATTGGCCTGTGTCTAACTTCAACTTCATATTTATTTCTAGGATGAATAAGAATGACAAAGAGACCAACTGAGACAGCCAAGAAATCTGCAACATTATTTTGATCTCTAGTCTTGATGGTAAAATTGTGTTTTTCAAATTTTTGTATGCCCTCATTCTAACATCCTTAGTTTGATAGGTTCCATTTACTCTTATTACTAACTCATAATCAAGAAGGAATAAAATCTTTTTAGCACTTAAATTTTTTAAAACTTCTAAACCCAAAACCAGAGCTTCATATCTTGCCATGTTATTTGTGCAATCAAAATTTGGTTTGTAAGAGAAAAACTTACTCTCATCTCTTGGGTTGATTATCCAAATTCCTGCACCAACTCCTTCTCTCCCAGCAGCACCATCGAATTTCATGTGCCGCCAACCCTCTTTGTCAATCTCTTCAATTTTCTAATTTTTTATTTGCTGATCTTTTTCAGTTTGTTGATTTTCTGTTTCATTGGTGATTTCATTGAAAAGTATGGAGGATCCTAATTCAGTTTCCACTACATAAAATAGGAAATTTTGAGGTTTATATTTGTTGTTGGCCTTATACACCATCCTAGAATATATATATAATCTCCTTTTCTCACCAAAAATATGGATAGTGACATAGGTCATGTCCCTTTGCATGGTTCCCTTGATTTTGGCAGCCCATGATCTAGATAATAGCATGTCGAATTTTGGTGGACTATCAGCTACAACTATGTCCATCGATACAGTCTTAGCAAGTACTTGAGTTAAACCAACAACCACATCCTTGATTAGACCAATACATTGAACTCTTTTGGAATCAAATGAAAACAAGTCTTTGTATGGCCTAGTTATGTCCAAACCCATTCTTTCCATGATGACCTTTGGCATTAAGTTGTGTGATGCCCCTAAATATAACATAGCATTATGTAATGTCATGTCATGAATGTTTAGACTGACATAAAATGGTGGAACCTCTTAATTTTTCTCATCTTATACTCTTGGCCCAAGGAAAATGGTGGGATGATCTTCTTGCAAATTCAGAATATCAGAGGTTCTAGCTTGAGTATTAAGCATCTTCACAATTTGACTTCTGTATTCTGCGACTTTTATTATTTCACCAAAGGGGACAACAATATTGATTTTCGAAATTTCATTTTCTAGGTTTAAATTTGGTTGTATCTTTTCAATTTATTTCCCAAGAGGAGTATCTTTCTTCTTTTAATCAACCTTTGGACCATCCTTCTTAGGCCATTTTTTATTGGCTACTATAGGAACATTTCTATTCCTAAGATTGTATTGTTTCTACATCTCAAAAATAGCACGTTGATAGTCTTTCAGGTAGTCAAATTTTTTTTCAGCTTCATCATTACCTATGTCATTGTTAGATTCATCATTCTCTTCTTTTGTTAAAAACATCCCTATTTCATCTACATCCAAACAATGAATGATTCCTCTTGAATTTTTTGTTGTGTTTCTTCTTCATCCACCAAGTTTTGTTGAGAATGGGGTCTAACTTGTTGATAAGGGGGTCTAAGTAGCTATCAAACAAGGAGGGGTAGTAATAAAAGAGGATGTGATGTTAGGAAATTCAGTCAGAGAAATTTTCAGCTCAGAAACAAAGGAACTCCACTCAAGTAAAGGGACACCAGCTTTCCTTTTCAACGGTAAATCAAAAGGATAAAGTTATTTTAGTTGTTCTAAAGACTCATGTTCTAATGATAATTTTGATGTGACAGTTTCCCAAAACCCTTCTCTATCTTCTTTTGAAACAACAGATGTAGTATCAATTCCTAACCTTTGTAGATCTAAGGAAATTTCTGTTAATTATTTTTCTAATTTAGGTCTAAAAAGTGTTTCTTCAAACTTTTCATCAATCTCTGTCTTCAAAATTTTGAACACCTCCAGAAGGTAAAGATAAATCTCTTACAAGATATGGAATATATGATTTTGATGATCTTCTAATACCTTAGATATTTTTTTCTAGATCATCAACTATCTCTGGTAGATCAGAGTATGGATTTTTCCTCATATGAATCTTCTTGGAAGCCACATTTAAGCTGAAGATGTCAATGGAGTCACCAAGGTAGATGTACAGCCTTCGAATTTTCTGATCTCCTGCTACCTTCAAGATCTCAGTTACTTTGAAAAGAATCACCCTGGATGATATTACTTCCAGACTCCCGGTAGACGCACCAAAATGTTATCACTAGGCTGGAACAAGTTGGGATGTGTCAACTATCAACCTAGAATAACTATTTCAAACCAACTTTAAACTAGAAGTTAGCCCTTTGAGACAGAGAGGGATCTCTCAAAGAAAACAATGAAATATTCAAGATGAAAATTAAATTGCAAATGGCTAAGTCTGTTTATAATTTATGTGTTTTTGTGTAGGTGGAAGAGTGTAATGACAGCCACCATTGGGCATGGAGTCAGCTAAAAAAAATCAATCACAAACAAATAGTATTCATGGAAGTTGACGCAAACTGGCTTAAAAATTAACTCTTACAGCAAAAACATAGAAAATGAAGGAATTTGGATCATTTAATCATGAATTCCAAGAGATCATATTTCCATGAAACTGATAATAATATACAAAATAAGGAGAGAAAGACACATAATCCAAGGAGAATCTTGGCTTTGAAAACAATCTGTTGCAAACTATATATTAGATCATGAAGAAAAGATTACAAAAGTGGCTCTTTCATTTATCATCAACCCCTTAAAAGAGAAAATGTCCCTCCTTTATAGAGTGAAGCCTATTTTACAATAGTCTACCACCTGGGCTAGATTCTATGCTTTAGCTAAGATACCTAGTTCAAATTGAATTACAAAACATAAGGACTTTTTAGGGATACTTTTTGTTTTGTAGAGTTTGTAGACAAAAAGGATTCCATCACCATTTAAGAGCTTTAACAAACTTTGCTAATGATCCTCATCGAATATAACAAACTATTGAGATGTTGGATGGCTGATGAAACTGGAATATGAACTAGCATGATGAGTTGTCATGATAAGTTGGCATGGTGAGTTAGTTGCCACGTGGAGGTTGACATGTTGAGTTGTCCCCCTTAAAAATATAAGTTCATAGGTTGCTGGTGTAAACAATTTTAACCTCTTGTTTATCAATTACTTTAATTTTTTATTGCCCAAAATTCATCAAATAATCACTACGCTGGCAAAACATAGTATAGGCAGTTTGGTAGCAAACTTTAGTAGCAAATGCCAAAAAATCTCTCCTGCAAGTTATCTTGATTCTTCTTACTATTCCATGGCCTTCTCTAGTGTTTATAAGCTAAACACATGCTTAGAACACTTCCCTTTCTGAGATTTAAACTTATCTTTTTATCCACTGAAAGCTACAGCAACTTCGTAGCAAATTTTCACCTTTAATATGAAGAGTTTCTACAAAACTACCTAGTTTTCTAATATTTTTCCCTTTCAATATTTGTAACCTCCAATACACTTCTAGTAGCCTGTACAAGCCTTTATATAACTAAAAATATTAATTTTCCACAACATAAGAAAAAATTTATGATATTACCATGTTCATGTAGTTCCATCAACCTCAACAATGATTTTAAGATTTCTTTTTGCAAGCTCCACCTTAATCATTTCAATTTGAATCTATAAGGAACTAACTTTTTCATGCAACCTTCTCCTATTTTCTTGTAACCATCTGTTACTCTTGCACAAATGCTTTATCATTCTATGTAAAGGAAGTGTTCTTTTTATCATTCTTCCAAATTCATCTGCAACCTTGTTATAGAAATCAAGTTTCTTTGATATGTCTTCCTTCAATTATTCAACAAGTAGTTTTGATTCTATTACCTCATTCCTAGCATCTCTCAGTTGTTCTTGAAACATATCCAATTCACTTTTCTCTTGTGCAGACCCCTTAACTTTCCCTTTTTTCATTGGTTCTACCTTTTCTAGAGGCACCTCTTCTTCTAAGGGCAGCTCAGGCATATTTTCTTTTAGAAGTTGTGATATTGTGATAGGATTTCTGGGCTTGAAAATAAAATATGAATCTTCCTGAGTAAAATCCAGTTTCTTGGCTCTTTTTCTGTCCCTTTTTTTTCAGTCTCTTTTATCTCTATAGGTTGCATAATGGGGCTTTCTTCAATGGCAATAGCTTCTAGGATATCTGACAATTTACCCTTCCCTTTACTTTGGCTTCTAGTCCCATTCTCGTATAAGTTTTCATCTTGGTGCTTGTAGAACTTTGTTTTGCTATCATAGGCTCTTTTACATGTTCAGCTTCAGGTTCCATTTCAAGGTCTACTATAGGCTCTCTGTGTTTCAAGCTCAGCTACAAACTCTGCCTCAGATTGTTTCTCCTCCCCTTGGGTTATAGGTTGGGACTTTGGAGTTATCCTAGGGGTGGCAGCATCCACTTCATAGCCTCTTAAAAATAAAAATGTGGGCCAATCTCTCTTTAGCCTAATCATCTATTCAACCACTAGCAACTTAATAAGACCATGACAAAAAATTGAAGTGTTATTGGCATCAAGCTTGGCCTGAACCTTGTCATCCATCTTTCCCAAGATTATAAACAAATAAAAAGGAATATCTAAGGATTGTTTACCTGTGAAGTGCAGAAATAATTTGGAATGGTATTGATAGACCATGGGGATTCTACCCTCACAAGTGAAGTATTTCTAGATTACCATCAGGAAATTAGAAAAATAATCTTTAAGGAAAGTTATGGGAATGTGTGTAGCCAAATCAATGCCTTTGTGCTCTTCCTTCAAGAACTCATCACAATTCTGCAACTTGAACTTTTGCACTTTGAACCACAATTCTCTTGACCTAGGGATTTATGTAGCTTGGGAAATGGTGTCAAGGGACACTTCAAAGTTTAGCATGCCCACTTTATACCATGTCATGTAAAGTTGATGGAAAAAACTTTATCAATTTTAACATGAAATCCCTGTAGGAAATATTGGGAGGGGGGGTGAATCAGTATTCCTTTCAATTAGAGAATTAGTTAATATTCAATCATTATCAGTGTTTGTACAATGATAGCAGCAAAAAAAAGGAACACAAATGCACACATTTTTTAAGGTGGAAATCCACTGCGAGACAAAAACCACGTAATGCTTTTCTAATAATTCTTTAATATTCAACTCCAATTGAAAATAAAGC
Source organism: Pinus albicaulis (assembly GCA_034641835.2). NCBI lineage: Eukaryota > Viridiplantae > Streptophyta > Pinopsida > Pinales > Pinaceae > Pinus > Pinus albicaulis. The sequence continues at coordinate 1,163,728,965 of CM076575.1, read as the reverse complement.
TCCAACTTCCTAGAATCTAGAAAAGCATTATTCTCCAGCTCCCACTGGATGGATGCTCCAATGCCCTAGATTCTTCAGTAGTCAACTGAATGGATGCCCCAACACCCAATGAGATACAACTCACCCTAGCACCACCCTACCACCCTTTAGAAGAATAAAAGAAGAATGGACTCTTGTACCAAGGAAAATGGTCCACTTTACAATGATATAGAATGATGTAGAAGAATATGATACACTAGACCATAACCCCAACTTTGACACAACCACCTAATGATGATCCTAGACCTCCCAACACTTCCTCTTCAACTCTTGGCAGATAGACACTAGTACAATTTTTACAATAATGTATTTACAATGATACCTTTACAATGATTGTATGCAGTGTTGCCCACTTGAAGACTTCATGTGATGAAATTCTTGTTGTTTTTATGTACCTTGGTTTCTGCTCTTGTCATGCTACCCTCTGTTGCACCTTTCTTTTCTTTTCTTCCCTAGAAATTCTGGTCCTTTGCAGCCCTTGACAACACATGATCTAGCTTTTTCTTTGCCTTTTAGGAGCTCGATATTGGATCTGGTGTTTCTCTGTTATTTCAGATCCCCAATATCTGATTTTTGGTACTGTAGTATTCCTTTGAGTCATCTTTCCAATGCCATAGGTCTGACCCAATTTTGATTCTTCAAGGGAGAGTTATACCCAATCTCTCACAATGCCCTAATTATGGACTGTTTCAGCAGAGCGAACTTGTACGGCGTGACACATGTCATTGTTTCTTCATCCGGCTCTAAAATTGATAGAGTGACAACTACAAACTCTACACTATCTTCCACTTTTTATGGAATTCCAATCCGATACTCGGAGAGAGAGTTATGACGATTTTCCCAAGGTCAATTTTTGAGATGAATTTCAGGAGCCTGCAAAAACACTAACTTCCACAGATCATATCTCCGAAAATATTGCGCACCTTGATCTGAAATTTTCACAGCAGCTTCCTCAGGATTTTGGCTTCGCCTCTTAAAAATTTCAGCTTCTGAACCTTCGTAGAAAAAAATTTAGAGCGAAAATTCCACGATGACCTATTTCAGATGGCGAAATCCCTTGCATGAGGAGGATATGAGGATCAAAATTTATATAAATGCTTAGGTTGAGAGGGGCTTCAAAAAGTGAACGTGGGAGGTATTTTATGAGATTAAAAAATATTAATTATGAATTTTCAATGACCCATGCCACAACCCCATGGGGTTTTAGCCCACTAACTGGGGGTACAAACTTCAAACATGAATATCTCTCAAACCGTGAAGAATTACATGGCGTGCCATATATCAACGGAAACATATCGACAAGTAGAAACCATAAAAATCATTATTGACCCAGAATATATTAATTTGGTAGGTCAAAATCCCCATGAAATATTGGGTTAGCCCCTGGTGCTACATGGGTTGACATCAATGACAACCGCTGATCAACAATCCCTGCAGCTTCTGACAAAACCAAAGACACCCCACGTTGGAAAATGCTTGGGTGAATGTAGGGTCTTCTTTAATAAATTTCATATCCATTGGCTCGTACCTCACCACTGAACCTCCTTTATACTACTTCCTTCAAGTTGTAATGGCTTCAACACGTAGTTATAGCTTCCTGACACCTACAAATATCTTAAGTACAACTAGACCAGCTTTGACACTCACAGACCTTTTTCTAAATATAGCTAACCAACCCACAAGACAACAGGGTTGAAACTATAGATAGCAAGAGCATCTTGTAAGGAGATGAGACAGAGCTTGTGACAAAAAATCTATTCAAAAGTGGAAAGAAAATGAAATGATAATACAGCTATGCGTTTTGGGAATGGTAGATAAGGACAAAAATATGTAATCATGACTCAATAACCTCTAACGATAATCATTTTGAATTTTCATACCGTTGACATAAAAACAGACTTCCGTAATGGAATTAGTGTTGGGGAAGGAAAATTTTCTACAGAAGTGTTAGGAACTTTCGTAGTGTTATCACATAAATTTTTGTTAAAAATTATTTATATGGGAAAAAAAATTTTGGTGTTTTAGGTTGCATTTTCTCTCAAGATTTTATACAGGATTATTATTATGATGGTTATAAAATCTCCAATTATCTCCCACCTACATGTCTCCTTCCACCTCCATGTCATTACTTCGTTTCATGGTCAGTTAAAACTATGTTTTTCCCTATACAGCACAATAATTTTAAACATGGTTTACAAAAAATTGAGAGAGAATTCTCAAAAATTGAATTTTTTTTTATAACATCCTCATATACAAAATCCTCCCTCATTTGTATAACAACTATTATGGTTTGAGAGATTTAGAGAAATCTTTGCAGACAAATTTTCCCAATTTTTCCTGTTTTTGGTCAGTATTTTCAAATATGGTTTTCGCACGGGTGGAAATGTATTTTCAAAACCTGAAAGAATTTTTTGTTGGTAACATCTATATTTACAAAAACCTCTGTCTTTTTTTACACTGACATTATGGTTTGGGAAATTTGAAATAATCTTTGAAGGCACATTTTCCATAAATGTCATGTTTAGTAATATTTTTGCAGAGTTGATCGTGGCCCATTAGACATTAATATTGAGAAACTGGAGGAGGTTTATGTTCCTAAGATTCCAAAATAAAAACACCTATCTCACTTTTTACACAGGTGTATGATTTGGGAGAACTGTCCAAAATATAGTTGTTACAGGAGAGTTGATGTAATTCTATATTACTCTTGGGAAAATGATTTTTTCTCTATCATGGAGTGTCTAATTGACTTTATTAATGAGTCAAATGACAACTAGACATAAAGAGCTTTCCAATGAGATATCATGAGCTCACTTTTGAGCTCAGGAAGGCCTCCAAAAGTGACCTGCAACTTCATGCTGCACTTTTCCTAGGGACATGCTGCTATTGTTTACCAGTCTTGGGAGAATTGATTATTGAGGGGATATACTTGATAATTTTAAGTTCTTGAGGGGTCCACTGTGTATCAAACAGGGAGATATTTCCAACATGCTATCATGAGCTCAATTTGGAGTTCGGGAAGGCCTCCAAAAGTGATATACAATCTCACACTGCGCTTTTGTAGGAGGCCACGCTCCGCTTTTTCCAAAGGCGCTGCGCTTTTTCCCCGGCACGTTGCGCTTTTTCCAAGCACGTTGTGCTTTTTGCAGTTGACTGATTTTTCCATAATTTTCAATTTTTCTCATTTGATGGATGAATTCAATGAATTTTTACTAATGTAATGGTGAAATTTAAATGTAATTATGTCATGAAAAGTTACTAGGGGTAGATACATCATGTAAAAATGTAATTTTTGTGAAAGTGAATCAGTTTCATGAATGATAGGGATGAGTTGGCCAACCTCCCTAATCACTAGGATTCCAGTTAAGCAATTTGGGGATCAGCTCCACAAGTCAGGGATTCGACCCCTAAGAGTGGGAGAAGTAGTTTTTTGCCTATATATTTCATTTCATTTCTCATTTCAAGGGTTGGATGTTGTAGAATTTGATCATTGAACACTATTGTAATCAGACTTTTGGCAAGAAATAACAGACTTAGTTGCATCTATTTTGATGGGATACCTATGGTAATGTGATTTGAAATTTTTTCTTCTTATGTTTTTCAAATGTGTGAATGTATTTTGATTTCATAGTCATGCCATCTCTGAATATAATTGATTCCTAAGTCAGAAAGATAGAATTCATTAGCTTATGCTCTTTTTTGGAGTAATAGTTACAGTTTTGTTTCATCTTTCTTCTAATTGAAAATAATTCATATTTACAATGCTATTTTTTGAAACCCTAGCAGTCTAAAACACTCCATCAGATACCTTAATGTGTTAAGCTACTTACCTACCTTGCCCCATCAGATCCCTGCAATTCTGATCCTTATTTTCCCTGGCCTAGTTCTTCTCTGACCTATTCACCATCCAGCACCCAAATGCAATCAAAAAACCATAGTGCTACTATACCTAGCCTAAAATCTCATTGATCTAGTCATCTTGGTTCTTATCTTGTGGATAGAGTCCTCTCCTGCCTAGTAGGGATAGCTACTTGGCGAAATATTGGTTTGTGGTTACCTTTGTTGGTCTCTTCTCAGCCTCGGAGATCTAGTGGAGTGATAACACGTAGTAAACAACGAACTTTTTAAACTGGAGTTGTTGCAAAAGTTGGAAAAATTATCCAATGACTAGATAAGCTTGAGGGACATGAAATTTTTTATTTTACCATATATGATGACCCCTAATAAATTCATAATGACCCTACAAAATGAATAAAAGACCAAAAATACCTTTATACATGTGATTTTTTTTTTAAATCAAAACCCTAATTAACTAAACCTAATGACTCAAAGAAAAACCTATGTGTTATCTTGGATAACATGTTAGATAGTCGATACTCAATGTATGTTTTGTATTAGATTACGTTGTTGTTGTCTCTTGATCTCTTGCAGGTAATCGTATGCCACTAGTAGTGAGGAGCGAGCCTGAGGGACTGTGGATTGAGGCCATCATCAAAGGATTTGAGCATAGCATCAGGAAGAGATAGGCCTAGTCCCTTTCTCATCTTGTTTTTATATTAGCTAAGAAATATTGTGTTAGATAGTCTCTTAAGTTTCTATACCCACTCTAGGGCTAGAGAGATTGCCTCTGTATGTAGAGGGTATTTATCTTCACAACAGAATTGGAAACTCCGTTGGGCAACTTTAGCCTCTTTTCCTTCCATTTCTCGGGTTTATTTTTTATCAGTTTGACTGATCATCAAGATCTAAGTCTGCTTGGGTCTCTATAGATTTGCATAGGATTTGATAGTTATTTCAGTGTGTCAGGTCTAGTTTTAGTGTGAAATTATTTTCTATTTTTCCTTTTTTTTAGCACTCATTGCATTTTCTGCCCTTGCAGTAGCACTAAAAGCACTATTTTATACAAATCATCCACGTTAATTTTCCTTTCAACATTGTTCTATTCATCACAGATGCGTTGATCCCTGGGCTAGGAAAAAATTAGGGTTTCCCCTTATCTTCCTAGTGTCTTGACCCCTGAGAATTTTTTTCGAGTTTGAATGACCTCTTGTCATTTTATTTGGTTTGTTTGTGTTTTTTGAATGATTAGTTTTATCCCTTTGACTTGCTTGTGGTTAGAGTAAATTTTAAACATTTTCTAGGTTTTTTGGTCAATTTCTCTTTGCTTGTCACTTGTGTCCATCGTCAGAGAGTTGATAGGCTCTGCTTTAGAATTCTATTCCAGTCAGATCGAACATTGTTGCACATTTCTTCTGGCTTGTTTTGAATTTTTTTTCATTTGCACTGGTCATCACCACACTTAGATATCACCTTCAATTAAGTGTCAATCATAAGATAACAATTGTTTGATTCGCAAGTCTGGAAGGGCGTGGCTTTTCTAGTTCCCGAATCTAAAAGAGAAAATTGGAAGTGATTTTCATTTTGAAATTTTGATTTGGTTTGTTTTCATCATTTTGGAAAAAGAGTGAAAGTGATACTCATTCGTGCATTTTTTTAAAGCGATATTTTTTTCCATTCTATAGAAAGAAAAGTGAAAATAATTCTTTTGCGTTTCTTTGTTCATTTGGTTGATTTTACTTTAGTTCACTAATGGCATTTGCATTTTGAGCTTTCAAAGTAAAAGAAAAACAAAAATTTCTATGCATCTTAGTGAAAAGAGAAGAAATTTCATTTTTCAATAAGTTTTCATTTTGGGGAATAGTGAAAGCTAATTCAATCCTTAAAAGTAGCATTTCAGTAGTTTTTAGCTAGTTGGGGGGCATCATTGTTTGTTGCATTAATTGCACTCTTATTTGCACTTTTTCGCTCATTAGTTTAGAATTCATCGAAATGGAAACAATCATTTTTAACATTTAGCTTCATTATAGGGTTCAGGCGACATCGATATTGAGCCTTAAACTGAGACTTAATTGAAGATCAAATTTAAAATTTATCCAGTTAACCTTAAGGATCTTTTGAAATTAACGAAAAAATTTAGAGGTCTAGGCTAGAGACGTGTTCTGGCGTCATTAAACGTAGGAGTTGTCACTAACATTTTTTGTTACATTCCAAAGGTGAAACCCCGTCTCACGTATGGAAGTATATAGGAATACGCTCCACATATGAAAATTATAAGGGGACGCTCTCATCATACGGTTACACATTAGACAACACTACTACGGACTGGACTCCCATGTATCATCGAGTATATATGGGGAGACACCACTAGGTTGTAAGCCTGCCATAGGTAACCGAGTTGGCCACCTTGTAGACATGATACACCGAACACATCATTCAGGGAGATTGGTTGTAGTATGTTAAGTCCTTGGTAATTTTTTCTACCATTTATAACCAAGGTGTATATTTCAGTTCACGGATATATGATAATCCTTTATGCATAGTTAACCCTTTTTTATTTATTTTTTGTTTAATTTCTAAAATCAACTGCCTGTGATAAGATATTAACTATGCAGTTCTCCAGCCTCAACTTTGTCTGGTTAATTGTAAATTTTAAATTACTCAAAATTGATTCACATTTTCTCTCTTCGATCTTGCCTTAAAGGTCATCATGGTCGAATCGTCGAATTTCTTAGACTCCTATAGTCATAGTAATCAAATTTAATATTTCCATTGTTTTTGAGTCTTAGGTCAAATTATCATATTTTCAAATTAAATTTGACATGTCTCTTTATTGTCAAATGGTTCCAAGTCATTGTTTAGGTGTCATTGTTACTCCCTCCACTTATTCAAGGTCACAAACAACCATCATGGTTATTGTCATCATTTCCTGTCACAAGTCATCAAATGTGTTAGTTGGTCATCATACTGGTCATAGAATCATAAGAATGCATACTTTGAGAGTTAAATTTATAATTCATGTTCAAATATATGCATATGATGTTCATCATTATCTCAGTCATCATTTTGAAAAACGGAGCCTTGTCATCCGTTATGGTCATAAAAAAAAATCATTATGGGAGTTAGCAATTAGAAAAATAAAGTGTTTCAAAGATAATCAAAGTACATCTACATCACATGGAGATGTAACACTTCCTATTGAAGAATATTGCTACCAGTACCAATTACATCATCAACCACTATTTCAAAGTACACATGATGTCATAATTTCACTAAGAGCCAAAAATCTCATTGTATCCTTCCAAAAACCTCCAGAGCTCCCTTTTACCTCTTTGAAATCTGCCATAGCCATCAAAAGTTTGAATTTTTCCACCACTGCTCTTTTCATTTGCCTGTTGCGTTTCTGGAGAAAATGTGTTGCGTTTTTCATTTGGAGATCAAAGAAAGGAAGAACAGATTCAATAGTAGTTTCAAATGCTTCAGAGGCTCCTTAAACAGGTAAATCAAGATTCTTAAACCCTCTTTGCAGTCTCTTTCCTCAGAAATAGACTGAAAAATCCATATTTCTCCCTGTTACCTCTTTTTTCTCACGCTTTTTGAGAAAATCCACTTTCATTATCTTCCTAACATCTATCCCTACCCCCCATATTTTTCTCAGAATTTTTCCTACCTCCCTTTCCCCTCATTCCTTTCCCCCAACTTGTTGTGCTTTTCACTTTGTTCCGTTGATTAGAACCTGTGCCCTTCTTTGTTTGAAATAAGGATTTTATATTAAAGTGAATCTAGAAAACATGGTAAAGACCAGTGACGGGAAGAAGTATAAGGGAGTAGATATATCTAGGTATGAGACAACTCATATGTAGGAGATTAACTCGTCAGAGTTCATCAGAAAGTCATTTGAACAAGCAGGTTGCCTAGGGTTTTGTAAAAAATTGCAAGAGGTGGGCTACCATCATTATTTGACAATCCTATTTTCCATTAACTTTAGGAAGGATCAGGCCACTATAGCAGGGATCAATTTTCCATTGTCATAAGATATCATATCTCAAGCAACTACTATTCCTAATCAAGGTGAAATATGGTTCAATGGAATGGATTTGGACCTGGAGCACTACAAAATGATTTTGAAGCAACAGTACAAGGAGTCTCCTTCTCACATATTTCCTAGCAGGAAGTTGTTAGATAATTAAATCCCTTTAATGAAGACCATCATGAAGTACTTCACTTGTGAGGGAAGGTTTAGCAGAATTTATCAATATCACATCAGGTTACTAATGCATTTCACTTCTTAGAAGCCCATAAACCTACCTAACTATCTATTTAGAATCTTGGTGAATATGACATAAAAGGTGTAGTCTAAAGGTAAATATCATCAAGATAGACTCTTTCATCATGCTTTAGTGAAAATTACATTCCTTCACCAGCTAGAAAAACTCAACATGTCATGGGAAAGTTTCTTGGAAGCAGTTGCTCTCCTACCTGTCTCAAGACAGTCAAAGGGTCAAAGCACTCCTTCATCATCCTCCAGACCACGGGGAGTTAAATTATCAAGCAGGCCATCAGTAATAAAATCTCACTCTAAAGCAGATACATCAACACCAGACAAGAAAGGTAAAAATTTGGTTTTTTCTCCTGAACCAGAAAAAGAGATGCCTAGATCAAAGCCTAAAACTAGGTCTAAGGAAAAAATACTATCTAAGGAGGTTGTTAGTGAAGAAGCAGGTCAGGCTGAAACCATGATAGAGAAATCACCTTTGAGCAGAGATGATTTACCCTTGCAAAATGTAGAAGAGGTACCTCCATGTTGTAACATTATTTCGTTTTGATAAGGTAGTATTTTTAGAAAAAATTTAAAATTTTAAAAATGTTAAGTTTGGATATGAATAGAAAAGAAAAAAAAAATGTTAGGACTCATGGTAAATAAATTATTCATATCAAGAAAATGATAGGAATAGTTGCCCTAAAAAATGAAGGAAAATTATTTAAAAAAATTTAGGTATAGCAATAAAATAATTTATTTGCTTAGTTTGAATAAAAGAAAAGAATGACTTATTATTTAAATGCGCCAAAGTTTTAATTTAGGATTTAAAATGTGTTTTAATTATGATAATTACTTCATTAAGAAATTAAATTCAATTGTAATAAGAGAGTGCATTTCTTTATCTAATTCCTCTAAGTGACAAAGAGATTTGTCTTATTATGATTATCCTCCGATCAACATTCAAGGGCAAATCTTTTTCCCGCCCAGATCAACGGTGGGGAACCCTTTTTGCACCCCCCTTTCCCACTTCTCGTTAATGACGGGGGGGTGAGGGTCTGAAAATATATTTTCCTGATGGTGGGCCCTTCCCTATGTGTAACCTCCACAATACTTCGCAACCCCCCCTCCCCCCCACTCAAAACCGTTTACCGCCACCTGCCCCCTCCGAAATCCACTTTCCTCCTGATGACGGTTTCCACTCCTACCAACGATCAGTTGAATTTTCCTCTTGACCATTTCCCGACGCCAAATAAAACATTACCACATGTGCATCCCATTGAGACTCCGCTCCTTTACCATTATTCTTTATGTTCCATTAGACCCGCTCCCTTGGTTGTTTCATCACTCCCAGCTCTTGTACCGTTGGCATTAAACTGCTATGCTCACATTTTCTAACAGTCATTCCATAACGGTAATCTAGCCACTGTTATAAATAAAACATTACCCTGCCTTCTACCAATTTGTTTCATTCACTATTTGTTTTTGAATTTTAGGTATTACATAGCATAATTTCATCATTGATTCACACATCTGACACCGTGCCACATAGAGATTTACTTGCATAAATTACCATTCTTCTTCTTCTTATTTTCCCTCTGCAAAAAACATGGACCCTAAGGGAAAAATATGAAAGCCAACCTCTGAAGAAAACCCTGATGCTTCTACCCTGGTCAATCTCGACCACATTCCCCTTGTTGATTCATACTTTAAAATAATTGACACAGAGTGTGAATTCAAATTCCATGAATTTCACCTGTGGCTAAAACATAAGTACCTGGATCAGCGAGATGACATCAAGTTGTGGGAATCCATTCTCCCTCTCTTTTCATTCCCTCAAACCCATGACTTCCCAGACCTGCTCACCTGGTGTCAAACCAGGTATGATCCTATCAAAATATAAGTGGTGGCTCAAAATGGAAAAAATATGATATACATCACTCCATAGACCATAAACGACATGTTATTGATCCCTCAAAATGATTCTCTATGATTTTTTTCCCAAGCTTCTCTTATGGAGTTATATTATAAACTCACTTTTCCTCAGAGAGACCAATTTTTCTAGACTTTCCTTCCTAATGATGTTGAATTACCAAAGAAAAACCCACCTTATCCATCCGCCATGTTTATTCAGGCTACCATACGCATCATTTCACTACTTTCTTTCTTATTAGGATATCTAGATGACAAAACAGTAGATGAACCCATCTTTGGCTATTTTTCCATCTTTTCCAAATATCATCAACCTGCATTCATGTATAATTACAGTCAATTTTTTGTTGATAATATGCATGAACAATTAATGAATTTAACAACCCAAGGAATGTTTAAGTACACCTATGTACTTTTTCATATGTTTTTGTTTCGACAAGGAGATTCATTACCTATTACATTGAACAAGCAAGATGAACGAGGAGTTAACGAGTCATAATTCATTAGATAGAATTGATCATATCAATTTTAGATAAATTCTCCTTTTCAGACTTAATTGATACATTCATCCATCCAGTTGCACAACTTCTTAGCAGCCAAAATGAGCCCAAAATTGGCCAGGAAATTAAAATAATCCTTCATTTGAGTGACCAAGTTAAAACTGGAGAGTGGTATTTATACCATAATTACACAGAGATTTGAGTATATGGTTTTGATTTGGCACCATATAAATTGCCCAAATATGTTCCATTGAGAATATTCTCTTTGGAATATATTAGGCAGATGATTAATATGGATGATCTACATTTTGTTTCAAGGAAGAGGAAATCATAGTTCAAGATTAAATCAAAGATTGGTTCTTTCATTTGCAATACCAGATCAGCAGGGATTGAGGCAGATGCTATCCTTAAAAAGATGAATTTATAGCCAAGCTTCACCTGGTCTTATGACCCTTTCAGTATAATTTCAAACCTAAAGGTTGAATTGAAAACAACTCCATATAATCATACACCAACGCCTGAAATTGAAAAGTTCATGAATCAGGATCAGTGGACAGAAAATACATTGGAGGAGGTAGAGGAACAAATTATTTCCACTTCTAATTTGTAGACTCTAGTTTCCCAAAGAAAACAACAGAAAATATCAAGATAATAAACATCAACTTCTATGGATTTAGTCAGAGAATTTATAATCCAGCAAAAGAAGCAAAAGGTTGACTTAACAATTTCCACTGAGCAGATCCAAAAGGAACTAGAAATTATAGATTTGGGAGATCCAAAACTGTCTACATCAGCAAGAGGGAGTGTTCATAATACTCCATCATCTTATTCAGCCTCTAAAGAACCTTTTGAGATCATCCAATCCATAGGAACCAGTTCATCAGATGATCAAAACATATTCTCCAAATTCTTGGAGATTAAACAGAAAAATGAAACCTTGAAGGCCAATGTATATAGTTAGTTTTGGAAGTATACTTCCACATCATAGCACAGGCTACTCATTGATTTTGATAGTGAAAAGAGAAGGATGCATATGGATTTTCTACAAGCCCAAGTCCATTTTCCTAAGTCTCCATCTGATTATAAGAATACCATTTTCCCATTTGATGCAAACCAGATTCATCCAATAGATCAAATGGACATGCATAGACAGTATGGAGAGATGCTCTTCTCTACCATGATTAATACGGCTATGAATTTGTCTAAGTTAATAACAACATTATCAAATGTATAGTCACATCTTAAAATAGAAAAACTCTCCTCTTTAGCTAAATACAATAAGTTAAAGTCTTTAGAAGACATTGTGGTCAATATTAGGTATGACCTAAAAGGCTGTAAAGATGTAGAAGAAATTTTAAAGAAGAAAAATGTTAACATTATAGCTCTGTGAAAACAGTTGAAGTTGCCTTCCACAAAATACCCTCAAACAAAGGAAATAGAGGAGAGTGAACAAAACAGAGAAGAGATGCTCAAACTCATCATTGAGAAAAACATTAAAATAAAGAAGATGGAGGATCAGATCCAAGGATTTCTCAAGGAAAAATAACAGTCAGCTCAGCTTGCTATGATCCCAGTTGCAGCAGTACCAATTGCAGTTGCAGGTACAGAGCCCATCTCTTCATCAACAACAATGGAATCTACATCAACAATAGGTGATTCAGTAAAAATTGTATATGATTTGACCATACATAAACAAGAGAATGAGAAGTCGTTGGATAAATTCAAGGCCTTGGAAACTCAGAAGATCAAAAATGATACCTTGTACATGGAAGAAATGCAGAAGTCTTGCGGATTGGGACTAAAGGTTCAAAAGCTATAAAGTGAGCTTCTAATGGCATACACCTTGGCCCAAGCCGAGGAGAGTATCTGGAAAAAAATAAGCCAAGCAATAACAGAAGTATGTCCATCCATACAAATCATTTTTGAGCAGGAGGAATTAATTAAAAAATGCAGGATAGTCATTGAACAAGATAAGGTTGCACTTAAGAAGAAACCAGCAAAGGCATCAGACATGATTAAAATAATGAACTCAAAAAGAAGGGCAGAGTTGGAGCAGATCAATATTTCAGACATAACAACTAATATCCTAGAAATAAAGAAAGCATTGCAGAAAAATAACTTTCTAAACCAATTATAAACTAAGTTTCAAACTTTGGATATTGTTGTCAAAATATTTCACACTAAGTTTAATTTTTTGAACCAGAGGGGACTGCCTAGACTAGTAGCTCCTAAAGACAAACTGATCAACTTGGAGGAGTACTGCAAAGAGATTTACACCATTTCCATTGACAAATAAAATTCTGCAGGAATTAAAGGCCACATGGCAGGGAAATATTTTTTAGAAGCTTTTGATTTTGATTTGATAATAAAATATGAAATCAAACATCTCTTCATCGAAGGGACTACTTTTGAAAGATACACAGAAGTAGGTGAAGTTTTCCGGAAAATAGTAAATCTGGAAATTCCAAGTGAGGAAAGATGGGATCACTTATTTGAAACCATCAAATAACTTTTTGTCTCCAACAGAATGCCAGCACAGCAGCAATTTTTGGGCCACATCATCAATTGTTTCCTCAAATACAATGACATATCACTCATCAGTTTTGTTTTCCTACTATTTGATATTATTTTTGTAATCAGTTTTAGATACTTCTAAGTGATAGAAACTAGTATAAATAACTATCAATTCGAGTTATTAAGGGTTTCACCCTTGGGTGAGCATTTGTAATAAGAAGTGTATGAGCTTTGATCATTGATGATAATAAAATGATTCTGGATTTATTTCAATCCATTTGTTCTCTTGTAAGTTTTTCCAGTATTCATTTCATTTTGTTTTCTGCATATATTTGATGTTTATGAAGATAATTAGGTAAGAAAATTTTGTATTTCAGTCTATATTAAAAAATCTGAAATTATAATCCATTTTGGAGAATGAATTATTGAACTATCTGTTTTTATAAGTCCCTCTATATAAATTAATTTCCAGTAGTCTTCATAATTTTAAATATGTTTTGTTAAGTTGTTAAACATTTTTTGACAATATTTCACACTTATGATAAATTAAACATTCAATCTAAATATTTAACTGATCATACTTTCTTACAGTTTCTTCCTTCACATATGCAATCTTAAATCATTGTTTGAAGTAAAGAAACAACCCTTTTCTTGATAGTTTATATTATCAAAAGTTTAAATACATTTTTTTGTAATTTCTTAATACATTGGTCATCCAAAAACCCAATTTAAAACAAACAAAACATTATAGATGCTCTGGAATGATTAATTGACCTAGAATTATCTCTGAGGACAACACTCCAAAATTTGAGATGGATGACCTAGAAGAAAAGCATGGAAATAAGAAATTAGATGACCTAATCAAAGAGAAATATGCACATATTAGAGAGCTGAAGGATGACCTATCCGGAGCCAATTTCATGGTGGTTTTCCTACAGCAGGAGACTAGACAGTTGAAGCAAACTCTAATACAGTAGAACAAGTCATAGGAGAACCCTTCATCGGTAAGCAAAGCAGGTGTTTTGACAGCAGAAGATAAAGGTAAAGCCATCATTGATGTAGAGAAGATGGAAGAAAAGAGCATTCAAATAAAACCTAGGAGACCTAAGGCAAGGGGAATGGCTAGAAAGGAACAAAATGTAGAAGATCCATCTCCTCCTCAAGCCAAAAATGTCATAGATGACTCCATGGGTGCTGAAATTTAGAAAAAAAAAAAGGAATAATGGCTTGAGAGAGTGAATGAACACTTGGAGAAGCTACTGGAAAAAGAAAACAGAGATACCACAATGCAAAGAAATATGGCATGGCACTATTATGCTAGGAACATGGTCTGTAAGGTTAGGGTGAAAAATATGAAGAGAAAACTCAAAAAGACTCTAAGAAGACTCAAAATGATGAAAAACCTTGACCTATTAGCTGATGCATCAATGGTGGTCTAAATGCAAGGGAGAAAGAAAAGAAAAAAGGAGACATAGATTTGAAATTTTGATTTTTTGTGCACACAGGAAAAAGTATCCTACAGAAACACAACAACTATTTGTTGCGCTTTTTCTCATAAGGTTAGAATACAAATTTTCAAGTATGTATGGGTAGTTCTTGGCATATGGATAATAAAAGTACTTGAGGATATTTTAGGAGTGATAAATTTTCATAAAATGATAAAAATGTGCCATTTTGACAACTTGATGCCCCCTTTCCAATATTGTCGCTTCTTTTCTAGACAATTAGTTTTGAAACCAAGTTTGAAGAAGTTAAAATGATGTTTTTGAATGCTTTAAAGGCTCCCGAGTGTAGTTGACATCTCCAAGTTTCTTCATAGGTCTTCAGAAACACTTAAAACTCCATACAATCTATCAAAATTTCAATCCAAACAGTTGTTGTGCTTCTGCCACCATTTGTTGTGTTTTTGCTAGATTTTATGTGTTTCTGTGTATGAAGAATTTTTACTGCACATAAAGGTTAAACGTAAAACTAGATTGATGTAAATAGTTCAATCATGATTTTATCTGATGTTAATAGGTTTTTTAATTATTATTATTGTAAATAATATTGTAATCAATGCTTTGAGAGATAATCTCAATCAGTTAGCTAAAAAAGAGGAAAGTTGTTTCTAACTTCCCTAGGATTTGGCAATGATTAGATAGGTGCATGAATCAGTTGCTATGGATCAGGATTTGACCCCTTAGAGGGGAAATATTGTTTGTATTCTATATGTACTCAGAAAAAAATCTAAAATAAGTTTGGATACTAGAGGGGGAGACATTTTGGAACTTGTGTACTTGGTTTTTGGAAAAATTAATATACATGTGCAACTATTTTTTTGGGATTTATGTGTTGTGGCCATTAACATTGTCTTATTCATTTTTATTAAGCATATGATTGTTATATTTTTCTAGTAGCCATTTATACTTCTTCTTATGTTAATCTATTAAGTGTTAAACAAAAATCATTGTCAGAAATGTTCTGTTTTATCTGAGATTATCATATAAGTGTTTCTCTTCCAAACAAGTGAATTCATGCATGTATGCTCACTTATATCCTTCTATATGATTTCCTCATCACCATACTACAGTGAAAAATATATTTTGTGTCTCTGATTTCATCTATATTGCCTCATTTTATGGATGCAGCTGATGTTTTGAAATAATTGGCCTAGTTCCTAAAATCTAGTGCTCTTTATCTAGCAAAACTTAAATCAAAATCATACTGTGCAAAATACCTAGCATAAATTTCCAATATTCTCCAGTCACTTCCATTGTTTGTGAGGTTAATTTTAGAGAGATCCCTCTTTTATTTGGTAGGGCTAGCTTCCAAGACAAAACTTGGTATGTGGTTACCTGAGTAGTTTCCTTTCTCATCCTTGGGAAACTAAGGAGTGTTAAAATTTTGGCGTTGTTGCCGAGGAACGAGTGTTGAATCTTCCCTGGGGATATTTATTACTGTTCGTTGAAGTCTATACCTATGGGTGATGGGTGCTAGCATTCAAAGAAGTTTGATTCAATCTTTTCGATCGAGAGTGCAGATTGAAAAGAACATTGGCTCCCAAAAGGCATACGAGGCCTAATCTTGATCCCAATCCTCCACTAGTAGTTGATGACCCTAAAAGGCTATTGAGAAAGAAGAGGTCACAGTCTCAAGAAGCTGAAAAAGGTACACCTCCACTATTAATTTTCCTGCAAGGTTAGTTGCTCTTGAAGATCTATCTTTTGATCTCAAATTTGAGTTGTCTTTATCCAAGTCTAAGTCAGAATATTTTCTCTCAGAAACAATTTCTAATCCCATTAATTTGGAATCATATTTTTCATCTTCTGAGTCTTCATCTTTTGAGGTTGATATTAAGGTCTAGTCATATTTTTATAAGCTTCAGAGCTTGGTTGATCAGTTCCAAATAACCTCTAACTCAAGGCCTATATCCAGTACCAACAAGAGACTTTATTTTTTGCTACATACACTGTTAAATCTCCTCATACAACTACTTCTTCATCCTCCACTATCAATCCATCACTTCCTCTGAAATCATCTCCTCTATCAACACCTCTTCTTGCAACTTCCATACAACCTTGTGCAACAATCATGGCAAGATTTTCTCCTTTGATTTTACCACCCCAACTTACTGCTTTTCCTCAAAATTATGGTCAGAGATTGCCTTTTTTTGATGGGAAAATAGAGGTCATGACTAAGAAACATATAATAAAGTGAATCATTTTATAGATCTTGAGGAAATTGATAATGATGATGCCAAAATGCACATTATAGCACAGATTGTTTTGGGGGAAGTTAAGAAATGGTTCCATTCCTTAACATTTGCTTCTATATCCAATCCAGAATAGTTAATAGACCTATTCCTATCAAAGTGGGAAGAGAAAAAGAACCCTCTCCAAATTATGGCCGAGTACAACGCCTTGAAGATAAATACTAATGAATTTGTGCAAGATTTCACACGCAGATTTAATAGGATATATGATTTATCCTGAAAAACATTAAGCCTCCTCCTGGCCTAGCACTTCTTCATTATCCAGATGCTTTTGATCTGGATATTTCCTACCAATTGAGGGAGAGAAATCATTCCACCCTTGAAGACATGAAAAGGAATGCAGTAAGTGTTGAGGAAAATGTACTTATCAAAAAGCCAAAGATAAAATCAGAGAAAAAAAAAAAAGGTTACCATAAATGAGAAGCCATCCACTTCATCTGAGGGTAAACTTGATACTTTGATTAAGATAATGGAGAATATGATGGACAAGATGGCCATCAAAGATAGACAAGTAGAACCTCCAATTAGAAATCCCAACTTTAGAGGTCAAAATCAGCAACCCCAATACAAGATTAAACAAAGGGAGCAGAGGGGTCAAGGTAAACAAGGTCAGAAACAGATCCATACTCCTTTTCAAAAAAACTATAAACAGGGTCCTGATGAGGAGGAAGAGATCTAAGAGGAAAATCACTTTTTGAGAAAGATCAGCAACCTTTCAGGGAGTGATGGATATCACTTTTTCCAATGAGAAGTATGTGTTTTTGGTCATTTATCTCGATGACATAACATTTTTTTCAAAGACGGGTGAAGAACACTTGCCTCACTTAAAGACAACTTTCCAAAGGTGCATAAAATTTGGCATATCACTGAATCCAAAGAAAATTTTATTTGCTATGGAGGAGTGGAAATTTCTCGGTCATATTATATATAAAGATGGCATCCGAATAGATCCTTCAAGGATTGAGGCAATTCAGAATCTGTATTTTCCAAGGAATAAAAATGACATTCAATCATTCAATGGTAAGATCAATTTCTTGATAAGGTTTATTCCTAACCTTGTTGAACACTTAAGGGAAATCACTAATATGTCAAAGAAAAGCAGCGAGGTGAAATGGTCCAATGAGGCAAGAAAATCATTTAATCAAGTCAAGTTTGAATTTTCCCGTGCTCCCATCCTTATCAGCCCGGATTATACACTAGAATTCATCATATTTTCTTTGCCTCTAAACATACATTAGTTGTTGTCCTCATTCAAAAGAAATATTAGAAAATAGAGCATCCAATTTCCTTCTTTAGTAGGAAAATAAGGGATGGGGATCTGAAATATAATATCATTAAGAAGTAGGCATTGGCACTAGTTAAAGCTTTGAAATACTTCTGAGTTTATGTCCTTCATTCCCATGTTCTTGCCTATTTTCCGAATATTGTTGTTAAGGATGTGTTAACATAGAATGATCCTTAAGGCAGGCGTGGTAAGTGGATAGTTGTTATGCTGGAATATTATTTCGAAATCAGACCTACAAAATTGGTCAAAGGATAGGCTTAGCTAAGCTCATGGTGGACTCTAACTTACATAACTTAGACATCAACTTCATGGTTGCACTTTCCGAGGAGCAGGTGGCTGATTCATTCCCCCAGATATATCAAATTTGTATTTCATCACCATGGTATTCAGATATAGTTCATGTGCTGCAACATTTAAATCCTCCACCAGGTTTTCCCAAGAGTAAAGGTAGATTTATGAAATTGAATGCTCTTAAGTATTGTATTCTTAATAATTATTTATATTGGAAAGATCTAGGAGGGGTTTTATTAAGCTGTTTGGTAGAAAGTGAATCTAAGGAAGTGATGAATGATTGCCATAAATGTGAGTGTGGTGGTCATAGTTTTTGGAAAAATACAGCAAATAAGATATTGAATATTGGCTTCTATTGGTTGAGATTGTTTTCTGATGTATATAAAACAGTCATGAGTTGTCATCAGTGCCAATTTTTCAAAGGAAAGAGAAAATTGTTACCGTTGTCCTTGCAACCAATTGCAGTTCAAGCACCCTTCCAGCAATGGGGGATTGACTTCATTGGTGAGATTCATCCTCCATTCACAGCTCATCATAAGTGGATACTCACTGCCACTGACTATTTTACAAAGTGGATTGAGGCCATTCCCACAAGATAAGCTACAGACACGGTAATTATCCAATTTATGGAGAGTAATATTCTATCTCGTTTTGGTTTCCCGTAGAAAATCATTACTGATAATGCAGCAGCCTACAAATCCAAAAATATGATAGAATTTTGTGATAAATATCACATAAGACTCGAGAATTTGACAAAATATTACCCTCAAGGTAATGGGTTGGCAGAGTCATCGAACAAGTAACTGGTGAACATAATCAAAAATTTGTTGCAAGAGAAGAAAATAAATTGGCATAAAAAGTTAATTAATGCTTTATGGGTTTATAGAGTTAGCACAAAGAAATTTGTCAGCATGTGACCCTTTCAGTTGGTCTATGGTGTAGATACAGTATTTCCAGCTTCCCTAGCAATACTAGTGATGAAAATCATACAAGAGATTGATAGTGAGCCAAATGATATTCAGCGAAGAATTAATCAAATGATCCACTTGCACCATTCCATGGAAGAATTTTTCAATAACACCTCAAAGCTCTAGGAGAAGATTAATAAAATCAATTTTAATAAAACTAAGGCCGATTATTTCAACTTGGAAGATGTTGTTCTCCGATGAGATGCTTGAAATGAGGATAAAGGAAAACATGGTAAGTTTGACAACCTATGGAAAGGACCATACAAGATTTTAGCATTCAGAGGTAATAATGCTTACTTATTAGAAGATCTTGATGGGCAAGCACTTCCAAGAGGACTGGTGAATGGTAAACTCCTCAAGCACTATTTTACTTGATCTTGAAGAAAAAGTTTCATTTCCATTGTAAATAAAATTTTATTCGTTGCCAAAGAGTGAAGGAGCTGTCAAATAAGTTTGAAGCCCGAGGAGAAGGCCATAAATCTTCTCTAATCAGATGCTATTTTCTTTTTAAAGTTGAATAGCCAAGTCATTTTTTGAGTCAAGTCAAGTTAGTTTTTGTTTTTCTCATTTTAGTTAGTCAGTCATTTGAGTTTCAAGTTTTTTTATGTGACTCCATTTCCCAATGAATAAGGCTACCTATTCTACGGTGTTCTTGGCACCTCCTAAAGGAGCTTCCATCCCCGTTGGATCCAATGTTAGAGTCCTATATTCATAGTGATCAAATTTACTCTTTCCACTGTTGTTTGAGTCTTAGGTCAAATTATAATATTGTAATAATGTTAGATTACATCGTATAAAGTTTCATTTTAAAATGAAATCTCCTTGTTTCTAAGTTCATATATCCTTCATTACCCTTATTAAACATTCCCCACCATTCCCCTTACTAAAATTCTCTCATTTCACCATTTTCCCTAAAAAATGTAGCTTCCTGCTGCGTTTTTTCCCTAAGATTGTATTTTTCCATTTTTACCCCTTTTTTTCTCACTCTTTTTGAGAAAATCCACTTTCATTATCTTCCTAACATATATCCCTACCCCCAATATTTTTCTCATAATTTTTCCTATCTCCCTTTCCCCTCATTCCTTTCCCCCAAGTTGTTGCGCATTTCACTTTGTTCTGTTGATTAGACCCCATGCCCTTCTTTGTTTGAAATAAGGATTTTATATTAAAGTGAAGCTAGAAAACATGGTAAATACCAGTGGTAGGAAGAAAAAAAAAAGGAGGAGAGATATGTAGGTATGATCCAACTGATATGAAAGCGATTAACTCATCAGAGTTCATCATAAATTCATTTGAACAGGCAGGCCACCTATAGTTTTGTCAAAAAGTGCAAGAGGTGAGCTACCATCATGATTTAACAAGCCTATTTTCCATTAAATTTAGGAAGTATCAAGCCACTATAGCAGGGATAAGTTTTCCAATGTCAGAAGAGATCATAGCTAAAGCAACTACTATTCCTAATTAAGGTGAAATTTGGTTCAAGGGAATGGATTTGGACCTGGAGCACTACAAAAAAAATTGAAGCCACGATACAAGGAGTCTCCTTCTCACAGATTTCCTAGCAGGCAATTGTTAGATAAGTACATCCCTTTAATGAAGACCATCATGAAGTACTTCACTTGTGAGGGCAGGTTTAGCAGACTTTATCAATATCACATCAAGTTACTAATGCATTTCACTTCTGAGAAGCCCCTAAACCTACCTAACTATTTGTTTATAAGCTTCGTGAATATGACACAAAAGGTGCAGTCTAAAGGTAAATATCATCAAGCTAGCCTCTTTCATCATGCCTTAGTGAAAATGATAGTCCTTCACCAGCAAGCACAAATCAACATGTCATGGGAAAGTTTCTTGGGAGCAGCTACTCTCCTACCTGTCTCTAGCCAATAAAAGGTCCAATTCACTCCTTTATCATCCTCCAGAGCACAGGGAGTTGAATCATCAAGCAGGCCATCAGTAATAAAATCTCACTCTAAAGCAGTATATCAAAGTCAGACAAGAAAGGTAAAAAGTTGGTTTTTTCTCTTGAACCATAAAAATAGATGCCTAGATCAAAGCCTAAAACTAGGTCTAAGGCAAAAAGACTATCTAAGGAGGTTGTCAGTGAAGAATCAAGTCAGACTGAAACCATGATAGAGAAATCGCCTTTGAGTAGAGATGATTTACCCTTGCAAAATGTAGAATAGGTGCCTCCGGAATTTGAGATGGCGGACCTAGAAGAATAGAAAGGAAATACGACAACATATGACATAATCGAAGAGAAATATGCACATATTAGAGAGCTAAAGGATGACCTATCTAAAGCCAATTTCATGGTGGCTTTCCTACAATGGGAGAGTAGACAGTTGAAGCAAACTCTAATGCAACAGAACAAGTCACAAGAGCACACTTCATCAGTAAGCAAAGCAGGTATTTTGATAGCAGAAGATAAAGGTAAAGCCATCGTTGACGTAGAGAAGCTAGAAGAGAGGAACATTCAAATACATCCTAGGATACCTAAGACAAGGGAAATGTTTAGAAGGGAATAGAATGTAGAAGATCCATCTCCTCCTCAAGCCCAAACTGTCATAGATGACTCCATAGGTGCTGAAATTGAGAAAAACAAGGAATATTGGCTTGAGAGAGTGAATGAGCACTTGGAGAAGCTATTGGAAAAATAAAATGGGGATACCACCATGCAAAGAAATATGGAAAGGCAATATTATGCTAGGAACACTTTTTGTAAGGTTAGGGTGAAAAATATTAAGAGAAAACTCAAAAAGACTCTAAGGAGACTCAAAATGAATAAAAACCTTGACCTATTAGTTGATGCATCTGTTAGAAAAATATATATTACAGAGCAATGGAACACATAAAATATGTGGAAACAAAAACACATAAATAATATATAAAACAAGAGAGACACAGATATATGTGGTTCACCCAAATTTTGGCTACGTCCACGAAAACAGAAGGTCCTTCCGTTCTATTATCCAGCAAAATGAAGAGACATAACCTACAGCAGATCTGTTGTAATATCCTCTGCTCTCTCACACAGTCCCCCTTCTTATTTCTCACTCAGATTATACACACAATACACAGACGCAATACAATACCCTCATACAATAGAGGGTTTCCTTCTAGGGAAAAAAACCCTAAATTAAACATAAATTCTATCGTCAGATCATCCGCCTAATGAATGGCCCAAATTGACTACGAAATTGCAATATTTTACAAGGAAATTTTACATATGTTTTTAGCTTCAAGGGCGCTGCCCTCGAAACCCCCCCCCGCCAGGGGGGGGGGGATGGGGGGATCCAAAAGGTCGTCGCCTCCCCCCCTATACCCCCTTGACGATGATCAAACGAATGGCGGCGTTGCCACCCCGTTAAGAACAGGGGTCCAATGCACTAATACATCTAAATAAAGAAGATAATCATGCTCCACACCCAACAATCTCCCACTTGGACCCTGATTGTAGCAAATCCAATGCTACTTCATTTTCTGGGTAATGAATCCACTTTGGACCTATCTATTTCTCATCTTCATCATCATACTTGAAGACCAATTGAAACTGAGCATAATCTCAGTTTCTCCCTGGTTACAACTTCTTTTAGCATATATGTAGGATTCTCGCTAGTGTGTATCTTTTCCAACTTAAATTGTCCATCTTCCAACATTGACCGTATGAAATGGTACTTGAGTTGTATGTGTTAAGTCCTGGAATGAAATTCTAAGTTCTTTGCAACATGAATGGCACTTTGGTTTTCACTGGATAACCTGTCCATATCATGCCTCTTGTTGGGTGTGGAGCTTGATTATCTTGTTTATTTTGTATCACAGCTTTGGACCCTTGTACCTTAATGGGCTAGCAACGACGCCCATAATTAAACACTTCCTGGGGGGTCCAGGGGGGGTGGTTGTGACTTTATGGAGGCCCCCCCTGGCGGGGGGTTTCGGGGGCAGCGCCCCCGAAGCTAAAAATAGATGTAAAATTGCCTTGTAAAAGTATAGTAATTTCTTGTCAATATAGGCCATTCATTAGGCGGATGATCTAACGGTAGAAGTTATGTTTAGTTTAGGATTTTTTTCCCTAGAAGGAAACCCCTTACTTTGTATGAGGGTATTGTATTGCGACTATGTATGTACGTGTATTCTCAGAGCAAGAAACAGATAGGGAGACTGTGAGAGAGAAAAGAGGATATTACAGCGGATCTGTTGTAGGTTGTGTTTCTTCATTTTGTTGGATAATAGAAAGGAAGAACTGGCTGTTCAGGGTGGACATAGCCCAAACTGGGTGAACCACGTATATCTGTGTCTCTCTGGTTTTATGTGTTTTGTGTGCTTGTGTTTTCCTCATATTTTATGTATTTCATTGCTCTGTAATATATAATTTTCTAACACCTCTTACCCAATTCATCCATAAACCTTTGTAACCAAATCATTTCTTTACTAGCCTCTCTAGCAGCAACATAATCTGCTTCTGTTGTTGAAAGTGAAACAACACTTTGCATTTTTGAAACCCAACTCAAAGTTGTTCCACCTACAATAAATACATACCCTGTAGTGATCCTCATGTTATCTCTATCACCTGCCACATCTGCATCAACATATCCATGTAGAGAAATGTTTGAACCACCAAAGCATAATGCTTGATTTGTGGCACCTCTCAAATATCTGAGAATCCATTTCACTGCCATCCAATGTTATTTTCTGAGATTTTTCATGTAACTGCTTACAACTCCCACTTCATGTGCAATATCAGGCCTTGTGCAGACCATTGCATACATTAAGCTTCCAACTGCTGATGCATATGGAAATTTAGACATATAATCCATTTCTTATTGGGTATTGGGGCACATTTCCTTACTAAGTTTGAAATGGATAGCCAAAGGTGTACTAACTGTTTTTTCATTCTACATATTAAATATTTTCAACACCTTTTGTATGTACTCATTTTGAGACAATGTTAATTTTTTATTTTTCCTCTCTCTAGTTATTCTCATACCAAGGATTTGTTTTCCAGCTCCCAAATCCTTCATTGAAAATGAATTTTCCAATTTTCCTTTGAGCACATTTATTTCCAGCATGCTAGACCCTGCAATAAGCATTTCATCTACATACAATAACAATATAATATAGCTGCCATCATTTTGCTTTTTTAGATAAATACGATGATCAGAGTGACATCTAGTATAAACTTGCTCGGACATAAATCTGTCAAATTTTAGATACCATTGCCTCGGAGCCTGGTTTAAGCCATACAAGCCCTTCTTCAACCTGCACACTAATTTTTCTTTCCCTTTGACCTCATATCCTTGTGGTTGTTTCATATAGATCTCTTCCTCCAATTCTCCATGGAGAAAGGTTGTATTTACATATAACTGTTCAAGATGAAAATATTCAGCTACTACAAGACTTAAAATAGTTGTAATTGAATTCATTTTAACAACAGGAGAAAATATTTCATCAAAGTAAATACCTTTCTTCTGTGCAAACCCCTTCACCACAAGTCTAGCTTTGTACCTCTGTTTTCCTCCATCTTCTTCCTTCAACCTGTAAACCCATTTATTATGCAATGTTTTTTTACCTGCAAGAAACCTAACTAATTCCAAGTCTAGATATGTATTAAGGAGTCCATCTCTTATTTCATGGCTAGCTCCCACTTATTCCTAGTTTTGACCTTCATTGCTTCTGCATAACATTTAGTTTCACTAGAATCAGTCAACAATAAATAATATAATGAAGGAGAGTATCGTTCAGGGGGTCTACTTATCCTGGTAGATATTTTGACACCACTTTCAAGTGTTTGAGGTGCTTGATGCTATTGCGGTGGTTGTTATTGTTGTGGATGTTGATTATTATTATTTTCATGCACCTTTAATTTTTTTGTGGTTTCATCAAGAACTGTGTATTATTTGTTTTTTTTTCATGTTTCTTTTCCTGCAACTGATTCTTATACAAGACCTTTTCATTGAATATTACATCTTTTCTCCTAATGATTTTGTGATTTTCATAATCATATAAGCCATAAAAAAAATCATTAACACCATATCCAATAAAGGTATTTGCCTCGAGATTTGTTCTATTTTCTTTATTAATATGGACAAAGGCCTCGCAACCAAAAGGCTTTAAAAAACAGTAATTTAAATTTTTACCTGTCCATGCCTCCTTTGGAATACTACCATCCAAGGAATTTGAAGGAACTCTGTTTATTAGATAAACAGTAGTATCTACAGCATCTTCCCAAAATTGTAAGGGAAATACTACATGCAATCTCATGCACCTTGCATGCTCCATGATTGTCTTGTTCATCCTTTATGACCCACCATTTTCTTGTGGTGTTCTTGGAACTATATTCTCTCTACGAATTCCATGCTCTAAACAATACCTATCAAACTCTTTGCTACAATATTCACCTCCATTGTCTAATATCAGCCACTTCAACTTCTTTTATGTATCAATCTCAACCAAATATTTTCATTTCTTGAAAGTATCAAATACATCAGATTTATTATGAATACAATAAATCCAAGTTTTTCTAGTTGCATCATCAATAAAAGTAACATAATAACGAGAGCCACTGAGAGATGATACCTGAGAAGGTCCCCATACATATGTATGCACAAGCTCTAATTTTCTCTCTTATTTTCTTTCCCAACTATAAGAAATCTGACTCTCTTTTGTTTTCCATAAATGCAATTCTCACAAAAAAACAAATCAATATTCTTGAAACCTGGCAACATTTTTCTTGAGTGGAGAATCTTCATCCCCTTCTCACTCATGTGTCTGAGCCTATGATGCCATAATGCTGCACCTGCTCCTTTGGAAGTTAAATCATTAACAGAGTTAGAAATACCATTGCATAAATCAAATGTACCAACCTTTTCGCCTTTTGCTATTACCAGGGCTCCTTTAGTGACCTTCCAGGTTTTATTTGTGAAAGTTGTCACACAACCTTCACCGCCTAATTGCCCTGTTGAAATCAAATTTTTCTTCAGATCTGGAACATGTATTACCTCCTTTAATAACCATTAGTTTCCATTCTTCTATTTTACAAGAAATTTTCCCATTCCAACGATTTTATAGGGTTTATCATCACCTAGACGAACCTGTCCAAAATCTCTTGGAACATAGTCATGAAAATATTTCTTATCAAGTGTGGCATGGAATGAGGCCCCTGAATCTACCACCCAGGAATCAGTAAAATTTTCTAAAGAAAGAATCAAAGCATCTTGTAACAAATCACCTATCACATTTTCTTCATGATTGTTTTCTTATTGTGCGTCTCCTTCTTTTCCCTTCCGAGATTTACAGTCTTTCTTCAGGTGTCCTTTATTTCCGCATTTCCAGCACACTATCCCCGATATGGACTTGGTTCTTCCTTTCCTTGATTTACTATGATATCTTGAGCTCTTTCCTCTTTCCATTTGTCTTCCCCTAGTCTTTTCACTCAAAGCATTACTCGATGTCTCACCAAAGCTTTTCTGTCACATTTCCTCGCTAAAGATAGTTCTGACATCATCAAACTTTAAAGTACTAGAACAAGAGACAGAGTTATTAATGGCCATAACTAAACCATTGCAACTTTCTGGAAATGAGCACAGAAATAATAGAGCCCTAACTTCATCATCAAATTTTACCCCTACAGAACTTAACTGATTGGTAACTGTATTAAATTCATTTAAATGGTCAGCAACATATCCACCTTTAGGCATCTTCATCTGAAATAAATATTTCATAATAAATACATTATTTGAGGTCAAGAGTTTTTCATATAGTTTCGCCAATGTCATAATTAAACCCTCTGTTGCTGTTTCCTTTGAAATATTGAAGGCTACAGACACCGTGAGGCATGGCCATACTGTTCCAAGTGCCTTTCTATCAAGAATCTCCCATTCTGCGTCTGTCATACTCGACGGCTTCTTCTTTTTTCCACTCAATGGCAAGTACAGATATTTCTGATACAGATAATCTTCCATCTGCATATTCCACATCGAGAAGTTTTTGCCATTAAATTTCTTGACCCTAAACCTACCATCTTCCGCCATTTCTCCCACTCGAACCAGGAACCCTTCTTTCCTACGAGTTTATCAGCCAAATAAACCTTCGGCACTAATACCAGTTGTTAAAAAATTATATATTATAGAGCAATGGAACACATAAAATATGCAGAAAAACAAACACAAAAATAACATATAAAAAAAGAGAGACACAAATATATGTGGTTCACCCAACTTGGGCTACGTCCACGGAAACAGTCGGGCCTTCCTTTCTATTATCCAGCAAAATGAAGAGACAAAACCTACAACAGATCTAATGTAATATCCTCTACTCTCTCACACAGTCCCCCTTATTATTTCTCACTCATATTATAACTACAATACACATACGCAATACAATACCCTCATACAACAAAGGGGTTTCCTTCTAGGGAAAAAACCCCAAAATTAAAAATAACTTCTACCGTTAGATCATCTGCCTAATGAATGGCCCAGATTGACTACGAAATTACAATATTTTACAAGGAAATTTTACATATGTTTTTAGCTTTGGGGGTGCTACCCTCGAAACCCCCTACTAGGGGGGGGGGGGGGCCTTCAAAAGGTCCTCGTCGCTCCCCCTATACCCCCCTGACGGTGATCAAACGACGAGCGGTGTTTCCGCCCCATTAATAACAGGGGTCCAATGCACCCATACATCTAAATAAAGAAGATAATCAAGCTCCACACTCAACATCATCACTGGTGGTCTGAATGAAATTCTGAGAGCAAAGAAAAAAGGAGACAAAGTTTTGAAATTTTTATTTTCTATGCACACAGGAAAAAGTATCCTATGAAATGAAGCAACTATTTGTTGTGCTTTTTCTCGGAAGGTCAGAATCAAAATTTTCAATTATGTGTGCGTAGATCTTGGCATATGGATAATAGAAAAGTACTTGAGGATATTTGAGGAGTGATAAATTTGCAGAAAATGATCAAAATTTTCTTTTTTGACACCTTGTTGCCCCCTTTCCAGCACTATCATTGCATTTCGGGACAATTAGTTTTGAAACCAAGTTTGAAGAGGTTAAAATGATGTTTTTTAATGGTTTGAAGTCTCTTGGGTGTAGTGTACATGTCCAAGTTTCTTCACAGGTCTTCAAAAACACTTAAAACTCTATCCAAGCTATCAAAATTTCAAGTCAAACAATTTCTATGCTTCTGCCACCATTTTCTATGTTTCTGTTAGATTTGTTATGCTTCTGCGTATGAAGAATTTTTACTGCAAATAAAGGTTAAAAGTCAAACTAGGTTGATGTAAATAGTTGAATCATGAGTTTATCTGATGTTAATAGGTTTTTTAATGATTATCATTGTAAATAATCTTGTAATCAATGCTTTGAGAGATAATCTCAATCAATTAGCTAAAAAAGGGGAAAGTTGTTTCTAACTTCCCTATAATTTTGCAATGAGTAGATAGGTGCATGAATGAGTTGCTATGGATTAGGATTTGAACCCTTAGAGGGGAAATATTTTTTTTCTTCTATATGTACTCAGAAACAAGTCTAAAAAAAGGTTGGATACTAGAGGGAGAGACATTGTGGAACTGGTGTACATGATTTTTGGCAAAATTAATATACAATTGCAGCTTATTTTCTAGGATTCATGTGTTGTGGTTAGTGACATTGTTTTCTTTAGTTTTTATGAAGCATATGATTGTTAGATGTTTCTAGAAACCCTCTACACTTCTTATTATGTTAATCTCTTTAGTGTTAAATATAAATCATTGTCATAAATGTTTTTTTTTGTCTGAGATTATCATCTAAGTGTTTCTCTTCCAAACAAGTGAATTCATGCATTTATGCTCACTTAGCTCTTTCTATATGATTTCCTTATCACCATACTACAATGAAAAAAAAAAAAAAAAACTTTGATTGCATCTATCTTGCCTCATTTTATGACTGCAACTAATCTTTTGAAATAATTTTCCTAGTTCCTAAAACCTGGTTCTTTTTATCCATCAAAACTTGAATTAAAACCCTACTGTGCAAAATACCTAGCCTAAAACTCTAATATTCTCCAGTCACTTAGATTGGTTGTGAGGTTAATTTTAGAGAGAGCCCTCTCTGATTTGGTAGGGATAGCTTCCAAGTCAAAAGTTGGTCTATGATTACCTTAGTATTTTCCTTTCTCAGCCTTGGGAAACTAAGGAGTGCTAAAATGATTCACCTCCTTCCTCTTCTGAAGGACCTCAAGACCCTCCTCCTAAGTTCCCCCAATTTCCAGTTGGATCCCTTGAAGCTCAAGGCGCTGAACTTGGAATTTTCATAATTGCACAACCTATTTCATCTCAACCACCATCGGACGATTTTCTTTCATCTTCATCTAAGGATCCTAAGCCAAAATGTCCCGAACCATCTACACAGTTTATGGTATTTCCTCCAACTCCTCTCTTCGATCCGACAGTGGTATCGCCTCAATAGGATTATAGTCCTTTTGACGAACACAACGCTCCCCTTGCTACTTCTCTAGTAGCATCTCGCACTACTTCTCGTCAGTTCTTTCCTCCTGAAATGGCATCTAACACTGATGATATTCCATTTGTGAGTTACCCTCATAGCACTTTACAGGAAACCACTACAACTCATATTCCAGAAGACATATCATCCATGTTTCCTCCTAAAGGCTACCCTTACATCACCACTCCTCAAGATATAGGAAGTGGGATGAGAATACCCTCTATTCAAGTCATATCTTTACTTCTGCATGGGTATACCTCTCTTGAAAGCCGTGTGTTAGGAGCTTCTGGAGCTACATATTTATTTTTGGATCCCGTTTGGTCAACGGGAATTCCCCCCATCTTCCGAGCCATTTTTTTCAAATATGGCTGTCGTATCTCAACCTGTTGTTCAACCTACAGTAACTATAGGTGAAATGATCGTCTCAATAGGATATAACACCCCTCTATCATTATCTACGATTACTGTGGTTCCACCATTGAGTGTAAAATCTACGGTTTCATTCCCGCTTGGGGGGGATTCTAATCCTCTTTACATGCCTCCCCTTTCAAGTGGGGGACATCTGAACTCTGGACCCATTTTTGGGGTGGGACAGCCTAATGCTAGTCTAGGTGGAACATTTCTTTCACAGTTGACAATTGTTTTCGTAGGAACTGTTCCATTGAGTGGAAAACCTACTTTAGTTTTGTTTTTCTATCAGTAGCCCCACATTTAGTATTCTAAAGTTCAGTAACCCCATCTCCAACAACCAAACGTAAAATATCCATATGTTTAGCAACCCAACATACCTCATCAATATGTTGAATAGCTAAATATACAGTATCAGTATGTTCCTATACCAAATGTATCACATTAATACATCCAACAGCCCCAACATCTAGTGGGTATTTTTTTGACTAACCCTTAGTTTTTTCCTTACACCAAAACTGTTCTGAATATCCCTTTGGGTCAACCTGGTGCTCACCTCAATCAGCCTGGTGTCCAATACCAGCAAATTCCTCAGGGTAAGTACCAGCAACCCCAGTTGGGGCCTCAACCTAGTACTCAATATCAGCAAATCCCTCAATACCAGGTGACCCAACTGGGACCCCAATCTAGACCTCATGTTTAGCATGGACCTCAGACTGGACCATATGTCCCGCTAGGACCGCAATTTCACACCCAGTAGGGGCCTCATCAATAGCCCCACCCTACGTTCAGAAGTAGCTACAACAAGGTCCTTACCAACAATGGGGGTATTATGTATATCCAGGTAAAAATCTGCCCTATTGGGGGGAGAATCTATATCAACCACGTTGGAACCCTCAGATGGGAAACTTCCAAAGACCGTTTTCTGCTCATCATCCTCCTTGCAATTTTTGGCTACGTTGGAACTACCATATGTGTCTAAGCTTAAAAATGACCCCATCCAACATATGTTGCATAGGCCACCAGTTCCAACCAAAATTCTGGGATATTGCCCAAATTTTGAAGGTAAGTCTGGGGAAGACCCCTAAGCCCATGGCATGACGTACCACTTATGGTTCTCTTCCAATTCTTGGGTTGATGATTCAATTCGTCTACGTCTTTTCCAACACACTCTCACAGGTGTCACGAATAAATGGTATATTAAACTCCCTCAAGGTGTCTTCTTCAATTTTAACACCTTTTCCATGGCCTTCCTCACTCTCTTCCAGTTACATGTCCGATATGAGACCGGAACCCAACTTCTCACATCGTTGCAACAGTAAACTACTACCCATATTTCAGATCACATCCACGAATGGAGGCATAGACATCGCCTCATCAAATTCAAGATCCCTAATCAGTTGTTGACCGAATGTTTAACGAAATATTTTTCTCCAAAAATTGAAAAATATCTCTCCATGGGTGGTTTCGTGACAGAAGAGGAATTCAATGCCCACGCTCAATATCTAGATTTTTTTTATTCCCAATCTGGAACTTTGTATGAGATCCTACCTGACGCACTGGGATCTTCAACCGATCTGACATCATATCAACCTCCTGCTACGCCTCTCATTGATGGTGTTATTGGGACAGTGACCCATGCTAATAGCAGTGCACCCAAGGCTTCTTCGAAGTCTAAGTCCACCGCTTCCACTGCACCCTCCAATCCTTCGAATAACTAGAAGAATCCTAGTAAAACCCTTGGGTTAAATTTTGTCCAGTCTACCACAGCATAAAATTAATCAAAAGGTAAGAAAAAGGGTAAAGTCAAATCCAAATATGATAACCCTAAAAAGTATTTGAATAAGTCATATGTTGACGACGCTTCCAAACGTAAGCCTAAATATCCTTGTTTAATATGTGATGATGACCATTACACTAAGGATTGTCCTCGGCATGCTGAAGTTGCTCATCTCTTGAAGGGTGAACCTGAGACTCCAAATGTCTTAAAAGAACCATTTCCATCTCAACAAACACAAATGGTAGATCAACCCCAATTGTCTAGAAACTCCCAAGTTTTTATGGTTGGCACATAACCTATTTTTTTCACCACGTGATCGAAATATTACCTGAATCCATCGAAAGCTCCTATGGAACAGGATGCCACAGATAACCTTTCCTCGTCTGTAAGTCCTAGTTTTGGTCCTCTCCAGATTGAGAGACCTAGTAGTGTTTCCATCATCCAGCCACCTCCAAAGGGTGTTCTTAGGAAATCTTCTTAAAATCTGAACGCACGAGCTACTCAACACTATCACATTGTAGAGGATTTAGCTCAGGCACCTTCAGTGATGTCAGCATTGGAATTCCTTTAGTCGTGTCCATCACAACGAAAGGCACTATTATCTGCCATTAGAGGTATTTATCCAGTGGATTCCAAACTCATTACTTTCGATCTCGAGAAATTTGTTCCTCGTCTCCCATCTCAGGTGGCTTTTCTTATTCAAGTCACCATGATGGGGAAAACCATTCATAGGATTGTCATTGATGAAGGCACTTTGGCCTACATCATCTCTAGCTCTTGTTGGAATCCATTAGCTCTCCTCTGTTGATTCTGTCCCCAAACACTTTGGAAGCTTTCGATGGCAAAGGTTCTCAGCCATATGATATCCTCAAATATTTGTCTATCCTATTGGAGGGAAAGATAGTGAAACTAGAAGTAGAGGTGGTAGATGCCAACTTGAATTATAACCTCCTTCTTAGACGCAGTTGGACCCATGTGATGGTGCGTGTGTTCTCAATTTTCCTCATCAAGGGAAGATTGTGACTGTTGATTAGCTCGCTTTCTTCTCCTTTGATTCTTTAATGGGAAGCATTCCATATGTTGGGAATACATCTACCCCCTATGAGAACGTTTAGCCAACCCTTTTCAAGGACTCGTCCCTTATGGGAATTTTTCTACTTCTACCTCCTAATGTCGCCACTATCAACATGATATCATCTGGTCACGATCCATGGATTGTTCCTATTCCCGACCAGCTTGAAATATTTGGTGACATTATGCCTCTCAGTCTTTCAGAACAAATGTATCAGATCATTCTTTTGGCTTCTGAGGTTGTTTTCGAAACCAACTAAAAATTAGTTTCATCCCTAGACACTTATGTGCATTCTCCCTGGTTTCGTTCTTTAGATTTGGATGATCCCTCAAAAGAGACATTCCCCACTGATGAGAGTATCGTGGACGTTATGTCTCTCGAAGAAACTCCATGGACTATGGTCATCATCATTCCTCGTTTCTCCCAAGCCTCGTTGATATCTCCACCTATCTTGAATCCCGTGTTTCGTCTAAATCGACTAGCCCACTTAAGAATCCCATTTAATTTGATTCATGAAGTGTTGTATAAGGGAAACATGGGAAATATTTCCTTTAACATTCCTATCGACATCTTTGTCAAGCCAGGGATTGTCGAGAATTTTCACATCGGTGCCTCTTGTTATCCTAATGAGGCCAAGATCTACACTGAGATTTTTAAGGAATTATATGATGTATTTGCATGGTCTTACAAATAAATTCATGCCATAGACTATTGTAGTGACGAAATATGTACATATCCTGACTCGAAGCCCATCTGTTCGTGGCTTCATCCCGTGCACCCAAGAAAGGTCGCTGCCATAAAGGGAGAAGTCAAAAGGCTTCTTAAGGCTGGCTTCATATATCCCATACCATTGACGGATTAGGTCTCCAATATTGCTCTCATTACTAAGAAACAAGGGACCATCCAGGTTTGTGTTGACTACCGTGATATCAATCGAGCATGTCCTAAAGATAATTACCCCACTCCCTTTATAGATCAAAACATTGATGAATGTGTTTGGAGTGAGATATTTTCTTTTTATGTAAGGTTTTTCTGGTTATAACCAAATCAACATTACTCCAGCTGATCAACATAAAACCACTTTTATTTGTCCATGGGGAACCTTTGCCTACAAGAATCTCCCTTTTCGTTTGAAAATTGTTGGGGCTTCTTTCGAGAGAGATATTTCAAATTCCTTTCACGATATTAAAAACATAGTTCAACCATATCTTAACGACCTTCCATCCCATTTCGTGAAACATCGAGATCACCCTGAACATCACATAGCAATCTTTCTTCGCTGTCAACACTATAATATCCAGTTAAATCTTCATAAATGTGTCTTCTCCGTAGAATCAAGTTGCCTCTTAAGTTTCGTGGTGCCTAAAGAAGGCATTCGGATGGATCCTCTTGAAGTTGAGGCAATCATCAATTTGCCTCCTCCCTCTTTTGTGCATCAATTGCAAAGCTTGCAGGGGAAGGCCAATTTTCTCCGTCGGTTCATCCCGAACTACGCCGAGCTTGCCAAAGGATTCACTCCCTTATTGAAAATGGAATCCCATTCATTTGGGATGAAATTTTCCAAAACTCTTTTGATGCTCTAAAGAAATCCCTTATCAGTGCTCCTTTATTGCATCCTCCCAACTATCATCACGATTATTTCTTGTATTTGGCTGCCGCAGAGAGTAGTATCGGTATGGTGTCGGTTCAGGACAGTGATGACGGGAAAGAACATGTAGTTTACTTCTTGAGCCACAATCTCTTTGATGTTGAGACCCACTATGCTTATGTTGAGAAACTCAAATTGGTCGTTGTTCATGTTGTTCAGTTTTTTTGTCATTACATTCTCCTGCATAAAAATATAGTGATTTTTGACTGCAATCCCATGACTTACATTCTTATACGTGAGTTCTTGGGGGAAAATACCCAAAATGTATTGTTTTTCTCCAAGAGTTTGAGTTAGAGTTTCCTGCAGCCAAATCGAAGAAATCACTTGTCTTTGTTGAGCTGATATATGTGATCTTCGCACTATGGTTGATCCCACTCCTTTTGAAGAATCGATTCCAATTGAATCTCTCTTTCTCATCAGTACTCTTGACCCTTGGTATGGAGATCTCATCGTTTATCTCCAAACCCAAATGTTTCGACCAGAGCTATCTCACTCTGGGAGACAGTGGGTTTTTCACCAGTCCCAACCCTATCGCATTATTAGAGATACTTTGTATTGAACTAGTGTTGATTCTATCCTCCGTTGATGCCTGACGTTAGAGGAAGATGAGAAATTTCTTAACGACGGCCACTCTCGGGCCTGTGGTGGTCACCTGTCCAATTATGCTACCTCTCATAAAATCCTTCGAGCAGGATACTTTTGGTCGTCTATTTTTAAACATTGCATTCTTTCCATTCGAAAATTTCATGATTTCCAAATCTATTCTTGGAAATAGCATACCACACCCTCACCTTTGCACGTAGTTGTGACCGCCCGGCCAATTGCAAAATGGGGCATCGATTTCATGACCTTTAACCCTCGCTCGGCTAGGGGGCATAGTTATATTATTGTCGTCATCAACTATTTTACAAAGTGGGCCAAGGCGATGCCTACATATGATAATGAAGGTCAAACTACAGCGCAATTCCTGTTAAATCACGTCATAGCTCGGTTCGGTGTCCCGATAGCCATTTTCACTAACCATGGCTCTCATTTTTGAAACCATATGATGACAAAGCTTATTGCTCAGTTAGGGCTATGTCACGATTGCTCCACTCCTTACTATCCATAGGCCAATGGCCAAGTTGAAGTTGTTAACAAGGTTTTGGTAACAATGCTTCAGAAAACCATTGGGAGACACAAACGGGAATAGAATTTCATTCTTTTCTCAACTTTATGGGATTACCGAACTTTCGCTAAGACTACTACCAGATTTACACCA
Organism: Pinus albicaulis; assembly: GCA_034641835.2. Classification (NCBI taxonomy): domain Eukaryota; kingdom Viridiplantae; phylum Streptophyta; class Pinopsida; order Pinales; family Pinaceae; genus Pinus; species Pinus albicaulis. The sequence continues at coordinate 1,163,692,938 of CM076575.1, read as the reverse complement.
TTTCAACTGGTGTATGGTCTGGAATCCATACTCTCGATCGAGTGCGAAATCCCTTCTCTGAAGCTAGCCATCGAGCTACTTCCTGGTACTTTTCTAGAAGAGGAGTGTTTGCTTTACCTTGAGCATCTCGATGAGACTCAGAGACTTGTTTCTTTATTTATTGAAGCACAAAAGAAACGAGTTAAGGGTCAGTACGAAAAATCTTTCAACCCTCGCTTTTTCTCTGAAGGTGACTTGGTCCTACTCTATGATCAATCCTATGATAAATTGGGAGTTGGGAAGCTTGAGCCAGTGTGGCATGGGCCCTATATTGTTCAACATGTATTAGAAAGAGGTGGTTATGAGCTAGTATATTGTGAAGGAAATCAGTTGGCTGAGCCCCGAAATGAGCTCTATCCGAAGAATTATTATGCTTGATCACAAGTATGGTACCTTGTACATTAGTCTGTTATTCATTAGTGTGATTTTTAGATTTTTTGGTGTAATTTTTTATTTTGTAGAAATGTTTTTTCTGCTTACCTAATGTTCTACTTTGTTTGCAGATGTCATCGAACCATTATACCGATTTCACTGATGGTGCTTTCCATAGCACATGAAGCTCATCTTTTGCAGCATGGGCACTTTTTTCCCCTGATGGTGAGTTGATTAATCTACAAGGTATTTGTTTGGGTCGAACAACTAATAATATCATTGAATATAGTGCAGTCATCGAACTATTATCAAATGCAATCGATCTCGGTATTAGAGATTTGGTTGTCAAGTTAGACTCACAACTCGTTGTGTTGCAATTAAATGGTCATTATTCAGTTAGAAACCCCAATATTTTGCGCATGTATTTATGTGTTCGACTATTGGAAATTCATTTTGATTACATTACATATCGAAACATTCCAAGGAATTTGAATACATTTACAGATATATTATAAAACTATGTATTAGATAGACATTTGTGTAACATGTAAAAAACCAATACATCATCATGATATTAGAACACTTAGTAGTCATAGAAACATGCATGATATTGATTCTTTCAAGTGTGTTACATCAAAATCTCAAAAAATATGTGTTTTGTGACACAATTGGCTCTGTGAGCCTACATCAATACAAAAATGTAAACTAAAAGCTAACATCCGCCCACATGGTGCTCGTGGTAGCATGTGACTGCTCAAATAACACTCCAGAGTAAATGGCGCACTCGGTCTGGTACTCCCACGGTATGCCTCTGATAGCACATGGGGATTTCGTCAAAATTTGTGTATTTTGGTATGCCTCTGGTTAGGCCTACTGGGTTATGCTCCACCTCTGCTAGTGGGTCTGCCACCTCCTCGTAGGGAGCATCCTTGATTTGGCGAGCTACTCTCCTCGAAATCGGGGCATACAAGATAGTCTCTCAGGCCCAAAATCTATACAAACATCGTAAGTTCAGGTCTCATAATACATAACAAAAACATTTAAAAATTAAAAATTCCAAACAACACTTTTTACCTGCATCAGACCATTTTTCACCTGGCATAAGAGGTAAATCTAGGTCTCCTTTGAAATCAGTGCCCGCATAAGTGTAGTCTTCAACCACGTTGAGTTGAAAATACAACCAGCTGAAAAAATTTGTCATAAAATGCATTTCCTATCCCCTTCCTTGACGGGGCATGATTTCATACCACCTTAATAGCTTCTGGTCCCTCTCGGCTGGATCATAAACCTCTAACCGATAATAATGAAACAGAGGCACCCTCTCCAAAAAGAAGGTGACTAAGATGGAACCATACCCGAACTATTTAAACCAATTTTTCTTTCACTTGTTTAGTTGGCTCTTCATATTGGCCAACAACCCCTCGCACTAGTTAAACATAGTGGGAGCCAAACAATCCACCGCATACTGGAATTAAGAATTCATTGCCTCATGCAATGCTTGGGCTTCAGCTAATCTGGCCATACAATGTAATATTGTGTGCAAAGTTAGATCTCTGATTGAAGATATTCCCACCTTGCTACTCTGAGTCTTTTTGGCCCCGTGACAATGTCTTTGGAAGAGCATGCTAGTGCTCTCCCCTCCAGCATGGGCCCTAGAGATTTGGATTCCCTCCCCTCTCCTGGACAACCCTGTAATGAAGTATATTTCCATGACATCTATCTCAAGTTCTTGATCCCAAATTATAAAAATTTGGCGATCCACATTCCATAGTCCAATCAGGTACTCAAGTAGCTCTAGTTGAGCTCTCAACCTTGAAGTTTGGAAGAATTTTAGAAATCCACAATTCCTCAATGCATTTACACAGTTGGGATCTTAGATAGCTTGGTGGTATTCCACCACATGGCATCTTTCCTTCCATTCGATCACCATATTCACTAAAAATTCCTACAAAACATGTTTAAATGACATTTTAGGAGCTTTCAATGCAGTAATTTAATAAACAAACCATTGAAAAGGAGAGAACTCATTGTTTAAATTCTTCCCATAAGTCAGCGTAGATATAAAATTTTAAAGGGCTTTGGTGGCGCGGTCGCCTTTTGGGCTAAGTGCAAACAGCATGGATCCTATGCTTGGATCCGCACTGATCACCAGCGAAAATGAAATTTGAAATTCTCCCCCTCAATCACAAAATTTTTAAACTAAACTACTTAAGAATGGAATTAAAATGAAGAGAAAATTTTGGGCACTAAAATGAAGCAGACGGATTTCCAAATGGTGTCCTGGATCGGTCGCACCACTGATATGAAGTTTGAAGGAGAAAGGGGTAAAATTCACTTTCATAATTTACTCCAAATAGAATGGTTAAAATGATTTACTTTTGTCTATTTATAGGTTTTGAAGATATTTTGACCATTATTTTATTATTTTTCCTCAATATCATTTATCTTTTCCATTTTTTGTGCAGAAACAGGATTATTTATACTGAAAGTGATTATTTATAATGCAACAAGTTTTATTATATCTCTTTTACTGACTCGGTAAAAATAAATGAAAAAGGAACACCCCAGAGTCATATTTTAGCTCTTTTCTGACTCTCAAAAAATGAAAAGCTTGTAGAGTACTTGTCTTTTCAAATTTGTTAAAGTAAATTAATTGACTTGGTATCAGTATATGTTTACCCCTTTTTCAAGTTGAGATTAACTATTTACAAAAAAAGAATACCTTGATCGAACATGGTCAAGAGGTTCTCTCAAATATTATTTTCTACCTTTTCGGAATCGGGAGACGATTTACGAAAAGGGACATGATGGAGTTTTCTTTTTTGTTTCTTTTTCCAACTCCCTAAACATTAAAAATACATCAAGTTCCCCTTTCCGTCAAAATCGTTAAAAATTAAATGGAGAAAAACTTGTCACCATGACAAGATCGAGTTCCTCCTTCCTAGGGCTCGTTAAAATTACTAAGATGGATTAATTCAAAGAATGAACTTACACGCTCATCATATGCTATCTTCTTCACGTTGGCTATCAAATATAAAGAGGTACTCGTTAGAAATAAGGGGGGAAATTGAAAGTGGAACATCTTGTGTGTTTTTGGGTAGCTTGTCACTCTTGAACATGACACCCATCTGCAGTTTGTGTCAGGTTGGGGATATCCTTCATTCGTCATTTTTCCTTCATGGGTTTTGGAAGTCCATTTGCCTCCTATTTGATCACCATTTTTGTCATCATGAGATCTGATCCCATTTGTGTCAAATTCTGCCACACTCTGAAGTTATGTCGTTGATATGTTCAAGAGAAGCCCTTTTTGTCACAGTCAAACATCCTCTGCTTATTTGACCCTCTCTGTAACAGTCCTGAATCACTCCTATTATCTTAATATATCCTTTGATTCGTGTCGATGATATGGGAATAATTATGGCCCTCCTTCGACGGATCACTTCTTGTCAACTTCATCTCATTATTTGGGATGATGGTTTAGAAACTCATTATAGTATCTTGGAGCTTGCATGCCTCAATGGAAAGTTATTCACATTCGATGACAGGTTCACCTCATTGGCCTCTGATCAGATGATTTTGCGACTATTCGACCTCAACACATTTATTCATACTTGTAGTTTGTGTTGTTGTACCTTGAGGGCCATTATCATTATTGATGGTTTTTCTCGTGCATGTTAACGGTTTTCATCATTGACCGGTAATCAAGTGGTTTATACCATGTTCGACATCATATCATCTATTCACATGGCTATATTTGTACGTTGGGTAGATTGAGATCGAGACGAAGACCCTAGATCACATTTGTCATTATCCAGGTTGCGTGGAGTTTTTGAGTATTCATGATTGTATATATGATCATGTTTATATGGATGGTTGTGACCATACCGTGGATCCATTTCCATGATCTCTTTCAGACGAATGGTTGCGACCATGTCATGGGTTCATATGCTATTTGATGCCTAGTCCATAGATATTTTATTGGGCATATTCATATCAGAGATGTCATATATTGTATTGTGTTTCATTTGGCAAGTTTCCTGGCAGTATTCTGAGTTCTTTGCCTTGGTTCGTAAATCATTTCACCCATCACTCCTTGTTTTGCCTTCATGCTTTAGGGGTTATATGTTACACAGTAATTTGTCACTTTGATCACTTCCTGTCCCTAATCTTGAATTTCTCTGTGATGAATCATGTGCAGCATTTCCACATAGACAAAATACATAAATACGCCCTCTAAAGACTCAAATAAATCTTCCTTGAAAGATCATTGAAGAAATTTAGCTAAAACCCTAAATTTTTGGGTCAGTGCACTTCTCTAGTTGCCTACCTGTGCTAATGGGAGGTTGACAATTCTATCCTAGTGCTTTCAGTGCTCTTTTGACTGAGAAAATTGTGTTGAACCCTTTCTAGCAGTCACTTTCCTCAAATGGAGGAGAAGCTTCGACCTCTAGAAGTTTCTAGGATGGCAAGATCGATGTCATTCGGTGGAGATAGGTTTGAGCTCTCTGATTTAGAGCTTTTGATCTTATCAGTGGGGGATTATCCCTTGGAAAGTGGACCTTCCTCCTTCTTTCATAGGCTCATAACTTCCTCTCCTTTCCTATAAATTGATCCCCATCCTTCCACTACTGGTTTTCCATTATTGGGTTGGTCTGATAATTCATTTTCCTTGCATCCTTGTATTGTGATAATGCCTAAGCTATCCTAGAGAAGGAGTGCTTTAAGAGCTTCAGTGAAGGAATCAGACATCACCAAAGGGAGGCCTCCAACATCAATTCCATGGTTTTAAGCTCTCTCTTTCATATTTATTAATAAAACATCTGGTGTTTTCTTTCTATATTCATCTAATCATTTGGGAAAATAGTCTAATGTTCCTTGATCTGTTAGATAGCCGATATTCAATGTGTTTTTTGTATTGGATTATGGTTTTTGTTGTCTCTTGATCTCCTGCAGGTAATCATACGCCACTAGTAGCGAGGAGAGTTCCTAAGGGACTGTGGATCGAGGCCATCATCAAAGGATTCGAGCATAGCATAAGGAAGAGGTAGGCATATTCCTTTTCTCATCTTTTTTTGGATATTAGCTAAGAAAGCTTGAATTAGATAGTCTCTTAAGTTTCTAAACCCACTCTAGGGCTAGAGAGATTGCCTTTTTCCACAGAGGGTATTTATCTTCACAATAGTACATCCTTTTATATGCAACCATTACATTTACTTCAAAAAAGATCACAAAGCCTATTCACAAACCTCAAAGGTGAATGAATCCTACTTTAAAGGATATTGTGAAATAAGAATTGTAGAAATTACTTGTTGTAGGGTTCATCTATCCAATTTCAAATATTGAATGGGTATTTCCTTTGGTTATTGTTCCCAAGAAGAATGGGAAATGGGGAATTTGTATTGATTATAGGGAAATTAATAAGGCCACAAGGAAATATCATTTTCCCCTACCCTTCATTGACCAATTCCTTGATTTTATTGCTGGGAAAAAATCATTTTCCTTCTTGGGTTTATTGGGTACAATAAGACCTAAATTATTCCTAGCGATAAGGATAAGACCACTTTCACTTGTCCTTTGGGGACATTTTCTTATAAGGTCCTCCCATTTGGCTTATGTAATGCCTCTTCCAATTTCCAAAGGGTTGTGCTTAGCATGTCTTTCTAATCGTGTACATGATTTAGTAGAAATTTATATCGATGACTTCACACCCTATGGGAATGAATTTCAAGAATATTTCTCCAATATTTGCAAGGTATTGTAAATATGTGGGGATATGAACCTCTCCTTAAGCCATGAAAAATGTTCGTTCCTAATGAATGAGGGAGTTGTTATAGGAAATTTCCTCTCTTGAAAATGGATTCAAGAAGACCATAGTAAGGTAGCCATCATTAAGCACCTTTTCATGCCTAAAAAAAGATATGTTAAAATATTCTTAGGCATTGGAGGATAATATCAAAGGTTTAGGAAGTATTTCAGTAAAATTTCCTCTCCTTCTTTCTCCTTGCTAACCAAATATGTTGAGTTTTGTTGGACAGATCCATGCCAAGAAGCATTTGAGAGCATAACATAAAAGGTATTAACAACACATGTTCTCAGAGGTCCTAATTGGACCTTTCCCTTTCACATTCACATAGATGCATCAAACAAGGAAATTGGAGTATATTTAGGTCAACTTGAATGTAAACTTCCTTATGCAATATACTTCACTAGTAAGAATCTATCTGAGGCTGGCTCAAATTTCACTGTAAACAAGAAGGAATTTGTTGTTGTTGTACACTCTTTGAATAAGTTTAGACACTATATTATTGGTTACTAAGTATTCATATATATTTACCATGTAGCAATTAAGTATTTGAAAAAAAAAAACAAATGTAAATGCTAGAATAATTAGGTGGCTAATGCAATTTGACTTAACCATTGTTGAAAAACTAGGGAAAGAAAATGTTTTTGCAGATTTCTTGTCAAGATTAACCTTCTATAAAAATGAAGGGTTGGTGGATTATCAGCTCCTAGATGAGCATATTTTTGCTATCTCAATTCTCTCTCCATGGTTCGATGACATTTCCAAGTATCTAGCCACTGGCCAACTCCCTTCTCACCAGTCTTCAAGGGAGGAAATGCAAGATCATTAGACAAAGTGCCCCCCATACTTGGATGGTTAGAATCCTCTTCAATTTAGGACTAGATAGTATTTTAAGAAGATCTGTGAGGGAGGGTGAATTCTATGATATCGTCTTAGCTTCTCATGATGGACTTTATGGAGGTCATTTTTCTACAAGAAAGATAGCCTACAAGATCATGTAAGCAGGATATTTGTGGAAAACTCTTAAAAAATATGCCCAAAGATACATTGCACAACATGATGAATGAAAGAGAATGGGGAAGCCTACAAAGAAATGGGGCATGAATTTAATTGGTTATATTGATTCCCCCATCAAGACTAAAAATTACATCATTGCAGTATGCACTGATTACCTAACTAAATGAGATGAAGTGAAAGTAGTAATGGAAGCCACATAGAAGAAGGTAGTTAGTTTCTTGAGAGAGAATATTTTCTACAATTTTGGTTTTTTTAAGAGAGTTAGTAATAGATCAAGGCACCCATTTTACTTCCAACCTTATTGAGGGTATAATGAAGTAGCATCACATTCTCCATTGAAAGTCCACTCCATACTACCCCCAAGAAAATGGTAGGTAGAGGTCACTAATAGAGAATTAGAAAACAATATTAATAAGGTAATTAGTGGTAGTAAGAAATATTAGGAATAGAGGCTCGTTGAAGTCATTTGGGCCTAAAACATTACATGAAAAACCACCACTAGTTTCACCCCCTATGAGATAGTTTATTGAAATAAGGCTTTGGTACTAGTTGATTTTGAACACAAAACTATGAATATGGTAGCCCAACTAGACATGGATTTGAATAAGGCATAGTCCGATAGGATACAAAAACTCAATTCCTTGGATGAGTACATGATGCAGGCCTTGTTACATATTGAGGTAGTCCATCTACAAAGGAAAATATAGCATGATAAATACATCAGAAATAGAGCCTTCTAAGAGGGATATTGGACTCTCTTGTATGACTCTATTTTTAAGGAATTCAAAGGAAAATTGATGAATAGATGGTTGGTACCTTATATAGTGGAAATATGGTATGATAATGGATCTATCATAATCATAACCATATATGAGGATAAAATACCATTGTTAGTAAATGGTTATAGGTTGAAGGTTTACAAGAATTCCAGGGTTGAATTCATAGTTTCAGTAAGCAAGGAACTGGATGTGATTGAGAGCACCATAGTTTTGAATCCATATATCTCTTGATCAATGAAAGGAAAAAATAAAGATAAATAAAAGATATCACTTGAAAACCTCCTTTGAGTTTCTTGATACAAGCTCATTGTTTGAAAACCTCCAAGAAGAAGTAAGTGAGTTTGAAGAAAAAATAAAAATAGAATAAAGCTCTAGGTAAAAACCTCTTTTAAGGAAAATGAAGTAGGTTCACTAGTTGAAAACCTCCATGAGGTAGCCACTGAGCCTAGAAAAAGTAAAAAAGTAAAAAAAAAAAAAATATTGATCTATCACATTGATTTTTGTGCAAGTACAATTTTCCTTCAGCAAGAGAAGACACGCCAGTTAGGTCAACCAAGAGGGATAGTCCAACACCCATATTCAAGCCATTATCTCAGTTACCCCAAGGTTGAACCAGTCAACCTCCTTGTACCATTTTCAGTCCTTTACATCATTCCTAACATCATCCACCTCATATCGCTTAATTTTCATAATTATTCTACAACTTTCTTGAAATGCTACAGGAAAGTCCAAAACTGCTACAGGAAGGACCAGACTTCGAAATTAGCTACATATCTAAGTTTATTTGAGAATTTGTTCCAAGTAAGAACACCATAAGGGTCCTAATAATTGACCTTTCCATAATCAACCCTCACAAATGACTTCCTACCATTATGTTCACCCATTCCACCCTGTAGCAACTCGCTTCATTCACTTTTTCATCACAATCAAAATCAAATCCTTCTCCACTCACATTTCCTCTATCCTTGTGAATTATAAAGAAACATATACCACTTGAAGATATTTTTCTATTAAGAATGAAGGGCCTTTTTGCCTGCTACAATAAACTACACAATCATGTAGCAAGCTACAGAAACCCTACAGGCCCATCTTGTTCAGCACACAAAGAGTTATTTGATGGGACCGCATTCTCCAACAAAATTTTTAGACTTATAAATACCTTCAAAAATAATGAAAATCTCCTAAGCAGCTATGGGGTCCCCTGCATACTTATATAGGAATTTTTTTGCACTACAAATAACACATGAAAAACACCTACAACGATGGCATACATTAGCATCAGGCATCCAAAAGGTAACCATGATGTATGGAACCCATAAACTCTCTCTCTAAATTGATTTTAAGCGTAGTGAAAAATACCTTTTGTGTAAAATGGGCTTCAAATGGGCCATCCAATGAAATATAATTGACTAGCAATCGAAGTCTAACTAGCAGTCAACACTCAGTTTTCTAAAAGTTTTATTCCCATGTGTGAGAGAAAATAATAAAATAGGTTATTCTCCATGACTCATTTGAAAAGGTGGCAATTTTCTTCTTATGATGTAATGGCCAAGGTGAAAATATAACTCAGGAAGGCATTAGAAGTAGAGTTTCAGATAGAATAACTACATTTTGTGCATGGAATCCCATCCCTACAACCTCGACATCATGTTATATTCTACGTTCAAGTCTTTATGAAATCAAAACAACAAAAATCTCCCCTCGTCGACAAATTTCATGCCAAAAATTACAGATATGATCACAGGTTGCTACAATAAGCTACAGGTTTACGTATTTCTACAAAAAGCTACGAGTTTATAGATTTCTACAGGAACTACTACAATTTTATAAGGTTTTGCTACAGGATCATAGATTCAAGGCAAAATTTCTCTCACCAACTTCCCTACATGTATTAAAAAGGTCGTTGCCCTAAAATAACCTCTAAAATTCTTACCGAGTCCTCTACTCTAGAAATTTCTTAGTTTGTATAGCTTGATATGTGATTAACTAGGCTCATAGTTTGAATAAGGAATTTTTCTATATCTGTGTCAAATTATGAGTCGAAATAAAAGAGGTTCAACAATTTTATTTTTCATATTTTGATTCTTGGACTGATGGAAGTGTAGAGTCAATAATTTTTTATTTTTTTCCATTCAAGATAAACCCCATAGAAGTTCGGTAACAAGAAACCTTGTTTTGTGTAGTTTCATAGTCACACCTCCTTCTCTCTAAACTTTCATTCCCACAAAGCAAACAATTTATCTTGACCGTGTTTTTTAGGAGTTATAAGAAGGAAACCTTTGGGTGTATTTTGAGATTGATTTCTAAAAACCTCATTGAGGGAGCTTTGTGAGGGGAGAATTGCGAGAAATTTCAATATGAGAGAGTCTGCTAACATTGGAAAATTTTACCAACACACTGAAGTTGTCAAAATATTTGAATATTGTCAATGGATAGGGTTCTTTAAGAGACTAGAGGGTTTTGATGATGAGGTGAAAATGGAGTTTTCTATGAGCCCGTAGAACCTTGAAGGGTAGGAGTTTGTTACTCTAGTTAAGGGTTTAGTAATTTACATAAATGAGGACTCAATTAGTAGAATCACAACTCTGCCAATTAGAATTCAATGGAACAAGGAGGAGAGGTAGGAGCTCCAAATCCAAGAAGAATAATCCTGAGTGTGGAAGGACATAGATGAAAACATATGATTCTATCCAGCAAGGGAAACCACAACTAGATCAACCTGGGACATCAAGAAAACAATTTGAGAGTTGAATGAATATGAGAAAAGAATATAATATTAAGCTACTCAAGGATGCGCAAAAATTCTAGTAGGGTATGTGATGGGCCTCCAAAATAGGTAAATTATAAGAACCATCAGTCCACTCCTAGGCACATAGAAAAATATTTGACCCTAATTTTATCACTTTGGTATGTATCCCTATCTTGATGGGTTAAATGTGGTTTTCATGCTTTATTTTCCTTAGTATGTTTATTTTGTAGGATTTACAAAGATATTGAGTATATTCTAGGGAATCCAACACTAAAGAGATTTTAGGGACTTACTCCATGTAGCAGGAAGACTTAAATTTAGTTGGATCAGGACATATAATGCTTCCTCCTATTGTTGCAAGTTGGATCATGGACAATATCCATTTTTTTATGATATTTGGAGGGAAATGTAGCCCTCATCTCAAGGAGGATGCTCCCCTACTTGATGGATAAATAAGAGACTCAAATTGGACCTAGAAGGAGAAGTAGAATAGCACTAGAGAAGTAAGATTGATCTGTAAATTTTCATGGATATTCCACTAGATAGTTCGTCACAACAGATTTGAGAATACTATATCATAATCTAAAAATTCTACACTATTACAGTTTTATTAAACTTTAAAATCTGTAGATTTAATTGTAATTAGTGCATGCATGTGAATTTAAATTATGCATAAAAATAGATAACAATAAAATAAGCTCACACATACACACATAAGACACAAAATATGCTCTGGGAAACCCTTTCGAGAGAAAACCCAGCTGGAAGGTGAGGTTTCTTCGCTCTATTTCTCTGTCTGAAAATATGATTGCAGGTATAAAGAAGTATGGCCTATGGCTCATGGGATGTTATAGTGCACAAATCCTCTCTATGTGTTATACCTCCTATCCCTCTTGGAAATATTTTCTCATCTATGGAACAAAATTCTCCCAAAAAAATGGAATTCCTCTTCCTCCTAGTGGCTCGGTTATAACACAGCCTAAGAGCCTACTAGTGGTTAATTTTGACTACATCGCATCTTAACTAGAGTTACAATATAGACTCTTCTAGAGTATTTTACACCACAAACATGTGGCTAGCCCCTTTTCCATGTATAATGGGGGCTAATGTGACATCCTCTTGAAATATAGTTGTGAAAACAAGAGGGTCAACTTCTGAGTTGCATAAATTTTTCATACATACTCTAATTCATGTGCTTTTTGCACCGTTGGAAAGTTTTTTTGTGTGTATAATAACATGAAATGGTGTTTTCCCAAAGCGGAAGTTTTAACCCCCAAAAAACATCATTTGATGCTTCAAAACACTCCCGGAAGGTTTAAGACCCTATTTCACCAAAATGGGTCTCGCCGGTAAAAATGGTCCCGTGAGCTGATTCCTCCACTTTTTACACTTCGAAGGCATTGAGATGGATGAAAAAAAATATAATGATCCAATTTGGATCACACCTCACCATTTTGGGATGATTTTTGTCCCCAAAAAATTTTACTGAATGAGGTGAGGAAATGTTTCTTCCACCTTCTCTATAGTGTACCATTTAGATTTTCCTGGAAGTTGTCCCTTCAACCCAATCTTCCAAATTTCATGTTGTACCTGTATTGTAGTTCTGGACCTCTTCTGTAAAACTATATCTTCTATCAAATTTTCCTTAGAATCTGGTTCCAAATCCTCCACAGAAGGTAGGATTTGTTCCTCTTCCTGATCCAGCATGGAAGGCTCATAGAGTTTCAAATTCTCTACATTCACAACTGATTAAATGTGCATATATAGTGATAAACTAAGTTGATAGACATTATCACCCACATTTTCCATTATCTCAAAGGGACCATACCTTAGAGCCTTGATTTTATTACCAGACCCCTGCATCCTCTCCTTGTTCAAATGTAGTCATACTATGTCTCCCACCTTGAACGATTTCTCTATATAATGCTAACCATGCCTGGCCTTATATTTCTCCTACAACTTCTACATTGTTTCTTATACCTGTAGATGAATATTCCTGATATTCTCTATAAAATTTTCATCTCTCAAAGCATATCATGTAATATCGTATCTCACTCCTCCTTTTTTCCCATATGCAAAATCCAAAGGTGAAGGTGACAAATATCCAAAAAAAGACTCAAATGGGGAATTTCATGTAGAATTGTGGACTCCTATATTGTATGAATGTTGTATATATACCATATTTTCATCCCAGGTCTTCAGATGCTTCTAGTTGTATGCCCTCAGAAGTTGCACCAAAGTCCTGTTGACTACTTTTGTCTACCCATCTATCTATGGATGGAATGTTGTATATCTCTTCAACTTTGCATCCATATTCTCCCACAATGTAGTCTAGAATGCACTGAGAAGTCTTGTAGCCATATCTGAAATGATACTCCTTGGTATCCCAAAGTACACCCAAACCTATCCAAAGAACAATTTTGTTGCTTCTTTCCCACTGATGGTCTTTTTACAGGGCATCAAAACACACATCTTGTTGAGTCTGTCAACTACCATGAACAGGTAGTCATGTCCCTTCCTTCTTGTCAGTAAACCTCCCACAAATTCCATGGAAATGCTTTCCCATGGATGAGTAGGTATAATTAATGGATGATATAGACCCTATTTCCTATTACTATGCTTGTTGGTACAACAAAGCATGCATGCTCTTATGAACCTAGCTACTTGTTCTTGTATCTTGGGCCAATACACATACCACTGCAAATTAGCCAAAATCTTTACTACACCAAAGTGCCCTGCAACCTTAGAGGTGTGAACCTATCTAATCAATTGCAATCGCTCACCTTTAGGAACACATAGTTGTAGAGTAACTCATCCTGGAGATGGTATTCAATGATGTTATCGCCATCATGCACATGAATCTGACTCTGCAACTCTTGATACACCTCCTTGAAGTCCTCATTGTCTAAATATGCCTCTCTGTATGAATCATGGGTGAATGGATCCAAGTACATAAGAGTCCCCAAAACTGTAAGATTTGATGTGGGTGGCCTTGAAAGAATTTCGACCAACTTGTTTGTGCTTCCCTTCTTATACTTGATCACCAAATGAAACTATTGTAAAAACCCCATCCACTTGTAATTCCTGGTTGGTTGTAGCTTAATTTGGGCCCACGAGTACTATAATGGCTGGTGATCTGTGTGGATTACTATATTATTTCCCATCAGATAGTGCTTCCACTTCTTCACACGTTGCATCATGGAATAGAGCTCCTTGTCGTAAGTAGGGTAGTTAAGAACTACCCCATGTAACTTCAAAATGGTAACATACATGCCTTCCTCCCTACATCAAGACAACTCCCATAGCATACCCACTCGCATTTGTCTCCACTTCTAAATGTCATTGCAAGTTTGGTAATTCCAGATCTGGTGCTTAATTTATCTTCTTCTTTAGCTCCTTGAAAGCCCTCTACTGACCTATTACCCATTGGAAACTCTTGCCACTTGTTATTGTTGCGTGGAGCGGTGTTGCTACCATTGAAAATGAGGCTATGAATTTCCTTAGGTACTGTGCTTCCCCAATGAAACTCATGACCTTAGAATAAATAGTAGGCACCAAACATTTCATGATGGACTCCATCTTGAAAGGATCTATCGTCAACTCTCCTCCATCGATCACATACCCCAGATACACCAAATACCGCTGTGAAAACTCCCATTTCTTGATATTTTCTAGCAGTTGATGCTTCTTCAATGTTTCCAGCACATGTGTCAAATGTGAAATATGCTTCGACCAGGTAGCACTATAAACCAACATATCATCCAAATAGACAATAAAAAATGAATATATAAAAAGGCACACTATATCATTCATTAATCTCATAAAAATAGTTGGTGCATTACATAGGCCAAATCGAATGACTAACCACTCATACAAACCTTTATGGGTTTTGAAGGCGAACTTCCATGTATCTTCTTCTTTGACTCAAACTTGGTGATATCCAGACTTAAATTCCAGCTTGGTGAAGTATTTTGATTGTTGCAACTGATCCAGCAGATCATCTATCCTAGGCAGGGGGTATCTATACTTGAGTGTGATTTCTTTCAACACCCTGTAAACTATACACATTTTCCAAGTCCCATCCTTATTCGGCACAATGATGATGGGTGCCCCACATGGTGATGTACTTGGTTGAATGACACCATGTTCCAGTAGTCTTTGCAATTGTTTCTTCACCTCACTTGATTCTATAACATACTACCTATATATCCCAATATTCGTCAAGAGGGATTCAAGAAATAGTTGGATCTCATGTTACACTTCCCTCTTAGGTGGGAGTCCTTTATGCTCTCGGAACACATCCCTATATGCTTGTAGCAACTCCTCCAGTTGTTTTTTTTTGTTTCTTAGTACGCCCCTCCAGGGATGCCTTGCCTCTTATTGACTCCTCTACAGACTGCATTTCTCTTAAAAACAATAAAAATTACTTATTTCTAGAACTAATCAATTTATTGGCTTGTTTGGAACTTACCAATGAAATTTTTTACTTTCCTTTGTGCGCATTGATGATGAAAAATTCTCCATCCATGATGAGTCGGTGTTGATTAGATCTCCTCATGAGTATTGAATAATTTATGTACATGTATGGACTCATAAACATGACTCCATATACATCAAGGGGATCCACATCTAGATCTACTTCATCAATAAAATCAACGTTGATAAAAAAATCTAGTGTTGCATTGTTTTGTTATTGTAACACCCCACCCCACATTCACACACTTTAACATACTTAAAAAGGTAGAGATATGATATTACTATGCATGGCCAACTTCCAAGATGCAGTTACAGAAATGGGGTCTAACTTTCCAACACATGTTATCCATTTTTACAAAAACTTTGCGTACATAGTACCTGTAAGTCATGGATGCATAGTTTGGTCACCGTTTACATTAGTTTAATTATATTTTCATCAAGAAGGATTGCTTCCATCTCATACTTGTGGCAAAAAACACGTATTAGCTCATGCATCCATATAAAATAACCAAGTGCCTGTCAAACCATGAATTATATCTAGATAAAGAGCACATCATATAATAATAAATACGTCATGCATGTAGCATATACTTAACCAACAATAAATACATGAAAAACCAGTTATGTAAACAACAATAAATCAAAATTTATGTTCATTTATCATCAATAAATAATAACACATATTAACAAATGAAAAGTACCAACTAAGTCAAGGACTTCCACGTACCACACGACCATAGATTGGGTTGAACCGAACCTTTCTTTCAGCCAATCACCCTCGCACCATATTACGAGAATGAATGTGGGATCTCATGGAATAAATCAAACAAAACCAAACTAGCTCTTCCATAGGCCAAACCGCCTCAACCCTCAACCAGTGATTCCAATGCACGAATAGACATCACTAACCATCACCAGATTGGTCCCTACCCAATCTATCCAGGGCTCCAGAGTGTTTGTTCCAACCAGGCTCCAGGACTAGTAACTCAACCCATCAAGGGCTCCAGCATATTTTTCCAACCAAGGCTTCCAGGACTAGTAACTCAACCCAAGTTTTACTAGGGATCCTAGAGTGTTTGTCCAACCAAGGCTCAGAGGAACTAATAACTCAACCCACATCCATAATTACATGATCACCAATCAGAAAACAAAAGGGAAAACCAAAAACACCATGCCTATCCAGGAGTGGAAAGGTTGGGCAAAAGCATTGTCAATCCAAGAAATCCTCCATGCCAATGACACCTCATAACCAAGAAACCACATGCATGTACCATGCATGTCAAAACTAGCAAGGAAACCATATATGAAATTTGATACATACAAATAATTCCAGTTGTAGCCACTGATCCACCCATTCCCTTGCACTTTCTTGTTTTTACTTTTCCTTCTTTCTCTAAACCCAAAGTATGCCACAATGCTCCAAGAAACTGTAAGTGTGAAAGAGTATGAGAGAGAGAGAGAGAGAATAGAATGAGAGTGCCAAATATTGAACTGAAAAAATCTAACATTGAAAAAATCCATGAACTGATCCTCATAATCCTTTTTATCATTGAGGCCTCTAATTTCTTCATTTTCCTTCATTTTTCCTTCAATTTCCCTCTCATGCATTTGTGACATTTCATCTTTCTTTTCTCCTATTTTCCTTTATTTTCATAAATAAAATGCCAATTAATATTTCTTTTCCTTTTCCAATATCTTTTCCATAATAAATCAAAAGTTACACCCACTAGGATGTTTTTCCCACCATTCAGCTTGGAATACGTGTCCCACGACCTTGGTCTTATATTTTTTACATGGAAATTCAACCAGCTTCTATTACAAAACCCTCCCCCTTGGAGGAACACCATCCTCAATGTTCAATAACACTTATGACTAGCAAACTGCTAAAAACAAAACATACTTCTCATGGAGCTTTATAACACAACTCGTTGTAGTAGTTACAATTGCATCCTACTAAAAAGATGACAATCATACTATTTATTGGAGCTTTATAATACAATTCATTACGGTATTTGCAATAACAACCACATATACACTCATGCACATTTGCTTCAACCAGCAAACAACTATATTGTCTATGGAGATTTATAAATCTAGCTCGATATAGTATTTATAATAATATACACATATGTACATTTTCTCAACCAACAAATAAAAGGATATGATGTATGCATCAACAACAAGGGAATCCAAAGGCTCACACCCCCACCCTAAAATTAGGATAGGATTCACCTCCTTCCGAGGAAGTCAAAAATCCACTGTCAAGTTCAAACCTGCATCTAATGTCTAGCACTATGATCTTGTGCCACATGTCCTCTCAGTTAACATTTACCAACTCATTGTTCCAGGGCACACTCCCAATGTGTTTATGATTCCATCTGGTAATGATAATGACCAAAATCAATGTATTCCCTGACCTTTCCTTCTCTGATACACAGTCCCTCAGGAAATCTAATCACCCCCTTCCATGCAGTCACACACCTTCCAAGTTTTGCGGGAATCCCCTTCTCTACTACACATTCCCTTAGGCAACCCCTCCCTTGGCAAGGTTTCCTTGCATCGAAAGGTCCAACAACCAAGGCATATCCTTGCCTCAAAACCATCATACCGGTCATAGCATGCTCGTGGAAATCAATGGACACTATTGGGTACCAGTGTCCCATAATTTCCCTATTTCTAAAGTTCTTTTCCAGCATACTGCTACCTATTACAATTCCTTTTGTTGTTGTTGTTAATTCTTGCAATCAATTTCAACCACCCAAACCAAGAATTTTAATGCTTTCCTATACCAAGCATATAATTCCCATCAGATTCAAAATGAATTGAAATAAATTCAAATCATACCTCATTGGTTGCCCATCAATAATTTACGCTAGAAATCTTGTTTACTTCCTGTCACAACAATTCAAACTAGATCTTTTATCAAATCATCATGTATAAACATATCACATCCCATTAGCTCAAAACACAACGATCATAAATTAGAATCATAAATCATATGTAACCATCATAAACCATAATCATAGTTCACATTTAAATCATCATGAATTAGAATCACAGATCACATACATAATAAAATGAAATAAAATATTGGTACTTATCCTTCAAATAATTTTTTTCTTTTGCCTTTGTTCTTTGTCCTTTTTGTACACACGTTGGATCAGTTTCCACACTTGACAAGCACCCAGTACTTATCTTCTCTTCAACCACGTACACAAACGCCTAGTGTACATCACAACACATACACCCATACACAACGTATAACACCACATGATACATGCACCTTCACCCGACATACAACACAACACATACACCTACACCCGGTGTACAACACAACACATACACCCACACCTAGTGTACAACACAATACATATATGTACACAGAGTACAACACAATGAATACACATGTCACGATACCATGACTATGCAATGCACATACACAATACCACATGTACACAACAAACGTATATGACGTGTAAACAATACCACATGTACACGTGTCACCTACACAACGTGTACACAGCACCACCTGCACAACATGTACACAACACCACCTGCACAACGTGTACACAACACCACATGTACACAGCAACACATGCACAACGTGTACACAACACCACATGCACGACATGTACACAACACCACCTGAACACAACACCCCATGTAAAACATGTACACAACACCACATGTACAATCAATCACACAAAACCACATGTACATAGCACCATGTGTGCAACATCCACACCACGCCATATGTACACAACACTACATATGAAACATGCACAAATCACCATATGTACAAAGCACTGAATATCCAACATGCGCACAACACCATTTGTACACAACACTACATAAACAACATGTACACATATACATAACATGAGTACTACACATCCAACGACCACACTGACTCAACTAATAAACCTTGCTTCTAGTGTCTTTCCACTATCCATGCTTGTCCCAGCAAGCCACAGATCACACTTATTTCATTCAACTGATGTATCCCTCAGCGTAGCCTATCCATAACATAAACATAGTCATAATATAAACACATATTATCAAATCATATCCACATGATATTGACCTCATAGATATTTAGGGGCTACTCTTTCCACTTGATTCCTCATAAACTAGGAACCTCTTCATCCCATTCACCTGCATAAGCTATCATTCCTCCATAATAATGATCCCTTTACGACCATTTCAAACAATGACATCCCTGCATACATATATACATATAAACATCAGCATAAAATGTTCATGATGCCTAACAACCCTGGCAGATAATGACATACATACATGTATACATATATAGACATCAACATAATCATTTTCACAACATAATTACCATATATCATAAGGTCTAAGTTAAGATAAATCCATTTATCCATGCACAACATGCACAAAATTAAGAACAACAATTCCTAACTTATCCAAGGCATTTTTTACCTTAAGCCCATTTACTTTACCTTTCCTTTAACCTTTCTCATGAATGTCCCGCCACCGTCCATTTACCTCAATGGACCCAACCAGTCCAACTGGTTGTCATATTCTTGCCTTCAGCTGCCTTTAATTCATGCACCGAGATTAATCTAGGTATTTAATTACTTGTTGGGTACCACAAAGCTCTCCTTGAGCTCCATTTACTTTCCTCTTTCCCAACCAATTCCCAAGACCCTCAAACTATAAAAGGAAAGAAAAAAATGAAAACAAGAAGTAAGCTATGAAAAACCAGAAACAATACAACACCAAAAACAAAGTGGCATGGCCATGCACTAGACAGAATCAAAACTGCAAATAAAGCACAAAAAAATCATAAAAAATCAAAATCCCAAGACTTCCAACAAACACCAGAACTCAATCCCCCATGGTTTCCTAGTGCTTCCAATAGTTCATAAATAAAAGCTCAACACAAGCCTTCTTCAAGATTTTATGGTAGTCTCTTTTTCCATGTGATTCCCTACATCACGCAACATTAGCTCATGCCTTTACAACATTAAAACTCAACCTCGTATCTCAAATAAAAACTTTAATATAACAAAATGTCAAATACATTTTCATGACTATAGCACATATCAACATATAATGTCACACAAAATCAAGGTTAAGAAAACCCCTTGTATTCATGCAAAGCACTCCTTTATTTGGAATTCCAGTTTCCAAATGTAGCCAAAGGAATTCTCACCCAATTCCTTTCTTATACCTTTTTACCTTGCTTCAATTGAGTCTTATTATGTGCTATCACATTCACCTAGTTGTTAGTTATGTACACAAATCAACTATTACTTTGTCATGCTAATAAAAAGCATGTTTCCCTGCAACTGTTCACACATGTCAGTCACATGTTCCAAAGATCAATACATTGTGTCTATTAATTTTAAATCATTCTTTGCCAATACTAAAAACCATCTCATATTCTACAATCAATTCATAGTCATTAGTCATAGTGCCACAACTAGAACCACTTGCACTCAAGTGCATATCAGTTTTATTGGCACATTTTGTGTTAGTACAATTGTCTTAAAACAAAATCATTCCTTCATGCAATATTATAATAAAATACTAATATCATACAATTAATCAATAATTCAAAAATCTATAAACACACCCCCTTATTATCCATGGTACACACTAAGGTAGAAGGAGGCAACTATTATAATGGCCTGATCTCCAATGTCCAATTATGGAAATGGGATCTCCAAAGTTCTACTAAATTTAACCAAACTTGCCACAAATTGATTTTCATTTCACATTATTTTTTTATGATATTGGTTGGAAGATGACCAACCAATATCTGAAATTTTAACCATAATATCAGTGGGATTTACCCTCAATGTGGAAATTTTTCTAGCTTTTAAAACTCCATAAAAGAAAATATATAACAAAAAATAAATTTATTGTACTCATTGATCCCTTGTTCTTCATTTCATCTATGATAGAGACCATCCAGTCCAAGTGTTTGAACCTGGAAGCTCTAGTACGACTCTATAGCACCCCACCCCACATCTACGCACTTTAACATACTTACCAAGGTAGATATGAACTGATAATTAATATGCATAACCCAACTTCCAAGATGTAGTTATAGAAATGGGGTCCAACTTTCCAACACATGTTATTCATTTTTACAAACACTTTGTGTACATAGTACCTGTAAGTCATGGATGCATAGTTTGGTCAATGTTTACATTAGTTTCATTAGATGTTCATCAAGAAGGCTTGTTTCCCTCTCATACTTTCTACAACAAACATGTATTATCTCAAGAATCCATATAAAATAACCAAGAGCCTATCAAACCATGAG
Source organism: Pinus albicaulis (assembly GCA_034641835.2). Lineage (NCBI taxonomy): Eukaryota > Viridiplantae > Streptophyta > Pinopsida > Pinales > Pinaceae > Pinus > Pinus albicaulis. The sequence goes on along the minus strand of CM076575.1, from coordinate 1,163,671,399 downwards.
TTAGATCTAGATCAATAGCACAATGTATAATAATAAATATGCCATGCATGTAGCTTATACTTAACTAGAAATAAATCCATGAAAAACCAGTTATGTAAACAACATTAAATCAACAATTATGCTCATTTATCACCAATAAATAATAACACATATTAACATATGCAAAGTACCAGCCAAGTCAAGCAATTTCAGCCAATCACCCCCTCGTTATATTTCAAGCATGAATGTGGGATCTCATGGAATAAACTATCCAAAAGAAAACCAGAGATTCCAAAGGCCAAACCACCTCAACCCTCAACCAGTGATTCCAAATCATGGTCAAACATCACTAACCATCACCAGATCTATATCTACCCAAGTTTTACAGGGATCCAAAGTGTTTGTTCCAACCCAGATCCAGGACGAGTAACTCAACCACAACTGTTGTAGGGATCTACAGTGTTTGTATAACCAAAAATGTTGTGAACATCTCGATAACATCCTGATTTTATCTCCAAATCACGATTTTTTGGCCTAGCCGATGTTTGCCGATTTTTAAAGATATTTTTTATGGTATCATAATTTTGCCAATATTTGCTGATTTTTACCGATATTTTCCTGATTTTTACAATCTTTTGGTTTTCCAGACCCTTGCTGATTTTATCTCGATCCTGATGTTCACAACATTGATAACCAAGGCTCTAGTACAAGTAATTTAACCCATCAAGGGATCCAACGTGTTTGTCCAACCAAGGCTTCCAAGACTAGTAACTAAACCCAAGTTGTTCTAGGGCTTCTAGAGTACTTGTCCAACCAAGGCTCTCGGAAATAATAACTCAACCCACATCCATAATTACATGAGCACCAATCAGAGAAAAAAAAAAGGAAAAAACACAACACCATGGCTATCCAAGAATGGAAAGGCTAGGAAAAACCACTCTCAGTCCAGGAAATCCCCCATGCCAATGATAGCTCATAACCAAGAAACCACATGCATGTAAAAACTAGCAAGGAAACCATACATGAAACTTGATACCTACAAATAAATCCAATTGTATCCACTAATCCACCTATTCCCTTGCACTTTCCTGCATTTCCTTTGTCTTCTTTCTCCAAATCTAGAGTATGCCACAATGCTCCAAGAAACTCTAAGTGTGCAAGAGTATGAGAGAGAGAGAATAGAATGAGAGTGCCAAAGATTAAACTGACAAAAGCCATGAACCAATCCTCGGAAGCCTTTTTATCATTGAGGCCTCTAATTTCTTCATTTTCCTTCATTTTTCCTTCAATTTCCCTCTCATACAAATTTGTGACCTTTCATCTTCCTTTTCTCCCATTTTCCTTTATTTTCAAAAATGAAATGTCTATTAATGCCTCTTTGCCTTTATCAATTCCTTTGTCAGTGCCTTTTCCAATTTCCTTAGCCATAATAAATTGAAAGTGACACACACTAGGATGCTTTTTCCACCATTCAACTTGTAATATGTGTCCCATGACCTTTGTCTTATATTTTTTACATGGAAATTCAACTAGGCGTTGTTACAGTTACCTTCAGCTCTGCATCCTTATTTACCTATCCCAATGGATATGGGTTTGGATGATCACGAATTTCCATCACCAACTTCTTGACCAACTTTGCTGCAATGAGATTATCCTACAATACTTAGTCAAATAGAGCATCAATGTTTGTATTTTTGACTTGTATATTTATATGAAAGAGTTTGGTCATATCTTTCTCTTCGTGTTGTTGAAGGCTACTTAGATTCACCTCCTTATGCATTTAGATAGAAACAATCTTCTCATCACGTCTGAGTTTCTTTCAACTTGGTTTCTCAAATCTGTGGCCATGATATTCTTCTTGTTATATTTCTTGTTGATTTTCGGGTTTAGCTTTGGATGCAATTTTTAGCACTTCTCCTCTGTATGACCATCAATGTTGCAGTGATTTTAGTGGTTGCTAGGATATTTTCATTGGTGTGATGTGGTTGTTGTCTTTTTATCTTTTCCCCCTTTTTGCTTCTTCTTTCCCTCCTTAGAAGCATCATGTTGCTCCTTTTTCTTCGATCCAGTTGATTTCACCTTCTTCAGGCCTATGTTCTCTAGGTAGTGTGCCTGTACACAAGCCTTGTCCACCGATTTGGGATATAATAGCATTAATTGCTCAAGAAGATGGCAGTGTAGACCCCCAAGATAATTGAGGAGTACATTAGGGTTCTTTGGAGAGATATGCAAAAGTATATCCATATTTCTAAATTTCGTGGTGTACTCCTGCACGCTTTGGATCAACTTTTTCCTAAAGTAATTCCATCGGATCCACTGGTCCTCCACATACCCGATGGGATAAAACCATGACTTAATCAGGGTTTAAAATATTCCCACTTAGTCTCTAGAAGTTCTCCCTCTAGCCTCAGGTTTTCTGTGTGTCTCTCCCACCAAGATAGTGCATGAACCTCTAATTTCAGTCGTGCGAATGAGATATTTTTCCCTCCCTTGATGTGATAGACACTGAAATAAACTTTTAGTTTCTACAACAAATGGTTTATCTTTAGAGCATAAATCTCGTTGTGGTATAACTTTATATTGAAAATTCCTTCCATTTTAAACAAGGACTATGATTGGTTCACATCACTCGAACTAGGTTGGTATTTTTCAGGTTATTTCTTCGACTCGTTCTTCATTTATCCCCGATCTTCTAATCCCCGTTCTAATTTTTCCTCTACATTCAAACACCCATCTTCTCCAAATATCCCCAGCTTGTTATTCAAGGCCGTCGTGAGGAGGCTTACATTTCGGTAGATATTTACGACTTGATGTTCCAAATGTGTAAACGTCACCTCTACAAGATCACAAGGTTCATTTACATATTTTTCAACCATGATTAGGTTTTTACAATTTTCGGCCCCACCGATCTACCTTGAAAACTCCAAAAAACACCCAAAGAAACTTTCTTTGATACCAAATGATCTGTAAATTTTTGTGAATATTCCAATGGATAGTTTGTCACAACATATTTGATAATATTATATTATAAATCTGAAAATTTTACACTCACAATTTTATTAAAATTTAAGATCTCTAGATTTAACTGTAATTAGAGCATACATGAAAATGTAAATTCTGAAAAAAAAAATATAGAAGGAAAAAATAATCTCACACACACACAAGACACAAAATATTCTTTGGGAAACCCTTTCGAGAGAAAACCTAGTTGGAAGGTGAGGTTGCTTCGCTCTCTTTCTTTGTTTGGAATTATGGCTGCAGGTACAAAGAAGTATGGCATGAGTCATGTGGGTTGCTACAGTGCACAAATCTTATTTATTTGCTCCACCTCCTATCCCTCTTAGCTATATTTTCTCAGCTATGGAACAAAATTCTCTCGAAAGAATGGAATGCCTCTTCCTCCTAGTGGCCCAGTTATAACACAACCCGATAGCCTACTAGTGGTTAATTTTGACTACATCAACTCTTAACTAGAGTTACAATATAGACTCTTCTAGAGTATTTTACACCAAAAACATGTGGCTATCCCCTTTTCCATGAATAGTGGGGGCTGACATGACATCCTCCCAAACTATAGGTATGAAAATAGGAAGGTCAACTTCTGAGTGGCATAAACTTTTCATACAAACTCTAGTTGATGTGCTTCTTATGTCGTTGGAAATATTTGTGTGTGTAGAATAGAATGGAATGGTGCAACACTAAAGTGTAAAAATTTTACCCCCAAAAAATGTCATTTGATGCCTAAAAACACTCCTATAATGTTTCATTCCCTATTTCGCCAAACTGGGTCTCGCTGGTAAAAAGGTTAATGTGAGTTGATTCCTCCATTTTTTCCACTCTGAATTCATGATATTGATGATAAACTATAATATAATGATCCAATCTAGATCAAAGATTAGGATTTTTTAGTATTCCCAAACAATTTTTGCAGCATAGTAATGTGAGAACCAGTTAATGGAAGCAATGCCTTATTATATCTCTTCACTTAGCCCCAAGGGTTAGCTCAAGCGGTATTGAGCCAATATGTGGTCCTCTCCATTGCGGGAGGTCATGGGTTCGATTCTTGAGTCCTTTGGGGTTAGGCGCCGAAAGTCCGCTGAACGGTTTGCCGCGCGTACCATCCAGAAATTATGGGGAAGTACGCCTGGATTTCCCGTGAGCTTTCCCCTCGTGAAAAAAAATATATATATATCTCTTCACTTGGTTCTTCCTCAAGGACCCTGAGTGTCCTTGGGCTAGGCCCACCATAGGAGATTCAAATCCTCTTGTACTTATCTTGATATTATGTTTTACATTTCTTTATTTTTTAACATTATCATTTCTAGAAATTATAGTTTGATGGTTTTGAACTTGAATGAGTAGGTAGTTACTTGACTATAAAACCTTCTTTGAAAGTCATTTATATAGGTTTCCAACCCTCTTGATCAATCATATCACTCATTAATGCATATTAATTATTTTTCTATTCCATTTCCTTTGTTACTATAAATATTGCAATTTGTTGTTTTACTGTGTAATGGATATTCTAGCTAATATGGGAGATACATAACTTGATTTTGTGATGATAAAGCTTAGAATAGGTTGTCCTATGCCTTAAATAGTTGAGTAACATCATTCTCCATCATTACTAACTCCCTTATTTACCTTCTATTTTCATCATAACTATTTTACTAACTCGTTGGACTTCTCCTCTCACAAAATAGGGAATCCTATAGCAGTCTGCAAATAGTCCATTTCTCTCACCTAGCTCAACAATAAACATTTGGCTTAGACTCCTTGATGTATTAAAACATGTGTGGGATATTGATGGTGGAATTTATAAATATAAAGGCCTCACAAATTTTCCTATATATGCTTTTACAAAATGTAAACTAAGATTATTTTATGCAACTTAGATTTTAGGTTTACAAATTCTTTATTTTCAAATCAAGTGTGCTTTTCATTTGTTGCAAGTAGCATAGGTGTGTGCCATTCCATTTCTATGTGTTATTTCTGAAAATTTACTTTCCTATAGCATACTTAGTATGTTGACTAACCATGGTTTATGTAATCTATTCTTTACTCCAACACCTCTCACTATATAAGAATTAAAAGAGGAAGAAGATAGTGTTTGTTGCACACACAGGGATGGCCCCTCTTAATTTTGTATGAACCTCAGGATGATAATTAAATTTGAGACCCTTCGAGTTACAACATTTTTGTTGCAATGTTGAGGGCCATGAGTATTCAATATTATACAAACACCTACAACAACAAGGCTTCAAAAGAGGGATAACTCATAGTAATTTGTATATGAAATCTGAATATGATAATATTTTAGTTATTATTTTTTATGTTGATGACATGATTTTTTGTAGAGATGTATATTTACTTCACCAAAAGCTTGTATATGAAATTAAAGTTGAATTCAAGATGTCTATGCTTGGGGAACTCATTCTTCCTTGGTTTACAAATTACACAATCAGAAAAAGTCATGTTTATATCCGAAGGAAAATAACTTAAGAAGTTTTAAAGAAGCTTGGGATGGAAGAGTGTTCTCTTGTTAGTACTCCTATGGTCACTATATATAGTTTGAAAAATATGATGAGTCACCATAAGTAAATCAAACAATATTCATATCAATGCTTGGTATCCTCTTGTACTTAACAGCCTCAAGGCCATACATTATGCAAGTTGTTAGTGTAGTTGCAAGGTATCAATTAGCCCCTAGACAAAGTCATATCTTAGCTTCCAAAATAATTTTTCAAGTATTTAAGAACCACAATGGACTTTGGTCGATGGTATCCAAAGGGAAAAAACTTCTCTTTCGCTACATACACAGATGTTTATTGGGTTGGAAGTGTAGATGATAGTAAAATCACAAGTGGTGGTGCTTTCTTCCAGGGAATTGTTTGGTGGCTTGGTTGAGCAAAATGAAAACTTTTATCTCACCTTCCACTGTTAAAGAAACTACAACAAGTTGCACTCGTATTTTTTGGATGAAGAAAACATTACAAGACATGAAGGTAGCTTATAATGAATCCATTTAACTCCATTCCCATTATATGTGATAACAAAAATGTTGTTAGTATATCTGTGAATATTTTTCTTCACTCAAAAACCAGGAATATCCACATAAAGTACCATTTTCTTAAAGAAAAGGTGGTTGATCAGATTGTGTGGTTGGAGTACATTTCCACAAAAGAAAAATTTGTTGATATTTTCACCAAGCCTCTTCCCTAAGGGCCCTATAAGTACTTGAGGAAAAATTTGGGAGTGGTGTATCACTTATCTCTTCATTAGTGTTCTTCACCAACAAAGCGGGTGATTGTATAAATATGTCCAAGGATAGTTGCATGGTTAGAGATAAGAAAAGAGACCAAGATAAAGGGGATATTAAAGATCAAAAAAATTAGTACAAGTTTAGGGGGGACATATTACAATTCAAAGATGATTAAATGGTAATTTTTCATGTCTCGTAAATTCTCCTTGATTTCCCTTGCATTGGTATCAATTGATTTAAGTTACAACTACCATTAAATTTCAACAACAATTAAAATCAACATCTTGTAATATCCATTTATGGGAGTAGCTAATGTTTTTTCCATTGATGTCAAATGATGAGAATTATTAGTCATTGGAACCTCAAATACAAGAGGAGAAGGAGAAGAATTTCAAAAGAAAAGGGAGAGAGTCATCAGAAAGTGGTAGTTTCATCACCCTAAGTGGGGGAATCAAGCCCAAAATCCATCAATGACCAACAATGTCAATTCGTGTTTCCATCAATGCCAAAGGGAGATATTTTTAAGTATGTTGGAATTTGTTTTCATTGATGTCAATTATAGTCATTGATGTCCAATTATATCAAGTTCAAGGGGAACCTATTGATATTTCAAGCATAATTCTTATGTTTTTATTGATGTCTTGGTTATTTCTATTAGTAATTTGCTAAGCTTATGATGTCATGGTTGTTTTCTAAGTATTCTATCTTTGAAGGAATTTTATTTATAGGTGACTTATTCAAAAGCACATGAAAATTTATTAGTTGGATATCCATATCAGATATATTTCTAGTGGTATATGGCACTTAGTCTAACTCTATAGGAATGAAGAGAAAACATGAGTTTGAGGTGATTCCCTTCAAGAAAGACATGGTCTTGGTTCCATAGGACAAAATTTCACCTTATCCAACCATTTGAGGTTGAGCCAAGCAAATTCCTAATCGATAAGGAAGATGGGTGGATGATTGGATTCATCCGGGCTTCGAGGCCATATGGGCATCCATACCTCCAAGAGAGCAAAAAGGAAAGGCATGAGAAGGTTGTTAGATCTCATATTTCCTAGATAAAAATGAAAGGTGGACCCCAGTACGATGTGGCAATGCATGAGGCACCAAATGGAAGGGACATGTGGCAGGATGATGATGTGCCACCCTATGGTCGTGACATGTGGAAGGTGGATTTGGCCTCTTTGGGTGGGAAAGTGACCCTTTTTTTAGTGACATGGTGTTAACGTGGCATGACAAGGGATAGATAGTGATGTGGTAGTGACATGGACATTAAATGGTAGCTTTAGACACCATTGGACACCATAGGGTCATGACACATAGTGTGGTCCATCAAACACTAGCCAATGGTAATCATCCACTACCCATAGTCCATAAAATACCAAGATGCTTGGTGGTACTTAGGCACTAGGGGTCCTAGTAGTTCTTGAAACCACTAGTGGGGGTAAGGGATATTAACCTTATTTGCCACCATGCTATAAACAAATATACTTCCCAGGACAAAAATCGAGCCCACCCTTCTTGTTAGAGTTTGGATAGTTAGGGGAGCCCCGTTGTGACTTCTCTTCCATCATTTTTGATCGGATCATTGGGCATGCTTTAGAAGTTCGTGTATATTTAACACTAGGTGAACTTTATTAAATTTTGTTTAAATTTAAAAGCGTTAAGTTTGTGGTTCTCATCGTCAGTCATGAGGAGCCAAGCATAAGCGCCAAGGGAAGCAAATGTTGATAAATTGATTTAAATGAATTTTGCATGTCAATAGGCTAATTACCTTGATCTTAAGCCACTAGTTTTTTCCCTCAATCATATGAATCAAGGGGATATATTCAAGTGCTAAGATTGAAAATTTGGTGTTTCAAACGCAAAATATAGTTAAAAGGTTGGAATGAATTAAATTATGATTTAGACAAGATATAGATTTATGGAATCTATAAATAGAAACAAAATGACACGAGAAGGTGTATTTCCAGTACAAAATGAAGGGTTGTAGCTATTGTTGGCACATTGAGGCACTAGAATATTGAATTGAATGAGGAGAAAATGGGGAACCAACTTGTAGATAGAAGTGCAACAATTTTGTGCAAAGTTTGAGTGTGTAGAACAATTAAGATCTTGACTTGTTGCTAGTTTGAGAATTGCAAATCTAAAGTGTTGAGAATTAATTTACAGAAAATAAATTTAAATGAGATAAAATCAGAGTGGGAGAATCTATGATTGGGTGTGGCTTTAATTGAATCAAAGAATCATAGAAAGAGAGTTTGTTATAGAACAAGGAGAATTAGATCTAAGAATTATCATTTGTGTGAGTATAATATTTTGATAAAAGGGCCTCATACTTGAGTTTGAAAATTGATGAAAAAGGGGTCTAATAGGTAGACCAAGTGGTGCTTGCAAATTTCAAGGGATTTAAGTCTCCTTTAGGTTGGTGCCTGCAAACAGTGCGAGTTGGTGCTTCCAGCAAGTGGGCGATTGCAAAGAAAAGGGGGTGTGGAGCCTCATGTAGGTTGGCTCATACATAATTTGATGTAATTTGAAGTTGTTGCTTGCATTTGCATCATAATCAAAATAATATTTGTGGTTTTCTCCCATATGGGTTTCCACGTAAACAGCTTGTGTTCAAGCTTTATGTAATTGGTGTATTATAGTATTAATGAGTACGTTAAATTGGTTAAATAACCTTTAAAATTATAAATTATTGATTCACCTCCCCTCTTAGTATTTTCCTAGTTTCTAACATACTATATACTTCATTACACACTTTGGCACTTTGTCTGGACAAATTTCCTAAGCAGGCTACACATCTTCACTAGACTTCATTCTCAACTCAACAAACTTCCAATTCCATGGCTCGTATTCTTCGTTTTCTACCTTCTTGTTATATTATCATGCCACTCTGCACATCACACCTTTCCAAATTGAGTTATTTATATACAAGTATTTAAATATGGGATGACACCTCATGGAGATGTAATCTAGGTAGTCAGGACGACTTGGGTACCCTTTTAGGGTTAATACCATGGGATGTCAAAAAAAAAATGGGCTTAATAAATTTGGCACCCCAATTTTTATCTATAAATGGTATTAACGGATATTCCTATCATCATGCATGGCTAGATAACATAAGTGATGAAAATTTGTTTGAGTCTTTCATGTGTGGATTAAAAGAAGACATTAAACATGAGATTTTCCTAAAACATTAATAAAATGTTAATGATGCTATGGAATTTTCTCATCATAGTCAAGCCAAGAGTAAGGATGCATTGAAGTCTGCCATGGGAGCATACAAAACAAGTTGACATAGTTTTGGGGTTCAAATGACAACCCGGCAATCTGCCCACATAGTTAAAAGGTTGGAATGAATTAAATTATGATTTAGACAATATGTAGATTTATGGAATCTATAAATAGAAACAAAATGACATGGGAAGGTGTATTTCCCATACAAATCGAAGAGTTGTAGCTATTGTTGACATTGTAGAGGCACAAGCAGCACAATTAAGATCTTGAGTTGTTTTGAGTTTGAGAATTGAAAATCTAAAGTGTTGAGAATTAATTTTCAGAAAAGAAATTTAAATGAGATACAATCAGAGAGGGAGAAGTTATGATTGAGTGTGGATTTAACCGAATCAAAGAATCAGAGAGAGAGAGAGGTTGATATAGAATAATGAGAAGTAGATCCAAGAATTAGCATTTGTGTAAGTGTAATATTTTGATAAAAGAGCCTCATACTTGAGTTTGAAAATTGGGGAAAAAGGGATCTAATAGGTAGACCAAGTTGGTGCTTGCAAATTTCAAGGGACTGAAGTCTCCTTTAGGTTGGTACCTGCAAACAGTGGGAGTTGTTGTTTCCATGTAAACATCTTGTGTTCAAGATTTATGTAATTGGTGTATTATAGTATTAATGAGTATGTTAAATTGGTTAAATAACCTTTAAAATTATAAAATATTGATTCACCTCCCCTCTCAGTATTTTCCTAGTTTCTTACATACTATATTCCTAGTTTCTAACGTACTATATTCCTATTCCCAAGGAATTAAAATTCACCTTGGAAAAGCACTATAGAGTCTTCCAAGAAATTCATAAAGGTCTACCTACATCTAAATATCATGAACATCAAAATGAATTAATAGCTGGAAGTACTTCTCCAATAAAATGCCTAACATATATCCTCATTAGAAAAAAGGGGTATTATTCAACATAATTGGAGCTCATTTTCAGCCCCAATAGTGATGGTGGGGGGAAAAAATGATAATTCTTGGAGGATGAATCCCGATTATAGAGATATAAGCATAAACACTATTAAGAATTATTTTCCTATCCCAAATATTGACAAGCTATTAGATGAGCTTCATGGAGTGAATTATTTTACAAAGCTTGATCTTAAATTACAATACCACCAGATCATATTAAGAAAATAAGGCATTCCCAAAACAAATGTTAGAGCGCATAAAGGGTAACAAGAATTCTTGGTAATGCCTTTTGGGTTGAGTAATGCTCCTTCTATTTTTTAAATCCTAATGAACACAAATTTTCAACCTCATCTTAGAAAATTTGTATTAGATTTTTTTGATGATATTATTATATATAGAAAATTATGGGACGAACGCATTAAAAAAATGGATAAAGTTCTACAAATTCTTGAAAAGAATCAGTTATATGTAAAAATATTCAAATTTGATTTTAGGAAACAAGAAGTACAGTATTTGGGTCATATTGTTTCAAAGGAAGGAGTTAACGTGGATCCTCAACGAATCCAAGCTATTACAAAATGTCTTATTTCCAACAACATCAAGACACGTTCCATGTTCACTCACATCTCTTTTAAAGAAAAAATCATGTGTATGGAATGATGAGACTACTTTGACCTTCTCTCTTTTAAAGGATGCCATGTATTCTACACCAGTATTGTCCACACTTGATTGTGGTAAAACATTCAAAGTAGAATGTGGTTCATTAGGACAATAAATGGGAGTAGTGTTAATGCAAGAAGGGAGGGCCACTAGATTTTGAAAGTAAGAAAATTCAAAGGGAAATATTTGGAGAAACCAACATATGAAAAAGAGATGAAAGCAACTCTAAATGCAATAAAAAAATGGAAACAAACTCTCATTAAGAGACACTTTAAATTCAACAAAAACCATGATAGCCTTAATAATTTCTTGGAGGAAACATTGTCATCATACAAGCAACAAAAATGGGTAGCAAAAATGAAAGGGTTTGATTTTCAAATAATTTAGGAGAACAACAATGTAGTAGAAAAATGTGCTTTCTAGAATAGAATAAGACTCAATTTTATATCATATTGTATCTTTTATTCCATTATCATTGGAATAATATCTCCATGAATGGAAAAAGGAAAACAATAACAAAAAATATAATGTATAATAAAATAAATGAACTCTATGGAACATTGGGAGTTTAAAAGAGATAGACTTTGGTCAAGGGTAAAATATTTGTATGCCCTCAATAAAAGTTGAAGCAACAAATATTGAGAGAGTCCCATGAATTTTTAATACCATGACATGCACGGTTCCTTAAAACATATCAAAGGATCAAAAATTAATATTTTTTGGAAGGAATGAAGAAATATATTCAAATATTTGTAAGAGAACATCAAGTTTTCCAAAGAAATAATAGAGAGATGGTAAAATATTCATGGTTAGTTCATCCATTACACATACTTAATCAAAGATGGGAAGTGAACCTATTCAATGGAGGTGTAGAAATTATGTTGTATATTTGCAACTTCTCATGAAGTTTTAATCAAAATCACAAGACACAAGCCTACACTACTACTCTAAGCATATTATTTCACAATTTAGAACAAAAATTTCAGAAAATCACACACATTAAATAATTATTTTTATCTAGGGAAAACAATCTTCTAAAAACTCCAATGTCTCTTACATTAATCAAATGAATAGATATGTATTACAATTGCTTTTCTCAACTGAGCTTACACTGCAAGTGCAAAATCTATCTCTCTGCTCACTAAAGGCCTCTGACATAGACTTAGTCAATTTTTGCCTTAGCTTGAGCTCTTATTTCCTTGTGTTGTTCCTTGAGGAATTATTCCCCTATTTAGGAAATTCCTCAAATTGAATTGTGCAAATCCTTAGGTTGATAATTTGACTGCATGCAACATCTATACACTCAAGAATAGTCTACAACTAATGTTACACTGCCTTGGAATATCCACCAATCCTGGGGAAATCAAATTCTATCCATGCACTAGTTATTTTGGGTTTATTGATCGGTTAACATGATGATCATTGAGTTTGACTGAAGTCCCATTGCACAACTTAACCTTCCACTAGTTCCTCCAATAGTTGGAACTAGTTTAACTGAAAACAACCTTAGATAACTGACCTTGATTGCTACAAATTAGAAATCACGCATGCTTAATTGAACTCTAACTCCTCCAACTCAAATTTTCTGAGTAAACTGGGTGACACAAGCCATGTCACACAATTTCACATCATCCAAGTTGTTTGTTGATGTGGAAATTCAAATTTTCTCAATTTAATCAAGACAAAACCAAATTGAAAGTTTCTTGTTGAATTTTTCAACACCCTCTCGACAAGAAAGGGATTATCAACCACCCCTATCCTGCACTTGTGGAAATCGAAATTCCCTCTTAACAAGGCATTAGTCAACATTTCAGCATCTTGTTCCTCTGTCGGAATGTACTGCAACAACATTATCTGCCTCTACACACAGTCTCGTAAATGGTGGTAATGGATATCTATATGCTTGGACCAATCATGAAAAACATGATTCTTAGAGAGCTTGATGCAACTATGTGGTGAGCCCTGGTATTGCACCAAGAGTGTTGCAACTCCCAAGGTCTCCCTAATTTACTTTATCAACCTGGGGTTCATACAAAATTTGAGGTGACAGTGCTATATACATAGCAGATGCATTCCGCTCGTGTCATCCTCTTCTGCTTTACGAAAGGGTGCTATTTATTAAGCTATGATAAGAAATGGAAAGTAAATTGCTAAAAGGGAATGACGTAAAGGAAACTAATTTAAGTTGCAGAAGGGAAATGACAGAAAGGAAACTAATTTAACTTGTTGAAAATAAATGGGAGAAAGGAAACTAATTTAAATTGCAGAAAGGAAATGATAGAAAGGAAACTAATTTAACTTGCGGAAAATAAATGACAGAAAGGAAACTAATTCTAAACCACACTTAACTTGGCATATCGGCTAAACACACCCTACTTATCTTGTGCTCTATCTATAATGCTTATATCTATGCAGCTATTCATGACCTAATTCAAATTGAAAGAGTATTGATTGTATTCTAGAGAAGAAAAGGGGTTAAAGGTGTCAAGGGAAGGCTAAAGCACATAAGGCAAGGCTTAGAAGTATGAAAGAGGGTTTAGACTTATTAAAACTCATTATGTCGCAATAATTATTTGGAGAGGGAGGCTTTTATAAGTGCGATGGGGGAATTGTGAGAAGAGGGTGGAAATGCGATATGTGATATGTGATATCGCAATATCGCAGGGTTGGCGGAGAAGTGGTAGTGCATTCGGGAGGAAAGTGTGAAGTGTGAAATGTGGTACGGGAAGGTGCAGCGATGCGATTGTGATAAGGTCAAAATTTGCGAAGTGTGAAATGCGATAATGTTGAAATTGTGATATGCGATATGTGATATCATAATATCGCAATATCGCAAGGATGGCAGAGAAGCGTCAGTTCAGTCGGTAGGAAAGTGTGAAGTTTGAAATGCGATACAGGAAGGTGCAGCGATGCGATTGCGATAAGGCTGAAATTTGCAAAGTGCGGAATGCGATAATGCCGAAATTGCGAAATGTGAAATGCAATGGGTGACGTGGCTGTAGGACCGGTAGGAATATCACAATTGGGACTTGGAAGCAGAACGTATTAACGGGAACCAAGTGGGGAATGCGATTTGTGATTGCAAATAGGAAATTACGGTAAGTTCAAAGGAAAGGGTAAAAGTCGAGTTCCAATGTTTGAAGCATTTTTGAGCATAAACTGTAAGGTAAACATCAAATCACAATGAAGAATGGAAATATAAAGGAGAGAAAGGATTTTGTGATGACCAAGATGCGATAAGCGAGAAAGTCGAGGAGAAAAAGAGCGGAGGCAAACTTTTGATGTTTTTGAATTTTTTTTAAGTTAGAAAGGGTTGTGACAGCTGCGGAAGGCGGAAAGAAGAAATAAAAGAGTAACAACGGGGTTTCAAAGGCATAATAGCAGAGATGGAAGATGAAGCGGGAGGTGTCAATGAGCTTCTCTGTGGCTACATGCGCCTGCAATTAAACAGTCGATTTATACAAGAAAGATGGACAGTGCATGTTAAAGACAAAAAAAAACAATTCTACCCTAGTCCTAGAAATAGAGAATCATAACCCAGAAAGAATTTTTGGTCTGAGGGAAGGTCTACCCTCCTCAAGCTCTATCGACAGAGATAAGAGGGGAAGGTTGCATCATAGTTTTATGGAGTTCATCAACTATTCTACCGCGCAGATAAATAGATTAAATATACAGCAGAAAAATATAACAGCAATGAAAATATCATAAATAAAACTAGCTAAATGACAGAAAGAAAAGAATGAAAACAGCAGAGAAGTTGAGGCACATGGGTTGGGCCCTAACCCACGAGCCAGCTCTCTGGAACTAAATAATTAAAATGGAGTATGTCTGCTCATTTCAGGAAGAGAATAGCCTTGTTACATTTATGAAAGTTTAATCACTTAGTACAATAATAAAAAATATTAATAGCTTGCAGCAAAAGTTCTGAATGGAATCGAATCCCTTCCTAGCTCTAGCTCTGCTTTATTTATTCTATAGGGAAACTACCAACATCTCCCTAGAAAATAGTGATTCAGTCCATTTTGAATCCAATTAAACCATAGATTGAGTGCACTTCGTCCTCATTTTTCTTGGTTGCCTTTGATATTTAAGGAGGGTGGAAAAACCCCTTGAATCTCTCCAAGATTACTCCATAATTTCTTGACATTGTGCTCATTTATTCTTCAATCTTGATCTTCAAGTGGTAGGGAGAAATTCCCTAAATTATCTCCTCCAAATCTTCATAATATGCCCAATATTCTCGCAATATTCTACAAAAATAACCAATATTAGGCACAAATATGAAATTACCTTTAAACATTCCTAAGAATATATTAAAGCATAAGAAAACATTATTAAGTGTAGAATGAGATATTTAATATATTTTTTCATGTGCATAAGGATGGTATATGGGCCTAAGAAAAGTTAGATGGGCCTTAATTTATGTCTAATTTAGAGGCCCATAACTATGATTATCACAGTAGATCACAGTTGGATCCATCATCTGACCAAATAATCCAACAAGTATATTTCTCATCTAGATCACCTCACATGTTGCTTGACTGGAAACCATGTATTCCGCTTCTACCAACCTGAGTGCCATAGATATTTTCTTCATGTTGTACCAAGAAACCGTTGGGGACCCAACACTGAAAATTCCACCTGATGTACTCTTTCGTTCTAATGGACTCCCTGCCCAATCTACATATCTGAAGTCACACAGATTCACCCCCTTTTTCTGTTTGTACCATATTCCAAACTGGGTAGTGCCTCTAGGGTACCATATAATATGCTTAACTTCCCTCAAAAATAATTTGGTAGGTTGAACCATAGCTTGGATCAATTGGTTGACTACATAACACATATTTGGTCGTGTGTTCACAGGGTACATCAATGAACCCAATAACTGTTGGTAAATAGTAGCATCCACTTCCTCACCTAAAGTGGCATCCTCTTTCCTCTAGTTGGTCGCTAGAGGAGTCTCCGTGGATTTCCAACTCTCCATGCACAACCTTTGTAGTATCTCATTTGCACACTTTCCTTGAGAGACAAATGACTCCCCATCACCTTGCCATACTTAAAAACCAAGGAAGTCGTGCATGAGACCCATGTCCTTCATTTCAAACTCTCTTTCAAGGTCCTCCTTGCAAGATCTTAGCAGTTGCTCATCACCATTTAAAATCAAGTCATTGTTGGGAGGTATAAATGCCAGATTTACACCCACATTTAAATTGTCAATCTGGGGTCGTAAGACTTAGAGACGTAGCACAATATATGCTAGAATATGGACTAGGAGACTTGAAAAATTAAAATCCTAGAACTAATTCAGAAAGGAAATCATGCAATAAATAATTAATACATTTCAAAGTAAACACACTACATAAAAAGAATGAAAAGTTGTAAAAGACTACAACTGAAAAGCATAAAACAATTCTATTCCAACTACTTAAAATATATTCTTAAAATGATGCTTTAAATCCGTACTTAAAATGCTTCTTTAAAATTTGAAATGATTCTTACAAATGATGCAAGTACTATTGCTAGAAAGAAATCACAAGCGTATGGAAATATTCAATTCAATTTCTAAATTATTGAGCGAGAATATCTTCAAGATTATTTGTTAGACACTTACTTATATTAATTTACTTATATTAATCTTTGTATTAATCTATGCCTAACAAATATTGTTTTCTTGATTCCAAGATCAACTTCATGCAATGATCTAAATTGTTTATAAGTGCCAAACAATATAAATGTAAAATTAAATAAAACCCTTGTTGAATTTATATCATGATTATTCGCGTTTAAAATCCCTGCAACTTTGGTGATAACCTGTGCAAAAGAAACATAGCAGGACCTCACCGCTGCGTGTTCTGCAAAAATGCCTTGGAAACCTCAGTACACATGTTCATCGATTGTGCGTATGCTCAGAAGGCTTGGACTAGCTTCCTGACAGGACTGAATGTGATCCCTCCTTCCCATGGTTCGATCACTGACATGTTTTCATCTTGGAGAGCTCGATATCCCCTCAACATCATTGAAAAATCTCTCTGGCTCAAGGTGTGGACTGCAGCCCCAAAATATCTTTGCTGGAAGCTGTGGCTCGCTAGGAATGATATAGTTTTCAATCAAAAAGAAACAACAGCAGAGAATGCTGCTGATCAGGCCAAGAAACTTCTTCTAGAAACTTTACGTCATTCCATTGTCAAAGATGATAGCACCCTACGAAAGGAGGAAAGGGCATGGCTGGATGGCTTCTCCCCCATGTCGAGAACTTCAGCAATTACTCGTCCTATTCAAAAGGAAAAATGGCAGATTAGAGACACCTTGGATAGTTTCCAGAAGTGGTGGAAAGCACAAGGTAAATGCACTATCTTCTTCGACGGAGCCTCGAAAGGCAACCCAGGCAGGTCTGGGGCAGGTGGGGTTGTATATCTTCCGAATGGGAGAAAGGAGGACTTCAGCTGGGGTCTTGGGTTTAAAACCAACAATCAGGCTGAAGTCCTCAGTCTTCTAAAAGCTTGTCAACTGGCCAGAAAAGGAAATGCAAGAGACATCTTAATTTTTGGAGACTCTGAATTGTTGATAAAATCCTTGATAAACAAAAAAGCGCCCAAGGATCCAGTACTAAACAAGCAGCTCAAAAGAGTGAGCAGAATCCTACAGGAATTCTCCACAACTCAAATCTTCCATATCCTCAGAGATTTAAACACAGAAGCAGACACATTGGCAAATACAGGATGCACACTAGAAACAAGCATGATCAGCATAAATGAAGGGGCACCGAATATGGCAACTATTCCCTAAATGGGCATCTATCCTTGCAAAAGCTGAAAATTGTAATGACAGAAACAGTGAATTGTAAGCTTGACCTGGCTTTGGCCATTCTTCTTCATCAATAAAAATACCCGTTACAGTTAAAAAAAAAAAAAAAAATCCCTGCAACTTTAATATATATTTTTTATAAAATAACTTGAAATTGAGAAAAAAAGGCACTTGTTATCTCTACTCTAGTTGTTGGAACAAAATTAAATTAACATTATCTTTAAACTCACTAATCAAACCTGTGCAACTAAATAAAATACATGAAAATAAATCATGAAATGGCAGAGTTTCAAGCGCACCACACGATTCAGGAAATAAAACACACGACTCAGAAAACACAATCAGACCTACAGTTGCAATGAAATAAATCATTCTAGAAATCGACTGAATAAATCCTAAGAATCTAGACAATGAGCTGATTGATGGGCCCAATCTCCCAACTCAATATTCCTTAAAAGAAACTACATTAATACATTAAATTATGAATTCAAAATATCCTGGAAAATATAAATCGGATGCAAAATCATATTACTATTAAATTATAATAATTAAATGTTGGGCTCCAGTGGATCATTCCACTGGGCTTAGACTCCTCTCATGGTGTAATTACAAATCAATATCTACAAGCAAGGTAATGTACAGGTAGCCTAACATTCTTCTCTGCAATCCCATCTTCTCCTCTATCCCCCCATTCGTTGTCCCTTCAATTCCTATTTATTGTTGCACATTCCTCCCTCGTTCTTCTTCCTTTCCAAGATCAAACAGATTCCACAACTGATTAACTCAAAAAGAAAGTAATGTGTTTCTTGGATCCCCGTGAGAACTGAGTATTTGAACGAACTCAACCTTTGTCCATTATATTTACTATTATTAATTATTTGAAGAGATATTCATACCAAAAATTCGAGCTATATTACCATATTTGGTTGATTAACTTCTAGAATTTGTTTGTATATGACAGCTCATCTGGTAATTAATGTTGCTGGAGAGGTCATGGTTATCTTTGCTAACGAATCAAGATTTCCTTTTTTGTTGATCCCTCAAGGTGAATTGCATGTGTTCCAAACTTCTCGCTGACAACAAATGAGTTCTTCTAGATGGACGTTGATTTCCCAAAACGTGTTCACAAGGGGCAACGCTTGAACAACATCATCATTGTCATTTGAAAAATGTTGGGTCGCAACTACTACTACTGCATACTGATGTTGGGTTGGATGGTTTATCGATCCTCAAGAGCAGATGACTTCACGAAATAAGGGTTGGATCCCTTGAGAGCTTGTGTGCCAAGTACAGGAGTGGTTCTTATGAAAATTAACTTGCTTTAGGGTGTCTTGTGTTCTTTGTGTTTTATCGACTTGTTTCAGCATTTGGATCTCCCGATCCCTACCCAAAATGGCATTGGTAATGCTGCAAAGCGATTCGATGGGAGGATGGATAATGGCGGCATTGTTGCTTCTTCGAGCATTGGCTCTTCTCATTACCATGTAGACGTCTTCCGACAGTTTCAACATGAATATGATCCTCATAATGAGCTCTTTGACTCTTGTAAATATGTGCAATTTTAGGGACGAGAGGATCATCAGGGTTAGGATCAGTCGGAAGAGAGAAGATTGACAATAGAACCTTGGAAAATGTCAAGGCAAGACTCCAATGCTCCGTCAAGATGTCAAGCCAGATGCTATCATTAGATTTCACGTTTGGATGGGAAACCTTAGTCTTGAAAGTAACGTTCGGAGGTTTAAAGGGGTAATCGAGAGGGAAATTTTAAAGGCATGATCAACATCTGTACTCAAATGAGTTTTAGCTTATGTGAGATTCCATACCCAAATGCATTCTTGCACTAGACTTGTTCACCTGCCACCAAGAAGGCATATTATTAATGATATTATTACACAAAACACTCATCAAATTAACTAATAACAATAATTTATAAATTAATAGCTATTTTCTCTAAATCTCTCTAATCATTAACTTAAAAGGACAAAAACACCAGGTACGATCATATAATTATTTGAGAAAAACCATAAAAATTTGGACAAAAAGGCTGTTAAACATCCCCCCATGCTAAAATTCTTGCACGTCCTCGTGCAAGCCAAACCTTTAAACTATAAATCTATGAAAGAAGGCAGGGAAAATGTTTGAAGATTAAGAGTGTTAGCAAAATTTCTAGCGAGGAAAGATGAAGATGCCTGGTATTGTAATGCATTCATTAGCCTGCAACATAACTATTACAATTTTAATGAAAACCATGCTACATTTATAATGAAAGTATCGATTGTAGGAATGATAAAACAAGATCAGGTACCGAAAGTAGACATTATAGAGAAAAATATATTTTTGCATACTTGTTGTCTCGTGAACTCCCTATTTTCTTCTGCCCAAAGTCTTATGATAAAAATCAAATTTTGTTGAAAAGTGCAGTTTCAAAAGACTACCACAAGATTCCTGCACCTACTATAACAATCTTGTACCTAAGTCATGCAGCATGTATTTAGAGACAACTACAATCAATACACATTGCTACCAATCAACACCTTGTGATCAGTCATCATTGAGTATTTCATCGCTTCAAATACCATAAAAATTAAATTTATGATACCAGAAAAGGAAATAAGAATAAAGTAATATGACACTTTCCTGGACCAATAAGCAATCTATTTATTGAATACTCTAAATTTCTTTGTCATCCGGCTTCAAAAACCAAATTTCCTCTTAACCTAGTACAAATAATTACCTTCACTAAGGGTACCACATCATTAAAGACTCCTCAATTTTTGAAAGATAGAACTCAAACCATCATGTTCAAATCGTCTTAAAACCATTTTCCAAGAAAAAGGATGATTTTTCAAGGAAAGAGAAGGATAACCAAGAAAATCATAGTATGCAATTAACTTTAATACCACAGACATGGCCCTACTGCCCGCAGGTGTCCATAACCTCGGTAGGGATGTCTTTTGACCCACTGAAATGTATGTGTCCCACTTACTAAATATAGATTCAGAGTCAGCTTATTTGACTTTTAGATGAAGGCCATTGTCCTGGCTTGGTAACTAGCTGATGGCAGTGTCACTCACAAGAATTAACATGGATGAACAAGCCGTCTCGTGATGAGACCTCCTGTCTTCCAGATTTTGGCTGAAATCCATTACTTTGGCTTGGTGACCAGTAGCAGTAATTTCATGCATGTTAGGTCTCATGATCGTGGTAGGTTGGCTCATCACAAGACCTCCTATCCTCCCCTAAATATTTTGTAAGCTCTGATTATGATTAACCTTAAATGTTACTTAATAAGTGGGGAGACAGATCTACTCCTTAAGAGTACAGGATGGCATGAAAATTTTTTAATGACTAATAATTGCTGGCTAATTCCTCTACCCTAAAGACTCATTGAAGATATCCAGATAATGACTAAAAGATTCCTTGAGTTGATAATTCTAGTGTTCTCATGAATAGCCCATTATGATCTTTACAAGAGTGTTCCACCATTGGGGGTTTTTCAATAGTACCTTCCAAGGGAAACTTAAACCATATATCTCAGATGACAAATCATTTGGAGTGATTAATCCTGGTTACTTTTGAAAAATAATGAGGTATTAGAGTGAATCGTACTTAATCAGATTTGTCACAAATGTGTGTGTTAACAACTAATGTCGATCAAAAGTAATTTCAATGGCTATGAATTAAAATTTAAAATCCAAATAGCATTATTATAACATCTTTTATTCATGGCATTTTATTCTTCTACCCTACCCTACCCTAAGAAGTGAAAGACTCCCTTCTAATTATAGCAGTACTTCCAATTCATCCATGTGCACAAGAGAAGGATAATCCTACCCATGCTCAAATTTGAAAAGTATATGCGAGAAAATACCAGAACATGAAGTACCAGCTGTACTAACTGATGTGATGCTACAAATTGTCGAATGATAAACGAGGAGTGGATAATGACAGTCATATGAAACAAGGATTCTATAGGATCCATATACTCTTGGTCACTTGATTCATGAGTAACATTCAGTGCATCAGACCAGTCCTCCACATTTCCTTGCTTATCCTCCAAAGTGTAGGCTAGATCATATAGATGTTCTACTTCTGATGCCTTCTCCTCATCATGAATTATCCACAAATTCCCAGTCTCGTTAGGAAGATCTTCAGGATCTTCATGAGTCTTCTTCTCCTAAGGAATAGACCTTTCTGTGATTGATGCCAAAATGTGATCTTTCTGTGAAGAAGATACCCCAGCTTCCACTAGGATTTGAGATAATTCTTGGAATAACATCACACTTCCTAAAATTTTATTTCTAGCTAGAAAGTCTTATTAGCACCAAACTTGAAATATTTATTTACAGGAAACCAAACTTTGGAGGGACCCTAAGCAAAAGCGGATGCGTGGCTCTTCACTCACATCTTATCTTCATCTCTGCCCTCTAGTTTCCCTATGAAGGTAAAGGTGAAAACCCAATCAACTTCAATTGCAGTAAAGAAAGCAATCCACACTTTTCAAAAAATAAAATCACACTTTGTAGTAAATAATATCACACCTTGCAGTAAAGAAATTCACACTTTGCAGTAACGAAAATCACTCATTTGCAGGAAATAAAACCTGGCATGTGAGCTTTCTAGAAATATCATCCAGTATGCTTCATCAAGCAAGGAGAATCTCATTAATCTAAAATTTTAATTGCAAAAGAAAGGAAAAATTATAAAAAATCATGAGGCCTTATCCTACAACGCCTCCCTGGAAACAATGCCAAAATTTTGGGAGGTATAAATGCTAGATTTACACCCACATTTAAATTGTCAATCTGGGGTCGTAAGACTTAAAGACGTAGCTCAATATATGCCAGAATATGGCCTCGGGGACTTCCAAAATCAAAACCCTAGAAATAATTCAGAAAGGAAATCATGCAGGAAAAGAAATAAGACATTTCAAAGTAAAGACATTGCACAAAAAGAATGTAAATTTGTAAAAGTCTAATACTGAAAAGAATAAAACAATTCTATTCCAACTACTTAAAATATGTTCTTAAAATGATGCTTTAAATCTGTACTTCAAATGCTGCTTTAAAATTTAAATTGTTTCTTACAAATGATGCAAGCATTATTGCTAGAAAGAAATCACAAGCATATGGAAATATTCAATTCGATTTCTAAATTATTGAGCGAGAATATCTTAAAGAGTATTTGTTAGACACTTACTTATATTAATTTACTTATATTAATCTTGGTATCAAGCTATGCTTAACGAATATTGTTTTCTTGATTCCAAGATCAACTTCATGCAATGATCTGAATTGTTTATAAGTGCCAAACAATATAAATGTCAAATTAAATAAAACCCTTGTTGACTTTATATCATGATTATTCCCGTTGAAAATCCCTGCAACTTTAATATATATTTTGTTATAAAATAACTTGAAATTGATAAAAATAAGCACTTTTTATCTCTACTCTAGTTGCTGGAACAAAAGTAAATTAACACTATCTTTAAACTCACTAATCAAACATGTGCAACTAAACAA
Source organism: Pinus albicaulis (assembly GCA_034641835.2). Classification (NCBI taxonomy): domain Eukaryota; kingdom Viridiplantae; phylum Streptophyta; class Pinopsida; order Pinales; family Pinaceae; genus Pinus; species Pinus albicaulis. The sequence continues at coordinate 1,163,647,975 of CM076575.1, read as the reverse complement.
AAGGCATGAAAATAAATCATGAAATGGCAGAGTTTCAAGCACACCACATGGTTCAGGAAATAAAACACACAACTCAGAAAACACAAGCAGACCTCTAGTGACAATGAAATAAATCATTCTAGTAGTCGACTTAATAAATCCTAAGAATCTAGACAATGAGCTGATTGATGGGCCCGATCTCCCAGCTCAATATTTCTAAAAAGAAACTCCATTAATACATTAACTTATGAATTCAAAATAGCCTAGAAAATATAAATCGGATGCAAAATAATATTACTATTGAAATCAAATTACATAAATGCTAATAATTAAATTTCGGGCTCCAGTGGATCATTCCACTTGGCTCAGAGTCCTCTCATGGCGCAATTACAACTAAATATCTGGAATCAAGGTAATGTACAGGTATCCTAACATTCTTCTCTACAATCTCATCTTCTCCTTTATCCCCCCATTCTCTGTCCCTTCAATTCCTATTTATTGATGCACATTCCTCCCTCGTTCTGCTTCCTTTCCAAGATCAAACGGATTCCACAATGGATTAACTCAAAAATAAAGTAATTTGTTTCTTGGATCCCCGTGACAACTAAGTTCATTGGTTTTCATTGGAGCTTCGAAAATTGTTTGAATGAACTCAACCTTTGTCCATTATATTTACTATTATTAATTATTTGAAGAGATATTCCTACCAGAAATTGGAGCTCTATTACCGTATCTGGTTGATTAACTTCTGGAATTTGTTTGAATATGACATCTCATCTGGTAATTAATGTTGTTGGAGATGTCCTGGTTATCTTTGCTAATGAATCGGGATTTCATTTTTTGTTGATCCCTCAAGGCGAATTTCATGTGTTCCAGACTTCTTGCTAACAACAAATGAGTTCTTCTAGATGAACGTTGATTTCCCAAAATGTACTCACAAGGGGAAACGCCTGAAAAACATCATCATCATCATCTGGAAGAGGTTGGGCCGCAACTGCTACTGTCGCATACTATTGCTTGGTTGGACGGTTTATCGATTCTTAAGAGCAGGTGACTTCATGAAATGAGGGTTGGATCCCTTTAGATCTTGTGTGCCAAGTACAGGAGTGGTTCTTATGAAAATTAACTTGCTTTAGGGTGTGTTGTGTTATCAGTGTTTTATCGGCCTGTTTCTACCTTTGGATCTCCCGAGCCCTACCAACAATGGCGTTGGTAATGTTTCGGATCGATTCGATGGGAGGATGGATAATGGCGGCATTTTTGCTTCTTCAAGAATTGGGTCTTCTCATTACCATGCAGACTTCTTCTGCCAGCTGCAACGTGAATCTTTTTAGCACTGTAAATGTTAATAGTGTGATCACCATTGTATCACTGTTTTAAAAATTTTCTTATGTCCTAGCCTATGTCGAAGTTTGATTCATTTTCGATAAAGGTCAAAAAAGAGTCTCAAAACCAAAATAATTTTAAGTTTATAGGTGTTATTAGTGTCTTAGGTTCATAAAAGAAGTTAAAACCATTGTTTTAACTTAAGTTAGTGTCAAAGGCTATTAGTCATTTTGGTAATAAAATCACAATTTCTCTATTCGGGATAATAGCTACCTCTGTTTAAGTTCATTGTTAACACGGTGATACGATGGAGGGCAGCTAATTCTCCGAATTGAAGGACATATTACTTACACAGTGAAAAGAGATGTTATTTATTCAGGGCCCTGTTCACATTGGTAACTCAGTGAAAAGTGTAGCTATTTCGCTGAAATTTGGTTTATTGCAATTCACAGGTAAAGGCAGCTATTTCTCAGGTATAAGGAGCTGCAAAGAATGTTTTTAGAGAAAGGACTATTCCTGTTCAAAGATGATTGAAGACCTCCTTTGTTATAAACATTATTATTCTTTTAAACAAGATTAATTATTTTTTGACTTAGGAGTATTATTTTAGTTGAATGGTTATATTATCTATGCAGCTGACATATATCTACCCTACTCAATTGAAGCAGAGATCATAGTACTAGGTATCAATTATTAATGATGTCGTGGAGTGTTATGTGTTATGGGGTGAGTTGGCGCTTGTATTTGAATTATTTCAAATCATGCCATTACCCCATACCATGATTACATGCATGAAATCAGAGGAGTGAGTTTAGTGTTCACTTAACCGAGGTTCTTTGTGCAAGCCACAGCTAACAGAAGTCATTTCTCCAGAAAACTGTTTTAGCATTTCAAGGCAGGAAAACTAGGGTTCTGTGTAGGGTTTTGCATCCAGGATTTAACAGTTGTTTGTTTACAAGGATTATAGCTGTTGAAAAGCATGAAAAAGGGTGGTAATGTCAACAGGTTCAAGCCAGAAAACACCAGGTTTGTTGATGCTAGGGAAAAACTTCAATTTAAATCTGTTGGCTGGTATAAATTTCTACAAAAAAAATCTGGAGAGAATGTGGCTTTAGCTCAGCCTTTTTCTGATATTTTTGATGGTGAAAAGGTAAAGCTAGGGAGAAAGACTTTCAACATCTCTGAATCCATAATAGCTCATGCTACTCAAACCTCTGCCATCGGTGAACGCTGGTTCAAGAACAAAATGTTTCCCATAGAAGTAAGCATCTACCTTAAACCTGAACATGTTAATGTTAAATGGAATCCGACTACACATATTTCTAGCTTTAAATCTGAATGGCGACATGTGATCACCACAGTGCAAAAATACATTACATGCAAGGGTAGGTTCTCCTCTGTCCACCATTATCAAATGATATTTCTTGCTCATATTTTAGGTGATAAACCTATGAACTTGCCCTATTTTCTATATAAATCCTTGCTCAAGATGTCTCGAAAACTGCAGAAGATCCCTAACTACCCTTTGCACAATCTTTATCATAGGGGTCTAATTAAAATTATGATTGTCTAGCACCTTAGAAAGAAGAGGACCACTTGGGATAAGTTCCTGACAGAGGAAGGGTTTGGTAGCATAAACTCTAGGAGAAGGGTAGGGAGGCCCAAGAAATGAGATACTCATGAACAAACAAGTGCAACTCCTGTCTCAAATATTTCACAGCCTAACTCTATCCATTCATCAACTTTCTTCCAAGTTAACCCTCCTTCCATGTCAACCAAAAGGAAAAATAGAGGCTCGATTAAGAAAGCTAGAGACCCTATGCCTACGCCAGTAATGCCACCAGTCAATGAAGCCCATGTCAGCAGTTCACAAGTGAGCAGTTCACCTAGGGAACCTCAGACCCTAAGGTCATTCATGGATGAATATAAGAAGAAACTTAAACGGAAAAATGCTTTGCCTCCTAAAATGTCTGTGTCAAAATACAAGGATAAAATAGCTTTTCAAGAGTCAAACCTAGGAAGAAGCTCTTAATGGTAGAGGAACTTCTAGAGGAAGTCAGCCCTGGAGTTCTAAATTCTAAGCCTTCTTTACTTCCAGAGGAATTCAACCCTGGAGCAAAAATGTCAAGCCATGTTTCTAAGACAACTCATTAATCTTAACCAAGCAGTGGTACTTCACTCACAGAATCCACTCTCTCACAGGTTTTTCTATCTCTTAAGAAAGGCAAACATAAAATTTCAGAGACTGTCATAGAGGCAGAGCCTACTTTATCCCAACCAATCTCTTCCATTGGCTCTTCAATCAAGAAGAGGAAGAAGACTGTGATACATTCATACTCCTCTTATGAAGACAGCAGTGACCCTGAGTATACAGAATCAGAGTACGAAGAAGGAGAATCTAGTAGATTCATGCATGGAGGTAAAAGGTCTAAGTTCATTCCAAATCCCTACATCCAGAGACCTCATACCAAGCCCAAAAATAAACTCAGACTAAATAGTAAGTTTATTGCTAATCCTACATTGAGAGATGAAATTATTAATATTGAGGAGAGTCCAGAGGATAAAATCAAGAGGAAAAAGACTCAGCCAAAGAGTTGAACACAGAGAAAAAGGTCAGATAAGAGGGTGACTAAAGCTGAGGCCATCAGGATTTTTGCCTCTATTTTGAACCTCTGAAGAATGAAGGAACAGGGATGCCTTTGGAGAAACTTTTCATTTTTGGGTTAATTTTCTATGTTTTCGGATATGGCTACTTTTTCTACAAAGGTAGCTATTATTTCTGAATATTAATATATGATGAAAAGGAGATACTTTTTGGTTTATTATCATGATGGTGAAATCAAAGCAGGTGAAGTGGAGGATATTTCAGTTACAATGGATGATGCCAGATGTCATGGATCAAGTCCCCTCCTAAATTTCAGGGTTCTGTTTTGCAATTTTTTAGGAAAACAACCACATGTCAATTTCATTGTTGTTTACACTTTTTGTGGAGGTGGTTGCACCAGAACATAGGAGCGGTCTTCCAACAAACTGCCACATCATTCAGCCACCTCGAATTATTAGCCACCATGTTGTTTACTTTTTTAAGTTATAGCACTTTTTATTAAAGTTTAAGGATAAGCCTCATCTTTTGTATGAGATTGTAATAAATTTTTGGAACAGATTCACTCCTTTTGTGGAGATGTCAGTATTATGTTTTTGTATATATGTGAAAAGACTCTATGAAGTAAAGGTTCGTGGTTTTAGAATATTTTTCTCATATGATCAGTGCATTTTTCAATGAATGAAATTGAAAGAAACTTTTGAGGACTTATTACCTGTTTGATGTGTGTATTTTTATTTTCACATGTGTTTCCATATCTTATCTTCTTTAGTGCAGTTTGTAAATTCCATATGTTGTTGTATGTTTTTAGCAGTCTCTTGATATGCTTATGTGTTTTATCAACTTTTTTTATTCTCACACAGTGAGCTTTCTTAATGAAATATACATAATGATAGTGTAAAGAGAATCACTTATAACAGTTACCTTCCATGACATTTCAGTAAGAATATTGTAAGTCTAGACATAGCTTTCTCTTATTCAAATATTGACAAATTGCTCTCTATGTTGTTTTCTACCAAAAATATTTGATTTCTGCCTTGCAGACCCATTGTCTCTTCTCCTTTTTCACACTCTCTTCTCTTCATAGGCTACAAACATACTTTTCTTCTACCACATCAAGACTCAATACCCTCATTAGTGTGACAGTGAACTTGACTGAAATCCCCTTTCAGTCATCTAGGGTCCCAACCACCAACTAATATTATAATCTAAATCATTAAATTTCCTTAGAGCTTAGGATGTATCTGGTCAAGCACTTGAAGCAGTCCAAGTGTTGATTCCAGCGCTAACATCTTTTGGTACGTCTACCGAAAGACGAAGGCCTTGAAACGAAGTATTCTCTCGAGCCTCTTGTTTTGAATTGCTGATAATAAATTCTTGATGGTGAACAAGAATTGGTGACTTGAAGAAGACTGCAAATTATTTCACCTGGCAACTCCACAAAGAGTAAGAGGGGTTTCAAGACCTCCTACTACTAGGAGAAATCAGAGATCATCTACAGTGACTCCATTTGCTAACCAAGAGAAGATAATTAAAGATGCAAAAGGAAAACAGAGATCAGTTGAAGCCACATCTTAGTCAGTGAAGAAGGTACATAGAAATTACATTCCAAAGAAAAAGGTACCTTCATCTACTTTAGAATCAAAAGAAGTTTTAGTTTCAAAAAAATTTGCTGAAAAATCTCAAGTTGAAACTTCTTCCCTAGAAAATAAATTAGATGTTGTTAACCTAGGCTCAGCTGAAAGTTTTTCTCACTCATCACTTAGTAAATCTGAGATAAGTACTATTCCATTCAAAGAGGAAAAAATAGAGTTTTTAATTGTTAATAAGGAATCGAAAGAGTTTGTGCTGACAGAAGGAGAGTTAGAAAAATTATTGGAAATTTCACCTTTTCTTTATAGGGATGTTTTGACTGAAGAATATTTTAAGACCATTTTAAATTTCCTTCAAACCCATCCTGAATACCTGTCTTTTATTACCCCCCGGCAAGAGTATTTTTATTTTTCTCGAAATCCAATTGTTGGGTCATCCTCTTCTCATCCACTAAAAGAGAGTGTTCCTGAAGGCCTCACTTTCAACTTATCTAACTTCCTAGCTCAGAAAAATAAAGTTGAATTAACCTCATCCCCTCAAAAGACAACATTTGAATCTGATTCTTCTGTAGAAGGTGAATTCAACACATCCTCTGTTCATCTCTTTGAAGATCCATTGTCTTCAATCCCAAAGCTTGAAGAATGAGCTCAATATTTCCAATTTTCTGTTGTCCTAAATCAGATTCAAAATCCACAAATTGCAATTCCTATTTCCTAAATAACTACATCAACCAGTCATCCATCAACTATACATCAACAAACTACGGCTCAGCCTGTGCTTACAAGGATGCAGCAGATAGTGGCTAAAATATATGCACCACTTGCTCTTCCTCAACCTTTGCATCCACTTCCTCAAGGGGGTTATTTGAAATATCTTCCAAAATACACTGGGAGGGAGAAGGAGTTTCTGCTGAGGAACACTTAGTTTCTTTCTATAGTTATGCTAACAACTATAACATTGAACATGAAGATGTCTGGTCAAGACTCTTTTTTCATAGCTTGGATGGAGAAGCTCGTAAATGGTTTAGAAGTTTTCCACCAAACTCAATAACAGGAATTGATGAATTGGAGGAAGTATTTGTGAAGCAATGGGGTGATAGGAAAGACTATGTGTACTACCTTACAGAATTTGGAACTCTGAAAAAAAAAGTCAGATGAATCATTGGTTGATTTTACCAAGAGGTTAATAAGATTTATCACAAAATTCCTGAAGAAATTAAGCCTCCTGAGACTACAGCTATGATAACTTTTGCAAATGCTCTAGATTCTGAGTTTTCTTTATGGTTAAGGGCTAAGAAAGCACAGACATTGATGGATACCCAAGAGGCTGAAATTGGTGTGCAGTCTAATCTTACGACTTCAAATAAATTAAAAATGGAGGAAGAAAAAGCAGAAAAAGATAAAAAGAAGACGAAAGAAGAAAAACCTTCTTCTTCTAAATTTCTTACAGCAGAATAAAATATTGATCAAATGTCCAATTTGATCAAGGAACTTTCCTCTAAAATGACAGTATTAGAGTTAGAAAACAAACCAGCTGCTAGAGTCAATCAAAATGAAGCCAATAGAAATCAAGCTCCCTTCAGGAGGCCTTTTCAACCTCAAAAAATCCTACAGCACCTGAGGAGGAATGTTGATGATCAAAATGTTCAGCCTCTTTTTAATAATTTTGCTGAAGAAGAGCAGCAAGAACATCAGGAATAAAATGAAGAAATAAACCTTGTAGGAGAAACATTACAGTCAACTTGTTTGACTTTGCAAGAATATGAAGACCGGTCAAGGATTTATTTGTTTTCAGATGATCAGAATGCCCAAATCTATGCACAAAATTATAAAAAATAGCAAGAATTTCAAAACAGAAAAGGAGGTCTAAAGGTCATTTTCAGCAACCTCAACAAAAATCAGATTCAAATAAACAAGCTGCCAAACAAAAGGCCAAAGTCAATGAGGTTACTCCACCTCAAAATTTTGCCCTAATTGTCAAAATCACTGCAGAAAATAAAGAATTAGCTCCAATTTATTTCAGTTTCAAATCTTAACTGAGAGCTTTATCAACATTATCTTCCTTGATCTCAGGGTTTCCCACCTCCCTTCTGGTCTAGGGTTTGGTCTTCGGCTTCCGCTACAGCCTCTGCGCCTGCGGGCTCCAGCTCTGTTCCCTGGCTGTCCCTCTACAGACTGCCCTTCTGCAGCACAAGCCCTTTTCCAGGCACTACGCATGCAGCTTCCTGGGCGACAACCTTTGATGGAGCCTTCTGACCCTAAAGGTCCTCCCGATGCATCAGCGACTTTCAAAGCACTGCCATATGCTGCTCTAACCTTCAAAAGAGTCGGCCCTGCTAGATTCGTTAAAAATTCAGATGAAATCCTTGAAATCGCCCTTGAAGCTTCACATGTTCGAGCCTGAGCCCTCCAACTTGCAAATTATGGTCTCATCGAACAGTTCATGGGCCTTTGGCCCTCTCCCCGCTCTATCAAATATTGGCTGGACAAAAACTAGAAGTCGCTAATACAAGGCAACGTCATAGCATCATTTTGTGGTAAGGGTTTCTACACATTGTACTTTGAGCATAGAGCGGATCGTGATTTAATCTTCAAGAATGGGCCTTAATTTATGGGTGCTCAGGGACCGTACCTTGATCGTTAGAGCCCCAACTTCAACCCTGATTGTGAAACCCCCTCAGCTGTCCCTGTGTGGGTAAAACTCCCTTTCTTACCTCTCCACTGCTGGAACCACTCCACCTTCAAATCCATTGGCAACAATTTAGGAAAGTATATCGAGTGTGTCGAGTTGAAATATGGACTATTCGCATGTGACCACATCTGTGTTGAAGTAGATCTAGAGAAAGGCCTTCCTGAGGCTATCAAATTGCGCGTGGATAACTAGACCCATATCCAAGAAGTGGACTATGACTAGATACCGTTCAAATGAAAATCCTGTCATGAATACGGACATTTTTCCCATGAATGCCCGAAACGAGAGACAATAGAGGTTCAAGATGATCCAGGACAATGGCAGGCATCAAAGAAAACCAAAAAAGCATCAAAATCCCAACAAAATCATACAGGAGGCACCTCAAATCTTGGGGGCAAAGAAGCCACTGTTGCTCTGCAGCAAAAAAACGCAGGCCCAGCTAAGACACAACCATCAGAAAAAGGAAACCATTCGAGTGGTGGTCCATCTACTTCATATAATTCGAATAGGTTTGAAGCACTTACTGACATGCCAACTGAGGAAAGTACAAGAGAAAAGATGCCCGAAAAAGCTCTGCAAAATCACACAGTTAGAGGGAAAGGGGAAGTTAAAACCCATGACAAAACAGACATAGAGGAATTTGGAATGTCGGAAGAAGAAGAGAGAGAAATTGGAGAGGAGGATGTTGCTTCACCTCAGGGCGCAGCAAATGATCTAGGCACAAAAAAAGGCACTCTCACTGAGCATCATGCCAAAATATCAGGAAGGAAATCCAATAGAGAAATCAGGCAGGCCAAAGCAGAAAGAGACAAAAATTTAGGGCACCAGACTACAATTATCCACCAATTAGCAGACCTGAGCAGCAAAGGAAAGAATAAGGGTAATCAAGCAGGCCCACTAAAAGGGGTCTCCCTCTCAAAGAAGTGATAAATGAAAGTAGTTTCCTGGAACTACAGAGGACTCGATAACAGAAAGAGAAGAGTAGAAGCCATGACATTAATCAAGAAAGAGAAGTTGAGCATTGTAATTCTATAGGAAACAAAGTTGAATGAGGGGGATATCGTTACACATCACCTCGAGATATGGAAAAAAAGTGAGCTGGAGGCAGTGAGCTCACGTGGAGCCTCGGGCGGTGTATGCACCCTATGGGATCCAAAAAACCACCTCCTGGTAAGCACCCTAAAATAAGTTCATTGGATAGCAACAAAATTTTTTGTCGAAAATCTAAATTACACTATTACAATCATAAATATATACATGCCAAATACTTATGCTGAAAAGAAAGATTGTTGGAAGTCCCTGCAAGACCTCAAGCACACAGATTATGGCATAAATTGCATTCTAGGAGGAGATTTCAATACAGTACTAAAATAGGACGAAAAGAGAGGAGGGACAGTGGTAAGATAAATTCATCAGGAAGACTTTGAAGACCTGATAATGCAGTTAAATCTCTTTGATGTGAAGCCAAGTAAATTTAAATACACTTGGAATAATAAGAGGGCGGGACCGCGACACATAGCAGCAAGGTAAGACAGATTTTTAACTTCAGATCTTCTGTTGACTTTTCCCTTCTCAATATCTTCAGAGATTTTTCCTTGGTGTGGATCGAACCACCAACTGATCACGCTCCTTGTTTCTCCTCCAGTTAACTATGGGCCAATTCCTTTCAAAATTTCCCCTCTATGGATAGAAAAAATTGGCTTCTCTAAAATGATCGCTGCTTCTTGGAATCAGTGGGTAAATGGAAGCCCTATAACCATTTGGGAAAGGAAAGTCAAAAGGTTAAAAGCAGACATTAAAGAATGGCTAAAAACATACAATGCAAATTTTCCCCTAAATGCCAAAAAGAGCAGAAGACAATCTTGCAAAAAGTAGGCTCAAATAGAAAATAATGAAGTTGAAAAGGTGGACTTCCAAGAAAAAATAAAAATGTTCCAAACATACCCTGCGAACCTGAGACAAGAGGAAGATATGTGGCAGCTCATGTCACGCAATAGCTGGCTCACCTTTGGAGACAGGAACACGAAATATTTCCACAAGCAAGAAAAATTTCGAAAGATCAAAAATGGCATCACCCAAATTCAATATGGAGCCCAATCTCTTGACTCTTTTCCTGAGATTAAGGCTACTGCAATTGATCACTTCTCTGCCCTGTACCATGATGACCAACCCTCGGCCCTTATTAGTGAATCCTTCTTCTTGGACCCAATGCCTTATCTAGTGACCTCTGATGCCAACAAAATCCTTGATGCTCTTCCTGATCCTGAAGCAATTCAAAAAGCATTCTTTTCCTTTTCTCCAGATAAGGCCCCTGGACCTGATGCCTTCACCAGTAGGTTTTACCAAACCTATTGGCATATAATAAAAAGAGACTTATGCCAAATTATCGGGTACTCCTTGAAGATCTCTTACATCGGTGGTGGAATAAATTCTTCATTTTTAGCCCTGATTCCAAAAGAACGAAATCCATGCTCTTTCTCGAGATTTAGGCCAATTTTCCCCTACAACTTCTTATAAAAGTATTTCCAAAATCCTAGCCCTTAGACTGAAATTCCTCGTATCTCTTCTCATCTCTCCCAACCAAGGCGGCTTTTTCCCGGGAAGACAAATCTATGACAATATAATCTTAATCTAGGAAGCCATTGACTCAAGTTGGAGATGAGAGGAACAAGGAATGGTAATTAAACTAGATATGGCCATTGCATTTGACAGGGTTCGACACAAATTTCTCCTTGACATAATGAATAAGAAGGTATTTTTAGAGACCTTCACCGGATTGATAGAGAAATGCATTTCCAGGCCCTGGATCTCTCCACTGATTAATGGTAGGGGGATTGGGTTTTTCCAAGCATCAAGAGGTCTCTAACAAGGGTGTCCCCTCTCGCCCTTTTTATATATTTTAGTCGGAGAGGCCCTTAGTCATAGCCTTGAAGCAGCAAGGATCTCTCAACACATCCCAGGACTTAGATTTAAAGAACGAATCAAAATCATAACTCATGGGAAATTTGTTGATGATACGTCTCTTATGGGTGGAGCCTCTATGCTCATAGCTAGAATATTCAAATCTTATCTGCACAAATTCCAAGAAGCATCTGGAGGGAAAACAAGTGATGCATAATGGATAATGTACGCATGGAATATATCCCTTAGAAAGGAAAAAAAATAGAAGAAATATTGGGGTTTAAGGTAGAAATAGAATGGCAGGAATTTAAATACTTGGGAGTCGCAATATTCTTGAAAAGGGCCAACCCTAAGGCCTGGAAAGGCATGATTGAAAAAATGAAACACAAAAATAGCCAATTGGGGAGGGATTTGGCTAAATCCAGCAGGTTGTCTCATTCTTATCAAATCAGTGATTTCTTCTCTCCCTATATACCAGTTTGCGGTCCTCTAGGCTCCAAAGTATGTCCTGCAACAGCTTGGCAGTTTCATAAGAAATTTCCTATGGGAAGGAGGGAAGAAAACAACAATGAAATATCACATGGTAAATTGGAAGACTGTTACAGTGCCCAGGAAGCATGGAGGACTCGGAATTGGGGACCCAAGATTAACGAACCCATCAATTGGGGCCAAACTTTGGCGGGGGCTAGTCACAAATCCTGAAGAATGGTGAGCTCAAGTGATAAGAGGAAAGTATTTCAAGACACGTGAATAAGAAAATAGGTATATTCTAGCCACCCAAGGCTCCCCAATTTGGCACCTTCTTCTATCCTCATCTCCCTTAATCACTCAAAACATCATAAGAGTTTCTAGAAATGGTCTGACAGTAAAAATTTGGGAGGACAGAATAATGAATAACACCCCTCGAGCAGATCTGGAACAGTTGGAACCCCTTCATGATCACTTCATATCAATTAATATCACAACCTTGGCACAAATCTCAATATGGGATGACAAGAGGAATTGGAAAGGATAGCTTCTGTTGAATATCCCTGGACAGCTAGATGAGCAAAAAAATGATCTATTAAATATTCTTGAGGGATGCTCCCCAATTTCGAGAGATAAAATGGATAAATGGTGTTGGAATAACACACACTACTCACTCAAAGAAGGGTGCACGCATCTCCTCTTCAAAGAACAGGTCCCTCCCAAAAGAAGGATATGGAATCGTATATGGAAGCCAAATGTTATCCCCAAAGTAAGTTACTTCAACTGGAAGCTAAATCACAATAAAATCCTCACATAGGACAACATTAGTAAAAGAGGTATAAGCGGGCCGACCAAGTGCCCTCTTTGTGAACAAGAGGAAGAAACCATAAACCATTTATTCATAAAATGCTCCTACAACAAACATGTCTGGAAGGAGGCTTTCGGGAAGATATTCTCCAGAATTGATTGGTCGGCAGAGACCTCCACATTATTCTCAACACCAAAAAAATGGTACAAAGTAAATCTCCAAAATAAACCGAATCTGAAATGCATCCTTAAATCTCTTCCAAAGTACATCTGCTGGAAGATTTGGATGGCAAGAAACAAATCAATCTTCAAAATGAAAAATCCTGATGCCAGAGTTTCAGTGCTCTCAACCCTATCCTTCTGTTTCGAGTTCAACTCCCAGCAGATTAACTTGTCGTTATATCTTTTATAACTAGAGTGGTTGTCTCCATGGTCCTGGAGCAAGAAAAAAAAATAACAAAGGTGGATCCTCCCAGCTAGTGTTTCAGAAGCACCCAAACAGAGCTAATGGATGAGATAAAGAAGAAAGGGAACTAGACTCTTATGTTCTATGGAGCCTCCAACGGAAACCCAAGGGAGGTTGGGGGAGGAGGGGCCCTCATTGATCCTGATGGAAAAACAAGGCACAAATATTCCTGGGGGATAAGCTGAGCAACCAACAACCAAGTGGAGGCAAGTGGCCTTTGGCTCGGAATCACCATCGCAAAAGGAAAAAGTGTGAGACATTTGTGGGTACTGGGGGACTCCTATTTCCTAATCAAAAACCTGGTTCAAGGGAAGGAAATACAAAATTCTAGTATTAATCAAATGTTAACCAGAATTAAGGAGGTAGCAAAGGAATTTGAAGGCATCTAGTAAACACACGTGCTCAGATCCCTAAACACTCAAGATGATGAGAAGGCTAATAAAGGGTGAAGGTTACTGAAGGGAATATGCGAAATCGATGGAAACGTTGACACCAAATCTATCCCTTAACTCATTCATGCGTATTGGCACAAATATTGGGACCTCGACCCCAGTGTTCATAGGAAAACCATGGATCATGAAACATCACTTCTTTTGGATAGCATTGGAACAACATTTTGGATGGAACAGCATTTGGATGGAACAACATCTTGATGGAACAACTTATGGATGGAACAACAGGTGGAACATCATTGGAACAGCAGTTGGAATCGCAGATGGAACAGCATTGGAACAGCAGATTGAACAACATATGGAATAGTAGTTAGAACAGTAGACGAAACAGCAGATGGAACGGCAGTTGGAATAGCAGATGGAATTGCAGATGGAACAGCAGATGGAAAAGCAGTTGGAACAACAGATGGAACAACGTTGGAACAACATTTGGATGGAAAAAAAAGGAACAACAATTCCTTTGGATAGAATTGGAACAGCACTCACCATGGACAGCATATGAACAAAATTCGTTCTGGATAGCTTTGGGCAGCACCAATCTAATTTTAAATGGACAAGCACAAATGCACATACCTCAGTAACTGATTTTGTAAGCTCTATAGCACACATGGGAACAGAATGCACTGTAGATATAGGCAAAATAGAAATAAGGCGTCTATGAAGACAACCCTATATGTAAGTAGGGAAACGTTTTTCAAATTTTGGCATGAAAAGGATGCGATGTAATCATCCAGTTTAATGCCGCAATCCGGACACATATTAATGAAACTACTACTATCACTATTAAAATATATATATATGAACTGAATAAAATTAAAATTCTTGTCCCACTTCTGGAATTGTTGAAAAATCCAGCATACAAATAGTCTTTTAAAAGTCTGCTACAGCCACCTCTTGCTCTTGATTCAGTCAATCTTGAGGATGAACATCCCACTATTTATCTAGGTTGTCATGTCCAAGACCAAAATGATGATTATTCACCACCTTTCTACCTCTCACTCAATATACATGACAAATTGTTGCATAATTGTTTGTTATATTCTCGAGCTTCTCACAATCTAATTCCAAAGAAAGTGATGAATGAATTAGGATTAGAGATCACCAAGCAATACCATGACCTCTACACCTTTGATTCCAAAAAAGTCAAGTGTCTAGGAGTAATTAATTACTTGGTTGTTTCTCTTACCCAACTACCTATGAAAATATTAGTGATGGACATTGTAGTTGCAGACATACCTTCTAGATTTGGGATGTTGCTTTCCAGATCTTGGTCTAAAAAATTGGGAGGCACCCTTCAGATGGATATGTCATATGCCGCAATCCAAGTGTTTGGGGGGGAATTTAGAAGGTTGTATAGGGAAACCCAAATGTCCTACATCATTAATGATCAGCATAATCCTTCAAACCATCCCATATATTCTAAAGAGAAGGAATTGGGGTCATCCATACTACACCTTGCTACTGATGATAATAATTTCTAGCCTGAAATCAGTGAAAAAAAACACTTACAAGGTATAAATGAGCAGCATTTAGAGGGAGGACATATCTGTAAATTGTACTTTGATGGAGCCTCATCAAGAGAAGGATCGAGAGCCGGTGTAGTTCTCATTTCTCCCACTTAGCAAAGGGTAACTATATCATATAAACTGCAATTTTCTACCACTAATAACACTGCTGAATATGAGGTGCTTGTGTTGGGTATGAAGGCAACAAAAGATTTGGGAGCAAAGCAACTAGTTGCTTTTGGTGATTCAGAATTGATGATAATTGAAGTGAGAAACAACTACCAAGTCAAAAATTCTAAATTGAAGAATTATAGGAATGAAGTCTGGGACTTGATTGAGCATTATTTCTCAGCATTTAATGTAAATTTTTTCACTAGAGAGGAAAATCAAATGGATAATTCACTAGGTATTGTTGCTAGTAATTTCAAATCTCCTCTAGATTTCAAGGCAGCATATGATGTTCAAATCAAAAACAGACCTCCAGTTCCTGATAACATCAAATACTGGCAAGTATTTGAGGATGTGTTGGACGGATAAGTCGTTCTTGCGGACAAGACAGACCTCCCAAGTGTCCTACGGATAGCTAGCAACAAACGAACAAATAAAAACCATTTTCTCTAGACATTGTTTGATTTGGAATTACCTATAACAGGGTTTAGAAACCTACTTGTAGTACAGTGCTGATCTTCTTTCCAGTGGCTTGAAGAAAGTCGTCGTCAAGGATCTGCAATCACAAACACAAGAAAAGATCAAAAGCACCTGTATAATAAATCAATTCATAAATCAAACATCTATCAAGATGATCAAGGAATTCAAGAAATGAGATAATCAATTAAAAAACCCATTGAGAAAACAATATTCATTTGTATTAACTTAAATAAAGAAGAGCCTTACAACCGTGTCCGCCTTGATGTCATACAGGCCTTCCTAGGGTCCGAAATAGGCGTTTCCTTTACTCTGACAAGCCTTGCACTCTCTCATCTAAAATCACATGGGTGTGTAATCATTCCCAAATGATTGGCCATGAGAGTATGAGTCTTTACAGCATTTCTCCTCAAAAATCCTCCAAGTCTAACTCACTAATTCTCTATTTCTCTAACTCATAAATTGTAACCCTTGAAGCTGCACTATAGCTTCAATTTATAGGAAAAAAGAGGAGGTTATGGTTCCCATTAAGAAGGGATAGAATTCTCTTTTGAAGGGATTGGGCTCCATAAATCAAGGGGTAGGCTCCCATAATGGAGGCATGAACATACATGATAGAGCGAACCTTCGACTAGATAACTACTTCTAGAAGCTTCCAGATTTGACTGCTGGGCTTCTAAATGTTACTTTCCGCCTTTGTTTTATCTTTTACAGGGGTCTGCACTTTTAATAAATAAAAATTGTGTTTAGCTCCGCATGATTTAGAGCAAGAAAGTGCGGCACCGCAAGCAATGTTAAGAGAAAGTGAGGTACAAGTGTTTTTAAGACTTTTATGAGCTTTTCTCTCAATTTCAAGGCTTGACTTTAGGAACTTTGATGTTGTAGACTTCTAAGGGAGTACTAAAATTTCATGGTGACAAATTTCAGTGTAAAAAATTGCCCCCTAAAGTGCGAATTCTGAGAGCATTCGAAGAGTGATATGCTTTATCATTTCAAGGATCAGCCTGTGGACACCTTAGTCAGAACCCTGTAAAAAAATTCAATGCAAATCATATATATCATCACGTAGGTAGGCATTCCATACTCAGATCAAAACTAACTAAACTTGTTCTGATACAGAAATGATTTTAATATTACATCAATAGTGTAGACACAGCATGGACGCAGCCATCTGTAATGAATATTCTATCGCATAATGAATAATAAAACTCCTCGCAGCCTGGATGGTGGAAACTAGATCCAGGGTCTTGATTTCTGCTTCCTGAACTAGTACAATTCTATCCATGCGATTAAATGTGTTGAAGTCGAACATGGTAGAAACCACTTGATTACCAGTCAATGATGTGAACTGTTAACAAGTGTGAGAGAAACCACCAATAATGAAAATGGCTCTCAAAGTACTCAGTACAATCCATGAAATGTGAATAAGTGATCTGAAGTCGAACATTTCACGGAATCATTTGATCGAAGGTCAATGATGCAACTTGTCGTCGAAGGCGAGAAACCTGTCATTAAAGCATGCAGATTCCAAGGTACTGACGGATTCTAGATCAACTTCCTAGATGATGAGCTGTCGTCGATAGAAAGTGATCCGTCGTAAGCAAGCTCATGACACGAAATCATATATCAAGTTTTGAAGAAATTTTTTGCAAGGAATGACTCAGGGATGGTCAACGCGAATGGAGACAAATGTTTGCAGATGAATGGTTTGTTTTATTGTCCTCTTGAACACATAACGACACTGCAGATGTTTTGGTGATAGTTTCCCTAAGATAATACCCAGAAACCGACTGAAGACCTTCAATGTAGTTTGATTAACTGGTAGGCAAAGGATTTCCCAACCCAGGTAGAAATGTGACAAAAAATGTCGTGTTCAAGAGTGGTGTAATGCTTTTACAAATCAAATTGTAACAAATGAATCTGTTTTCTCTCTTTTCCCCCACCATTTCTGGCAAGTACCTCTTTATTTTTTGACAAGCTTAAGGAGGATAACATTTGCTTGTTTATAAGCTCATCCTTCAGATGAGTCCAACTTAGTTTAAAATATAACCCTAAGAAGGAGTGGTCCGTTCATGTTTGAAATTGACAGGTCCTTTACTGTTAAATTTTAACGAGTCCAGTATAAGAGAAACTCAATGTTTTTCATTTTTAGGGAGTCAGAAGAAAAAACTTAAGAAAACTCCATGGATGTACATTTTTCATAAATTTAGTCTCTCAGGCCCAAAAAAGGATAAAATAATCCGAGAGAGAACTCTATTGACCATGATTAGTCAACGTATACCTTTTTCGTAAATAGTCCATTTTAATCCGGAAAAGGGGTAAACTTATACTGAAGGGATGACCGTTCATTTCCTTTAACAAGTTCGAATAGTCAAGTACTCGGCAATATTTTCATTTTTAGAGAGTCTGAAAAGGGCTTAAAAGAGGACTCCTTGGTTTCGCTTTTTCGCAAAATTTTAAAGAGCCCGAAAAAGTGATAAAAGTATACTCTTTGTCAAAAATGATCATTTTGCCTAAAAAATCTGGTTTTCTGCACAAAAAACTCAAAAAATTAAACATACCTGTTTCAATAATAAAAATATTTTGAAAAACCATCTTTTTAAAGTGAAAACTAAACAAATTTAAATTTCATTTATTCGAAAAAACCTTATAAAAAGGAGTTTTTCAAGTTCATTTTTACCGTTTGAGTTTGGAGTGAAAATTTTAGAGCTTTTGGCAAAAAATGCTTCGAAGAAGAATCCAGACAAACCGACCGTCGAAATAAAAAACCATCTGCTCCAAGTAATCCACATCCTCTTTTTCTTGCTTTTCATCCATTTATTTTCTCAAATTAGGCTCTAAATTTCATTTTTGGGAGGAAAATTGGTTCAAAAATCTGCCCTCGGGGGTCCGCAGGTAGGACACTAGGTACCTGTGGACACCGACATTTTCTCACAAAGGAAAATGTCGAGGCCCCGCACTTTTAACACAGAGCCCATGCGGAGCTACGCACTGTCTCTGAGCGTAAAGTGTGGGGGTGCCGTAACGAATTTAAAAATACAATTTCCTCCTAAATTACCCAAAAATTTTGTTTTAAAATTATTCTAATCCTTCTTTTTACTCATTGTAGGATATTTACAATGCTCATTTGGCAAGAACGGGAACATGAGGAGGTAGATGAAGCAGCAATGATTCACCAACGTACATTGCAAGTTTTAAGAGCATGTGGGCTATTCAAATTCTGGGCTATCAGTGGCATGAGAGCTCAAGTAGATCTTCTCACTTGGTTGGTAAACAAGTGGGACGTTCAGGACCAATTTTTCGTGATTGGAGGTCACTGGCTCGAAATTAAGCTGGAGGACATATGTTTTTTGACTAGTTTGTCTAAGAGAGGTGAACCACTTTCTCTATTTGGGGCTAGGCCAGGTGGCCAGTCTGTTGCCAACCTGCAATTAGAGTTTTGTAATGATGAAGCCAATCCCAGAGACAAACGGATTGATATTAAAACTATCATCTGTCCCGAGTTAAAAGTGATTGCATTTATCGTTGTCAAGTTATGTGGAAGTGCAGCTTTGCATGTAGCTACTGGATCTCAGATGTGGATTGTAGTAGATTGTTTCTGAGGCACCATATTCAACTGGTGTGACGTAGTGTTGGCAAATGTGAAAGTCCAACTTACCAGAGCAAAGAATGGGAAGTTAAACAACTTCCGATATGGATCTATCGTAGTTACCTTTGCTCTAGAGAGGATTCCTATGTTAACACTGCAACATATTCCTGTTGATGTTGGTAAACCTCGAGAACCTCGGATGGTTTGATGGGTTGCTTTGATGGCCCGTCACAGCGAGGGTGGGAAGATTGTTCGATTTCCCTAGACTTATTTTCGTTGGTTAGAATGCCAAATTTTTGTGATAGAGGATTTTCCTTATGCGGGCATGGATTTCCGCAGTGATCGGGATATGCTACTTCCTCCAGGAGCTCAGTGGGATGAGTCAGGTAAAAAATATCTTTGACATGTTCTAATTTCTATTTTTTATTTTTTTTTTAAATTTTCCAAAACTGATAACAAAAATTTAAAATGCAGATGTGGGTCCAAGTCGACTAGCCATTCTCCGCCCCTTTGACCGGAGGAAAAGGGATGCAGCGGCAGCACCACCACCACCACAAGATCAGATAGCAGAGATCCTGACTGATTTGGTACACCATTTGGAGTGGCTAACTATGGATATTCCTGAGACTACCATAGATGACATCCCACTCCGTCTACAGAGATACGTCATTGGTGTTCCTGGACCATTCAGGAGATTTTTGACTAGGGTGGCACGAGCAGTAGTGTATTATCATGATCATCACCACGAATAGTGGATGATTGACTGTATAGACTCATTTTTTGTATCACTTTTTCCGATCATAAGGTGTTTTGAACTTATGATCGTAGACGATGTACTATTTTTTGAGCATTACATCTATACTATGATATACTATTATTTCCAGTTACATGTTCAATCATGTTATCGAATGTTGATTTACTACTTCATTATTGCAAATGTCTGTTTATAACACTAGAAGCTATTGCATTTGCTAATTTGTTTAAATTTCTTGGAATGTGTTGATACTCAATATAATTGAACTCTCATTCCAAGAGACGAACCCTTAAAAATAATCTTAATAATACTGGGTTTCTAATGGCATATACTCGGTTTAACTGTAATACAACGAGTTTAGAATCTAACCTAACGATCAAACTCTGAATTCCAAATGAAATGGATTCTGACAATAATTCAATAACTGCACTATATTTAGCAATATTGTTTATTGTTTGATCGAGGCTTACCCCATGCATAGATACTAACTCGTCAGTGGGTGAATAAATAACCCAGGCTGCGGAAGAGATGTTCCGTGTACTATGACAAGCGCCATCAGCAAAACCAATATATGTTTGAAAGGACATCGACATCTACGATATCAAGAGTAATTCAGATAATCAGGAATAGTAGTAAAAGCACACTTAAGCTAGGTACACGTTTCTAATCTATAGCACACCAGCTAGAAAGTAACTAATATACAGAGAAGATATCCACACAAAAATCAAGCATAATATCTCTTCAGATAAATTCCATTTCTGGGTTTACCTAAAGAGACCCCATCAAAATCAATCAATTCATAGGCCCCTTTTGCAAGTTGTCGCTTGACAATATAAGGACCATGCCACATGGGTTCAAATTTCCCAGCCCCTAGTTTATCGCTGGCTTGATCATAAATCAAAACTAGGTCTCCTTCTGAAAAATTACGAGGGGTAACACTTCTATCATACTGAGCTTCAATTCTTTTCGCATGACTCTCGATAGCTAATGCAGCGGTGCACCGATTCTCATCTAATTGAGCCAAGTATAAAAAACGCTTCTCCTCTTCAAAAGTGGCTAGTAGTAACTCTTGGCTAGTTGGAGTGATGGTATCTCGCATTCAATGGGTAATACAGCTTCTAAACCATAAACTAGTTGAAAAGGGGTAAAGCCTGTCGATGTTTTTGCTGACGTTCGATATGCCCAAAGTGCTGAAAAGAGCATGGTATGCCAATTCGACTTATGAATTCCAATGATTCGTTTAATCATGGTGACTAATAATTTATTAATTGCTTCAACTAAACCATTAGCCTGCGGATAATATGGTGTAGAAATTTCATGGCGTGGGCTAAGTTGGTCTGTTAACTCGGTCATCATGATATTCTGAAAATGGCTCCCGTGATCAGTATTTATCACTTGAGGTACACCGAAACGAGAAATCACATGATTGAACATGAAATTAGCTGCAGTTTTTCCATCTGCCGCAAATGTAGGCATCGCCTCGGCCCATTTGGTAAAATAGTCTACTGCTAGAATAATATACCCATGCCCCCCGACCGAGTGAGAGTTACATGTAATGAAGTCAATGCCCCATTTTGCAAAAGGACCGACAGAAATTATAGGGTGAAGAGGATCAGGTGGTGCACGCATTTTTCGATTGAATATTTGACAATTATGACATTTTCGGACCGCATAAATACAATCTTGAAATAAGGACGGCCAGAAATAACCTGCGCACAATATCTTTTGGGTTGTGGCATACCCAGACATATGACCGCCACATGCTCCAGAGTGACAGTCATTTAAAACCTTTTCGGCTTCTTCATGGGTTAGACAACGTCAAAAGACTGAGTCTGCACCACGACGGTATAGTGTGTCGCCAACAATATGATATTGTTGAGACTGGAAACGTATTTTTCGTCGTTGCGATTGTGAAATCTCAAGCCGAAAATATTGGGTCTGAAGATAAACAATAATATCTCCATACCAAGGATCGATGGTACTAATAAGAAACAAGGATTCATCCATGATTGGTTGTTCCGCCACAGTTTCTGTATCAGTACGTGGGAAATCACACATAAGTTCAGCAAATATCAATGATTTCTTTGATTTGGACTTTTCAAATTCCAAATCAAACTCCTGCAGGATAATAATCCATTTGGAGTATTTTCCCCCTAGCAATTGTTTGGTCAAAATGTACATCATAGGGTTACAATCAGAGATCATTGTTGTTTTGCGTAAAAGTATGTAATGACAAAAACCTTGGACATCTTAAACAGCTGCCAAGGCCAATTTCTCCACATGTGAATATTTGATTTCAGTCGGATGCAAATTTTGACTAAGATAGTAAATCACATGTTCACCATGAAATTCATCTTCCTGAACTAAAACCATCCCTATTGTGGAATCGGAAGTGGAAAGGTACAAAAAGTAATCTTGGTTGTAGTTGGGAGGATGCAGTAACGATGCATGGGTCAATGCGTGTTTCAGAGCATCAAAATATCTATTAGCGACCTCGTCCCAAAAGAAAGGTATATTCTGTTTCAACAACCTAGTGAAACCTTTCGTTAACTCGGCGTAGTTAGGAATGAATCGACGTAAAAATTTTGCTTTCCCTTGCAAAATTTGCAGTTGGCGAAGAGTAGAAGGAGGAGGTAAATTGATGATTGCCTCAACCTTCGACGGGTCGACATGAATGCCTGCCTTTGAGACAATAAATCCCAACAATTTTCCGGATTGTACGCAGAAAACACATTTTTGAGGATTTAGACGAATCTTATAATGCCTACATCGTATAAAAATGGCTCGCAAATGAGTAATATGATCTGCTCTGCGAGAAGAATGAGCAGGAAAATCATCGAGGTAGGGTTTCACAATGTGCTTAATGTCGTGAAATGCATAAGACATGGCCCTTTGAAAAGTGGTGCCAGCATTCTTAAGGCCAAAAGGTAGTTTGCGATAAGCAAAAGTTCCCCATGTACAAATGAAATTTTTTTTAGGTTGATCTGTAGGGAGTATGTTGATTTGATTGTAGCCGGAAAATCCATCCATGAACAAGAACATTTCACTTCCAGCACAATCGTCAATAATTTGATCGATGTAAGGGGTTGGATAATTGTCTTTTGGACAAGCTCGATTTATATCCCTATAATTGATACATACTCGTATTGTTCCTTGTTTTTTATTGACTGGAACAATATTAGATACCCAGTTCGTGAGTGGAATTGGATAAATAAAACCTGCACGAAGTAATTTTTCAACTTCGATTTAATAGCAGCAGCTTTTCTCGGATGTATCTGACGTAATTTCTATCTAACGGGTTTAGCATCCGGGTATGTCTTAATTTCATGAACAACAATTGATGGATAGATTCCTGGCATTTCTTCATATGACCAAGCGAAAATGTCGTGGAATTCCTGAAATAGGGCTTTATATGCTTGGATTTCATCTGTCATACAAGAAGCACCTATATGAATGTTTTCAACAATTCTAGGTTTTACTAAAATGTCAAGAGGAACCGTTGTAGAAATATTTTCTAAATTCAATTCAGAATCGAAATGTGAAAGAGGATTCTGAGGGTCTTTGACATAATCAGTGGTAAAAATGCGGGAAAAATCATTCTCAAAATGATCGAGATCAGGTAAAAACGAAGACCTATGATGAAGATCTTCCCATGGTAACTCATCTACCGACAAGAATTCACGAATATGTTCATCAGTATTGAATACTTGTTGAGCAGGATCCGCAATTGGTGTCGAAGATGAGGTCGATATTGAAAATTACTCCCGATTGATCACATTCACTGGATCAGACTCAGTTGAAGGAGTATCAGAAAATGACTGTACATTCTGATATGCTAACTCAAAAGGACTCAAAGGCATCGGGCCATCGAAAGAATCCAATTTTGATTCTGAAGGTACTATCCAAGGATCATCAAAGGAAATAGTACTTGATGTAATCATATTGATATTAGAAATAGGAGGTTGTACATTGGGAGCAGGCAGGGAAAAATTTCCCAGTAAAGTCGAATCTTTAAGCAAACCTACTTCGACATCCTTATAAGGGATAGTCAATTTTCCGATATGTTGGATGCTATCAGTAGAGGCTGGGTTGGATGAATAATATGAGAGCTGGTCTATTTTAACGATCTTTCCTTAATGAGGAAACATGATGAGACGAAATATCAATGATACAATAGCAGTCATGGCGTAAGACCAACTACGACCCAGGAGAAGGTTGTAATCCAAAGGGGCATCAACCACTTCCACATCTAGATTAACCATTTTTCCTTCGACCTCTATTGGTAGATCTTGTAAGATACCATACGGCTGAAAACCTCTTCCGTCAAAAGCTTTGAGAATAGTTGGTGATTGGTTAATGGTCGGAGAACCAAGATATTTCCAACATTTTAACGACATAATACACGTAGAAGCCCCTTCATCAACAACAGTATGAAAGATACGTTTGTTTTTTACTATTACCGGGATCTGAAAAGCCATTTGATGGGGTAGGCGGGGTGTAAAATTCTCTAAATCGAAGATCATGAGGTTCGAATCCTGGAGATCTACGGCTCCTAAGGTTGACAAATGTAATTTTCTTTGGGCTGGGCATGATTGAAATATTTCCAAAGCCGACATTGCTGAAGGGGAAATTGACAAATCTTCAACAATATTGTAATTCTGAGAAGCTCTCGCATGTGGATTGAAAGCTGATTTACGAAGTACACCTTTTGCAGGTGGTTTAATCACTAAGTTAGGATTTTGTTTCTCGATCTGTAATGGATCAGAAACTGAGGGAGATGTAGTTGATGCAGAATTGGATGTTTCTACTTCTTTACCAGTATTTTTACTACCATAATCTTGCGATCGCGTTGCAACCATCAAGATATTTTCAAGCGTATTGGAGGAAGATCCAACCATGTTACTATGTTGAGCAGGAAAAGGATCCTTCGAGATAGCAGGTATAGGCGAACCCTTAACGAATTTTGATACCTCGGCTCTATGTGGGCACTCTTTTGTAAAATGATCCTCATCACAGATTAGACAAGGATAGCGAGGTTTACGTTTTTCGTCAGTTGGTTCAGTTGTATCATTTTTATCTTTTGAATATTTTTTCTTTTTATTATTACCTTTCTTCTTACTACCAATTTTATATTTGGTTGTGGATGACTCTACAACATGAATATCGGCGGAAGCTTCTAGGGAAGAATATTCTTTGGGTGAATCGGGTAAAGTGATAATAGGAGAAGTGGTCTTGGTAGACTTCTTCTTACTTTTACTAGTGCTAATAGAACCAATTACACCATCAGCGTCATGAGAGCCAAAAGGAGTTGTAGTTAACTGACCAGGTCTTGGTAAATCGGGGATTTTATCATACAGAGTACCTGACTGAGTATATACAAGGTCAAGGTACTAAGCCTGAGCAATGACTTGCTCTTCTGTAACAACGCCTCCTTTGTCCACATCTTCAGTAATTTTGGGCAATAACGATTTAATAAACCATTCAGCCAAAATTTGATCTGGAATAAAGACTTTCACTAAACGTCTTCTACGTCTCCATTCATGAATGTGATCAGATATGTACGTAGACGTAGACTGTTTTAATGAAGTCAGCAACTCTGTGCCATTTTCATATCTGACAGGCAACTGAAAATGGGTTAAGAATGCAGTTGCTAGTGCATTAAAATTATTAAAAGAGCCGCGTGGTAACTCAATTTACCATTTGGCAACTAGACCAATGAGAGTTATCTGAAAAAGACGCAATCGAATCGAATCATCAACTAGTGAATTGGATGCACACCAGAGGTGATAAGTCATAACGTGATTAGATGGGTCCTCTCCTGACTTACCCTTAAATTTTGGAATATCACTGGGCAACTTGTTAGGCATCGGTGGCCAATATGGAAGATAAAAAATGGGATCATTCGTAAGGCGCGATAGATCCGGTAAATCTAAAGTTGCTATGAATGGTAACCGATGGCTAGGGTCTTGATAACCTTGTGTGATCAAACCAGTGCCAGGAGGAGGATATCCAGGATACCCTGGAATTGGATGCGCATTTGGAATTGTGAAACCTCCTGGGTAACCAGGATTAACTGGACCATACTGGGGTTATTGAGGTACTTGATAAGTATACCCAGGGTACGACTGATACTGATATACTGGATTTTGTGTAGTCTGCCCAAATTGATACTGTCCCTGGTACGGTTGATAAGTAAATTGTGGTTGACTAGAGACAATCGTACTAGTACCAGCTTGTCCTGTAGGCATCTGGACCGTAGTCTGAATTGTAGGTCCTGACTGTGGTACAGATACTTGAGGAATTTGTAATGATGTAGGGATAGAAGAAACCAAAGCTACAGATACTCCAGAAACAGGTGTTGTAGGTTGAACAGAGGTTGCAGTAGCTGCAGCAATCTGAGGCGGAGTCTGAGGTGTACTAGGCCTGGGCTACTGAACAGAACCAGGTGCAGGGACTTGAATTGTAGGTTGGACAAGTTGCTAGGTTGGACCAGAAACTATAGGCTGTCCAGGTTGATTAGGTAACTGCACATTAGGTTGCATATTCTGTTGAATTTGAGATGGATTCCACACCATGTTCATTCCAGGGTATTGACCCGTAGAAGTTTGTCCATATGAAGGACCATAACTTGGTTGAACGTAGGGTTGATAATTAATGGTAAATTTCCAACTCCTTGTAATAATGGTTGACCGGAAGGAGGTTGGAAACCTTGAGTTGGGTACTGACCTTGAGGTTGATAACCTTGAGGCATGTATTGAATCTGGGGTTGATAAGGACCCTGAGGAATATACTGAGTCTGGGGTTGACCTTAGGGTATGTATTGTCCTTGAGGTTGATAACCTTGAGATATGTACTGTCCTTGAGGTTGTTCTCCAGGAAAATAATATTGTCCTATAGTTTGTCCTGGTAAAAAGTTACCTTGATGTTTCCCCCCAAGCGGTAACTGACTACCTTGAAGTTACCCCCCAGGTGGTAATTGACTACCTTGAGGTTGCCCCCCAGGCGGTAATTGACTACCTTGAGGTTTCCCCCCAGGCGGTAACTGACTACCTTGAGGTTGATGATTTGGAATATTACCAGACATCACAAAAATTTGTTCTGTGTTCAACGTTTCAGTTTTAGTTCCATTTGTACCAGATGATAACACTTGTTCAGTTGGTCGAGGAGTTGCTCCTGAGAAAGTGCCAGAGAGTGACTGGTACCCCGAAGGAACAGAAGGACCACTGTATAAAAATGTTTCCGGAGATTGGGAAAACATAGATGACTCACCTGACATAGTTGACGAAGGATAATAACCTCTTGGTGTAGGATGAAAAGGAATTTGGGGTGGTGAATAACTAAGACTCGGGTTTTCTAAAAAATCTGTCAATGATAAATACCAAGCGTCTGTTCTAAAAAGGCTGTAGAATATTGATTCACGCTCCCTAAGATTCAAATTTTTTTGAGTTTTTGGAAGAGTTGCGTCTTCGTCTGGACCAACAAGTTCTTCAATAGATATTAGGTCAGAAGGAAGATTTTCAGTAATGTGATGTCTTACCCTAGGTGAACCAGGATCACTAGAAGTCGGAGTAACAAATCCTGAAGATGGTTCCAATACAACATGTTCAGTGTCAGGCTCAGAATTTCAGGTTCTTCAGCTAATTCACTGGAAGGAGAAATACTACCAGTAACTTCGGAAATTGAAATTGGCTCTTGAATATGCTATGTTGTTTGTGATTGATATTCAGGATGAATAATTATAGATGATTCTTCTATTTTTGTTGATATAATTCTACTGTCACTAGATGATACTAGAGCTCGCAGCCCTTCAAGTTGGCTTGGTGTATACTCAGGGGGCTTCCCCTGGAGTCTACGTGATTGTCTTGGTAATTCAGCCACGATTAAAAATTATTGATCACACGCAATCAAAGAAAATTTCAATCAAAACTCCTACAGTCGCTAAGGAAACAAAAAAATGAATCACACGCCTAAAAAACTAAGAGATAAAACCACACACAAATAGTAACTTCCCACACTAAAAACACTTGTTGGTGATGAAATCCAACATCGTAGTATTTAATGTAGAAAGGGCGGTTGGAACAGTTACCCCGACAACCTGCTTAATGAAACAGACCGGTGCAAGTTTCTCCACTTAAACCATCTCGAGTGAAAATAACCCTTTGGAGAGTCCAAGTGAGTCTACTCGACGTCTGCTCCAGGTACAGTGGGATCTTTCCTCCACCGTCACCTAGGAAAAAAATGTAAAGATTATGGTCACTGTGGTTACCAATAGGAACTAATATACCTGGGGGAACAGTCTACAATCCGACATACGCGCAAGGGCAGAGTAACAAAGCTTAATCCCCTTGAAGGCTCCTTGACATAATCCAAGGTATACCAACAAGTGACCCCAGGCTCCTCGACAATGGTCTATCCAAGGTTTACCGTTGTTAATACGCATACATCTTCTATCGTTCCCAATGAGATAGAATTGATCATCCCACTAGTTCAGATATGATCTCGTGCTTGACTCCTTTAAGAGGAGCTTCCCAAAGCATACAAGCGACTATTGGATTTTTTCCTACCGCAAGATCAACTACTTGTTTGTTTTAATTGTCTTGGAGAGTTAATTACTCCCTACTCCAAGACACTAGCCTAAGCTATATTGGTGAAAAGAGCCCTAGAAATATAAAAATTACTAGATTGATTTTAATTTAAGCGTTGATTTTAAAAGGTTGTTTCTTAGGACAATAGGTGCAAAAGTGAAACTGATGATATGTAGTGACCCGACTCAAAACACACTAAAAATGCATCTATTATGAGAAACAATTCTTTTTCTTTAAATGAATTCTATCTAAAGGAAGAGTTGAGAAATGCAATCTTTTAAAAACAAATCTTTCCTTTATACAAGAATAAATGAAAAGAAATCTAATTTCAAGAGAAATCAAAAATGATCTATTTGCTCAATAAGAAATCCCTTTTATTCAAGATCGAAACTACAAACCAGGTTTTCATCAAAAGAACACTACAATTTCTAGAAATAACACTCAAAGCTAAAAACACTAATTTTGAGATCTAAAAATTCTAAAGACTAAATCTGAATCAAAACTTTAAATATTTTGAGGATTTTTTGCTTAGCTTGTAATCTAACTAAGAAATTCTTTGCCTGGATCAGGAAGAACTCAAAAAACATCCAATTTTGGTTTTTTAAGTGAAATTCCAAACTTATCAACAAAATTTTTTTAAAGATTTGCAAATGGGAAAAATGGGATCTAAATCTCATAAAACAATTTCTGCTATGATGTCAGACTCAGCAAGAAAGCAAGGAAATACCAGTGATCTAAAGGTATACCAAGGTTTCTAATCTTTGAGGGGATAAAGACAAATCAAAATCATTATAGCATGCAGATCTTTCAGAAAATCATTCAAAACTAAAAATGCTGAAATAAACTCTTAACCAAAGCTTCCTGACAAAAGATACAAGTTTGGGTATTCACTGAGAATCTAACAAACTAATCCAGAAAAGAGGATTTTAATATTTTTCAAAAATTTTCACAAGGTCCGCAGTATTCAGTGCTGTCCCGCACTGTGGGTACAAGAAAAGTGCGGAGCTGCCCGCACTGTCTATAAAATAAAAGAGCAGACATCAGAAAACTAAAGAAAAAATAAAAAACTCTCAATCATTTCTCAGGGTTTCTACAGGGATAAACTACCCAAGCCAGTATAAATCAATAAAAATCATAAAAAATAATAAATTCACCAGTCAAAATTAAAAGAAATCAAATTTCAAGATCCATTCCCCAGCGGAGTCTCCATTTTGTTGGACGGATAAGTCGTTCTTGCAGACAAGACAGACCTCCCACGTGTCCTACGGACAGCTAGCAACAAACGGATAAATAATAACCATTTTCTCTAGACATTGTTTGATTTGGAATTAACTATAACAAGGTTTAGAAACCTACTTGTAGTCCAGCGTTGATCTTATTTCCAGTGGCTTGAAGAAAGACGTCGTCAAGGATCTGCAATCACAAACACAAGAAAAGATCAAAATCACCTGTATAATAAATCAATTCATAAATCAAACATCTATCAAAATGATCAAGGAATTCAAGAAATGAGATAATCGATTAAATAACCCATTGAGAAAACAATATTCATTTGTATTAACTTTAATAAAGAAGAGCCTTACAACCGTGTCCGCCTTGATGTCATACAGGCCTTCTTGGGGTCCAAAACAGGCATTCCCTTTACTCTGGCAAGCCTTGCACTCTCTCAGCTAAAATAACATGGGTGTGTAATCATTCCCAAATGATTTTCCATGAGAGTATGAGTCTTTACAGCATTTCTCCTCAAAAATCCTCCAAGTCTAACTCACTAATTCTCTATTTCTCTAACTCATAAATTTTAACCCTTGAAGCTGCACTATGGCTTCAATTTATAGGAAAAAAGAGGAGGTTATGGTTCCCATTAAGAAGGGATAGAATTCTCTTTTGAAGGGATTGGGCTCCATAAATCAAGGGGTTGGCTCTCATAATGGAGGCATGAACATACATGATAGAGCGAACCTTCGACCGGATAACTGCTTTTAGAAGCTTCCAGATTTGACTGTTGGACTTCTAAATGTTACTTTCCGCCTTTGTTTTATCTTTTACAGGGGTCCGCACTTTTAATAAATAAAAAGTTTGTTTATCTCCGCATGATTTAGAGCAAGAAAGTGGGGCACCGCAAGCAATGTTAAGAGAAAGTGTGGTACAAGTGTTTTTAAGACTTTTATGATCTTTTCTCTCAATTTCAAGGCTTGACTTTAGGAAATTTGATGTTGTGGACTTCTAAGGGAGTACTAAAATGTCATGGTGACAAATTTCAGTGTAACAGGATGACAAGGAAATTCAGAAATTTTTGGAGTGCGTTGAAGAGTTTGCAAACATTCAAATTGATGATGAGCAGGACATTGTTGAAAATCAAAATAGCAAGCCTTCTAAGAAAACCATGGCTGGGAAGAACATTATAGATCTGAAAACTAACTATATTCCTGAATGCCTAGTCCCTTTAGAAGTATTGTTTGACAATAATGATGTTTTTCTTAAGCCTAAAAATAAAGTTGATGGAGAGAGTACAATTGATTGTAATATTGGTACCGAAGATCAGCCAAAATTAGTCAAAGTTTCAAAATTCCTTTCTCTTGAAACTAGAACAAAATATATCAAGTTGCTGAAACAATTTGTTGATATTTTTGCATAGTATTATAGTGAGCTGAAAACTTATGATAGAGGTATAATGGAGCACAAAATTCCTCTGAAAGTATATTCCAAGCCTGTAGCACAAAAAATTAAGCATATCAATCCCATGTTGCTCCCAACCATTGAGAAAGAAATCAGAAAATTATGGGAAGAAAAAATAATTCTTCCTTTGAGATTTTCAAATTGGGTAGCTATTATAGTCCCAGTTCGGAAAAAGAATGGCGAGATAAGAGTTTTTATCGATTTTTGCAATATGAACCAGTGTTCATTGAAGGCTAACTATCCATTGCCCAAGAGGGATTATATTTTGCAGAAAGTTGTAGGATCCAAAATATTGTCAATGATAGATGGATTTTTAGGCTATAATCAGACTTCAGTTGATAGGAAAGACAGAGAAAAGACAACATTTACCACACCCTAGGGTACATTCATGTACAAAAAAATTTCATTTGGTCTAATGAATGTGGGCGCAACATTTCAGCAGGCAATGTATATTGCCTTTGCTAGAGAAAAAGACAGATTTGTAGTCATCTATTTGGATGAAATTACAGTCTATTCAAGATCTGATGAAGACCACTTGAAAATTTTGAAACAAGTTTTTGACAAATGCAGAAAGTTTGGTTTGTCCTTGAACCCAAAAAAATCATCCTTTGTTGTCCAAGAAGGGAAATTATTGGGACATATTGTGACAGAAAGTGGTATTTGTATCGATCCCGGGAGAGTTGAAGCTATTCAGAAGATTGGTTTGCCAAGGAATAAAAAAGAATTGCAGTCATTTTTGGGGAAAATAAATTTTATGAGGCGCTTTGTTCCTAACTTTACAGAGCTGATAAAACACATAAATGTCTTGCTGAAAAAAGATGCAAAATTTAAGTGGAGAGATGAAGCAAACAAATATTTTTCAGCAATCAAGTATGTCTTGACTGAAGCTTCAGTTTTGATTAGTCCTAATTTTGAAAAATATTTTCTGATTTTTTCATATGCTTTAGAAGAAACAATTGCAGTTGTCTTGTTACAGAAGAAAAAAGAAGGTTTGGAACAACCTATTTAATTTTTCAGTTGTGCTTTAAGAGATGTCGAATTAAAGTACAGCTTGACTGAAAAACAAGCATATGCACTAGTTAAGGCTTTAAAGTCTTTCTGAGTTTATGTGTTACATTCAAAAATTGTTTCTTTTGTGCCAAATATCACTATCAAAGATATATTTTTGCAGCCAGACGCAGATGGTAGAAGGGGAAGGTGGCTGACCAAAATTCTGGAATTTGATATTGAGATCAGACCTACTAAATTGATAAAAGGACAAGGCTTGGCTCGCTTGATGGATGAATCTAACTGCAAGGCTCTAAATCTGAATATGGAGGCAGCTGAGGGAAAAAATGGAGAAGGTGTTTCTGATTATCTTGAAATCTTTCATTCAAATTGGTATAAGGATATAGTATACTTTTTATTAAATTTCAACTATCCCCCTAAAATTAAGAAGTCAAAAAGGAGATCATTTAAATTGAAAGATGTTAAGTATTGCATTTTAGAAGACCATGTTTATTTGAAAGACCCTGTGGGATTCTTATTAATATCTATAAATGAAGCTGAGTCACAGGAGATCATGTCAAAGATACATGCAGGAGTGTGTGGAGGACATTTGTATTGGAAAGCCACTACAAACAAAATCTTAAGAGCTGGCTATTATTGGCCAACTATTTTCTCTAATTTTTTTGCCAAAGTCAGGGCTTGTGTCGAATGTCAAAATTTTGTTGGTAAATGTAAATTTCTACCATTATCTCTTATTCCTATTTCAGTAGATATTCCTTTCCAGCAGTGGGGTTTACACTTCATTGGCAAAATTCATCCACCTTCATCAGGAAAGCATAGATGGATTCTTACAGCTACAGTCTATTTCGCTAAATGGATTGAAGTTGTTGCAACTAGGAATGCTACTGATATAGTAATAATCAAATTCATGTTGGAAAACATTATGTCAAGATTTGGTTGTCCACAGAAGTTAGCGACTGATAATGCAATGGATTTTAAGTCTACTAATATGCATAACTTCTGTCAGCAATATGGTATTGAATTGACTCATTCCACACCTTATTACCCTCAAGGTAATCAATTAGTTGAGTCATCCAAAAAAAATTTGGTGAGGATCATTAAGAAAATGTTGCTTGAAAATAAGAGAAATTGGGACACTCAGCTGGTGCATGCTCTTTGGGCAGATAGGGTAAGTGGTAAAAAATCAATTGGAATGTATCCCTTTCATCTTGTATATGGTACTGATGTTGTAATGCCTTTGCACTTAGTTGTTCCTGTTATAAAGTTTCTACAAGAGGAAGTTGATGATGAAAATCCAATTCAAAGGAGAATGTTGCAGTTGATAAGGCACATCAAATCAGAGAATCATTGATGGATAAAGTACACGAATATCATACTAAAGTCAAATTTGTTTTTGACAAAAGAGAAAATCAGCAGTTGTTTCAGGAGAATGATTTGGTGTTGTGTTGGGATGTCAGGAGGGAAGACCATGGAAAGCATGGTAAGTTTGACAATATTTAAGTTTCGGCCATTTAGAATTGCTCAATTTTTGGAAAACAATACTTTTCTGCTCAAACATCTAGATGATGATCAGCTAACTAGAGGCCCAGTTAATGGTCATTTTCTTAAAAAGTCCTTTGTTTAATGAGTCAATTGAGTCATTCCATTGTAAATATTCGGTGTGATGTGTCAATAAAACTCCATGCCCAATGGTACTTATGTCTATATATATTGTCAATCTTGAGTCCAGTCAGTCAATGGTCAGCCCTAGTCATAATTTCCAAGAAGTCTTCTGAATTTTGAAATTTTTAAGGCACTGATTCTGCAGTCCTTGAAGCCTCATAGGGAGAACTTTATCCCCAATAGGAGCAATTTTTAGCAATATAAATGCTAATAATGTGATCGCCATTGTATCATTGTTTTCAAATTTTTCTTATGTCCTAGCCTATGTCGAAGTTTGAGTCATTTTCAATAAAGGTCAAAAAAGTGTCTCAAAACCAAAATACTTTTAAGTGTATAGGTGTTATTAGTGTCCTAGGTTCATAAAAGAAGTTAAAACCACTATTTTTACTTAAGTTAGTCTCGAAGGATATTAGTCATTTTGGTAATAAAATCACAGTTGTTGTTCAGGATAATAGCTACCTCTGTTTAAGTTCATTGTTAACATAGTGATACAATGGAGGGAAACTAATTCTCCAAATTGAAGGACATATTACTTACACAGTGAAAAGAGTCGTTATTTCTTCAAGGACCTGTTCACATTGGTAACTCAGTGAAAAGTGCAACTATTTCGCTAAAATTTGGTTTATTGCAATCCACAGGTAAAGGCAGTTATTTCTCAGGTATAAAGAGCTGCAAATAATGTTTTCAGAGAAAGGACCATTCCTATTCAAAGATGATTGAAGACCTCCTTTGTCATAAACATTATTATTCTTTTAAACAAGATTAATTATTTTTTGACTTAGGAGTATTATTTTAGATGAATGGTTATATTATCTATGCAGTTGACGTATATCTACCCTACTAAATTGAAGCGGAGATCATAGTACTATGTATCAATTATTAACGATGTTGTGGAGTGTTATGCATTATGGGGTGAGTTGGCACTTGTATTTGAATTATTTCAAATCATGCCATTACTCCATACCATGATTACAGGTGCGAAATTAGAGGAGTGAGTTTAATTTTCACTTGACCGAGGTTCTTTGTGCAAGCCACAGCTAACAAAATTCATTTCTCCAGCAAACAGTTTTAGCATTTCAAGGCAAGAAAACCAGGACTTCATGTAGGGTTTTGCATCCAAGATTGAACAACTATTTTTTTACAATGAGTCTAGCTGTTGAAAATCATGGGAAAGGGTGGTAATTTCAATAGGTATGAGCCAGCAAACACCAGGTTCGTTGATGCTAGGGCCAAACCTCAGTTTAAATCTGCTGGCTGGTATAAATTTCTACAAAAAAATTCTAGAGAGAACATGGCTTTAGCTCGGGCTTTTGCCAAGAGTTTTGATGGTGAAAAGGTCAAGCTGGGGAGCAAG
The DNA here is from genome assembly GCA_034641835.2 of Pinus albicaulis. NCBI lineage: Eukaryota > Viridiplantae > Streptophyta > Pinopsida > Pinales > Pinaceae > Pinus > Pinus albicaulis. The sequence goes on along the minus strand of CM076575.1, from coordinate 1,163,612,912 downwards.
ACTTTCAACATCTTCGAAGCCATCATAGCTCATGCTACTCAAACCTCTGCCATCGGTGAATTCTGCTTCAAGAACAAAACGTTGCCCACAAAAGTAAGTCTCTACCTTAAACTTGAACATGTTAATGTTAAATGGAATCTGACTGCACATATTTCTTGCTTTAAAGCTGAATGGAAACATGTGATCACCATAGTGAAAAAATAAATTACATGCGAGGGTAGGTTCTCCTCTATCCACCATTACCAAATGAGATTTCTTGCTCATATTTTAGGTGATAAACCTATGAACTTGCCCTATTTTCTATATAAATCCTTGCTCAAGATGTCCCTAAAACTACAAAATATCCCTAACTACCCTTTCCATAATCTATATCATAAGGGTCTAATTAAAATTCTGATTGTCTACCACCTTAGAAAGAAGAGGACCACTTGGGATAAGTCCCTGATAGAGGAAGGGTTTGGTAGCATAAACTCTAGGAGAAGGGTAGGGAGGCCCAAGAAATGAGATACTCATGAACAAACTAGTGCAGCTCCTAGCTCAAACAGTTCACAGCCTAACTCTATCCATTCATCAACTTTCTACCAAGTTAACCCTCATTCCATGTCAACCAAAAGGAAAACTAGAGGCTTAACTAAGAAAGCTGGAAACCCTATGCCTATGCCAGCAATGCTAACAGTCAATGAATCCCATGTCAGTAGTTCACTAGTGAGCAGTTCACCTAGGGAACCGCATACCCTAAGGTCATTCATGGAGGAATATAAGAAGAAACTAAAACAGAAAAATGATTTTCCTTCTAAAACGTTTGTGTCAAAAGACAAGGAGAAAATAGCTTCCTCTTCAATAGGAAAACCTAGGAAGAAGTTCTTCATGGTAGAGGAACTTCCAAAGGAATTCAGCCCTGGAGTTCTAACTTCTAAGCCTGCTTTTTTTCCAGAGGAAGTCAACCCTGGAGCAAAAATATCAAGCCATAAGCAGTGGTACTTCACTCACGAAATCCACTCTCTCGCAGGTTTTTATATCTCTTAAGAAAGGCATACATAAAATTTCAGAGACTATCATAGAGGAAGAGCCAACTTTAGCTCAACTAGTCTCTTCCATTAGCTCTTCAATCAAGAAGAGGAAGAAGACTGTGATACATTCATACTCCTCTTATGAAGACAACAGTGACCCTGAGTATATAGAATCATAGTATGACGAAGGAGAATCTAGTAGATTCATGCATGGAGGTAAAAGGTCTAAGTTCATTCCAAATCCCTACATCAAGAGACCTCATACCAGGCCCAAAAATAAACTCATACTAAACAGTAAGTTGATTTCTAATCCTGCATTGAGAAATGAAATTATTAATATTGAGGAGAGTCCAAAGGATAAAATCAAGAGGAAGAAGACTCAGCCAAAGAGTCAAACACAGAGAAAGAGGTCAGACAAGAGGGTGACTAAAGTTTAGGCCATCAGGATTTTTGCCTCTATTTTGGACCTCTGAAGAATGAAGGAATAAGGTTGCCTTTGGAGAAACTTTTCATTTTTGGGTTAATTTTCTATGTTTTCGGATATAGCTACTTTTTCTGCAAAGGTAGCTATTATTTCCGAATATTAATATATGATGAAAATGAGTTTATTTTTTGTTTATCATCATGATGGTGACATCAAATTAGGTGAAGTGGAGGATATTTCAGTTATAATGGATGCTGCCAGGTGTCATGGATCAAGTCCCCTCCTAAATTTCAAGGTTATGTTTTGCAGTCTTTGAGAAAAATAGCCACATGTCAATTTCACTGTTGTTTACACTTTTTGTGGAGGTGGTTGCACCAGAACAGAGGAGCAGTCTTCCAACAAATTGCCACATCATTCAGCCACCATGTTGTTTGCTTTGTTTATGTTATATCACTGTGTATTAAAGTTAAAGGATAAGCCTCATATTTTGTATGAGATTGTAATAACTTTTTGGAACAAATTCACTCCTTTTGTGGAGATGTCAGTATTATGTTTTTGTATATATGTGACAAAACTCTATGAAGTAAAGGTTCTTGGATTTAGAATCTTTTGCTCATATGATCAGTGCACTTTTCAGTGAATGAAATTGAAAGAAACTTTTTTGGACTTATTACCTATTTGATGTGTGTATTTTTATTTTCACATGTGTTTCCATGCCTTATCTTCTTCAGTGTAGTTTGTAAATTCCATATGTTGTTGTATGTTTTTATTAGTCTCTTGATATTCTTATGTGTTTTATAAACTTTGGTTAGTCTCATACTATGATATTTCTTGATGAAATATACATAATAACAGTATAAAGAGCATCACTTATAACAGTTACCTTCCATGATACTTCAGTAAGAATATTGTAAGTCTAGACATAGCTTTCTCTTATTGAAATATTGAAAAATTGCTCTCTCTGTTGTTTATAACAAAAGTAGTGGATTTCTTCTTTGCAGACCCATTGTCGCTTCACCTTTTTCACACTCTCTTATATTCATGGGCTATAAACATACTTTTTTGCCACCAAATCAGGACTCAATACCCTCATTAGTGTGACATCAAACTTGACTGAAATCCCTTTTCAGTGATCTAGGGTCCCAACCACCTACCAATCTTATAATCCAAATCATGATCTTGCCTTAAAGCTTAGGATGTGTCTGTTTGGCCACTTGATGTTGGAAATATGATGCAGAGTGTTGTCCTTGATGGCAACCCACTGAATGAAGATGAAGACATGTGACTGTTGACATGTGTTGTCCTTGATGGCAATCCACCTGATGAAGTTATGCTTGACTTGATGGACTTGGTAAATGATGTAAATCTGATGTGATATGTTGTTGAGTGTTGTCCTTGAAAGGCAACCCACTTGATGAAGCTGATGAAAACTTACTTGATGAAGTTGTGCTTAAGAGAATGTGTTCCTGATGAAGAAAATATGATGTTTCTACAGTGTGTACAGAAGGCTATGAAGAAATGATTTCAGAATGTACTCAAAGTATGATGAAAAAGAGTATGTCTCTTGGTATACGCGGATTGGCCTAGGGTAAGTCGCGTATGCACATGGAAAAGAATGTGCCAAGTCGCGTATGGGCTAAATTCACGTATATGCATTCTAAATGACTCAAAAAGTACAAAACTAAGGTAACCATGAAGTATTGACCATTGTATTGGGTAATGATCCAACTAAAAATGAGCCGTCCGAGTGGTTTTGGAGGCTCGTGGTGTCTGGTTTGGCTAGTGGTATTGAAAAAGGGCCGTGGTATTGAAAAAGGATAAACCTATATATAAGGAGGAGGAAGAAATTCATTGTGCACAACATGTGTGTGAGTGCAAGATGTCTGAGCTTGAATGAATACTTCTCTCTGAAGTATATCTGAATGGAAAGGGTTACACTTGAATGATAAATCTGATTGTATGATGCACCAATGATGAAGAAGGGGATCTAGATCTGAATTGCTCTTGTGTTTGTTAGATCTGATTAGGGAAGGCTTAGATGCACGCAGTGGGGAGGCGGAGAGCATCTGGGCGAGACATACATACGAAACAAAAAATGTGATCTGAAGGCGAATATGGGAAGACATCTATCTTGCTCTGTAATGATTGAACATCTATACGCTACTTCGCCGCGGAGGAAGCGCGTATATACGCAGCTTCAGCGAAGAGAAAGCGCGTATGCGCAATAAAATATACACTGAGGTATACGCTGGTTTGTGTGGACGGAAGCGCGTATATACGCGACATCGGTGAAGTAAAAGCGCGTATGCAAACTAGGGTTTGCTGAAGCAAGGGGTATGAAATATCTTATACGTGCCTTTCTTAAATACCATGTTAGAAATGTATACATTGATGATATATATTTTGTGCTTAAAAGTATGGAAGGGTTAAAATGCCGATATGATAGGTGTGGCTGCAAATTTGTTTTCTGTGTGAAGTGGTTGGATCCGAGTGTAGAAAATTGATGAAACGTGGTCAAGGTGGTGCTGAGGTGTAGCCAACGATCGGGGAGGTCGTGGCCCAGCCCGAGAGAGGGTGGCTAAACGAGTCGGGGGTCCGTAGCTCCCTTCCAGGAGAGGCTGGTAAACGAGTCAGGTGGTCGTAGCTCCCTTCCAGGAGAGGCTGGTAAACGAGCGCAGGTGGGTGCCTGCGTGCTGGTCAAGTCTGCGCCAGCACATATGTTGTAAGATGTTTTCTCTATAATAAAATATTGAAGGCTGAGCAACTGCAGCGGTGGTTTTCTCCCGACTTGGGTTTCCACCTAAAATCCTGGTGTTCATGTGTGATGCTTTGTGTGATGATTTATTCTGTTCCTACTGCACATGTTTACTGCTTATTGAATATCTTATGAATAAATGAAGGAATGATTTAAGTGAAGAATTAATGACATAAATAGATATCTGTGTATACGCGAGTTTCGTAAAGGGTATCCGCGTATATACGCAAGTCTGGTTCAGGAAAGTAGCGTATGCATTTTAGAAGCAAGAAAAAGTGAAAGTTTTGAATATGCAGTAAATACTGATTCACCCCCCCCTCTGAGTATTTTTCCCAACAATTGGTATCAGAGCAGGTCCTTGTGGAGAAGCTTGATCGCTTAAAGGAGATTCGTCGCAATGGGAAGTCAAGAAGGAATAATGTCTATAAAGCCACCTATATTCAATGGAAGCAATCTGATATTCTGGAAGGTACGTACAAAAGCATTTCTGCAAAGTCTTGGTCCAGATGTATGGGCAATCGTGGAAGAAGGTTATCGATACCCCGCAAGTATTCCTACTGATGCAGCAGAAAGAAAGAAGTATGAAACCAATGCCAAAGCAGTAAATGTTTTGCTGGGAAGCATGTTTGAATCAGAATTTGCTAAAGTGATGCAGCTACATTCAGCAAAAGATATATGGGACAAAATCATTCTGAGCTATGAAGGAGATACAAAGGTAAAAAATGCAAAACTCCAAACTCTTAGAATTGAATATGAAAGTTTGAAGATGCACAGTGATGAAAGTGTTGCCAGTTTCTTCCTTCGTCTAGATGATGTTGTCAATCGAATGAGAAATTTGGGTGAAACTAAAACTGATACTACTCTGGTTGAAAAAGTCTTCAGATCCTTGACTCCAAAATTTGACTCTAAAGTCTCCGCTATTGAAGAAAGGCAAGATCTGCAAACTCTTACTATTGTTCAATTACATGGGACTCTGACTGCTTTTGAAATGAGACAAGGAGGTCCTTCTCAAGTAAGAGAAGTTGCGTTTAAGGCTTCTACAAAAGGAAAGGAAAAGGAAGTTGTCAAAGAATCCAACTATATTTCCGATGAAGAAGAAGCAAATTTCGTAAGAAAACTCCAACTAGGAACTGGAAGATTCAAAGGTAAGCTTCCCTTCAAATGTTTTGAGTGTGGAAAAGTTGTTCATTATGCTGCAAAATGTCCTTATAAAGGAAAAGAAGTTGTTAGAAGGAATAAGAATAGATCTAGCTCTAAGAAAAGTTACTATACTAATGAAGATAGTGATGGGTCATCTAATAGTGAGGAAGATTGTGAAGAAGATCTTAGACTTCTCTTGGCCTTTGAACAAAAGGAAGAAAAGGATATGTTTATGGATGCTCTAGAGGAAAATGATTTTCTTGAAGAAAATAATCAACTCAAACTTCGCTTAGAAGTTTGCAAAATTCTCTTAGAAGAACAAAAGGTGATCAGAGAGACTGTTGAAAAGCAGCTTGAAGAAGCAAAGAAACATATTGAAAAGCTAGAATGTGAAGTGGTAATTCAAAGAAAAGAAGTAGAGAAAGAAAAGACCTTGAATCTTAGATTTGCTAAAGGATCTGAAACCTTAGATGAGATTATCAAGGTACAACGTTCTCCTCTTATAAAGACAGGTCTGGGATATACCGGAGAATCTTCTCAAACTTCAGCACCAAACTATCTAAAGGCAGTTACAGGTGGTTTACTACATTCAGCCACTCAGCAAGGGAATAGAGGATCTCTACAGGGAAAGCAGGACCATCTCAATTCAAGGAACACTAACAGGGATAGCTTTCAAAGACACTACAACCAACAGGTAAATTCAAATAGAAGATTCCATGATCGCAGAAATTTCTACTTCAATGGGCAATGTTTCACTTGTCACAATTTTAGTCATAAAGCTGTCAATATGTGCTGTAAAACCATCATGACAAGAAGCGAAAGAAAAGGTCCGATCTTTGAACCAAAGAAGAATACTATAACAGTTTCTCCCTCTTAAAGTGAAGTCGGATATGCTTATGTGCAATAACTTTGGCCATGAAGAATGCGGAATGCGGGAGACAAGATCGACCTAAAGAACATGTTCCCTCAAGCTCTAAAGTGTGGAAGAAGAAAGAACCGTCGGTTGAAAATTGTGGGATAGCATTATTTGCAGAAGGTGAAGAAAATCAATGGTATATTGATAGTGGGTGCTCAAGACACATGACAGGTGACAAAAGCAAACTTCATACTTATAATGCTCTAGAAAAGGAAAAGAAAGTTACATTTGGAAATGATACTCCTGCTGTAATTAAAGGAAAAGGGTCAGTATTTCTAAAAGAAAAGGTGAAGGCTAATGATGTCATGTATGTGGATGGATTAAGGCATAACTTTTTAAGTGTAAGTCAAATGTGTGATCAAGGAACAGAAGTGGTCTTTAGTTCAAAAGAATGTGTGGTTCGTGATCTTGATACAGGTAAAATCATTATAAAAGGAAAAAGAAATCCTAGCAACCTGTATGTACTGAACGGCATAGATCAATGTTACTTGAGCAAGTCTTGAGAAAATTGGCTATGGCATAGAAGGCTGGGGCATCTGAGCTTCTCTCAAATCAACAAAGCAAGCAGACTTCAAGCTGTTCGTGGTCTTCCCAATATTAATCTACCAGAAAGTATCATATGCAAATCTTGTCAATTCGGTAAGCAGACCAGAGTACGATTTAATGCCAAGGAAGGATCATCAAGTGAGCCTCTTGAACTCATTCATACTGACATATGTGGACCTATGAGGAAAAAGTCACCACGTGGGGAAGAATACTATATCTTATTTATTGATGATTACTCTAGAATGTGTTGGATCAGGTTCATTAAACACAAAGATGAAGCATTTGAAAAATTTCAGATCTTCAAAGCATTGGTAGAAAATGAATTAGATCTAAAAATCAAGTGTCTTAGATCTGATCGAGGAGGAGAATATACATCAAATGAATTCTTTGAATTTTGTGAACATCATGGCATAAAAAGACAGTTCTCTGTAGCAGGCACTCCACAACAAAATGGCGTAGCAAAAAGAATGAATAGAACAATTCAACAAATGGCTAGAGCTATGCTTGATGATTCTGGAACTCCTGACATGTTCTGGGGAGAAGCAACACATACAGCAGCTAACATTCTCAACAAGGCTCATGTTCGGGTAAATAGTGACAAAACTCCATATGAACTCTGGTATGGTAATTCTCCCACTGTGAAGCATTTTAGAGTTTTTGGAAGTAAATGCTTTATCAAAAATAATGATGAAAAGCTTAGCAAGTTTGAACCTAGATCAGATGAAGGGATATTTCTTGGTTATATCTATCAAATACAAGCTTTCATGTTATCTTAATATCTTTTTAAAAGCTTCGACGTGCTCGAAAAGGTTGTTAAATGTATTGATGTTGTTATTGATATTGGTCTCTAGACTCCTAAAGAAAAGAAAGCAAAAAACGATATTCGTGAACATTATAAGCGACATATGCTGACACCTTCTACCTCATCAGATAGCAATGATGCAATGGTGGATCAGAACACAGCAGATGATCTATGAAAAAGCTCATCCAGGATATGTTCAAAAGAATCATCCTGAATCTCAAATTTTGGGTAGTGAGAAACAAAATTGTCGAACAAGAACTCTTCCGGATCTTTTAAATGGTGGCACTTCATCACACAATTGAACACAATAATGACATTAGCAAATATTAGATATTAGAGCAAGCCATGAATGAAGAGCTTGATCAAATTGAAAAGAATGACACATGGGAATTGGTACCAAGACCACATGATAAAAATGTCATTGGAACTAAATGGATTTTCAAGAACAAGTTAAATGAGAATGGGGATGTTGTAAGAAACAAAGCTAGACTGGTTTGCAAAGGGTATACTCAACAAGAAGGTATAGAATTTGAAGAAACTTTTGCTCATGTAGCTAGACTTGAAGCCATACGAATGTTTCTTTCTTTTTCAAGTTATCAACAAATCAAAGTTTATCAAATGGATGTTAAATCTGCTTTTCTTAATGGTGATCTAGAAGAAGAAGTATATATAGAACAACCGGAAGGATTCATTTTGGAAAATGATGAAAATATTGTTTGTAGACTTAAAAAGGCTCTATATGGTCTCAAACAAGCTCCAAGGGCATGGTATTATCGTCTTGACAAATATCTTCATCAACAAGGATTTTCAAAGGGGTCTGCTGATAGCAACTTATACACAAAGTTGAAAATGATAAACTATTGATTGTGGTTGTATATGTTGATGATATCATTTTTGGGAGTAACGAAGAATCTATGAGTCAAAAATTTGCTTCTGTCATGCAGCAAGAATTTGAAATGTCTTTACTTGGGGAACTAACTTTCTTTCTTGGCTTACAAGTGCATCAATCTACAGATGGTATATTCCTATCACAAGCAAAATATCTTAAGCAAATTTTGAAGAAGTATGGCATGGAAGAATGCAAACCTGTAAGCACTCCAATGATAACCGGATGCAATCTCAGTTCTCATGATGATTCTCCCACGGTGAATCAACCAGATTACAGATCAATGATAGGAAGTCTACTTTATCTCACTGGGACTAGACCAGACATTATGAATGCAGTTGGGATTGTTGGACGATTCCAAGCCAATCCAAAAGAGTCTCACCTTCAGGCTGTGAAAATAATTTTCAAATATCTACAAGGAACTCAAGACTATGGTCTATGGTATCCAAAGAATGTTGATCTTACTCTTCATGCTTACACTGATGCAGATTGGGCTGGAAGTGTTGATGACCGAAAAAGCACTAGTGGTGGTGCATTCTATATGGGACCCCGGTTAGTATCTTGGTTTAGCAAGAAGCAAAATTCTATTTCCTTATCAACAGCTGAAGCAGAGTATGTAGCTGCCACATCTTGTTGCACTCAACTCCTATGGATGATGCAAACTTTGCAAGATTTTCAAATCAAATGTGCAACTCCTATCTCCATTATGTGTGATAATACAAGTGCCATCAGTATCTCAAAGAATCCTGTTATGCATTCGAATACCAAGCACATTCCCATCAAGTATCATTTCTTACGTGAACAAGTGCTTGAGCAAACGGTGAAGTTGAAGTATGTTCCCTCCAAAGAACAAGTTCCTGATATCTTTACCAAACCTACGCGAGAGGCGTTAGAATATCTAAGGCGAAGGTTTGCGGGAGTGCTCTGCTAGTCAAAATAACAAATCTGCCTCGTTTTTGAATGTAGCGTTATAAGATCGGGTTTCTGGGAAACGGCGATCGCGTATATCACGAGTAAGCTAATGACAAGCGCGTATAGTTACAGTTGATGATAATTTTGGTTAGTCCAATCTCTTGGCCTGTTCTAACTTTGTATTTATTTAGTATCTCTGTAGTGGTATTTAGGTTCTGAGTGTTTTTCTGTTTTGATGAAGATGCCTTGATGATTTGTTGGTGGAAGTTTTCAGGATGCACAAACTAAGGGGGAGCCTTAGTCATTTGGAAAGATTGCTTGGTTGCACAGATTCAGGGGGAGCATTAGCCTTGCTGAGTATAATGCAGTGTTGGCATTATTATGGTTCTGAAATATGTTCTCTTTCTTGAGGACTTTCTGGTATTGGTCATAAATGGTCATATTTATATTTTGGTGAAAAGGTCTTGTTGAGACCCATGATGTAAAAATTGTAATATTCAGTCATGTAAGGACTTGTCTTTTTGTAAACCCACTTGGTTGGGTAGCTAAGTCAAATTTTGTAAACCCACTTGGTTGGGTACTTGAGTCTTATACGTAAATCCACTTGGTTGGATATTGGATGTAAAGTATGAGTCTTTGGTGATAGGAAGTTCATAGAGTCATGTACTTCATTGACAAATATGTTTGAAGATTCAACATGAACTCAGGGGGAGCTTGGCCACTTCAGCACATATCAGATCTTCAGAATGTTTCTTCCACATAAGGAGGAGAGTGTTGGTTTTTGATCCACCCTTTGCCCTTGATGTCAAAGGGGGAGAGTGACATGGTGTTTGAATGAAGAGAAGATAATGATGTCAAATATTTGGGAGAGTGACATTTTTGGGAGAGTGACATGGTATCTATCTGTTGTGGTAACCAAACACCATCGTGGTTGCCATCAAGTCCAAAGGGGGAGATTGTTGGAAATATGATGCAGAGTGTTGTCCTTGATGGCAACCCACTGAATGAAGATGAAGACATGAAAGTGTTGACATGTGTTGTCCTTGATGGCAAACCACCCGATGAAGTTATGCTTGACTTGATGGACTTGGTAAATGATGTAAATCTGATGTGATATGTTGTTGAGTGTTGTCCTTGAAAGGCAACCCACTTGATGAAGATGATGAAAACTTACTTGATGAAGTTGTGCTTAAGAGAATGTGTTCATGATGAAGAAAATATGATGTTTCTACAGTGTGTACAGAAGGCTATGAAGAAAGGATTTCAGAATGTACTCAAAGTATGATGAAAAAGAGTATGTCTCTTGGTATACGCGGATTGGCCTAAGGGAAGTCGCGTATGCACGCGGAAAAGAACGTGCCAAGTCGCGTATGGGCTAAAGCGCTCAAAAAGTGCAAAACTAAGGGTAACCACCATGGTATTGACCCATTGTATTGGGCAATGATCCGCCTAAATGACCCCGTCCAGGTAGTTTTGGGCTCGTGGTATTGGTTTGGCTCGTGGTATTGAAAAAGGGGCCCGTGGTATTGAAAAAGGATAAACCTATATAAGGAGAAGAAATTCATTGTGCAAATCATAAGTGTGGGTGCAAGATGTCTGAGCTTGAATGAATACTTCTCTCTGAAGTATATCTGAATGGAAAGGGTTACACTTGAATGATAAATCTGATTGTATGATGCACCAATGATGAAGAAAGGGATCTAGATCTGAATTGCTCTTGTATTTGTTAGATCTGATTATGGAAGGCTTAGATCTGTGATGAGGCGAGCATCTAGGCGAACATCTGTCTGAAGCAAAAGGGTAGATCTGAACTAAATATCTGATCTGATGAAGTATGCTGCTCTGTAATGATTGAAGATCTATATGCTACTTCGCCGCGGAGGAAGCGCGTATATACGCGGCTTCAGCGAAGAGAAAGCGCGTATGCGCAATAAAATATACACTGTGGTATACGCTGGTTTGTGTGGACGGAAGCGCGTATATACGCGACATCAGTGAAGTAAAAGCGCGTATGCAAACTAGGGTTTTCTGAAGAAAGGGGTATGAAATATCTGATCTGTTCTGCTATCTGATCTGTATTGATATGTATCTGTTGATGATATATGTTTGTGCTTAAAAGTATGGAAAGGGTTCCGTCTGGAAATATGATGAATTGTGGCCTGCAAGTTGTGTTCTATTGAAGTGGTTGGATCCAGTGTGAAAATTGATGAAACGTGGTCCAGTAAGTCTTGAGGTGTAGCGTACTCAATTGAAGGTAATAGCTTGTCAGGAGAAATTCTCTCCAAATGACGAGTGGCGGAAATTCGTAGCTCCCTTCGAGCAGAGGGAGTGATAAGCAGGTTAACTATGCGTTCAAAGGAGAGGCAAATAGCAAGCGCGAGGTGGAATTGCATACATCGCTGGTCAAATGCGCTTGACCTGTATAGATGTTTCTCTATAATAAAATGTTGAAGGCTGAGCAACTGCAGCGGTGGTTTTCTCCCGACTTGGGTTTCCACCTAAAAATCCTGGTGTTCATGTGTGATGCTTTGTGTGATGATTTATTCTGTTCTTACTGCACATGTTTACTGCTTATTGAATATCTGATGAATAAATGAAGGAATGATTTAAGTGAAGAATTAATGACATAAATATATATCTGTGTATACGCGAGTTTCGTAAAGGGTATCCGCGTATATACGCAAGTCTGGTTCAGGAAAGTAGCGTATGCATTTTAGAAGCAGGAAAAAGTGAAAGTTTTGAATATGCAGTAAATACTGATTCACCCCCCCCTCTCAGTATTTTTCCCAACACTTGAAGCTGTCCAAGTGTTGATTCCAGCGCTAACAAATATGATCCTCATAACGAGATCTTTGACTCTTGTAAATATGGCCAATTACAAGGACGAGAGGATCATCATGGTTAGGATCAGTCGAAAGAGAGCAGATTGATAATAGCACCTTGGAAACTGTCAAGGCAAGACTCCAATGCTCCCTTAGGATTTCAAGCCAAATGCTACCATTAGAGTTCAAATTTGGATGGTAAAACTTAGTCTTTAAATTAACTTTTGGAGGTTTAAAGGGGTAATCGGGAGGGAAATGTTAAAGGCGCAATCAACTTCTGTACTCAAATAGGTTTTAGATTCTGTGAGAATCCGTACTCAAATGCATTTCTACACTATACTTATTCACCTGCCACCAGGAAGGCATATTATTAATGATATTATTACACAAAAAACTCATCAAATTAACTAATAACAATAATTTACAAATTAATAGCTATTGTCTCTAAATGCCTCTAGTCATCGACTTAAAAGGACGAAAACGCCAAGTACGATCATATAATTATTTGATAAAAACTGTAAAAATTTGGAAAAAAAGGAAGCTCAACAGTCATCAACATATAATATAATAATCAACAATTTACCTTCTACCAAAATTTGATATAGGTTTGCATCCACTTCACTTTTTCGGAATCCCAAACCGATTAGATAGCTATCGATCCTGGTGTACCAAGCACGAGATGCTTGCTTGAGACTGTACAATGCCTACTTGAGTCTCCACACATGAGACTCCCAATAAAAAGTCTCAAAGCCTTCTGGTTGCTCGATGTACACCTCCTCCTCAATAAATACATTGAGGAATGTTGTTTTCACATCCATCTAGTGGATCTTCCACCCCATTTGCACATCCATAGCAAGAATTGATGTGATTGATGTGTACCTTGCTACAGGAGCAAAGGTCTCCTCATAATCAATCCCTTTGACTTGAGAGTACTCCTTGGCCTAAAATATGGTCTTTTACTTTTCTATGATTTCGTTTGCTGCATGATTTACCTTGAATAACCATATAGAACCCACAAATTATTTGTCTGTTGGTCTTAGGACCACTTCCCAAAAATTGTTTTTTACAATGGATTTGTACTCCTCAACCATTACATCAACCCATACAGGTTTCTCTATTGCTTCCTTGAAATATTATGTCTTAGTATCTAAAATCTCATTTATTAAAGCCATGTAGCCAATGTATCAATCTGGTGACCTTCTCTATCTGCGCTTATTTGAAGGAGCACCCAAATTCTCCCTCGCATCCTGCACAAGTCTCTCAACTTCGCTGGTTATTTTCCTTCCTTCTCTAGACGATTCTTCTTGAGTGTATCTCTCCACTCTTTGTTCCTCAATTTGTGGTTTCTCAAAAACTTCTTGAGGTTCCTCCTTTTGAAGCTAAAGGCTCCTCTTTTGGTGCGATCTAAAGATCCCTCTCAAGAGAGAACCACATCGTTTTGTCCTCATAACATTTTACATCCCTTCACATAATTGTCATTATGAGGTATGGAAAGTACACACGATAGTTGTGGGGAGTTTCTGTGTAACCCACAAATACCCCCAACTCTATTTTTGGCTCTAGTTTCTTCCTTGCATCTTTGGAGACATGGCAGAGGACAGAGGCTCCAAAATACTGAAGTGCGACACATCCGACTTTATCCCTGAGAAAGCCTCTTTCCGTGTAATCATCCCCAAAATATGATGAGGAATTTGGTTCTGAAAATATACTATTATGTTGCATGCTTCATCCCATAAGTGCAGAGTTAGGCCTTGGTCATGTAACATCGCCCTCGTTGCTACCACAATGCTACGGTTCTTTCTCTCAGCCATCCCATTCTGCTATGGGATTTTGGGTGTTTTCAACTCTCATTGAATGATTTCTTTTGTACATAATTTTTTAAACTTATTCGACACATACTCACCTCCATTATCGCTCTGAGATCCTTTTCCTTCTTTCATGTTTCTTTCTCAACCATTGGCTTGAATTCTAGGAACTTGGAGAATGTCTCATATTTCTTTCACATGAAGAAGATCCAACACTTCCTTAAGAATTCATAGATAAAAATGACAAGATATTTGTGCCTAGCAGTGGAGGTTTTCAAGAAATTTTCAAAGACATCATAGTGGATCCTTTCTAGGAATTCATGTGATTTGTTGTCCCAATCATGGAAAGCGGATTTTATGTACTTCCCCAAAGTACATCCTTTGTATACATCTTGTTGCTCAATTGATCCTTTGGGGAGGCCTATGGTTATCTACAGCATGATCTTAAAATCTCCATGATGCAAATGGCCAAGTCTTCTATGCCAAATTTCACCAATATCATGGCTTTGCACCTTCTCCACCTTTGTGCTCAACGCAACACAATCTTCCACATCTAGCTTGTATAGGTTCTTCACACGAACCCTATTCTGATTCACTTGTCCCGTGGCTATGTTTCTCAGGAATTCCTTTCCTTTTTTGAAGATCACATCATAACCACGATCTTCCAAAACTGGAATAGATACTATATTTTTATTTAGGCTCGGAATGAATATGACATCCTTGAGCTTGAGGAGGGAGCCTGACTCCCTCTGAAAAGTGACTGTACCTATCCCAGTCATGTTGTACCTTCCATCATCCCCCATCTCAATGTGCATCTACAAGTATTTCTCCTCTAGGTCACTGAAAAATTCTATATTCCCCATCATGTGGAACGATGCACCTAAGTCCAAGTACCACATGCTCCCCATCGATGTGTTGGTCATGCATGCAATGAGGGAAAAATCAAGCTCGAATTGTGAAGCTAAATATTTACATGTTGCTCCTTCTAAGGTATTCGTGCTTTTCTTCTTGTGTGGACACTTCATGGCATAGTTCCTGAATTCATGACAATGGAAGCATTTGATTTTTGACAAATGTTTCTTCTTTCCCCCTTGACTGGATTCTAGTTTGGATTGGGATTTATTTCATTTTCCCTTCTTTTCCTTTCTATCCAATGCAATTTTTTCTTCATCCTCTCCCTTGGATTAAGTCCTATCTCTGTTATTCCTCCTTATTTCCTCATGTACCAAATTAGACCATAAGCGTTCCCAATTCGATAGTTTCTCCTTCCCATTCACTGAATCTTGATAGTTGTGCCAGCTCTTGGGAAGGCCCAGAAGGGCTACGCTTACCAATTCTTCTTTAGTGACATTAAAATTTACCCCACCATGTTCATTATGACATTGTGTGAACCTGCTCAGATATTGTGGAATTTTGTCATTCTTTTACATCTAGTTACTTTGAATTTTATCCTTGAGCACTAGCTTCTCGTGGTCACTATTATTCTTGAATAATTATTTCATGGTTTTCCACATTGTCAAAGGAGTTTCCTTTATATGGATATTTGAGAAAATATGATCTCTTACTCCATCCAATATGATTCTCCTTGCTTTGGCTACATATTTCTTCCACTAAGCATGGTTATGGGCATCAGATTCTGGTGGTTGTACAACATCTAACTTGATGTATTCTAGAAAACCATTGTCATCCAATATCGCCTCCATGTGATCCTTCCATGCAAAAAAATTAGAGATGGATTCTAAGGCATACTCTAGCCTTACTCCATTGAAATCCATCTCCTTAGTTCTGAAGAAAACCTGCAACATTGATCTCCAAATATGAACCTCTGAGAAACAACTTCGAATTTTTTCTCTAGTGTGAATCCAGCTCTGATACCATGTAAAAACTATGTTGTATATTTGCAAATGGTCATGAATTTTTAATCAAAATCACAATACACAAACCTACACTACTGCTCTATGGATATTATTTCACAATTTAGAACAAAAAATTCAGACATGTCGTAAGAAATCACACACATGAAACAAGTATTTTTATCTAGGGAATGAAATTTGCTAAAAATCCTAAAACCTCTTTCATTAATCAAATGAATAGAAATGTATTACAATTTCTTTGCTAAATTGAGCTCACCCTATAAGTGCACAATCTATCTTTGTTCATTAAATACCTCTAACCCAAACTTAGTCAATTTCTGCCTTGGCTTGAGCTCCTATTTCCTTTCACTTTTCCTTGAGGAACTAGGCCCCTCTTATTTAGGAAATTCCTCAAATTGAATTTTGAAATTTCTTAGGTTGATCATCTAACTTCATGCAACACATGTACACTCAAGGCTAGTCTACAAGTGATGTTATACTACCTTGGAATCTCCACCAAGCCTGGGGAACTCGAATTATCTGTATGCACTATCTATTTTTGGTTGTTTGATCAATTAAATGGATGATCACTAATTTTGAATCAAGTCCCACTGCACAACTTGACCTTCTACTAGTTCCTCCAACAGTTGGAACTAGTTTAACTCAAAAAAACCTTAGATAACTGACCTTGATTGCTACAAATTAGAAATCACACATGCTTAGTTGAACTCTAACTCCTCCAACTCGAATCTACTGAGTAAAATGGGTGACACAAGCATTTCACACAAGTTAACATCATCCAACTTATATTTTGATGTGGAAATTCGAATTTTCTCAATTTAATCAAGGGAAAACCAAATTGAGAATTTATTGTTGCATTTTTCAACAGGTGGATGGATGTGATTATTTTTTTTTTCTAGTAATGACCCCTATATGGGCCCACCCGAAGGGGCCACATACCCATCCAACTCAACAGACATAACCTAACCTTTATGGACCCAAGGATACTTGAGCCCACACCTCATGAAAAAGGGACAAGGCTTGGTAGGGGAGATTCAACCAACTGGGTTGCCCATCAGGGCTTGGATGGATGTAATGATGTAAACAAAGCCAAGAAGTTCATTCAAAATATCCCATTCGTTCATTTATTTTTGTAGTAAAAGTTGGAAAATGGCCAAGCTAAGTATAAGGCTAAGCATGACAAGCATAAGGTTGATCATCAATTCCAATTTGCTGATCAATTTTGGCTATACGCTAGCAAATAATTCCTTAAAGGTGAAGGAAAAATGTTCTAGCCAATTAGCTATGGTCCATTTAAAAATTTGGAAAATATCAATGACAATGCCCTCTGGTTAGAATTACCTCCATATATGTTGATGTATTATGTGGTTAATGATACTTGCAACTATTTGAACCTCCTATGATCTTGGATCAAGATGAGAACGTTCAAGTTTTTTTTATTGACGATTTTTCTCTTGAATATCTTAATGAGTTGTGGGAAGATGTTATTCTTTATAGGAAATGGAGGAATTCATGAAGAGGTGACATGGAATATCTTTGTGCCAGTCTAAAAGGGATGTAATTGAAGTAAAACAAAATGGACAGAAATCAAAAAAGTGATGGAGTCGTACCCTCACTTTTTGAATGGAATTAAAATTTTGGTAATCCAAAAGCTTCCTAGTGGGGAGGATTGATCCAAGAATATTCCTGCAACAAATCCACTTTGATGGTTTCAAATAATGATGAAAATGGTTTCATGTTGAAGAGATCATTAAGAGATTTCCAACTCAATTTGAATGATGTCAAATGAAAATTGTATGCAAAAATTATGGCTTATGGAAATTCAAGACAAACATGGGAAATGTTGACATGGGGACCAATGACATGTTGGCACTTGGATCAATCTAAATCTCACACATAAACCAATGAAAATGCAACACTTAGTAACATGGACATAACATAATAAAATAAGATTTGATTTTAAATCTGAGTGTTATATATATATAGAGAGAGAGAGAGAGAGAGATATTACCATGGGTACATGCCAACAATATGTGTCAAGTTCATGGTGAAACCATGAAGTATGTACTTTATAATCTCAAAGTTGAAAATAAAATATGGGATAAATCCCTTAAGTTGGGCATAAATAATTTTATGAAAAAGAGTGGATTCATTCAAATTATGTATTTTATTAAATATTTAAAAAGTATGAAGTGATTATGTTCGGAAATAAAATATGAGATAAATATTGTATGTTTGGTATAAATTATAAGATGTTATTCTTGATAAGAGAGTGAGGACTTTGTGAATAGATGACGTGGAATACCTTTGTGTGGGTCTAAAGGAATGGATCTAAGTAAAACACAATAGATGGAAACTGGAAAAGTGATGGAGCAGTACCCTCACTTTCTAAATGAAATCAAACTTTTGGTAGTCTAATAGCTTCCTAGTGGAGAGGATTGATCCAAGAATATTCCCGCAACTAATCCAATTTTATGGTTTCAAATGACAATCAAAATGGTTTCACATTTAAGATCTTGTTAGGAGTTGTTCACTTGAAGTATTCTTCCTCTTTCATTGTCTGTTAGGTAAGTATTTCTTCAGATGTTCCTCTCCACAGTACCAACATGAAAATGGATTTCTTTTCTCTCCAGCCTTATAATGTTCCTTTCTCACCTTGTCATCAAGACATTCCTTTATATCTCCATAGGTTGATGCTTGTTGCAAAAAATCTTGTATGTATGGAAGGTGTTTAACAAACATTATGTTTAGCCCTACCTATTCATTTTTCTTTCTAATGAGCCTTTTATTCTCTACCTTGAAATTATTCAATGCAAATTTCAAGCTCCGCAATGTCTCTACTCTATCAGGGGAACTTTCCCTTTCTTGCTCATGATATAATTGGTATGTACTATGATGTACCAAACTATTGTCCATCCTTTTATTTTTGTCACAATTTGGTCTTCTTATGTCCTACCATACACACCCAAATGTTATTTATATCATCATAAACAAATTGATTTGTTACCTTTCCATGCCAACACTATACATGCTAACCTTATGTATGTTGATATGTTGTTGTTCACACATTTAGAACTCATGTCAGCCACATATTATTGGAATCAAAAGTGCATATCAATATGTTTATATTCATATCATCACTAAGTTTGAAATCAACATTTTTCCAAGACTATTAGCCATGACATATGCAAGGTTAAAGGTCAACACACATACACACACACACACACACACACACCTAGCAAACAACTTATCATGATAAAAAATCTAATCATCTATTTGCGCACCTCTTTAGGCCCAATTCTAAACTTAAGTTACGATTCTAAATTTCTTTCTTGTGGTCCTTCCAATCCAAGTGTTGAACTATGATCTGTTAGTTAAATCAAAATACAAATAAACATTTTTATGCATCACCTTGACATGTTTAAAATATGCATGTTAATGTGAAACTAACTGAAACACCACATATCAAGTTAATATGCTAGTTATAAAACAACTAACATGTCACAATATGTCATTCCCACCATTTCACAATTCTTATATCAACACATGCATACAACACACAATCACTAGTCAAATTCTACAACCAGGATAGGTTTTCACATAGCAAACAATCACTATAAATTACCACACTCTGTAACAGAGTGTAAATTTCATCCTCCTAGGCCCATTTAGTTAGAGTGTTGATATTGGGTGCTCTAATACCACTTTGTAATGCTCCCTTTGAACCCTTTGGACTTTTCCAGGCCGATGGGAAGTGTTAATTTAACTAACCCAACATATATGATCTCACTATGGAAATGGGGCTAAAATTTTATTATTTCCCAAAGTTGGAAGAATTAACTTGAATAACATCATCGCATTCAACTCATCAAGATATTTCCAATGATATATTTTTTATCTCAAACTGACCTCTAGATAGAGATATATGCCCTTTCAAATTCTAACCAATCAGGTAATGCCATGTGGCACCCGCATGGCCAATGGTTAAACCCCTCATAGCTTCAAGCCCTCGCATGACTAGCCTAAATAAATCAACAACCTATATTAATGTGGCCCCCCCCACATCTTTAATAGTTAATAGGGGAATCTACAATTTTTTGCTTCTATGACTAAGCCCCTTGTAGTTTCCCCCTACCCTATCTTCTCCATGTGGCCACCTATTTACATTGACGACCTTTATTAATAACATGCCCATTGCCTTCATGATAGATAATAAGGGGTGTGGGGGTTCATTATTTGTCTTTTATTCAATCATGGTCCCCACCACACTCATGTACATGTCATGTGTAGTTATCCCACATCACCCGTCGTCCAACGTGGCATCCATTATTTCACCGTGCCATAGTGTAGCCATCACCCCACACCTCTAGGAATATCTCAATCCAAAAAATCTGCAGCACGACATAGATATTTATGTTAGTCACCAGGTAAATTCTATGCCTAGAACCTTCCATATATCGCAACTTCTATCAACATTGTGCCCCACTATGAGAAGACACTATAAAACATCATCGAGGAACTGAGCTCCGTGATGACATGGCTCCTGGCCACATCAACTCCATGCCAATACCATGTGGCACCACAAAACCAATACCACATGTTCAATTGAATCGCAATCAAAAAGCGCCTCCAACTGCAACATGTCACTACCACCTAGGTGACATGTTAGCGTAATCCTCCACGTGACCCACTTCCATTGTGTCTTGTTGATATCACATTGACATCAAGGTGACATCACCCTACCATGTGGCATCCTCTAGTGATGCCATGTGTCATCTAGAAACCAATCACTTGGCCATCCAAAAAGGTCATTCCATCCTACCATGTCACATTGAAAGTGTATCATGTTACATATCTACCTCTTATGGTAATCCATGTTGTATCCATGTATCCTTACTCGGCCTACATGGAATATGCTACCTCACACTATTTTGTGGGTCTTATTTGGTCCTGAATCTTAGTGAAAATCAACATTTTCACGTTATAAGTCCATTATTTCTCCAAATTTCCTTTCTCAAGAACAAACATATCTCCATCTCCATCCCCTGAGACATATATATCTCCATCTCCACATAACAGACATATATATATCTTCGTTCCTTGAGACATATATATCTTTGTCTTTGTCCTCGTTGACCAACTTTCCAAATCTCACGAGTTAAATAAATTCCTTTTCCCTTCATCATTTCTGACTATTACAAGTCTAACAAGGATTATTTGGCCCGAATACAAGCCTATTACTCTGCAACGACCAAACTTAGAAGTCTTAAGGATTTTGATGGATTTGTGAATCCTTTCTCAGTATCGATCAATGCTCAACACCCTTATCACAACAAGAATGAAACATTCACTCCAAAACAATCGTGCAAAATATTAAAAATTACCATGATATGATAGATGGATCCATTAACTTAAAATACTAACAGGCACAAAAACAAGCCAAGCCATGGCTAACATTTCTCTGTGAACTCAAATGCAACATCATCATATTAAACCACATCATATATCCCACACATTACTATTACATCCACTGATGAAACTTACATTGTAACATGAATACAATCAACAGTCTTAGTCAATCAAATATCCATGACCATGCCAAACAATGGAAATCACACGTAGTAACAGTTTAACTTAGCACGTTAAACATTCATACAAGAGCATGTAACTAGCTCTATAACTCAGGAACATATCAACAACCAAAGGGATCTGCAAGTCCCTCAAAACCATGAAAAAATCTACATAGCCATCTCATTTTAGATAACCAGGAATAATGCATTCCTCCACAAAAAATGTTGATACAATCATTGTTATAACACATAACAAATTCATTCATTATTCACAATGAAACATATATATATATATATATATATATATAGAGAGAGAGAGAGAGAGGTGAATATACTTATCTGATTAACTTCATTATTGGCAACTAAGGGAGGCACTTCAACTCTCCACCCAAACATAGGCCAGCTACATTGCAACCTTTGTTACAATTGACCACCCCTGAGCCAGATTAAAAGTTTGAGGAGTCGAGTGCTCAAGTGAATTTGCACCAATATCAACCATATCACACATAAATCCAAATCTCATGGTGTCGCCACCTGCTTACAGGAATACATAGCACACGGTGTCTCCTCCTACTAAATGCTACAGAAAACCATAGTTCGTAGTGTCTCCACCTACTCAACAAGGACCCAGAGGGAATTTTGTTTCCACTTGTTGAACCTCGAAAGTATCCAAACTCATATATTTACCACTCTTCTATGCATGGATCCACATAATAGAGTGGTTCCACCCACTTAACCCACAGGTATCTAGACTACGTTGTGTCTCCACCTGCTCTTCTCTACTCTTCCCTTCACCCCACACTCCTCTGTGTTCTCCCACTCTTGCGCCAATGTTGCTCCCTTGTGTTCTACTTCTATGATTTCCCTCGCAATTACCATATTCCTATCCCCGACATACTCCACATACTCCTATACAGTTTATGCATGTATGCCTCAGCATATCTCTCTCACAATTTCTTTTGCAAAACATAGCATACTACTACACATACTATGCATAATTTTTTAATGATCCCCCCATTTTTTCCCTGACAACATTTTCTTTCCTTGATCCTTGTCTCCCTTATTTTGTGTTGACCACACCAACACACCCCTCGAGGGAAGAGGTGGTATGGATCTTTTTTTAGGAATCCCATACTCAACCTCCCTACCTATTGTGCAAGCCATTAAACCCACTCAAGGAACTAGTAGCACATTAAATAAAATATTGAATTTAATCACTTCCCAAGCAACTCCTCCTCATACCTCTAAATCCAAATCCACTCCTCTAAATACAGACATTATGTTTAAATTTCCACAATGTTTACATGAATTACGATTCATAGTGACTTTTACAAAAGAGGAAGCACAAAACACACTCACATAATCAAACCCTAAAGTATGTATATCCTAATCCCAAAGTCTATATGCTAATTTGAATTATATATTTTATTAAAATATCTAAAAGTATAAAGTGAATATGTTTGGAAATAAAATATGGGATAAATTTCATATTTTTGGCATAAAATATTTTATGAGAATTAATGGATTCATTTGAATTATATACTTTATTTAAATACCTAACTGGGTTGCGCGGTTCGAACAAGCTCATGAATGTTACAATTTGACCATCGAGGAAGGTGAGGAGGATCCATGCATTATTATTATTCGTGAGTTAGAAGGATAGCACAAGGTTGCAGGGCCTGAGGTAGTGATGTATGATGTAGCACAACTTTTCAGTACTCAACAAGTCAACATAGGCTCAGAGGCAGAGCCCAAATTTTTGAAGGTTGGGGACTATTGGGATGATGACATAGTCAACAAGGTCACTAAACTACTGCATGAATACCAGGACATGTTCCCAACGAAGTTCTCTAAATTGAAAGGCATTGTGGGTTATCTAGGAGTTATGCACATCACTTTGAAGCCTA
Source organism: Pinus albicaulis (assembly GCA_034641835.2). Classification (NCBI taxonomy): domain Eukaryota; kingdom Viridiplantae; phylum Streptophyta; class Pinopsida; order Pinales; family Pinaceae; genus Pinus; species Pinus albicaulis. Next base: position 1,163,589,543 of record CM076575.1, on the reverse strand, counting down.
ATGTGAATTCGGTCAAACAACGCCCATATCGGATGAACCCAAATTATAAGGAGAAATTGAAGGAAGAACTCGAAAAAATGCTTAGTCTGGCATCATTGAACCAGTCGAGGAGTCTAAGTGGGTTAGCCCTATGGAGGTTCAAGAAAAGAAGACTATGGGCAAGATAAGGATTTGTGTTGATCTCCGCAAGCTGAACGATACATGCGTCCATCATTCATTTCTAACACCATTCATAGAAGAAGTATTGGGGAATGTTGGCGGGCAGGAAGCATACTCATTTACTGATGGATTCTTAGGGTATCATCAGATCAGGATTGCGTCGGCTAACAAGAGCAAGACCTGTTTTTCTACTAAGTGGGGGTCCTTTCAGTACACTATCATGCCATTTGGATTAAAGAACGTGCCAGCTGTATTTTCCAGATTTGTTATTGCAGCTTTCAAAGAATATATCCACAAGTTCCAGGAAGTATATTTCGATGACTAGACAGTCTTTGGCTTGTTAAATAAGCATGTCTCTAGTCTGTGCTTGATTTTGGATACCTACAGAAAGTATCATATCTCCTTAAACCTGAACAAGTGCATTTTCTGCATACCATATGGCATTTTTTTGGGATATATTGTGTGCAAACAGGAATTGATGGTATACCCTGAGAAGATTGTTGTGATTATCAATTTGGAACCCCCAAAAAGTGTAAAGCAGTTATGCATGACACTTGGACATACAGGCTACTACAGGAAGTTCATTAAGGCATACGTGCATATCACTGCGCCAATGGAGAAATTATTAAACACAGATGTCATGTTCTGTTGGGATGACGATTGTCAGAAGAGTCTCGATATATTGAAAGACAAAATGGTGACTACGCCTATTCTCGTCTTCCCAGATTGGAAGAAGGAATTTCATGTACATGTCGATGCATCCTCCATAGCTTTGGGAGTTGTGTTAGCACAACCTGGGGAAGGAGATATGGATCACCCTGTAGCATTTGCAAGCAGAAAGTTGTCTAAAGTGGATAGGAACTACTCCACCACAAAGTGTTACATAGTAATTTGTCACCATGCTCTGTTAGGTCCCTATAATACTATTGTATCCCCCTATTGTTGTTATTGTAGCCCACTTATTGTTATTGTTGCACCCCTATAACCCCCATATTGTTATTATTGTGCCCTTACATTATTATTGTTAGGTTGGATAGGATTATATTGCGGCCCCATGGACTCCTATATATAGAAAGGAGGTTTTTTCATTTGTATAATCGAAGAATTGTTCATTTATGTAATGTAAAGGATGTTTCCACCTCAAAGTGGCTTATTTCTAAGGCGTTGATCTCTATTTTCTTCTATTTTTGGAGCTGGTTTCAAAACATTTGGTATCAGAGCTTTGGATTCTAAGGTTTCACTGATCTGAATAGGTCATCATGGAATTTTCGCTATAACTATTTTTCTACGAAGGTTTAGAAGTTGAAATTTTTACAGAGCAAAACCGAAATCCTAAGGAACGTCGTGTGAAAATTTTAGATCTTGGTTCACAATGTTTTCAGAGATATTATCTGTGGAAGTTAGGGTTTTTTCAGGCTCCTAAATTTCATCTTAAAGAGGTGACCGTGGGAAATTTTTCATGACTCTCTCTCTCTGAGAATCGGATTGGAATTCTATAAAATATTTCCACAAGTGCATGGAATTTAATTTATTGTGTATCAATTTCAGAGCTGAAGGAGGAAACAGTGACGCATGGCACATCGTACAAGTTCGCTCTACTGAACCAGTCCATAATTAGGTCATTTTGGGAGATTGGGCATAAATTTGCCTTGAAGAATCCAAATCAGGTTAGACCCGTGGAATTAGAAAGAAGATTCAGAGGGCTACTATAGCACCAAATTTCATATATTGAAGATCCAAAATCACAGAGATAATTCAATTTCAATATTGAGCTCCGCAAAAGCAAGAAAAAGGTGTGTATTTTTTTTTCGAATTTCATAAGACTTGTTTGAAGAATTAGTTTGAATTGATTCCAAGGGAATATTGTAGAATAGATATCAGTATTGGGTTCTCAAATGCCTCCAAAAATAATTCAACACCCATTAAGCCTTTAGAAGGCTCTACTATGACTCATGAAGATGAAGAAGTGCAACATGACATATCAAAATTACACAAGAAAGTGCACCAAATTTCGCTCTTGCAAAGAGCAACAAAAAATGAAATGGAAGTTTTGAAGAAAGGCATGGAAGCTAAGATGGATGGTTTGAAGAAAGGCATGGAATGTTTGAATAATGGCATGGAAGCTGGCGTGGAATCTGGCATGGAAGCTAAGATGGATGACATGGAAGCGAAGATCAATGAAAAAATGGAAAATATGAAGAATGATCTAAAAGTAGACATGGCAAGTTTGACAAAGTTGATACAAGAAATTTTTCCTAATGGTGAAAAGATAGTATAGGAAACTCATGATGAGAACAAAATAAATGTTAATCTTTATTTCATAAACTCTAATGTTGGATGGAAGACCCACCATATTCCAAAGATCGATATGAGGAAGTTTGATGGCAAGGATCCCTTAACATGGATACTACAGATGGAGCAATATTTTGATCTCAATAATGTGAAAAACACACAAAAGGTATGCATTGCAACTTTATATTTAGAACAAAATACATTTGTATGGTATCGATGGCTTTGCTCCTGTAAAAAAATTATCACTTGGTAAATTTTTATGGAGGAAATGATAGCACATTATGAGGATACAAAGAGCAACACCTTTTTTAGCCAATTGATAAATCTCAAACAAAAGGGTTCAGTGGCGGAGCACATTGAGTAATTCCAAAAAATGAATTTAAGGGTAATTGAGATTCTAGAGGAACACAGGATTTATGTCTTCATAGGGACTATAAAGGATAACATCCAACATGACATTCGCGTTTGAGAACCTAATTCATTGGAGAAGGCATTCAGGTTGGCAAGAAAAATTGAATGTAAAATTATGGCGACAAGGAAGCCTAATGCTCACATCTATAAAAATGGAAGTGTTGCTACTCTTAGACTTCCACAACCTACAAGGTTGATACCACAACAATTGGAAGAAAAAAGATCAAAAGGGCTTTGCTACAGTTGTGATAGAAAATACACTAAAGGTCATAAGTGTGCTGAGAAGAAATTATTTTACATAGATTGTGAAGAGGAAGAAGAAAATGAACAAGCAACTTCAAAAGAAGAGGATATACACCAGGAACCAACTCTAGAAGAAGAATAAATGAGTTTGACTATATGGTGTAATGCATTGGCAAGAATTATCACTCCTTAAAATCTCAAGATAGAAGGACATATCAAGAAGAAAAAGGTGATAGTGTTGATTGATTCGGGTAGTACCCATAATTTTAATCATGATAAGGTAGCCAAGGAATTGAATTGTTTCCTATACCCAGCACCAGAATGCCAAGTGATGGTTGTAAATGGAGGAACTATAAATTGGTCTGTAAAATGCCATAATATTAAGCTAACCATGGGGGAATATGTATTGAATAGTCTAATGCTTTCCATTCCAATGGGAGGTGTTGATGTTGTACTAGGAGTATAATGGTTACAATATTTGGGGATGGTAGCTTTTAATTTTCAAGAACTTTTCTTGAAAAAAATTTTGGAAGGAAAGGAAGTCGAATTACGAGGTATTGCAAGGAAGCCGGGAAAGATAATAAGCTCTAATGTCATGATAAAGATTCTATAGAAATCAAAACGAGGCGTAATTGCACAATTATGCTCACTAGAAGTTCAAACATCAAAATCATCTATATATCTAGATCTCCAAAAAGTCTTGGACAATCATTCCAAGGTGTTTGAAACTCCCAAAGGACTCCCACCTATTCATGATCATGATCATGTTATTCATTTGATTCCAGGAAGTGTTCCTCCAAACATCAGGCCTTATAGATATCCTTATGTCCAAAAGAGTGAAATTGAACGTATGATTGCAGAAATGTTAGAGGCTCGTATAATTCAACCTAGTCAAAGTTATTTCTCTACTCCAGTAGTATTGTGCACAAGAAGGATGGATCATGGCGCATGTGTCCAGATTATAGGGAGCTCAATAAGGTCATTATTAAAGATCAATTTCCCATTCTTGTGATTGATGAATTATTGGATGAATTACATGGAGCAATTTATTTTACCTAGTTGGATCTTCGTTTAGGATATCATCAAACTAGAATGAAGACTGAAGATATTCCGAAAATAGCATTTCGAACTCATGAGGGTCATTATGATTTTTTGGTCATGCCTTTTGGCCTTACCAATGCACCTTCTACATTTCAAGGGTTGATGAATTCCATTTTCAAACCCTTAGAAAATGTGTGCTAGTCTTTTTTGATGATATACGAATCTACAACAGATCTTGGAAGGATCATGTTCAACATGTTGATAGGGTGCTCAAACTATTGGAGGAGAAACAATTATATGCAAAAAAATCCAAATGTTTATTTGGAGTATAAGAGGTGGAATATCTGGGTCATATTATATCTCATGAGGGGGTTAAGGTAGACCCTAACAAAATTAAATCCACTAAGGAATGGAAATTCCCCACAACCATAAAGCAATTGTGAGGATTTCTCAGGTTAACAGGGTATTATAGCAAGTTTGTTAAGAATAATGGGATAATAGCAGCACCTCTAACAACATTATTGAAGAAAGATGTGTTTTCATGGACTCCTGAAGCAACTAAGGCCTTTGAACATCTTAAAGAGGCAATGTGCCTAGCATCGGTCTTAGCTTTGCCAAACTTCACAAAAACCTTTATTGTGGAAAGTGATGCCTCGGGAAATGGAATTGGTGTTGTTTTAATGAAAGAAGCAGACCCATTGATTTTTAAAGTCGTCCAATCAAAGGAAAGTATTTACAGAAAACTATTTATGAGAAGGAAATGTTGGCAATACTACATGCACTAAAGAAATGGCAACCTTACCTAATGGGAAGACACTTCAAGGTAAAAACCGATCATGATAGTCTCAAACACTTTTTGGAACAAAGACTATCTTCAGAAGAGCATCAAAAATAGGTCACAAAGATGTTGGATTATGACTTTGAAATAATCTACAAAAAAGGGAAGATAATTGTCGTTGCATATGCACTCTCAAGAAAGAATGAAGAGGTGGAAGCATTTCTTTGTGCCATTTCTATTATCCAACCAGATTGGATAACCGAAGCAAGGGATGAATGGAAGAAGGACGAAGAAGTGTGGACACTCATTCAAGTGCAACAAGATCCGGTACATCGATACATTTAGTTGGAAAAATGATTCCTTATGGTACAAATATCTCTTATATATTTGCAAGAATTCCCAGCTAAAACAAAATATTCTTTTGGAATTGCACACTTCTCCTTTGGGAGGACACCTGGGATTTTTAAAAATTTACCACAGGGTGAAGAAATAATTTTTTTTGTGATGGTCTTAAATCTGATATTCAAAATTTTGTGGCAAAATGTTTGGTTTGCCAGCAAAATATAGTTGAGACAATTAAGACCCCAGGTCTTCTACAACCTTTATCAATTCCAAGTCAACGTTGGGAGGATATTTCATTGGATTTTATCACAAGTTTACCTAAGTCTGAAGGAAAGAGTGTCATGGTGGTAGTTGATAGACTTACCAAGTATGCACACTTTTGTGCATTATCTCATTCATTTAAATCAAGTACAATTGCTACTACATTTATGGACACAATTCAAAAGCTACATGGATACCCAAGGGTTATTGTGAGTGACAGAGATCCCATTTTAACTGGAAATTTTGGACAAAGTTATTTTCTTGTTTGGGTACCCAATTAGCTCATATCTCATCTTATCATCCTCAATCGGATGGTCAAACTGAGATAGTAAATACATGTTTGGAAGGATATCTTCGTTGTTTTGAATCTAATAGACAAACACAATGGGTCAAGTGGTTACCTCTCATTGAATGGTGGTATAACACTTCCTTCCATACTGCAACAAAAATGACCCCATTTATGGCACTTTACGGATATCATCCACCATCCATCACATCATATTTAAGAGAAAATTATAAGGTTCAAGTATTGGAATATCACATCGAGCATCAACAAGAAGTTCTCCAACTCTTAAAGGATAACCTAAATTTGGCACAAAATTGAATGAAACAACAGGCAGATCAACATTGCACCGAGAGAAGTTTTGATGTAGGAGACTGGGTATTTTTACAAATACACCCATACAAACAAATGTCCCACAAGCAATCTAAGAAGGATAATAAATTATCGCCAAATTATTATGGTCCTTACAAGGTGTTGCAAAACATTGGTACTGTGGAATACAAATTGGAGCTTCCTACTTCTTCGCGAGTGCATCCGATTTTCCATGTTTCATGCTTAAGAAGGTTATAGGTGAAAATTTTCTAGTTCAAACAATATTGCCAGAACTTTATGAGGAAGAAAAAATCATATTGGAACCTGAAGCAGTCACGGAAACAAGCACTCGACAACTACGAAATCGATCAATTTCAGAGTATCTCATTGTTACACCATTTTTTTGGCCATCTAACCTATCATTATTAGATGAACCCAAGTACACCATGTAAGACCAATTTTACCCTAAGTAAAATTGCTTTCACCATATAAAATAACTCATTTGGTCATATTTAACCCAAAACAAGGAAATTAATTAAATAAATCCTTATTTATTTAATTATTTCTAAACAAGTTATTTAAATCATTTGTTAAATAATATTCTTAATTAAAATTTGACTAAAATCATTCATAAATAATTAAATAAACCATTATTTATTTAATTATATTCCCATCATTCCCTAAAATGATAAATAAATCATTTATTTATTTATTATTTATAAATAAAGGAATTGACCCAAGTCAAAAGGCCTTTTCCCTCCAACAAATATAATAAAATATTCCTAAAAGGTGTTTCTAGAATTTGATTAATAATATTTTATTCATGCAACAAGTTCTAGATAACCCTAATATTTTGTTATAAATAGGAGGGTTTTCCCCATTCATTAGTCACCTCCATTGCATTAGATCACTCTGGATCTACTCTTGGTCACCATTTTTCCATTTTTGCTTTGTGAGCTCCCACTGAGTTCTATGTTTGTTTTTCTACACCAATAAGAGAGAGGAATGTTAGATCTGAAACACTGAGGACTTTCAAGAACCCATCCCACTGAGGAGAACCAGAAAACACCTTTCTTGTTTTCCTCTCAGGTGCCCCATTCTTTAATATAATATAAAATTCTTTTAAATACATTATTCTTGTCTTGTCCATTGGATTCATGGAGCCATATTATATTTTATCTGCTTAATGTCTTTTGTGCTTAGATCTTAATTTGTGCAACAAAATTAAAGATATTTTGCAGCCATAATCGATGTTAGGGCTATTTGTTATGCGTAGCTAAAGTGATCTTTTACGACGAAAGATTCATACTAACAATTGGCGACTCCACACGGGTTTTATTTTACGACCGTTGTCGTTTTATCTATTCCTGCATATCCAGTTATTTCAGACCTAGGGTTTCTCTTCCATTTTCTACTTTCCCTATTTTTATGGTGTTTTTCACCCCTAAAACCCTCAAACAATAAAATTTTTAACTTCTGTGTGTTTCTGGCCTTATTGCGCAGGTGACAGACATCAGTCGCAGCTGAGACGACAACATTTTCTGAAATCTGCCGCTGAAATAGCCGGATCTGCAGGTCACACTTATCGGCCCAAAAAGTGCGACCTGAGCTTGAGGACGCACTTTTCTGCCCCAAACCTGCGACCTGGACTGAAAACAGGTCAGAACCTGCAACCTACACTTTTTCTGCAAATTTTTCAGCACTTTTTATGGGTTTTTCTGAAGCTTCTGCCAGGGTTTTCCAGCCTCCGTCTCTGCCCGTTTAGACCTGTTTTTGATATTCTTTACTCAACTAAGAGGGAATCTTGCCCCTTAGGGCTCTAGTACCCTCCATTTTTTGTGGGAGAGTCTTTGTTGTTTCAGAAGTCTAAATTTTCCAAGTTTCGGCCTTATTTTTCTCAGATCTAATCCCTCCTTTTCAGATCCCTTTAGATCAGATATTCTCCCTCTCAAATCACCTCATATAATTTTATTTGGGTTCCTTTCCATGGCCACCGCCTTGTCTCTTCTAGTTTTAGCTGATCTTCTCCTTTTTAGCAGCAACCTTGCCTCTGCCTCTTTGTTGTTCTCTGCACCACTTTTCAGCAGATTTCTCCTTTAGATCCCAGTCCCTCCAGACATTTGATCTATTGGCCTCTTTTTAGCATGCTTTGCTTAGTTTTTTCCCTCTTATTGACTAGTTTTGAGAGACCCGCCTTCTGGGTTAGATTGATGCATTGGTAGTTGTTCATTCTCTGTTCTTTTAGTCTTATTTGCTACAGATTTATTTTCAGTTACACAGCACACTTTTTCTTTTACTCTCAAAACGTCTGGGTTTAAACAATTAAAATTAATGCATGCCACACACTGACCCTAAGTGAAGAAGCGCCTGGTTAACACCACCTGGAAAAGACTTTAAAATCAATTGTCACTGCACCTTTCTGCCCTTGACCTCACTTGATTTTGTCTCTCCCTGCCCTTGTCGGTTTTTCTTCTTCCCATCATCATTGCGCCCCCAAGGCGCCTTTCTCAGATACTTCTTGGCCTTCACCCTTAGTTTCCGCTTGGTCGACTTCCTCCTTCCTGTCGTCATCGAGTAAGTCCTCCCCCGAGTCCGCTCTCCGACTCTTCCTCTGATTGTTCGGGTTCTCCCCCTACTCTTGGTTCTCCCCCTGTCACTTTTACCATGTCTACTTCAGGGCCTACTACCAGCAGCAACCCCAGTACTACTGATGGGTATGTTTCCGGTGGAACCACCTCAGGACCTACCTCGACTGCCCCATTGCTCCCTTATATGGCCGGCCTTAGTCTCCTCGACTTCAATCAGCTAATCAATGATTCTATTCGCCACGATGTTAGTTGGCCTGCTATGCCAACCAAGCTCCCCTCCGACATTCCCAAGTTCGAAGGCCTTGCTAGTGAAGATCCCTCTAACCATATCTGATCTTTCCATATGTGGTGTTCCTCCAATTCCATCACCGATGACTCCATCCGTCTTCGTTTGTTCCAACGCACGCTTACCGGCGAAGCTTCCAAATGGTATGTTGATCAAGCCACCTCTTCCCATACCACCTTTGCGACCATTGCTCAAGCCTTTTTATCCTATTTCCAGCTCCCTCTCTGATATGACACTGGCACTAAACTCTTAACTTCTTTCCTTCAATCCTCTTCGACCCGCCTTTCTACTCATGTCCAAGAATGGTGGCGAAGACGGAGCTTGTGTCGCGCTCCCCCCTTTGAAGATCAGGTTTACATGGACTGGTTCCTTCGCTCTCTCTTACCTCCCATTAGCAAAGATGTCGCGTCAAATTTTCCCCAAACCGAAGAAGCCGCCCTCCAAATCGCCTTGAAGTATGACCTTATCTACGCCCAATCTGGTTATGTTTATACCATCCTCCCTGACCTTCCCAAACCCGATGGCCCTAATGCCTCAGGGGCATCTCACTCTGCCAACGGTATCATTGGAGCCCTATCACATACCTCTGCCCAACTTCTTCCGGGCCATGGTTTTCCTCCAGGGGCCAGCCCCTCCAGCGTTTTTTCCCCTCCAGGTAGCATGTATTCAGGCTACGGCATGCCTCCTCCTTTTTCCCACTCCCCTGCTTACCTTACTGCTGCCCACCCTACTCCTTATCCATATCCACAACCTGGTGTCCCAGCTCCTCCATAATTTAGACCTCCCACTCCCTTTCCTTCTCCACCCCCTCAACTGCACTTACTACCCCCTCCAGGTGTTAAGTCCCTATATTAATAGTGTAGCCCCTTAGTATGTTAGTGTAGCCCCCCTTATTGTTATTATTGTACCCTTGTAACCCCCATTTTGTTATTATTGTGCCCTTAAATTATTATTGTTAGGTCGGCTAGGATTACATTGTGGCCCATTAGGATTACATTATGGCCCCATGGACTCCTATATATAGAAAGGAGGTTTTGTAAATTGTATCATCCAAGAATTGTTCATTCATGTAATGTATTGGAGGTTGCCCCCTCGAAGTGGCTTATTTATAAGGCGTTGATATATCATTTCTTCTATTTTTGGAGTTGGTTACACAACATTTGGTATCAGAGCTTGGGATTCTAGGGTTTCGCTGCTCCAAACAGGTCATCGTGGAATTTTCTCTATAACTGTTTTTCCACGAAGTTTTAGAAGCTGAAATTTTTAGGGAGAAAAGCTGAAATCCTGAGGAATATTGTCTAAAAATTTCAGAGCTTAGTTCGCAATATTTCCAGAGATATCATCTGTGGAAGTTAGGTCTTTTTTCAAGCTCCTAAACAGGTCATCGTGGCATTTTCGCTATAATTTTTTTTCTGTGAAGGTTCAGAATCTAAAATTCGTATGGTGCGAAGCTGAAATCCTAGGGAAATTTTTCAAAAAAATTTAGAGCTTGGTTCGCAATATTTTTGGAGATATAATCTGTGGAAGGTAGTGCGTTTTCAGGCTCCTGAATTTCATCTCAAAGAGGTGATCTTGGGAAAAGTTCAATAACTTTCTCTCTGGGCATTGGATTGCAGTGCCGTAAAAATTGGTCACAAGTACACAGACTGTCATTTCTTGGCTATCAATTTCAGAGACAAAGGACGAAACAGTGACACGTGGCAAGTCCTACAAATTCGCTCTACTGAACCAGTCCAGAATTAGGTCATTGTGGGAGATTGGACACAAATTTGTCTTGGAGAATCCAAATTAGATTAGACCTGTGGAATTTGAAAGAAGCTTCAGAGGGCTACTATAGGGCTAAATTTCATATATTGAAGATTTTCAATTACAGATATAATTCAATTTCAATATCGAGCTCCTCAAAGCAAGTTAAAGGTGTGTATTTGTTTTCCGAATTGCATAAGTCTTGTTTGAAGAATCAAGTTGAATTGATTCCAAGGGCATATTGGAGAATTTTTATCAGTAATGGGTTCTATTATGCCTCCAAAAAATAATTTCATACCCATTAAGCCCTCAGAAATATATACTATGACGCATGAGGAGGAAGAATTGCAATATGAGATATCAAAATTACGGTACCAAGTGCAACAAATTTCGATCTTACGAAGAGCAACCGAAGATGAAATAGATGGTTTAAAAGCAGAAATGGAGGCTAAGTTGGATGGTTTGAAGGATCAAATAATAGCTAATATGGATGATAAATTAGTGGAAGATCACAACGATCATCAACAACAAGTTCTCGAACTCTCAAAGGATAACCCAACTTTGGTGCAGAATCTAATGAAACAACATGAAGATCAACATCATATCGAAAGAAGTTATGAAGAAATCATAGAAACAAGAAATCAACAAGTACGATCAATTTCAGAGTATCTTAGCAAGTGGAAGAACTTTCCTGTAGAATATTTCACATGGGAGGATGAGAATTTTATACAGAAGCATCAAGAAATAATCAAGCGTTGAGGACAACACTTGTTGAAGGAGAGGGGCATGTTAAGTCCCTATATTAATAGTATAGCCCCTTATTATGTTAGTGCAGCCCCCCTTATTGTTATTATTGTACCCCTGTAACCCCCATATTGTTATTATTGTGCCCTTAAATTATTATTGTTAGGTCGGCTAGGATTACATTGTGGCCCACTAGGATTACATTATGGCCCCATGGACTCCTATATATAGAAAGGAAGTTTTGTAAATTGTATCAGGCAAGAATTGTGCATTTATGTAATGTATTGGAGGTTGCCCCCTCGAAGTGGCTTATTTCTAAGTCGTTGATATCTCATTTCTTCTATTTTTGGAGTTGGTTACACAACACCAGGGCAAGTATTTGCACAGCAGGGGGCACCTAATTTTCCTCCTTCTCAAAGAAGGAGGAGGCAATCAATCCGCTTCTAGTAATCATGGATCCAATCCTTCCAGTATTGATCCTCACACTGCTAACCAGCCACAGGGTTCTCAGCCCAAGCCGAACAGGCCACTTCGCACCAATAAGCCATGTTTGTGTTGCAGTTTTTATGGTCACTACACTCATGATTTTCCCTTATTACCACAAATGCGGTAGATGTGGGATTCTCAGGCCACCATACAGGGACAACACTCCTCCCCTACTGTCCCCCCCACCCCAGCGACTTCTCAACCTACTGTGTTTATCGATCCTTTCCCTCAACAAGGATTCGTGGCCACTCAACCCCCTCATGCCCTGGTAAACACCCAACCTTCCCCTTCTGGTTCCTTTGATTACCAAATTATTATGATGGCTTCTGACCCATCTCTCACCGTCGACCTCAACCTTCAAACTTAGTCCCATCAGTATTCCACACCTCATGTTTCGTCTGTCTCCAAGTCTCCATCGTCAGGTCCTACAGAGCCTATATCGACACCCAATGGTCCCTTGCAACTCCCTCTGCCCAAAGCCGAGGTTCATCCCAAGACTCCTAAGGGACCATTACGCTGAAATACTACCTCTGGTCGGGATGCCTATTCATACATCATAGTAGATGATCTGGCCCAATCTCCTGCTGCCATTTCAACACTGGAACTTCTCCAATCATGTCCTTCTCAAAAGAGGGCTCTCCTATCTGCCATGGGCGCTGTAGATCCTGCCGATGACCAATTGATTTTTTTCGACGCCCGTCAGTTAGACCATCCCCCTCTCCCTCCTTCGGTTGCTTTCCAAATCCCAGTCAAAATCCGAAACGCCAATGTTGCTCGATGTATTATTGATGAGGGGGCATCTACCTGCGTAATGTCCACTTCGGTTTGGAAACAACTCGGATCCCCTGAACTGGCCCCTTCCACCATCACCCTTTGTGCATGGGATGACCATGCCTCCCAGCCCATTGGCCTATTCCGTAACTGTCCTATCACCCTTGCCAGCAAGACTGTTTGTGTCGACGTTGAATTTATCGACGCCCCTCTTGACTACAACATCCTTTTGGGGTGTAGTTACACCTATGCCATGTCTATCGTCCCATTCGCAGTCCACCGCAAGATGTTCTTCCCTCATAATGACAAGATTGTCACCATTGACCAGTTGACTTACCACGAACCAAAATCTCAGAGCTCCCTTGAGTCCACCATCTCTACTATCACCAACAAGAAAACTGTTGATTCTTTGACCAGTGTTTCCCCTGGCATCTACAAAGACTCCTCCTTGCTTGGCACTTTTCCTGGTCCTCCCCCTTCTCTTGTCTCTGACCCCAGCTCAGTGAATGTCTGCATGATGCAATCATCTTGGGCAAACCTTACGGAGCCCACTTTGGCTAGTCAGCAACCTCAACCTCAACCAGCTCCTAGCCCTTCACCCCCGCTTGCCAGCCTTCTTCCTTCTGAAACTTCTTCTACACACAATCCCCCCACATCTCATTATCCTCCTGGGTCGATTCAACCTGATATCAACCCCCTTGGCACCATTCCTCCTTGCCATTTCCATTCTGGTCAAATACCTTTCCTTGCTCCCCCTCCCGGAGCTTATTTCGTCCCTATTTTGGCCTCCCTATCTCTCCCCAACCTGACCCTGGGTATACCCGTCTGGTATCTCGACCCTCCAGCCACTACCCTGCCAGGTCAACCCAAACCATATATTACTTTAACCCCAGTTCAACCAACCCCCATGCCTTCTCCCACTGTAACAATATCTCAGTCACTTCAATAGGAGCCACCTCCCATTGCGACCGCTTCAGGTAAGCATGGCAACACTCGCAGGGGGGCATCCAAGGACAAGGCTACCTCGACAAACCCTGTCCCTCCTTGGCCTCCAATGCATACCATCCAGTGTGCCTTGTGTGATGTTGTCATTCATGCCACCCATACTTGTCCCGAGCTACCCCACATCAAGCCCCTAGTCAAAGTCGCATTCCTAGAATCTACGGTCCCTACATCCTTTGTTTCTTCCTTGTCCACAACCAAGAACCCAAAGCCTCTTCGCACCAAAAAACCATGTGCTTTGTGTGGTGTCCATGGCCATTATTCTCACCATTGTCCTCACCTCACGCATTACCGAGCCTCTTTAGAGGTCGTTCGCGAGTACGAAAAGGAACAAAACCCATCCACCTCTCCTATCCTCGCACCATATGCATCAGGCCAACTTGAGGATCCACTTGCTACCATTGACATTCCTCCTCCTGATGTTGAGATGTCGGAATGTGCTACCCCCTTCCTATACCTGTCATCAATCGTCCGACCCTCAGAGTACATTCCCTCTGAATCCACTCCATCTATTTTTCTTGATTCCTCTTCAGCAACATTCTTGGGCTCTACATCCTTCGATCATATTTTTACTTGTTCCTCTGTCATCCCCCGAGATGGTCTGTATGTGAGCCTTTCCTCCCATGTTGATGCTTTAGGTAGCTTTGCGGCCTCATGTAGTTTCCCTGACCTCTTCCCTCCCACCCATAACTATGATGATACCATTTGTATCTATGATATTCTCTGCAGCCTGAGCTCCAAACCCCATCCATCATCCTCTAGTCAGTCTGCGAGTCATAGCCACCCTATTCAGCCTAATACCTCCCGTATTCATCCTATGTTGTCTACCCTTCACTCGCGCTGTCATCTTTGTTCTTACTCCTCCCATGTCTTGTGACACTATTTTGCAGGACCTTCTGTCCACACAATATATTGGCTATGTTGATGTGACAAGTCACTATTCCCGAAATCTAGCCTCGGTAGCTTAGGACATTTTTAACCCTTGTGACGATCCGCATTCGACCATCTCTTCTCGTAATCATGAGTTCGGAAGCTTCGCCGCGTCAGGCAGTCTTTCTTCCACCAGTCACCCCATCTCCTATCATGATGATGACATTATGGAAGCAATCACCATGCCTGAATTTCTCTACTCCCCCTTACATTGAACCCATGCATTCACACCACATACACCTTGTGGCCATTACATTGAAACCCAATGTTTGAGTAAGGGGGAACCCATATTTAAGAGACCAAGAGCAGCAATTATCTACAACTCTCCTAGTATATCTGGTTGTGCTGACTTTAGTACCATTATTATTCCACATTTAGAAGAGCCTCTAAAGTCCCATATCACTTCCGATCACTCTCGGGATGATACCCCTTATTGTTCCTTTATCTTACATCAGCAACCCAGTCTTTTCGACCTTATTATTGACCAACCTACACGTTTTCTAAGAGAGCATCAATTCATTATCTCCAAATACTCTGTTTGGGATAGTGGCACTAGGTATGCCAACCTAGAACCCTAACGTCCATTTGATTCATATATGCATTACTAAACGATATTGGTCATCCTCCATTTCCTTTCTCAAACTGCATAAACATAATGAAAACAAATGGCGGAAAATATCTGTAAAATGTGGTTAAATTCCCCTTTTTCTACATACATTTTGGCATGACCACAAAATGCTTGGGGGAACCTATGCCCCTCAACCATAAATATCCCCGATCTCAGCCAAAAAACAGCACTGAAACCCCCTTTCTCTGCCAGGTCGCACTTTTCAGGTCATTTCCTGGGACAGGTTGCAGTTTCCTACCCAGTATCTGCTACCGAGGTTGCAGAATAGACCCAAAAAAGTGCGACCTGGCATGTTCATGAGCTCTGGGTACCTTTTAGTTTTTAGTACCTTGATACTTCACCAGGACACATTTTTTCCATGAAGGGTCTATTCACCTCTTCTCAAAATTGAATTTCTTCGCTTACGACACCTGTACTTGGGGCACCACTTTGCCTCCTTACTCGTCTTTGTTTGTATTGATTTTCTTCATGAGCTGCCCTATTGTACTCATGATTTTATGGTCCCCCATTGGACCCGTACTATGGGGCAGCACCATTGAGTCGCCCTTGCTTAGAGCATCTGAGCCGAGTCACCATAACATTCATGGAGTCTATCCCAAGTCCCTTTGTACCCCACTATAGTCCTCCATCCTTTCCCGCTTGATCCCTCTCTCGTGTTGCACATTATGGCCTTCAGTACTCTTGTCCCTTATCCCTCAAGATATTGTGTCCATTGCTGCCAAGCCATTCATGCCCTTTATGCTCTAACAAGGGAAGTCGTCCAAACACTCCTTCATATCCCCCATTCCATCATCATCATTAGTATCTATCTGCTCATTTCTCTACTTCTTTCCCTCATGCCTTAGTTAGGGTTCCCTTATTCCCTCACCTCTAGTGGACCTAGTTCTGTCGACATCAGCTCATTTATTCCAGAAGCCAGGTCTAGGGGATAGTGTACCCTGGTTTGAGCTCTTATCAGCATGATCGTGATCTCTACACTTGATGGTCCAGTGATGCAGCAACCGCTATTGGTGATTCTCGGGCATGTGTGAGATGTCTCAACACTCATGAAGGGGTGGCCCTACAGGTAACCCCCCACATGCCTGGATGACTTCTTCATTTCCGCCCTTGATGCAGCTCCTCTCATTTGATGATATCAGCCTCAACCGCTTGTAGTGCCTCTTCGATTTTCATATATCAGTCAGAGTTTGTGAGCCCTTCCCCACGTGTAGGGGGCATTTGGGTGTATTTGTATCTCATGTACTACCATATTATTGTATAAGTCCTGATGATTATTCCAGGCATCACATGTATGTGGGATTCATCA
The DNA here is from genome assembly GCA_034641835.2 of Pinus albicaulis. Classification (NCBI taxonomy): domain Eukaryota; kingdom Viridiplantae; phylum Streptophyta; class Pinopsida; order Pinales; family Pinaceae; genus Pinus; species Pinus albicaulis. Next base: position 1,163,572,934 of record CM076575.1, on the reverse strand, counting down.
TGATATTTATCTGGCTCATGTTTAGGCCAGCACATGCTTCACTATTGCGTTCCATGGTTTTCCGGATGCCTTATTCTTTGTACTTTGTCTCGACGGGCATAGGTATGCCTCCCCCGCTGCCTTTAGCACAGGTACCACTTCATAAATTAGAGACTTGTTGCACCTGTAATTCTCATCTCCTCAGGGTCTAGTCCTTTAGAACATCAGACAACATTACACTTGTCTCTCTCACTTCCCTTTTGATATCTAGTGATTGAGTTCTTACAACGTACTTCGGTCATACGATTTTCTCCTAACACTCGTACATTGGGGGGCAATCTGTTACACCATTTTTTTGGTCACCTAACCTATTATTATTAGATGAACCCAAGTACACCATGTAAGACCAATTTTACCCTAAGTAAAATTGCTTTCACCATATAAAATAACTCATTTGGTCACATTTAAACCAAAAACAAGGAAATTAATTAAATAAATCCTTATTTATTTAATTATTTCCTAAGAACAAGTTATTTAAATCATTATTTAAATAATATTCTTAGTTAAATTTGACTAAATCATTCATAAATAATTAAAGAAACCATTATTTATTTAATTATATTCCCATCATTCCCCTAAAATGATAAATAAATCATTTATTTATTTATTATTTATAAATAAAGGAATTGACCCAAGTCAAGAATCATTTTCCCTCCAACAAATATAATAAAATATTCCTAAAAGGTGCTTCTAGAATTCGATTAATAATATGTTATTCATGCACCGAGTTGTAGACCGCCCCAATATTTTTTTATAAATAGGGGGGTTTTCCCCATTCATTAGTCACCTTCATTGCATTAGATCACTCTGGATCTACTCTTGGTCACCATTTTCCATTTTTGTTTTATGAACTCCCATTGAGTTCCATGTTTGTTTTTCTACACCAGTAAGAGAGAGGAATTTTAGATCTGAAACACTGAGGACTTCCAAGAACCCATCCCACTGAGGAGAACCAGAAAACACCTTTCTTGTTTTCCTCTCAGGTGCCCCATTCTTTAATATAATATAAAATTCTTTTAAATACATTATTCTTGTCTTGTCCATTGGATTCATGGAGCCATATTATATTTTATCTGCTTAATGTCTTTTGTGCTTAGATCTGAATTTGTGCAGCAAACTTAAAGATATTTTGTAGCCATAATCGATGTTAGGGCTATTTGTTATGCGTAGCTAAAGTGATATTTTACGACGCTCATCAAGTGGAAGAACTTACCCACTGAAGATTCTACATGGGAGGATGAGAATTTTATATAGAAGCATCTATAAATAATCAAGCGTTGAGGGCAACACTTGTTTGAAGGAGAGGGGCACATTAGGTCATTATAATACTAGTGTATCCCCTTCTTGTTGTTAGTGTAGCCCCCTTATTGTTATTGTTGTACCCCTGTAACCCCCATATTGTTATTATTGTGCCCTTACATTATTATTGTTAGGTCGGATAGGATTATATTGTGGCCCCATGGACTCTTATATATAGAAAGGAGGTTTTTTCATTTGTATCATCGAATAATTTTTCATTTATGTAATGTAAAGGATGTTTCCCCCTCAAAGTGGCTTATTTCTAAGGCGTTGATCTCTCTTTTCTTCTATTTTTGGAGCTAGTTTTATAACAGCTCACTTCCCATCCTTGATCCTGAAGTGCCCCATGACAGACCCTATGCAATGTTTCCACCATGGAAAAAGATGTAAATACATCCCCTGAAGACTCAAAGAAAACTTCCTTGGAAGATTACCGAAGGAACTTGGTCAAAACCCTAGTTTTCTAGGTCAGCGCATTTTCCAGTTTCATGCTCGCGTTGATGTCAAATTAACAGTTCTGGCTTAGCACTGGCAACGCCCTTATTTCTTGGAAAACGACGATGATCCCTTTCTAGTAGTGTTTCCTCAAATGGAGTGTAAACTTCAACCTCTAGAAGTTCCAGGGCGACGAGTTGGTTGTTATACAGTGGTGATAGAGTCAAGCTCTCTGATTTTAGAGCTTTGATCTCATCCATGGGGGTTTATCCCTTAGAAACTATACCTTAATACTCCTTTCATGGGCTCCCAACCTCTTCTCCCTTCCTATAAATTGGTCCCCATCCTTCCACTACTTGTTGGTCATTGGTCGGCTAGTCTGAAATCTCGTTCCCTTTACATTCTTGCACTGTGATAATGCCTAAGTTGTTAGGGAGAATGAATGCTTTAGAGATTCAGTGAACGACTTGGATTTTCACCAAAGGGAGGCCTGGGTTGTAATATCTTCCTTTCACATCTATCAATAAAGCATCTGATGTTTTCTTTCTATATTTGTCTAATCATTTGCGCAAATATTCTCATACTTCTTGATATGCTACATAGCTAATTTTTTATGATTATTATGAATTGGATTACGTTTTTTTTTCCTCTTGATCATCCGTAGGTATTTATGTACCACCAGTAGCAAGGAGCGAGCCTAAAAGGATTGTGGATCAAGGTTATCATCAACGAGTTCAAACATAACATTAGGAAAAGGTACTTATGTCTCCTTTCTTGTCGCATTTTTAATATTAGCTAAGAAATTTTTGCATTAGAAAGTATCTCAAGTTGCTAGAACCACTTTAGGGCTAGATAGATCGCCTTTGTCTGCAAAGGGGATTTATCTTAACAACACAGAGCGCGAAGGGTTGGAAAATTTATATGCGCTGCAAAAATTTAGACAGTATCTATTGGGTGTGTTAGTGTCAGTATTTGCATCCTGCCATCAGTCATCAAAATCCTCTTTTCATATCATTTTAGGAGTCCCACTCAGAAATTTTTTATCATTCCACTAGGTCATGAAAAAAAATATTCACTGATGGTAGCCCTAAGTCCAAAAATCATCACTCTTCCACAAATTTGATTACTTGCTAGCATATCTTCATACCTTGCTGACTGTACACCATCCATAAAATCAATATTAGTCATGTCATCTTGAAATTCAGTCCTTCAAGGTCTCATTAGGTATTTTAGGGTTTTCAAGGTTTCATTAGATCATTAGGGTTTCCAAGGTTCAATAAAATTCCAGTCCATTACATAATACAACAAGTAAAGGGTGATCCAAATAAACTTATCTTCACTATCTGAAGATGATTTGTGAAGAAAATATCTCATTGCAGCATGTAATTTTAAGTTCAAATGTAATTTTTTTATATTTTTCATTATGTAATTTTATTTCTTTCAAATGTAATAATTTCACCATCCCAAGCTGCTAACTTGGTGTTCCAAAGATGCCAAAACATCAAAATGTAAATTCAAAGAGTTCTTAGTCCACCAAAATGATCAATTGCCAAAGAAAAGAAGTCAAAATGAAAGGTAATGTTTCAAAGAGTTAAAATGAAAACAAGAGGTAATGTTTCAAAGATTTTAGAAAGAAATCAAGCCTCGCCTTGCTCTTTTTATCACCTCACGTGCCTGATCCATCTCACCCTCAAACCCTAAGTGTTAGGGTTTCTACCTACCTTGCCCCATTGAATCTCTGCAACCCTAATCCTATTTGCCCTGACCTAGCCTCTTTGACCTGATCCTCATTCAGCAACCCAATTCAACCAAATCAAACCCCTATACTTATATATAGCCTAAAAACCTAATTCATCCAGCCCTCTTGGCTGTAATTTTGTGGAGAGAGCTCTCTCTGGCTTGGTATGGCTAGATACTAAGCTAAAATATTGGTCTATGGTTACCTCTGTTGGGATTTCTTCTTCAGCCTTAGAGATCTCGCAGAGAGATAACATACTGGCATCATTTCCGGGGATCAAAATAATTATTTTCTCTGGGTGTATGACAAGAAACATTAGAATTTGATCCTTTGGATGATAGGGTTAAGTTTTAGAAAGGCTGATTCAATAATTATAGTGCTAATATTGTAGAGTTGGCTTCGAGAAGATATACTAGAGAAAATCTCGATCTTGATCCAGAGAATATTTTCCGATGGCATAGATATCAAACTACAAACATTCAGTCAGGACCAGTTCCATTGGTAAGATATGTTTCTCTACCTGCTAAACTAATTTCTCTTGAAGATATACTGTATGATTTGAAATTTGAATTGTCATTGTTTAAATCCAAGTCTAAAACCTCTCTATATAACATAGTCTGACAATCCTTTAAGATTATCTGAGGTCAAGTCATTGTCTAAATTATACCTTAGTCCTATGAAAGATTGGTTTTTCGAAGAGATTAAACCTGAATTTGACCTTGACATCAATGATTGGATCCATTTCTACCATCAAGAGGAAATTTTTGTCTCAACTCAAACTCAAACTCAATAAATTGTAGTTTTTTCATCCACACCTTCGACCTCATCATTCATACCTACTACTTCAGTACCTACAACTGTAGTTCCATTACCTTTTCAGCCAATCCCTCCTATTTTCAATCCAACACTTCACTTAGCAAGAATCATGGTAAGATTTTCCCCACTTATCTTTCCTGCCCAATTGAATGATTTACCTCAGGTTTATGGTCAAAGACTCCCCTTGTTTGATGAAAACTCTACCATATCTGTAAGGAAACATATTGTTAAGGTCACCGACTTCATAGACTTGGAGGAAGTTGATACTGACAATGAAAAAATGAGGATTATAGCCCAGACTTTATCTGGAGATGAAAAATTTTGGTTTAGGTCCTTGACTTCTAATTCCATTACCATTCTAGACTAGCTCATTGATTTTTTTATAGCCTGGTGGGAAGTAAATAAAAATCACTTACAGTTGCTTGCTGAATATGAGAACATTAAAAGAAATCTCAATGAATTAGTCCAAGATTTCAATACTCGCTTCAATAGAATTTATAATGCAATTCCCGTTGAGATCAAGCCTCCTCCAGCCTTAGCTCTAATATGTTATCCAGATGAATTTGATCCTGACATGACTTACCAACTAAGGGAAAGAAATCCAGCTACACTGGAGGATATGCAAAAGAACGCGGTTAGCGTTGAAGAAAATTTGTTGATGAAGAGAGCTAGAGATAGGAATGAGAGAAGAGTTACTATTAAAGATGAACCAACCACCTCATCTTCAGATGCTAATATGGATACACTGATAAGAACTATTGAAAGGATGGATGACAATATTTCCATCATTGCGAGACAGGCTGAGGTCAGAAATCCTAACTATAGAGGCCAACACGGCCTCAGTTAAGGATTAAGTAGAGAGAATAGTGGGCTTCTGAAAAACCACCATAGCAGCAGCAGCAAATTAGGACACCCTTGCAGCAGAACTATGCTCAAGGAGAAGAAGAAGATGAAGACACAATTGTTGAGGAAAATATCCTTTTCAAAGTTGATGATTTGCCTATGTTTTTACCGAAGATGAGGAATATTTTGGAAAGAAAGATCAGCCTAAAGATGAAGATTATATCCTTGCTAATGATCATGAATTGGAGACCGAATCAGATGATTACCAGTGGGGCTACTTGAATGCACTTATTTCACAAAATAGGCAGATGTCATTGAGGAGCAGAGATGTGCCGGTTAATCCCATTCAGAAGACAACATCTCAGCAGAAAGACACTCAAACAAGGTGGAATCCTTCGAACAATCAGAGTAAGGGAAAAGAGCCTGTGGTCACAAATCTGAATAAGGTAAATCAACCATCCACAAGTTTAGCAAATAAGGAAACGGATAATCATAAAAAAAAAAAAGTTCCATCAAAGGACCATGCTGGACAACGAGACATCATCATTAAAGAGGTAGACAAAACGACTCCCTTTAGCCTAGAAATAGAAATTTAAAAGTTAAAATTTTATATTCCTTTAATCGAGCTTGTTAAGAATAACCAGTATAAGTCCCATGTTTCCAAGATGCTTAAATTAGGGCCTTTTTTCGACATGGTCAATGTCGAAGATGATCAGCCTGAACTCATTTTTGGTCCTACTATTGACGGTCAATTAGAATATAGCGAGGTTCCTCCTTTTTACTTGAGTCTAAGAATCCACCAGTATATTTTACATAATTCCATGTTAGACTTTAGAGCCTCCCACAATCTAATGCCAAAATACATAATGGAGAATTTTGGCAATGACGTCACTCGTCCCTACCATGACTTATACTCCTTCAATTCAGGTAGAGTCCGTTGTATTGGACTTATTAAAGATTTGGTAGTCTCCCTAGGGAAGATTCCAGCAAAGAATGTTCTAATGGATGTGGTGGTAGCTGACATACCGCCACACTTTGGCATGTTTCTATCAAGATCCTGGGGGGGGATTATGAGGCACATTCAAATTAGACTTTTCTTATCCAACTATCCCTGTTTTCGGGCAATTGAGAAAATTGTACCGTGAAACCAAGATGAAATATATGATCACAAGCAAAGAAAAGCCTAACAATCATCCGATAAATGTTGTACATACAAACTTAGAGTCATTTATTTTGTTTAATGATAGCGGCTTAAATGATGTAGATATCCAGGTAGTAGATGTTCCAGAGATCCAAAATTTCATTAGAGAAGTTATAGCACAAGAAAAAGTGAATCTATCGATCTCATTAGAATAGAAATCAGATGAAGTGGTGAAAAACTAAGAACAACTATTGGATAAAGTGGAAGAAAGTCCGAAAAAGCATGAAGAGACAGTTCAAAAAAATGAGCCAAAACAGAAATCAGAGTTTCAGCACTTGGAGGATGAGAATGGTCTATGGTCCATGGACTTTGATATTTCCCTGGGGAAAGATGGGGTAGGCATTGGAATCTGGGTCCACAACCCTTTTCATCAGCAGCATAAAGTCCCTACAAATGTTAGGTTTTGCTCTTACAAGTTAGCTTTTGATTGCACTAACAATGAAACCGAATATTAAGCATTGATTAATGGCCTAAATATCTTGAAGAAACTAGATGCAATAAGGATTGTTGTGTATGGTGATTCAGAACTTGTGATCAAGCAAGTTAAAGGTGAATATCAAGCTAACCATCCTCAAATGAGACAATACAGGAATGTTGTACTAAACATTTTGAAAATATTTCAGGAATGTATACTTACAGTGGTGCCAAGGAATCAAAATCTCATGGAAGATTCATTGGCTAAAGCTGCAAGCAATTTTAAAATCCCCATATTTTCAAATAGGAAGTTTGAGATTCATGTGAAACATTGTCCCATTGTTCCCGATAACTTGCGATATTGGCAGGTTTTATGGGATGATCAGCAGATAAATAAATTTCTCCAAGGTGAATAAGAATTGTTCCATTGATCAAATTTTTGATAAAGGTGACCAAGATATAGAAACAACTCAGATGGATATACTACAGCTGAAAGACAACAATATTCCAAAAGGTCTCATACCTTTGGAAGAATTGTTTGACCAAGATGACGTAGCAAGGAAGCCTACATTGATGCCTACGGAAAAGGGTGTTGAATATGTAAATATTGGGACAGTCGCAAACCAAAAATGGTTAAACTATCCAAGTCCTTATCTCTCGAGGTAAAGGTTGAATATGTTAAATTACTTTCTGAATTTTCTGATGTTTTCACATGGGAATATGAAAATTTAAAGGTGTATGGCAAGAACATCGTTCAACACACTATTCCAATCAATTCCGATCAAAATCCCTTTCGGAAAAAGTTGAGAAGGATAAATCCCAGATTGCTGCCATCTGTTGAAAAAGAGGTAAACATATTTTTCAAGTCCGGTATTATTGTCCTAATCAGATTCTTTGATTGGATTTCAAATTTGGTCCCAATAAGAAAGAAGACTGGATAAATCTGACTCTGCATATATTTCAGAAACTTGAACAAAGTCTCCCTTAAAGACAACTATCCACTTCCGAAGATAGACCATATACTTCAAAGAGTTGTCGGTTGTTCTCGGATGTCACTGTTGGATGGTTATTCAAGGTACAACCAAATTTTGGTGCAAGAGGATGATCGGGACAAGACAGAATTTACTACACCTTGGGGCACGTTCAAGTATGAAAAAATGACATTTGGTTTGAAAAATGCAGGAGCCACATTCCAGTAGGCCATGGACATAGCATTCTCTAATGAAAAAGATATTTTCTTGGTTGTATATTTAGATGATTTGACAGTGTTTTCACATTTTGATGATGAACATTCCATCATTTAAGAATTTTTTTCGAGAGATGCAGGAAGTTCGGAATATCTCTCAACCCAAAGAAAATAACTTTTTCCATGGAGGAGGGAAAAATTCTTGGTCACATCATCTCCAAGGATGGGATCCGGATTGACCCTTCTTGTGTTCAAGCAATTCAATAGATTGATTTCCCTCGCAACAAAAATGAAGTACAAGCATTCAATGGTAAGATGAATTTCTTACGTAGATTCATTCCTAATTTTGCGGAGCATCTTAGATAGTTGTCAAATATGTTAAAGAAAGATAATGATGTGAAGTGGTCTGAATATGCCTAGAAATCCTTAAATTCAGTTAATTTTGCCTTGACTACTACCCCGGTTTTGATAAGTCTTGATTATACTAATGATTTCATAATATTCTCATTTGCTTCTGAGCACACTATGGCAGCAGTCTTAATGTAGAAAAGGGATAAAACAGAGCTACCAATTGCATTTTTCAGTGGCAATATCATATATGTAGCCCTTCATTACAACATCATAGAGAAACAGGCTCTGGCTTTGGTTAAAGCGTTGAAATATTTCAGAGTTTACATATTACATTCACATACTCTTGCATATGTACCTAATTCAGTTGTAAAATAAGTTCTCATGCAGATAGACCCAGAAGGTAGGAGAGGAATATGGATAGCAGCTTTACTGGAATATGACCTTGAGATCAAGCCCACCAAGCTGATCAAAGGTCAGGGCTTAGCCAAGCTCATGGTTGAGTCAAACCTTCATGCCCTTGACATCAACTTGATTTCAACCTTGTCCGAAAATGAAGAAGAAGTGAATCTCATTCAAGTATCCGATATCTTTTTTTCATCTCCATGATATTATGATATTATTTATGTTTTGCAACACCTAAAACCTCTTGTATGCATGACTAAGAGTCAAGGAAGATTTTTGAAACTCAAAGCTTCAAAGTATTTCATATTGGACAGTGCACTTTATTGGAAGGATCCCGGAGGTGTGTTGTTGAACTTCTTGGTCGAAGAAGAATCCAAGGAAGTGATGAATGAATTCCACAAAGGAGATTGTGGGGGGCACCTATATTGGAATACAACGGCTAATAAAATATTGAGAGTGGGATATTATTGGCCGAAACTTTTTGCAGATGTTTACAAAGCAGTAATGAGTTTCCACGAATGTCAAGTTTTTCAGGGTAAGAGAAAGCTTCTCCCGTTACCTCTTCAACCTATTTCAGTACATGCACCATTTCAACAGTGGGGCCTAGATTTCATAGGCGAGATTCACCCAGCATCATCCGCACAGCGCAAGTGGATATTGACAGCCACGGATTACTTTACAAAGTGGATCGAAGCGATCCCGACCAAGCAAGCAATAGATTCTGTGATCATTCAATTTTTACAAACTAATATTTTGTCCGTTTTGGTTGTCCTGCTAATATTATCACAAATAACATGGAAAAATTCAAGTATAAGAAGATGATTGAGTTTTTTGATAGATATAACATTAATTTGGGACACTATACAACCTACTACCCGTAAGGTAATGGATTGGAAGAGTCCTCTAATAAATCCTTGACCGATATCATTAAGAAAATGTTAGAGGTGAATAAATATAATTGGCATAAGAAGCTAATGAATGCATTATGGGCAGACCGGGTGAGTAATAAGAAGTCTATTGGTATGTCTCCTTTTCAAGTTGTGTATGGTGTCGATACTGTGTTTCCTTCATCATTAGTAGTCCTGGTAATGAAATTGTTGTAAGAAGCAGGGACTGAGGAAAATGACATACATCGTCGTATTAATCAAATGATACACCTTCAGCAAACAATATATGAAGTATTTCAGAATACTTCAAAACTTCATGACAGGATAAAAAAGATCTATGACTGGAAAAACTAAGGAAGACAATTTCAAGGTTGGAGATGTGGTACTTCGTTGGGATACTAGAAATGAAGACAAGGGTAAGCAAGGAAAATTTGAGAATTTATGGAAAGGGCCATATCATATTTCAGCTTATCGGGGACATAATGCTTATTTTCTTGAGGAGATGAATGGAAAAGAGTGTTTAGGAGGACCAGTCAATGATAGGCTCCTGAAACACTATCTTTTCTGAAACAAAATTCTCGATCAGTTTTCCATTTCATTGTAAATATCAATTACATTTTCTGCAAGTGTGAAGTACAGAATCAATGGAGTTCAAAGCCTGAAGTGAAGGCCATGGAGCTTCACTGATTTTCTGCCATTTCAAAAAGTTCAATTTTCAGTCATGTTATTAGTTTGAGTTTTTGACCGTATTGGCCCAATGGTTAAGGCCCTAATCTGCAAAATCCAAATTTTTGTGGTTTTTGACACCTCTTTCAGAGCTATCATCCCCAATAAGGCAAATGTGAGTGTCAGTATTTGCATCTTGCCATCAGTCATCAAAATTCTCTTTTCATATCATTTTAGGAGTCCCACTCAGAAAATTTGTATCATTCCACTAGGTCATGCAAAAAAGTAGTCATTGATGGTAGCCCCAAGTCCAAAAATCATCACTCTTCCACAAATTTGATTACTTGCTAGCATATCTTCATACCTTGCTGACTGTACACCATCCATAAAATCAATATCAGTCATGTCATCTTGAAATTCAGTCCTTCAAGGTCTCATTAGGTCTTTTAGGGTTTTCAAGGTTTCATTAGGTCATTAGGGTTTCCAAGGTTCAATAAAACTCCATTTCATTGCATAAGACCAGCAATTAAATGGTGATCCAATTAAACTTCTCTTCACTATGTGAAGATGATTTCTGAAGAAAATATCTCATTGCAACATGTAATTTTAAGTTCAAATGTAATTTTTTTATATTTTTCATTATGTAATTTTATGTCTTTCAAATGTAATAATTTCACCATCCCAAGCTGCTAACTTGGTGTTCCAAAGATGCCAAAACATCAAAATGTAAATTCAAAGAGTTCTTAGTCCACCAAAATGATCAATTGCCAAAGAAAATAATTCAAAATGAAAGGTAATGTTTCAAAGAGTTAAAGTGAAAATATGAGGGAAAAGTGGGTCCCAAAGCTCAAAGAATCCAATTCATCAAGTATAAAGCCCATTCAAAGATCAAAACATATTCATTTTCTCTCTATGTTATCAAGCCATCACTCATACAGCTCAAAAAATCAGAATTGAAGGGTGAAAGGTCGAAATTCTTTAAGGCGTTGCTCACCTGGAAAGAGGTGTTGCACATACAGCCCTAGGCGCTGTGCATAGAGCCAGGTCATTGCGCATAGAGCCAGGGCGCTACGCATAGAGCCAGGGCACTGCGCATAGAACCAGAGGCACTGCGCACCTAGAAAACTTCACTTGCATGCTCCCAAACTTTGTGTCAGCACTCCAAACCTTCAGCAAAGGTTGTCACTACTTCTTGGCAATTAAGTAACCTGCAAATACACCCTCCTTCCATTCCTCAAGTGAAAATTTCATGGTATTTAATTTTTTATGAAAAAATTGGAGAGTTCTAGGCTACAAACCCTAGTTTTACTTCATAGTCCCAAATTTGATCTTTGAGACCCCTTAAACCTTTCCCACATCACAATAAATCTTATCCCTTCCCCTATATTATCAAATCCATATCCCAAATCCCTTTATCCCATAAACCCTAAGACCTATCTGTTTCAAATTCCTAGGCTCCCAAATCCCCATACCTGTAATAAAATTCCTATTCCCAAATCCCACAACATTTCCACTCCCTGTCACCTCCCTCAATTCAATAATCCCTTCCCCCATCTCCTTAATTTTTTCCATCCCATTCCCCACTCCCTAAACCTATATTTCACTCCTAATCATCTCCTTAGGGTTTCTAGCTAAGACACTATGGAAGAAGAAAATAGAGAATTCAGTGAGGAAGAAGAAAGGGAAGAGAGGAGGCCACACAAAGGAGGGAAGATCCTCAGACTTGAACCTACAAACACCAAAGAACTCATGGCCTCTCCCATGGCTATGACATGTTTCAAGCATGTAGGATGCTTTGAATTTTCTGAGAAAATAAAAAAGGTACAACATCACCCTGTTTTGAGCAGGCTTTTCATATCTAATCTTCATGATAACCAGGTAACCCTTGCTGATGTCACTTTCATAATATCTACAGCCATCATATCAGATGCCACTGGAATTCCAAATGTTGGTGAAAAATGGTACAAGGCAAAGGACTTGGAGAGTTATTACTTTGACCCATATATCAAGCCAAGCTACAAGAATGAAAGAAAAAGGTTCTTTCCTTTCTCTTACCTCTTGGATAGGTATGTCCCCATGATGAAAATCATAATGAGGTACTTTTCTTGTGAAGGAAGGTTCTCTAGACTCTACACCTACCATATCAGGTTATTAATGCACTTCAAAAGGGTCAAGATGCTCAACATACATTATTTTCTCTTTAGGGACATTGAAAAAATGGCATACATTGTTCAAAAGAGAGATTATGACCACCAAATGAGAAGTATTTTTCACCACTCTCTCATCAAGATCATTGTCCTATGTCACCTTGATAAATTAAACATCTCATGGGACACTTTCATAGCTAATGACATATTTACTGCTCCACCAATTCAACATGCTCAAGTTGTGCCTCTACCATCTCATCCTTACACATCCATTCCTCCATCTTAGCCCACAGTACCTACTTCTTCATTAGCTCTTATTTCACCCATTTCACCACCATCATCACCATTTCACACTCATATTGGGTCATCTAGCATGATTAATAACAGTGAGCTTCAAAAGACCAAAGTGACTGAGATAGAGACATTGGATAAAACATATCAGAGAGGTCATAGGCAGGTGTTTTCTCCACAGATTGTGGAAGGGGCCCTGCCTTCTTCACCAACAAAGCGGGTGCAAAAGGGCAAAGAAAATATGGTAGAGGAGGATCTACATGAGGCAGCAATTCATCATGAGGATGACCTCAATGAAACAAAGACTGATTTAGATGAAGAGCATGATGATGAGGCCTCCAAAATGATTATCAAATAGAAGGATGCCAAAATTAGTGAACTTCAGACCAACTTAGAGAGATTTAATTTTGTCATTGCATTTCATGAGCAATAAAATGAACAACTCAAGACCAAGCAGGCTATCATGTAGATTCAGCTTCTCAAGGAAAAAAGAGAAGAAAATAAGGCAAAGGCTTTGCTTGATGAGGAATATGGAAGGTATAGTGAAACCAATGAGGCAGAAGAACAAGTGTCAAGGAGAAGACCTAGGACTAGAGGGCTTAAAAGAGCTCTAGAACTAGAGAGGTAAAAGGAGGTTGAGCTTGCTAATCAACTCACTTTGAATGAACAATTTGCAGTGGTAATCAATGAGAATTTGGAGCAATGGCTTGACAGGGATAACTATCACCTTGAGAAGCTCCTGGAGAAGGCAAACAAGGATAATGATATATTGAGAAAGAGGGACAAGCACTATGCCAAGAAAAACAAAATTGCAAGGTCAAAACTTAAACAAGCCAATGCAAAAATGAGACCTTGACCATGCAAGAAGAGAAAATAAGGCTTGATATCCTTTCTGAAGACTCACTTAATGCCTAACCATCATCATCAACCACCATTCAGCAAATTTTGGAAATTTTTGACACATTTTTGCAAAGTTTTGAAGTTTTGTGCATACTTGGACAGTCATGTGACAGTTGGATTGTCCTAGGGCGTTGTGCACTTCTTTTAGGCATATTTTGGCCAAACAGAGACCACCATTGGATTCAAAATGATGAATACATGTACCCTATAAATTTCTAAGTTTTTTTTTACAAACAGGTCAGTGAAAATGGCAAAAAACACCCAAAAAATCATGTTTATGCCCTCTTTTTTAGCCTAGCGCTGCACATAGAGCAGTCTTGGGAGAATCACTTTTTGGGAGGTAAAATAAATTCAGATCTGAAAACCAAGCACATATTTGGAAATTAGACTGGATAATATTTCCAATGAGCTATCTTGAGCTCAGTTTGGACATTGGGAACCCCTCCAAGACTCAGCTTAAAGTTGGTGTTGCACATAGGACAATGGCACAGTGCATAGGACAAATTTTCTGAATTTGTTGATATTTTTCTATTTCTCATTTTTTCCAGTTTGACCATGGTCAATGGGATCTTTCCCAATGTAAATCATAAATGTAAAAGTAAATATGATGTGGTTGACTTACCTAGGGTAAATACATTAGGTGAAAAGTTTTGATGACATGTAATGAATCAGTTTGCAAAAAGTGAGGGATGAGTCAGTTTCACCTCCCTACACTCTAGGTATTCAGCTCAATTTTTGGTGGAACTGCTCCTCCTCTCATGGATTCGACCCCTAAATATGAGAGGAGTTATTTTGAGGTCTATATCATGTACTTTTTGACTCATTACACAGGTTGTAAATTGTTGGATTGTAAGGCATTGATCAGAGACTCTAGTGTAATCATTTTTTGCAGGAAATTAATGAAAAGGTTGCAGCTATTTCTTTGGGATACATGTGGTATGAGAATTTATCATTTTTTTTTTTATGTCTCATTATGTATGAATGTTTTGTTTCATTATCCATTTAATTTCTATGATACGTTGGATTTTAAGTTGACAAACAGAATACATCTCTCAAGCTCTGTTTTGGAAAAACCTTCATAGTTTTTCCATCCTCTTCAGTTTAGAAATAATTCAAGCCTTGCCTTTCTCTTTCTAGCACCTCACATTTCTGATCCATCTCAACCTCAAACCCTATGTGTTAGTTTTTCTACCTACCTTTCCCCATTGAATCTTTGCAACCCTAATCCTATTTGCCCTGACCTAGCCTCTTTGACCTGATCCTCATTCAGCAACCCAATTCAACCAAATCAAACCCATATACTTATATCTAGCCTAAAAAAATAATTCATCCATCCCTCTTGGCTGTGATTTTGTGGAGAGAGCCCTTTCCGGCTTGGTATGGCTAGCTACCAAGCTAAAATATTGGTTTTTGGTTACCTCTGCTAGGATTTCTTTTTCAGCCTTAGAGATCTTGCAGAGAGATAATAGGGTGCACACTTCACAATGTTCACAAATCATTCTTCTTTAAAGTACCTGGACAAAAATCCTGTGTTGGGGGGGGGGGGGGGGTAGTTGTCGATGGTTATTGTTGTTCCAAGAGTATGATTTCGAAGTAATTGTCAAGCCAAAACGTTTAAATGTTGGACCAGATCATCTATCCAAGATTGAGACAGGAGAGGAACTGACAAATCTTGAGGAAGGATTGTTTGATGTGAAATTGTTCGCTAACAAGGTTGTAGATGAGCATTTCCTAGATATCATTTAGTTTCTCTCGACGGGAATCACACCTGTGGAATACACTATGCAGCAAAAGAAAGAGTTGCCCGTAATTGCGGAAGATTTTACTTTGATTGCAGGACATATGTATAAAATGGGGGTTGATGAGATTCTGCAAAGATATGTTCCTGAGCATGAATGACATATCATACTAGTTGAAGCACATGGCGAGGTGGTTGAAGGTCACTATGTAGGAAAATTTATTGCGCATAAAATTTTGTGCGTTGGATTATGGTGGCCTACGATACATAAATATTTGAAGGAGTATTGAAGTACATGCGATGTTTTTCAGAGGACTGCAAGACCGTCGCGAAGAGATGAAATGGCAGTGCACCCCCAAGTTACTTTGCAAGCCTTCAATAAAGGGGCGATTGACTTTGTGGGACCAATCAATCTGCTAGGAAAGAAAATGTTGTGAAGCCAGCTCCAAAAATAGAAGAAAAGAGATATCAATGCCTTAGAAATAAGCCACTTCGAGGGGGTAACCTCCAATACATTACATGAATGAAAAATTCTTGGATGATACAAATTACAAAACCAACTTTCTATATATAGGAGTCCATGGGGCCACAATGTAATCCTAGTGGGGCCACAATGTAATCCTAGCTGACCTAACAATAATAATTTAAGGGCACAATAATAACAATATGGGGGTTACAGGGGTACAATAATAACAATAAGGGGGTTACACTAACAACAATAAGGGACTATACTAGTAATATAGGGACCTAACATACCCCTCTCCTTCAAAAAAGTGTTGTCCTCAACGCTTGAGTAGCTCTGGGTGCTTTTGTATAAAATTCTCATCCTCCCATGTAGAATCTTCAGTGGGTAAGTTCTTCCACTTGATGAGATACTCCGAAATTGATCGATTCCGTAGTTGTCGAGTTCTTGTTTCCGTGACCGCTTCAGGTTCCAATATGATTTTTCCTTCCTCATCAAGTTCTGGCAATATTGTTTGAACTGGAAGATTTTCACCTATAACCTTCTTTAAGCATGAAACATGGAAAATTGGATGCACTCGTGAAGAAGCAGGGAGCTCCAATTTGTATGCCATAGTACCAATCTTTTGCAACACCTTGTAAGGACCATAGTACTTTGGCGATAATTTATTATCCTTCTTAGCTTGCTTGAGGGACATTTGTTTGTATGGTTGTAGCCGTAAAAATACCTAGTCTCCTACATCAAAACTTCTCTCATTGCGATGTTGATTTCCTGTTGTTTCATTCGTTTTTGTGCCAAATTCAGGTTATCCTTTAAGAGTTGGAGAAATTCTTGTTGATTCTCGATGTGATCTTCCACTGCTTGAACCTTCGAATTTTCTCTTAAAGATGATGTGATGGATGGTGGATGATATCCATAAAGTGCCATAAATGGGGTCATTTTTGCTACAGTATGGAAGGAAGTGTTATACCACCATTCAGTGAGAGGTAACCACTTGACCCATTGTGTTTTTTTATCAGATACAAAAAACAAAAAAAAAGATATCCTTCCAAACATTTATTTACTATCTCAGTTTTACCATCAGATTGAGGATGATAAGATGAGCTATGAGCTAATTGAGTACCCAAACAAGAAAATAACTCCGTCTAAAAATTTCCAGTAAAAATGGTATCTCTGTCGCTCACAATAACCCTTGGGTTTCCATGTAGCTTTTGAATTGTGTCCATAAATGTAGTAGCAACTGCACTTGCTTTAAATGGATGACATAATGCACAAAAGTGTGCATACTTGGTAATTCTATCAACTACCACCATGATGACACTCTTTCTTTTAGGTAAACCTGTGATGAAATCCATTGAAATCTCCTCCCAACGTTGACTTGGAATGGATAAAGGTTCTAGAAGTCTCGGGGTCTTAATTGTCTCAACTTTATTCTGCTGGCAAACCAAACATTCCGCCACAAACTTTTGAATATCAGATTTAAGGCCATCCAAAAAAATTCTTTCTTCACCCTGTGGTAAGTTTTTAAAAATCTTGAGTGTCCTCCTAAAGGAGAAGTGTGTAATTCCAAAAGAATATTTTTTTTTAGTTGGGAATTCTTACAAAGATATAAGTGATATTTGTACCATAAAGAATCATTTTTCCAACTAAATGTATCAGATGTACTAGGATCTTGCTGAAAATTTTGAATTATTGTCCATACTTCTTTGTCCTTCTTCCATTCATCTCTTGCTTCGGTTATCCAATCTGGTTGGATAATAGAAATGGCACAAAGCAACAATTCCACCTCTTCATTCTTTCTTTAGAGTGCATCTGCAACAACATTAAGCTTCCCTTTTTGTATATTATTTCAAAGTCATAACCCAACATCTCTGTGACCCATTTTTGCTGCTCTTCTGAAGATATTATTTGTTCCAAAAAGTGTTTAAGACTATCATGATCAGTTTTTACCTTGAAGTGTCTTCCCATTGGGTAAGTTCGCCATTTATTTAGTGCATGCAGTATTGCAAACATTTTCTTCTCATAAATAGGTTTCTGTAAATATTTTCCTTTGATTGGATGACTTTCAAAAGCAATGGGTCTTCCTTCCTGCATTAAAACAGCACCAATTCCATTTCCTGAGGCATCACATTCCATAATAAAGGTTTTTGTGAAGTCTGGTGTAGCTAAGACCGATGCTAGGCACATTGCCTCTTTAAGATGTTCAAAGGCCTTAGTTGCTTCAAGATTCCATTAAAATGCATCTTTCTTCACTAATTTTGTTAGAGGCACTGTTATTCTCCCATAATTCTTAACAAACTTGCGATAATACCCTGTTAACCTGAGAAATCCTCGCAACTGCTTTATGGTTGTGGGGACTTTCCATTCCTTAATGGCTTTAATTTTGTTAGGGTCTACCTCAACACCCTCATGAGATACAATATGACCCAGATATTCCACCTCTTGTACTCCAAAGAAACATTTGGATGTTTTTGCATATAATTGTTTCTCTTGCAATAGTTTGAGCACCCTGTCAACATGTTCAACATGATCCTTCCAAGACCTGCTGTAGATAGGTATATCATCAAAAAATACCAGCACAAATTTTCGAAGTAAGGGTTTTAAAATGGAATTCATCAACCCTTGAAATGTAGAAGGTGCATTGGTAAGGCCAAAAGGCATGACCAAAAATATATAATGACCCTCATGAGTTCAAAATGTTGTTTTTGGAATATCTTCAGTCTTCATTCTAATTTTATGATATCCTGAATGAAGATCCAACTTGGTAAAATAAATTGCTCCATGTAATTCATCCAATAATTCATCAATCACAGGAATGGGAAATTTATCTTTAATGGTGAGCTTATTGAGCTCCCTATAATCCGGACACATGCACCATGATCCATCCTTCTTGTGTACCAATACTACAAGAGCAAAAAAAGAACTTTGACTAGGTTGAATTATACCCGCCTCTAACATTTCTGCAATCATACGTTCAATTTCGCTCTTTTGGACATAAGTATATCTATAAGGCATGATGTTTGGAGGAACACTTCCTGGAATCAAATGAATAGCATGATCATGATCACGAATAGGTAGGAGTCCTTTGGGAGTTTCAAACACCTTGGAATGATTGTCCAAGACTTGTTGGAGATCTGCAGAAATAGATGATTTTGATGTCGGAACTTCTAGTGAGTATAATTGTGCAATTACGCCTCGTTGTTCTTTCTTTAGAAGCTTTTTCATGACATTAGAGCTTATTATCCTTCCTGGCTTCCCTTCAATACCCCGTAATTCGACTTCCTTTCCTTCTTAAAAAAATTTCAAGAAAAGTTCTTGAAAATTAAAAGCTACTGTCCCCAAAGATTGTAACCATTGTACTCCTAGTACAACATCAGCACCTCCCATAGGAATGGAAAGCATTGGGCTATTCAATACATATTCCCCCATGGTTAGCTTGATATTATGGCATTTTCCAGAGCAATTTATAGTTCCTCCATTTGCAACCATCACTTGACATTCTGGTGCTGGGTATAGGAAACAATTCAATTCCTTGGCTACCTTACAATGAATAAATTTATGGGTACTACCTGAATCAATCAACACTATTACCTTTTTCTTCTTGATATGTCCTTCTATCTTGAGAGTTTGAGGAGTGGTAATTCCTGCCAATGCATTACACGATATGGTCGGACTCATTTCTTCCTCTTCTAGGGTTGGTTTCTGGTGTATATCCTCTTCTTGTTCATTTTCTTCTTCCTCTTCACAATCTATGTAAAATAATTTCTTCTCAGCACACTTATGACCTTTAGTGTATTTTCTATCACAACTGTAGCAAAGCCCTTTTGCTCTTTTTCTTCCAATTTTTGTGGTGTCAACCTTGTAGGTTGTGGAAATCTAGGCGTAGCAACACTTCCTTCTTTATAGAATTGAGTGGTAGGCTTCCTTGTCGCCATAATTTTACATTCAACTTTTCTTGCCAACCTGAATGCCTTCTCCAATGAATCGAGTTCCAAAACGCGAACTTCATGTTGGATGTTATCCTTTAAAGTGCCTATGAAGAGATCAATCCTGTGTTCCTCTGGAATATCAGTTACCCTTATATTCAATTTTTGGAAGTCCTCAATGTGCTCCACCACTAAACCCTTTTGTTTGAGATTTATCAATTGGCTAAAGAAGGTGTTTCTCTTTGTATCCTCATAATGTGCTATCATTTCCTCCGTAAAAATTGAACAAGTGACAATTTTTTTACGGGAGCAAAGCCATCGATACCATACAAATGTATTTTGTTCTAAATGTAAAGTTGCAATGCGTACCTTTTGTGTTTTTTGCACATTATGGAGATCAAAATATTGCTCCATCTGTAGTATCCATGTTACAGGATCCTTTCCATCAAACTTCCTCATATCCATTTTTGGAATATGGTGGTTCTTCCCGCCAACATTAGAGTTTATGAAGTCATGATTAACATTTATTTTGTTCTCATCATGACTTTCCTCTACTATCTTTTCACCATTAGGAAACATTTCTTGTATCAACTTTGTCAAACCTTCCATGTCTGCTTTTAGATCATTCTTCATGTTTTCCATGTTGTCTTTCATGTCATCCATCTTAGCTTCCATGCCAGCTTCCATGTCATCCATCTTAGCTTCCACGCCATCCATCTTAGCTTCCATGCCTTTCTTCAAACCGTCCATCTTCACTTCCACGCCTTTCTTCAAAACTTCCATTTTATTTTTTGTTGCTCTTTGCGAGAGTGAAATTTGTTGCACTTGCTCTTGTAATTTTGATAGATCATGTTGCAATTCTTCATCTTCATGAGTCATAGTAGAGCCTTCTGAAGGCTTAATGGGTGTTGAATTATTTTTACAGGGAATTTTTTAGAACCCAATACTGATATCTATTCTACAATATGCCCTTGGAATCAATTCAAATTGATTCTTCAAACAAGACTTATGCAATTCAGAAAAAAATACACACCTTTTTCTTGCTTTTGAGGAGCTCGATATTGAAATTGGATTATCTCTATGATTGCAACTCTTCAATATCTGAAATTTTGCACTGATTTAGCCTTCTAAATTATCTTTCGAATGCTACGGATCTGACTTGATTTGGATTCTCCAAGGAAAAGTTATGTCCAATCTCCCACAATGACCTAATTATGGATTGGTTCAGTCGAGTGAATTTTTACGACTTTCCACGTGTCATTGTTTCGTATTTTAGCTATGAAATTGATAGCAAAGAAACTACAGTCCGTGTACTTACAACCACTTTTTACGGCACTCCAATCCGATGTTGAGAGAGAGTTATGAAGATTTTCCCACGATCACCTCTTTGAGATGAAATTCAAGAGCCTGAAAAAGCACTACCTTCCACAAATCATATCCTAGAAAATATTGCAAACCAAGCTCTGAAATTTTACGAAGGTTTCCTCGGGATTTCAGCTTCGCTCCCTAAAAATTTCAGATTACGAGCTGCTCGTAGAAAAAACGTTATAGCGCAAATGCCACGATGACACAGTTTAGATTAAATTGAGGAGCACAATAAGCCTAACTTCCACAGATGATATCTCCTCAAATAATGCGGACCAAGCTCTGAAATTTTTAGACAAGCTTCCTCGGGATTTCGGCTTCGCACCATAAAAATTTCAGCTTCTGAAACTTCGTAGAAAAAAAGTTATAGCGAAAATTCCACGATGACCTGTTTGGAGCAGCGAAACCCTAGAATCCAAAGCTCTGATACCAAATGTTGTGTAACCAGCTCCAAAAATAGAAGAAAAGAGATATCAACGCCTTAGAAATAAGCCACTTCGAAGGGGCAACCTCCAATACATTACATAAATGAACAATTCTTGGATGATACAATTTACAAAACCTCCTTTCTATATATAGGAGTCCATGGGGCCATAATGTAATCCTAGTGGGCCACAATGTAATCCTAGCCAACCTAACAATAATAATTTAAGGGCACAATAATAACAATATGGGGGTTACAGGGGTAAAATAATAACAATAAGGGGGTTACACTAACAACAATAAGGGACTATACTAGTAATATAGGTACTTAATAGAAACTAGGTGTGCGGTACATTATTACTACGCTTGATTACCTCACTCGATGGGTTGAGGCGCAACAAGTGAAGAATTGTACCATAGACACGCCAGCAAAGTTAATTTTCGATCATATTGTGTCACCATTCGAATGCCCAAAAATCCTGATGAGCGACCAAGGTATGCATTTCTGAATAGCATTATTGAAGCCTTGATCGAATAATTCCAAGTGGGTCACCAAAAGAGCACGCCATATCACCCCCAGGTGAATGCCACAGTTGAATTCTTCAACAAAATACTAGAGAATGCACTGGAAAAGGTGTGCAATGTTAAGAAAAATGACTAGGATCTGTGCATTCCTTCGGTTTTATGGGCCTATCGAACTACCTGTAAGAAGTTGATAGGTGAGACCTTATTCCGATTAATATATGGCCAGGAAGAAATGATGTCGATGGAGTATATTGTACCTAGTATTCACATCATAGTAGTGATGAATATGGTGGACAACAACATTCTAGAGTATATATTGGCACAACTACTTGAGTTGGAAGAGGATTGGTTCATCGTTGGGTTTCATTAGAAGGTTTTGAAGGAGAGGGAGAAGGCTTGGCATGACCGACATATTAAGTAAAAGACATTCAAGGATGGAGACCTAGTTCTTTTATATGACAGCAAGTTTGTGAAGTTCCCAAGAAAGCTGCAAATACCCTGGTTGGGTCCTTACATTGTCAGGATTATGTCAAGAGGGAGGCATAGTTTAGCTCGTGAAGCTGAACAGAGAATTGTTCAACGTTCATATTACTGGAAGCCAACTAAATTTATACAAAGACGATTCCATCCGAGAAGTTCACAGTGACTATATGGTCGACGTAGAGTCTTAATGTGCCCCGCAGTTGATGAAGGGCATAAGACTATAAATGAGTTGTAGGTACAGGTGAGTGTGAGTCAAACGAGCAGGCTTCAGGAGAACGTGGCTCAAGTGAGTGAGATCCAAGACTTTGGAAAGAAAGTAGTGCGCAAATGAGATTCCACCATTGAAGGATGCCTTGAGCAGCATGAAAGTGAATATTGATGGCACACCAACATTGTGACTCAAGACGAGTCGCAATTTTGTGTTGGGGGATTGTTGGACATGGAACCCCTCCATGAAAGAAGTTAGAGAAAAGACTTCACAAATCAAGGAGTGGAGCGCGCAACATGCAGTCCATTTTGAGTCTTAGGACTTTGGGGTGGGTCAAATCCCCTTATTATGTAATGGGATGGGATTATTTTATGAACGTTGAACTTCGCCCATGGTTTTCGGACCATGGTATTTTAAAATAAAAATATATATAAGGAGTCTATATAGAATTCTTAGGCAAAGAAAAGGTCGAAGTTGATGAAATGTATTTGGATGTAAGACTGTTTTGAGTCAAAGTCTGTGGATTTGGGTTAGAGGAAAGGCTCATGTAGCTAAGTGTGCGGAGACCTTAGGAATTCTCTAGCTGAGTGCGTAGGGTGAAAGTGAATATATGAGAAATATCTGAGCAATTTATGAAAGACCTACTGAAATATATCAGTGTTTTTATTGATGTGTTTTACTTTACTTCTTGTTTATGAATATTTGTGTTGAATAAGGGTTTCAATTATTAATTTCATAGTGTAGTTATGTTTATGGTTGTTTACCTTGTTTTATGCATGATTAAGTAAGATCACGCATTCCGCTAGTAATTTCAACAGATGTGTTGAACAATGCTTGTATAAGTAATAGATATGTTCTGCGAAGCTCTGGTAAAGAAAAAAATCCCTAAAGCCACAGTCCACTGTCCCTATAAATGCAAAAACATGGTTCTAGCATCCCCCTATATTGCCTCGAGTGATACTTCGGTCTGCGCAAGCAAATCATTGTTGAAATGGCTGGTAATAGTGGGTTTTGTTGGTTCTCTCAACCACATTTTAACTTGGGTCTAGGCCGCATCAAGCCAACAACACTACAACACATGTGTTAGGAGATTAGCTTTCAACTTTTAAAAAGTTAGTTAATCTATTTCAAAATGATGACAAGAAATGAAACTTATCTATGAAGATTACTAAGATGAGTATGCATGTGTTCTTTCCCAAAAGCTATAGAATTAAATAAATTCAGAACAAACTAAGATTATGTTCAAGATTTATTCTATGAGACAAAAAAAAAATGAAATCTTATACTATGAAATTGAAATACAAATTGCTCTATTATGGTTTAAAAGGAAATTTAATCTATTTGATTTAAAATGGAAATGTATTCTACAAAACTAGAAGTAAATTTAATCTACAGAACTTGAAAGACAATCTAAACTATCAAACTTGTGAAACCAACATTAATCTAAGATATCACAGGAATCAAAGAGCAAGTAAAGTGTTGGAATCTTTCAAATGTTACTAATGTGCACCTATAGAACCTAAATTGATCATGAATTGAGACTAAGCTAAAACATTTAAAGAAAATGGAATTCGAAGTAAATATATTTTGTGTTTTGATATTTTTATCAAGCGGTTGTTTTGTAAAGAAACGAAAGAAACGAGCAATGTTCTTAATTGAAAACAAAGCATGAAATGAATTTGAAACAAATCATATAAATAAACTAAAGAACTAGCTTGAAAATATATATATGATCTAATTTCAGAGTGTAAAAAAATTAAATAAAATAAAATATATACTATCTCTCACTCCTCAGAGGCCCCTCCTTACGAGTGTGAGTTATTAGAAACTCATATCATAAGACTGGAATCACAAATCACATTCAAAATTGTGCCATAACAAATATTGCATTCACTAAAACAACATATTTTTTCTCCTTCAATGAGCAGCAACAATTACAAATTAAGATTCATTATTGACATATGATCTCTCCCCTCATCAAAGAGACTGCAATTTATAGAGTTTTGAAGCAACGAGAAACTCAAAATTTCATTGCATGAATTATGGCCATGAAATCTCAGTAAGTCAGTTTGAAAATAAAATCAAATATATTTTTAAGGTTTCTAGTATCAAAGATCAGTCCATATCTGATCAAACTTATCTCCTTGCCACAAATTTTCTAAATAGCAGTCTGTTACAATCCTTTTGGTGACTGGGTGTTGATTGTGAAATTACCAAATCGTTTTCTCACACAAGCTGCAAAATAAGGCTCCAAATAACCCGTAAAATATCTCAAATTGTAATGAATTTGAGAAAAAATCCCATTGAAAACATAATTGGGCCCATGCTGAAAAAAAACCCATGTTTTATATTTTCAAAATTCATTTTCATTTTCACATAAAACACGTTTGAAATTGACGAGTCAAAATTGTTATGTTTTTCCTTTGATTTCCTGTTGTAGGTCAACACGTGCAAGTTGGGTGGAATTTAACCAATAAAAATCCATACTGGGGATTCTAGAAACCAAGTCCAAGTGTCATATTTCCTTTTAGAGTGGTTCTACTACCTCAAACATGGAGATAGCTACATAAATTGACTTGAGTTGCAAAATCTTGAACTAGCCTAATTGTCATTAGTTAAACCAAACAAAGTTCTTCTTAATTCATTAAAAATAATAAAAATAATAACAATAAACCATGTAAACATGTATGTGGGAATTTGGTGTGTTTATGGATAAATATGGTTAAAAATGTTGACAATGGGTGTATGGAATGATGTGAAAATGGATGGTTCCATCAACAAATTCATGACAATTTAGAGGCCCAACAATGTTTCCTCGACAAGTTGTCAAGGTTTTACCACGTAAACATTGTGTGTTTGTGTGTATCAGTGTTTTTGTGTTATTTTTCTATTAAGCGGATACATTTGTTTACAAACTCTAAACAACAAAAATCCCATGTTTTTTTCCTGAAAGACAAATCTATTTTGGTTTTTTAGGGATTTGACTAGATTTCAAGGGACTACAAGGGTGGAATTCGACTCAAATAAATCTCAAATAGTATTTTAATTTATGGCATGAGATTTCATGGCATTTTCAATTTTACAAATTTATATAAATACACCAAAGTGTGTGAAGCCTTAAGCAATTTTTGTATCTTTAGTTGTTGTATATTGACTTGGTTTTGAGAGCTTAAGTTTCAAAATGTCAAGAGTTATAGCTCCATCAATATCTATTTCATTAGTAAATGAAGCTTGTTGAGTTGTTATAGCTCAAAAAGCCACCCCCTAGGGTCAAGAAGACAAGCATGTCCTTTTCAAAGCTAGAGGATCAATTTGTAATTGGTGACACATCACAAAACAAGTGTTTTGAGGGATCAACTCTCCTGCCTAGTTGTGGGAACCAAACCAAAAGGCCCAGCAATTCTCCTGCCAACTAGTGGGGACTGAAACAAAAGTTCATCAATGCCCTCACTGCACCAGATCTTGGAGATAATGCGGAAATTATATTAGATAATCTTAGATTCGATGCAATTTAATAACTTTGGTTAAAATAATCATTGTTCAATTAAAAAATGAATGATTTGGCCTATCTTAGTCATTACCTTGATACGGTCAAGAAATTATCTAGGTGCAATGAAGGCCTTGTTAGAGAATCAGAAAGGCAGAAAGATCCTCTTGTTCTTGATTATTTACTTGTGATCTTCTTTAGTTCTTATTATGTTCTTGTTTATCTTTCTTCTTATTAGTTCATCAAGCAAATATCAAAACAAATGCACATAGATAAAGGACACCATATGTAAGCCATCATCTAGGGAAAAACTCGTCTCAAGGGGAAAAACCAGTCAAGAAATTCTTCCTTTCAATAGTGTTACACAGCAATTTGTCATCGTCCCTGCAATTCCCCATCCCACACATTGGAGGGCTCATTCCATGACCTGTGAGCAGTGACATAACTTGAAAACACTTTCACGGCATTCCCCAGAACATGTACTTCCATTGCCATGAAGACAACTCCTTGTGAAAAACCCTAAAAATAGCCTTTTCATCCTTGGCGCGACTAGCCTGTGTTATACCCGCGCCAATGGGGGAAATTCTTCAAAGAGGGCGTGCCAATTGGCACTCTGTCTCAGAGTCGCACTCGTGCCAAGCTTAATAAAGGGTGTTTTTTAAAAATAAATGGCGGAAGATTGACTTTAACCAATTCCTGAACTGGTCTCTAAATTGAGTTGGGACGTTTGGCTCCGGATTTCCATGTAGAGGAAGTAGTGTACCACCTCTCATGGAAGCTTCCTTGAGAATAGGGCCAATCCCATGATTGTAGGGATCCCAACTCCTCTTCCACCATCTATATAAGCTTGACATTTCCCTTTGCAAGCTAGTCTCCAAGAGTCTCCAAGAATCTCCAAGAATCTCCAAGAGCCTTCATAGCCTAAAGAATGTTGCAAGAGCTTTGGTAGTCCTCATAATGCCAAATCCATAGCAAGGAGATTGACGATCGAAAAGAGAGGCTTGTCCCTATTCCCGACAAGCTTTACCGAGACGTATTCCGCTGATGACCCGCCGAAGGAGGATTTCAGCGTCAGAGCCAGGTTGTACTTTCCTTTGTATGAATTAATGATAAGCGACTATTGGTTATGGTTCCACTCGTATTGTTCATTATGATCATGAGTTGTGTCTTCTCTAACTGATACATAATTTCATATATCGGGTTTTATGCTTGTGTTTGTTGTGTTTCTTGTGTGTGCAGGTGTTCAATCGCGGCGAGCGAGAGGATTGTGATTTGCTGGGGCAAGGAAACGGGAGCATCATCTTTTCTACAAATGACAGCGTTGGACTTGAGGTAGGCCTTCTTCGCGATTTGGTTTATTGCAATTAGTAACTTGCGTTGTAGCGTGTTACGATTGTTGCTAGACCCGATCTGGGCTAGTAGGGATCGCCTCTGTCCACAGAGGGGATTTACCTCCTCAACAAATTGGCGACTCCACTGGGGAGTTAGCTTGTTGTTTGTTTTCTAAACTATAGATGAAGCCTGAAGTTGGCCAGATAGCCTTTGAAACGCTCTTTCTCTGCATTAGCGGAGTAGATCAATGCTGCTTCAATCAATCTCCGGTTTAGTTTATGAACTGAACACTTGGAGTATTGTCTTGTCTTTCGGTCGATTCTTGACTTTGCTTGCTTGATCAACTCTTTTGGCTGGCTCTTTTTGTGAGTTTGGCTTTTGGTTTAAGCTCCAACATCACTGGTTTGCTTCTTGGATTGCTTATTTTTAGTTTTTACATAGCAAACTTGATTTGCACGCTTATTAGTCTGACAGTCACGCCAATTGGCACTAGTTTCCAGTTTACTACCCGCGCCAATCCTGTTATGGCGCTAGTTTCCGCCTGACAGTCGCGCCAATCCTGTAAGGTGCTAGGGTTTGCTCTGTTCTGAGCTTTCTGAGCTTGATCTGTGATTTTGGTTTCATTTCTTCGACTGCCTGAGTGTTCTGGAGCCTTGTTTGACTGACTGTGACCTTCATCCTTTGGTTGTTTGCCCGTTTCTATCGATTTTTCATTTTAGCCCTAGGGCACCTAGGTGCTATTGTGCGTCGAGCCTCCCTTGGGAGTTAGTGGTTTCTGTCTGTTCAGTCAGCTTTGTGATTGCTTCTCTGCATTCGTTTGGTGGTTGTCTATCGTTTTATTGCGTTATTTGAGTGATTGGATTCTTCTTCATTCGAATTCCTCTTTGTCTCACTTTGAGCCTAGATTACATGGTTCATTTGAGTCTTGGAGATTCTGCTTGAAGTGGTGAGTCTGGTCTTGGTTGGGAAGAATTCTTTGTTTTTTCATTTTCAGGCATTGGCGCTTGTTGTCAGTTAGCAACCCGTGCCAATTTTCCATTGGCGCTAGTTGTCATTGTGCAAGTCGCGCCAGTTGGCGCTAGTTGTCAATGATAAAGTCGTGCCAATTTCAGGGTGTATGAAAATTGAGACTTTTTCCCTAAATCCTTCACCAGTGTGTCTTTCCCTTCTGTTATTTTCACTGTATGAGCATAGATTACATTGCTCATTGTTTGAAATGTCTTATTTCCATGATTGTTTGATGTAAAAGGGAATGAATGCCTTGTTTTCATCTTTTGCTTTGGAAGTCCTCTTTGTGTTTGACCTCATATGTCTTGTCGCCTTTTGAGGGATTGTGTGACAAAGTGTTTGAAACAACGATTGCATTCTTAGTGTTTTTTTACATCTCTTTTGCATTCATCCTTCATTAAGGAGATTTGTGTTCTTTTAGTTTTCGTTTCATAGTTTGCTTTTCGTTAGAATGCATTAGATCACATTCCATTGAAAAGTATTTTTGAGATTTATCATTGAACTTATATCACATTGTTTAATGATTGAAAGCTAAAATCACATTGAGTGCATTCTCTTTCATTAAAAGCATGCATTAAGTAGATTCTCATTTCATCGAAAAATGCATTGAGTGCATTCTTATCATTTGAAAAGAAAAAGGAAATTGTGCATGGATTACAATTGCATAGTTTTCAAAGAAGAGGATTTTGCATAGATTGC
Organism: Pinus albicaulis; assembly: GCA_034641835.2. Classification (NCBI taxonomy): domain Eukaryota; kingdom Viridiplantae; phylum Streptophyta; class Pinopsida; order Pinales; family Pinaceae; genus Pinus; species Pinus albicaulis. Next base: position 1,163,543,662 of record CM076575.1, on the reverse strand, counting down.
ATTGCATTATTCGCATCGTTGAATGTTTGAAATTACTTTTGGATAGTGAAAGTCATCTAGTTTGGAAAAAGTTTCATTTACAGTGTTGTTGTTTGTTGCATCATTGTTTGAAGCTCTTCACTTAACTAGATAGCATTCATCGAATTGAAATATTTCTTTTTTCATATAGCTGCATATAGGAGATTTTGAGACATAACACTCGCTAGGGCCTGAAAATTGAAACATAATTGAAGATAAACATTAAAATTTATTCAATTTACACTAAGGCAACATTGAAACATTAACTAAATATTTAGAGGTCTAGGCTAGAGACGTGTTCCGGCATCTTTAAACCTAGTAGCTGTCGTTGGCCTCTTGGCTTTAGACAGCACTAGTACGAACTTGTTCTCCCCGTACCGTCGCATATATAAAGGGAGACCCCACTAGGTTTCTATCCTTTATCCATAGGAAGATGAGTCTGCCGCCCTATACCCGTGATACACTGGACATAACATTCGGGGAGATTGCCTACACGTACATTAAGTCCTTAGTTTATTTCTCTTTCATTTTGAAACCAAGGTGTATATTGCAGTTCATGGATATCTGGTACACCCTTTGCCTAGAATTCCTGAGTAGTCATTTCGATATTTTCTGACTCCTTAAATTTGAAAATATCATCAAGCGCTTGTCCTTTCACACTTGTTTCCAATCTGAAAGCGATAGAGTCACCTTTTGCCTGTTTCTCGACTCTTAAAAGATGAAACGGTAGAGTTTTGTTTCAATGTTTTAAAAATTAACTGCCCACGAAATATTCCTGGTTAAAGTTAGTTTCCTTAGGGTGTTGTTCTAAATTTGTTTCCAATGGCGACTTTTCCAGAGTTCACCAACCAAGGAATCCCCTCCGATGGGAATCCTAGTCCTTTTCCTCCTTTTGGAAATGTTGGTGCTCCTTATATGGCAACATTGTCCCTTCCTGGGTTAACTTTTGGGTTGCCTATTTGGTTATTTTCAACCTCGGTGGTCCCGAATATCTCGACTACTGTTCAATCAGTTCCTCCGCCTGAACAACATCATGTTGATTCCAAGGTGGACCTCTCCCCTTCTTCGCCTGTTTCTGTGCCCTCCTCTTCTACTTCGCCTGGTGAAAGTCTGGATTCGAGTAACCAGGTGGCTAAGAAGAAGAAGAAGAAGACAAAGAAGAGGAAGTCCGATAAGAGAGAGGCTAAGGCTGCATCTATTGCTTCTGAAACATCTCCTCTTGATAAACCTTCCAACCCTCCACGAAAATTCAAATTCCCTTGCATGTTGTGCACTGGAAACCATCTTCTTCGATACTACCCTGGAATTCCCAAGGTGTGTGAAGCATGGTCCAACAGTCGTCCATCGTTGCCTTTAGCTTCCGGGAGTCAAGTTGGGGGGCACATCTTCAACTGGTGTTGGTAAGGCTCCTAAGAAGCAAGGTAAGATTACCAATCCATGTAAGTTGTGTGGGGGGCACCATGTCATTCACCTTTTCCCATATATGGATGAAGCCAAGCGAGTTTTGGACAACTTGACTGTTTCTACATCGTGCCTTTCGGCTGGTTACAAACAGCTTTCTTTGAGTCCTCCACCAGTTGATCCTACGATTGGTCAAGAGTCATCCTTGGTCGATCCCGCTCCCCTGGAAATTCTGATTCAGGAATCCATTCCCGCCCAACCATTGGTCGTGGGATCGGTTGAACTGGCCCCGTCTGCGGTGCACCAGGTCTTTTTCGTCGAGAGTGGACCTCATGTCCTTTTGGTTTCTTCATATTCTTCAGACTTGGAGAAATATTCTCTTGTCCCCGTACCTCAAGAAGATGCTCCTTCACCTCCCGTGATGGAGGTCCCAGAGGATACTCCTCCCACCTTCGAGATGGAGGTCGTGGAGGATGCTCCTTCTTCTCCCGTAACACATGGGGAAGACCATCTCGGTTCGATGGTAGCCCCTCTGAGTATTTTGGTCGCTTCCTTTGATTGGAGTCGATTTGCAGGATACTGCCTTCCGTCTTATGTGCATTTCGAGATAATGGTATAGGCCTTTGGTCTGGTCGTACCCAGCACTATTATAGACGAAGGCGCGTCTGTTAGTGTTTTATCCTCAACTACTTGGAAAGATTTTGGCTCGCCGCCGCTTGTGCCTGTTACGCAGAATCTGTTGGCATTTAACAGAAGAACGAGTCAACCCTTAGGGATCCTTCCAAGGTTACCTATTACTTTGGGAGGTAAAACCGTCCATATGGACGTGATGGTTGTTCCAGGCCCCTTGGATTTCAATCTACTCTTGGGGCGGGATTACACCTATGCCATGGGAGCGCTTGTCTCCTCCCTTTTTCATGTGGTATGTTTTCTGCATGAAGGACGGATCATGACCATTGATCAGCTTTCGTTCTTTGGTCCTGATGTGGTAGCTGGCCCGCCATCATCCCTTCCTAGTTTTTATCCACCCGTTGTATCTGCCTCACCATAGGTCAACTATGTGGCTACCTACCCCGTGCCTGTACCCAGTGATAGTGTCGTTGTACATCATGTGCTGGGGGCATTGGGTCCTGACTTCCAGGATGTTTTCCTTCCATCGGGAGTGGAACTCTTGGAAGCCATGACTTCTTGTTCATTATGATGAAGTCTACCGGAGCATGGTTCCTTTCCTGTGTCAAGCTCCTTAAAAAATGAAACCAGGTTCTCGGAGCACAGTTCGTTTTCTTGTGTCAAGCTCCTTAAAAAATGAAACAAGTTGGTCGAAGCATAGTTTTTTTTCTTGTGTCAAGCTCCTTAAACCATGAAACAAGGTGTCTTGAGGATATTTCTTTTAATGTTTCAACCTTGTTAAAATAATGAAAAATGTTCTTGTTCAATTCGAGTTTTTGATAAAATCTCGTAAATTCCCAGTCGAGTCTTTTTTAGATCTCGTAACTTGAACCTTCACTCCCTCCCTCTGTTTACTCAGGTGCATGGACTGAAGCTTGGGGGGGCATGTACCTCGAATTGAGTCACCATGCTAGGGGCATGCTTACTTTTTCAAGCATAGTTTGTTTCCGTTTCAAGCTTGTGTAAAAATGAAACCAACTTCAAGCAGAGTTTCTTGATTTCAAGCCTGTGTAAAAATGAAACCAACTTCAAGCAGAGTTTTCTGATTTCAAGCTTCTGTAAAAATGAAACCTTTCCCATTTTAACTCTTGTGATTTCCATTTTATCAGCCTATTTTTGCCAGATGAGCCTTGGTTTTCTCACTCCATCATCACTATCTGCTTGGCTGATCATATGCCTTCACTTGGTTTCTTTACCCATTCCTGAGGAACCACTGCGATGAGTGGTCTTGTTAGCCATCCTCTTAACCTTTATTTGTTTAGAGTAGTTCCACCATCACCGGAACTAGTTGCTACCCTTTATACCACTCGTTCCTCCAGGAGGAGTCAACTTTCAGCTCCTTTCTGACTCTCTAAACATGAAAAGGTTGCCAAGTCCCTTGTCGTTTCGATCTCGTTAAAGTGGCTCCGAAACGACATCTACCCAGTATACGTTTACCCCTTTTTCGGGCTAGGATATATTATTTATGAAAAAGGAATACCCTAGCCTATCGCGACTAGGAGGTTTTCTCAGATATTGTTTTCTACCTTTTCGGGTCTGAGGAACTATCTACGAAAAGGGACTGTTGGAGTTTACTTTTCCGTTGTCTTTTCAAACTCTCTAAATATGAAAAGACATCGAGTTATTCCTTTGTCAGACTCGTTAAACCCTGATGACATCGGATCCAGTCATAATGAAGATATTCGAGTTCCTCCTTCCTAAGGCTCGTTAAATGTACTAGGATGGATTCGTCTGAAGGACGAACTTATATGACAAGCATATGGTATCCTCTTCAAGCTTGTGTAAAAATAAAGAGGTACTCGCCATAAATGGTGGGGAAAAATGGAACCAAAACCGTTGTCGTGTCGGCAGTATGTCGCTCTTGAACATGGCACTTGTCTGCATTCATGTCGGGTTGGGAACATCTCATCTTGTTTTTCACTTGCCTCCGTGGGTTTGGGTAATCCCTTTTGACCTCTCATCTGCTCTTTTACTTTTCATCATGACCTTTGATCTTTTGATGTCAAATACTACCAAATCCACTATCGTGTCGCCGATATGTTCAAGAGAAGTTGACCTCTGCAAAAAAGTCTCAACCTTCCTCTGATTCTCATCTGATCGTGATTCACAAAGACATTATGTTCCTCTGTCTCGCGTCGATGATGTGGGAAACACTATGGCCCACCTTCGATCAAGGTCACTTCCTGTCGACTTCAGCTCATTATCCAGGAAGCTGATCTAAAGACTCCCTTCTAGTACCTTGGAGCCTGCATGCCTCAATGGCAGGTTCTTTGCATTCGGCGTGAGGTTTTCATCATTGGCCTCCGATCGAGTGATTCTACGGGTGTTCGACGCCAGCTCATTGATTCACATGCCGTAGATTGTACCTGTAGTACCTTGAGGGCCATTGTCATTATTGGTGGTACATCTTGCATATGTTAACAGCTTTCATCATTGGCTGGTAATCAGGCGATGTTCTCACATGTTCGACTTCAGCTCACATATTTGCATGCTTGAACTTGTACTTTGTTCGGGTCGAGATGGAGCGCAAGACCCTGGATTTTTTCTGTTGGAATCCAGACTGTGATTTTGTGGATTATTATGATTAGTTACATGACTCATTCACTAGATGGTTGCGACCATACCTGAGTCTATTTATCGATCCTCACTGGATGGTTGCATCCATACCTTGGATCTGGATTATTGTATACTCTGTTATGGATGGCTGCGTCCATGCCTTGGATCTGGATTCTTGTATACTCTGTTATGGATGGTTGCGCCCATAGCACATATATCATGTATTTGAGATATCAGTTGTACTTCTCTACGCAGGTCTTCCGACGGCAGTGTTTTCAGTTGGACACGTTCTCGTAAAGCATTTCACCCCTCTCTCTCTTTTGGGCCTCATGCTTTAGGGGGCATTTGTTACACAGCAATTTGTCACCGTCCCTGCAATTCCCCATCTCACACATTGGAGGGCTCATTCCGTGGCCTGTGAGCAGTGACATAACTTGAAAACACTTTCACGGCATTCCCCTGAACATGTACTTTCATTGCCCTGAAGACAACTCCTTGTGAAAAACCCTAAAAATAGCCTTTTCATCCTTGGCGCGACTAGCATGTGTTATACCCGCGCCAATGGGGGAAATTCTTCAAAGAGGGCGCGCTAATTGGCGCTCTGTCTCAGAGTCGCACTCACGCCAGGCTTAATAAAGGGTGTTTTTTAAAAATAAATGGCAGAAGATTGACTTTAACCAACTTCTGAACTAGTCTCTAAATTGAGTTGGGACGTTTGGCTCCGGATTTCCATGTAGAGAAAGTAGTTTGCCACCTCTCATGGAAGCTTCCTTGAGGATAGGGCCAATCCCATGATTGTAGGGATCCCAACTCCTCTTCCACCATCTATATAAGCTTGCCATTTCCCTTTGCAAGCTAGTCTCCAAGAGTCTCCAAGAGTCTCCAAGAGCCTTCATAGCCTAAAGAATGCTGCAATAGCCCTCATAGAGCCAAATCTATAGCAATGACGATCGACGAGAGAGGCTTGTCCCCATCCTTGACAAGCTTTACCGAGACATATTCTGCTGACGACCCGTTGAAGGAGAATTCAGCGTCAGAGCCAGGTTGTATTTTCCTTTGTATGAATTAATGATAAGCGACTATTGGTTATGGTTCCACTCATTTTGTTCATTATGATCATGAGTTGTGTCCTCTCTGACTGACACATAATTGTATATATTGGATTTTACGCTTGTGTTAGTTGTGTTCTTGCGTGTGCAGGTGTTCGATCGCGACGAGCGTGAGGATTGTGATCTGCCAGAGCAAAGGAATGGGAGTGCTACCTTCTCTACAAACAACAACGTTGGATTCGAGGTAAGCCTTCTTTGAAAGTTGGTTTATTTCAATTAGGGACCTGCACCATAGCATGTTACGATTGTTGCTAGACCCGCTCTGGGCTAGTAGGGATCTCCTCTTTTCGTAGAGGGGATTTACCTCTACAACAATAGTATTATTTGAGACTCTTAACCCTAGACCAAGATCAGACATTTCCTCCACACCAAGTCAGCCTCTAGAATTTCGAATCATTTCCAGCAACTTCAACTATGCAGCAGTTCTAGCATCATACAGCTTTCGGCAGCAGCAACACTTGGAAGACTTCGATATCCCAATCTGGAGCCCGAAACAGAGAGAGAGAGGCACCAAAATTTCATTTTTATTCTTCTCCTTAGACTTCCCAAAAACTCACACTTCTTTTGGATTCCCGACAACATACTTCGTGCAGTGATTCCGACATCATACAGCTTCTGGTAGCAGCTAAACTTGGAAGACTTCGATCTCCCAATTCAGAGCCTGCAAATAGAGAGAGAGAGGCACCAAAATTTTGTTTTTCTTCTTCTCCTTAGACTTCCCAAAACTCACACTTATTTCGGCTTCCCAGCAATATGCTTTGAACTTCTTCATGGCTACAAGAGATATTGAACTGCTTAAGAGAATGTGCTCCAAATGAATTTGAATTTCTTCCTTTTATAGGCTCCAGGTGAGGTCAAATAGGTGTCTCTTGCACCTACATGAGCTTACATGATCTCTTCTAGGCCGACTTGCTATGGAGATCACATAATTCATATTTGACTCAATAATAAACATTTTTACAGGATTCGAAAGCCCAAGAAGGGTCTATTTAAATGTACAATGACTCTATTAACTTAGAATAAATCCTAGAAGTCCTCAATGGGGACTTTGACCTAAAACATGGTGACCTAAGCATGAAACCTATGCTTTAATAAGTCACAATAATAATAATTTTATTTATTTATTCTTTTGACAAGTACATTACATGATGACTCAAATACATTAAATGAAGATTGAATATAGTTACAATTTCCAACAAGACAATCATAAGGAAATCTATAGAAACAGAGCTCTTCACTAGTCACAAGGGGGAACAAAGGAACCAATATCATAATTTTTCTAGAGTTGTGACCACAATAAACTTGTGCAATGACACCAGTGAGCATAGACGTTAGTGAGTAGATCAAGGACGAAAGTAATAAAAATTTCCACCATACTTATCTCATATGTTCTTGACATGTTATAGGGTTTGTGTGTTATGATTTGGAACTGACATTGTTTTGTAGGAAGATTGTGTTTTCTTTCCTTCTCTATGTGTAGGTGATCTAGGAGATCTAAGAGAAAAGAACTCGGGAAGATCTTCCTAGATTTGGCTTCATCAAATAGAGTTAAGCATCTAGCGAAAAGAGGTATGTTCTCCATTTTTCCTCTTACGATATGCAATGCATGCTTGGGGTTTTCTTGTTTTCTAGTCCACTTCTTCATACACACACACCATCTAGGAAAGCTCTGAGAAAAGCTTGATGGGATTAAAGTAGCCTATTATTGTAGGAAAAATTATATCCTAAACAAAAATGGCAACTCCACTGGGGATATCCTAGTGAGTCAATTTTTTTGGTCTATTGTATTTCACTTTTATTGGGGATTTTCGATCTCCTTCTTGTTTACAATGGTCATTAGTCATCTAAGAAGCTTGGTTTCAAAATCTAGATCTTAAAACCTCTTGGATCTAATCTTTTTCCCTTTGTTTTTCGTCTACAATTCATAGCAAGGCATTGATAGCCCTATGTTTTGGTCTGCGTAACTATTGGGGATAATTAATAGCCTCTTTGTTCCAATCGTTCCTTCTCTAATAGAGCATTGAAGGAAATTTTCCCTAGAAATTGAGGGGTTGAGCTTAAATATGGAAGGGAATTTTTGCATCCTTGAAAAGCTGACTGGGTGGTGTTTCGACTCTGAAGTTTTTTTTCTTTGATTATTGGGTTTTTTTTACGTTTACATGCAAATTTGTGGACTTAGTTACCTTATTAGGGTTTGATCCTTTTTCTTGGGCTTCGATTCTTTTCAGGAACATTGGTGTTTATATACCTCTTTGGCATCATTGTCCTGAAAACCTTGCACTAATTGTCTGTTTGTAGCTTGATTTATTGATTGAAAAATCATTTTTTGAATCTTAGTGTATTCTTGTGGGTAGATATAGCGATTTTGATTTTGGGTAACATTTTATTTGTTTCCTTTTGCTTATTTTGCTGTCGTTTTTGCAGTTGGTTTTTTTTGTTGTTTGAGAGGATCAGAGTGTCGAATGAGAGAGAAGTGAGGGATATGTTCGAAAATAAAATATCTCTTCCTTACTCCAGTTAGAATTCCTCGAAACTAAACTTTGCATTTTCATATCTTTGCATGGTTTCTTTGAATCAGTTGAGTCATAGCATCATCACATTTTCATCCATCACCCTTGACTTAATGAACAACCATTAAAATTAATTCTGCAATTTTCTATTTCTTTGGTAGTAAAACAACATCAGATATGCTAGGGTCTTGGGATAGGGCAGTGAGGTTAACTTCCTCAAGACCATAAAACAAACATAACATCTTGAGATAGGGTGTGTAAATCCACTTTCAGTGGCACTATATGGGAAGCCCTTCTAACTCAAGTGTTAAGCAACATTTGGAACTTTAGAGTGACCTCCCAAGTCTGTTCGGAATCAATGGTCGTTATATATGGGAACTACATTATACTTGCGGGGGTGTCCTTCGAGAGGATTTGAGCTCAATACCCTACACTTGCATGTAGTTTTAGCTGATGATTCCCCCCCAGGACATGTTATTGTTGGTGGTGAACTTAGTGGTCTTTCTTAGGATACTATCACGAGTGATGGCGAGGGGGTTGGTCCTTGCAATACCTGCGGAGGATTTTAGGTAGAATCACTTGGTCCTCATGGGGGGTGCTCCACGACTCATAAGAGAACTTTGTCCCAGGATGGATTATTAAGAAGGTACCTATTATAATTGTCCCAACCATTTCCTCCTCATTTACTCGTGCATTGATTAAGCAGGCTCCAGTAGTGGGAGGATCCCTATCCACTCTATTTTGCTTGGTTTGTTGCCTCAAGATATGTTTAGTGTGTGTTGTTTTTTATTTGTATCTATTGGCATTAGGAATATTCTTTGTTCATGCTTGTGCCACCTTTGGCCGCCACCGTGCCATATTTTTCATTTGCGCCATTCTCATAGACTTGCGATCCTTACCCCCTACAAGGAGGCTCCACCTCCCCATAGACGTAGACTTAATTCCAACATAGGTACATTTTTGTCTTGGGATACTTTGGGTGCTACTCATAGGCTTGAACCTTCCATTAATAGAGTGATTGAACACAATTTTCCACCTCATCATCATACCTCTGAACCCATCTCATTAAGTGGGGATATTGAATTATCTGGATCTTGACATAGTCCCTTACCAGAGTCATTCATGGATAACGTTAATATTTTTTGTGTAAAAACCCCATTATGTATACAACTATAGTGATTGATGGTCTTTCACAAGTCACATCCACATACATTCCTTTGACCATATATCCCTTCTAGACTACATCCTTTAACGACTCTTTCTCCTCATTTTGGAAAAATATTAGAGGAATGCCTCCATTTCGCACATCCAATATGGGTGCCTCCACATCAAGAAACTTTACATCTTCATTCACAATGAGAATAGGTTCTAATTCCATTGCGTCCATTATCCCTATGTCCAATGTTGGAGGGTATAACTTCTCTTTCGCATATGATTTCACGGGACCCAAGATGGATTTAGGTATCTCAATAGGAAGTATGAAAATACCCAATAATGGATTCCCATATGGTTGGAATCCTTTCAGTGTATCCATGTCATCCTCTAGCAGCACTGGAGGTCCGTTCATTTCTAATGGGTTCACTAATCCTCTTGGGAGTCAATCAATTGGAGGATCTATGTTCCAGAGTCATACATTTGATCCTTGGAATTCCTTTACGGGAACAAACACCTTTTACATGTATAATATATGGATTAATAATCCTATGAATAACCCCTATGGTCTAGGAGCTCAACAACCTCTTTAGAATCCTTTTTCCACAGGGACCACTTACCCTAGGGGCATTAACCAATCACGGGTTTACATGGGAAATGGTGCTAAGAAATTTGGTCAATCCACTCCCATGACTAGCCCTTCTAATCAAAAAAATGCTATGGGTGGAGAACCTCCTACACCTAAGTCACAAAGGGCTTCTAACCCCTCGCAAGCTTCATTCACATCTCCTTTCTTGGCAACTCTAGTTTTCCTGATCTTTCTAAGTTGATGAACAACCCCATATGACATATTTTTGTATGGCCACCTATTCCACATAAGCTGATAGCGAATATTCCAAAGTTATATGGTAAGACAGGAGAAGACCCTGCAACTCATATCACCACTTATCATTTATGGTGTTCAACGAACTCTTTCATGGGTGATAGTATTAGGTTGTGTTTTTTCAATGAACTCTCACTAACAGTGCTACCAAGTGGTATATTGATCTCAAATCTGCCTCTTATGATACTTTCCTATCTTTGGCATAGACATTTGTTAATAATTTTTAATTACCTATTAGATATTAGGCTAGTACATATATCCTCACCATATTTCGTTAGGATAACTCCACACATGGTTCTAATCATATTCATGAGTGGATGACCTAAAGAGATTTGCTCCAAATGAAGCTTTCTAATGAAGTGATTTATGATTGGTTTATTAAATCTTTACTACCCGACATCGCCAAAGATGTGGAAAAGGGTGGAGCCCAAACCAAAGAGAAATTTATATTTCGTTCCCACCAACTCGACGTGATTTACTCTTAGTCGGGCACCTTGTTTCAACACATTCCAAATTCTCCTCAGTCATTGATTGGTATTTCAACTCATAAACCTGAAACCCATGTAGATGGAGTCGTTGACTCTCTATCTTCTGGAAACATAGGACAACTAGCTTCTCAGATGGGCCAACTGAACATCTCTTCTAGTGCCTCGACTAGTCATCCTGCTCATTAAAATACTCATGTACATATTCCCACCTCTGAGATAAATTCTATTCAATCCACATTGACTAATAATCCTCAACAACTTGAGGGAAAAATAAAAAAAATAATTCCAAGACTTCATCTAAGGAACAAGGAGCATAAAAAACCCAATACAACACTAGGAGTGATGCAAAAGAGAAGAAGAAGAAGAATTGATTTCCCTGCAAGATTTTTGGGGATGATCATCTTACTCATGAGTGCATGTAGATGGATGATATTCATCAATATTTCTCACAACAAGCTGCGCATCAACCAACACTCTTGATGAATCCATTTTTGGCCCAAAAACAAAACATGATTGCAAATCCTTCACCGCCTCAGCAAGGGGTGAGTGGGGGAAACTCTTCTAATGCCTTGCCTTCAACAAAATATATATTTATGGTTAAGTCAGGCATCCATTTACAAACTAGAGCTCATACTTACGAGAATTCTAAGAGTGGTACTTCTACCTCAGAGCTCGTGAACCAACCTACACCAGATGGTCAATTTCATTTTGATAAACTATCACTAAACATTGTGTCACACGTGTGTAAAGGTGCTCTTCGAAAGACTATGCACAATCCTAATTCGAAGGCCACTCATAATTAGAGTATTGTTGAAGATTTATCCCAATATCAGAAGTGTTGCAAAGTTTCCCAACACCACACAAGGAACTTTTGTTTGATATTGGTAGGGTGGATCCCTCAAACTCAAATACTATGACCTTTGATCCATCTCTTTGGAAACCTCGTCTTCCACAATCATTTGGCCTTCTAGATAATGGTCCACGTTTTTGGACAACAGGTTCATAGGAAAGTCTTGGATGAGGGGGCATCGACTTGTATAATGTCGTCAAAGTGTTGGAAAGCTCTTAGTTCTCCCACTTTGTCTGCACCTACATCAATGTTGAAGGTGTTTGATGGGAAAGCCTTGTAGCCTCAAGGGGTGTTTTCAAAATTATCCATCGAAATAGCAAGAAAAATGATCTCTGTTGAGGTTGAGGTCATTGATGCACTGTTAGATTATAACCTACTCCTTAGGCAAAGTTGGTTCAATGCTATGAAATTTTTTATGTCATCAGTCTTATGCATCGTGATGTTCCCCCATGAGGGTACAATAGTCACTATCAACTAATTATAATTTTGCAAGCCCGATATTTTATTTCACGATAGTGAGTCGGTCTCCATTGTAGGCGATTCCACCACCCTTACTGAGAGTATTGGGATAGGAATGTTCAAAGGCTCCTCATTGATGGGAATATTTCCCCTTGCTCCACTAAACCCATGTCCATCTACTTCCACGATTAACATGATATCTTATGATAGTTCGAAGGTTTTTGTGGTGTGAGTTTTGAGATGGGGAATTCGGAATGTCCACGGTATCCATTTTCACGTCTACGTTTTGAGTCTAAGCCAAGACTCATCATGATACCTTATGTCACTTGTGAATCCCTTAGATCCCCTAATCCTCAGGTAATGCCTATGGAAGGTGAATCTCATGGGGGCACAATGCCACCTTTTGTGGAAGTAATAACCTCTTTAGTGGTCCCAACTACTAACATTGGTCAGAAAATCCATCATAATATGGAATATGATCAGGACCCTTTGCCCACTATTGGGTATGTGTTATATTCTGTCCACTATTAGTCGCACGCGTGCGGGGGGGGTTTCACAAGGGGGGCGATAGACCCCATGTATGTTGCGTCAGGCTTAGCGCCACGGGAAAAAAAAATTGGACCCTATTTTTCGGTGGGCTGACCTACCCATGGTCTTGTGCATGGGTTTGCACATGGTTTTGGGGCATGATGGTTTTTGGCCCCTGGTATTTTGTAGATCCGGTCAAGGGAACTATGGTTTTTTTCTAATCTAGGTTAATGAATTGGGGTTTATGAATGCTTCGGCATGTATATATATGTGTTGTAACACTAAAAGGAATATAATGAAAAATCAAACTGGTAATCCTGATTTGGGATCCTGTGGAAAATCTCTGTGTATATCTGTTTTATGTTTTATTCTCTCGCTATTTTTTATTTTCTGTTTTTAAGATTCGTTTGCAGATAATTTATGTACAGGGTTAAAACCTACTTTTGGTATCAAAGTTGTTTCGGCTTCAAGGGGATGCCTTTGCTACTGAGGGGTTTTTTTCTTGGGCCTGTGGTAGACCTTGTTCAGTGGGAGATCTGCAGGATCGATTCTTGCAGTGAAAGAAGATGGCGAGCAGTGGAAAGATAGAGATCGAGAAATTTAATTGGTATATTTTTGAGTTGTGGAAGCTCAAGATGGAGGATCTGCTGGTGGATAAAGATCAGTGGATCGCGGTAGATCTGGGTACTAAACCAATGGAAATGTCAGATGAAGACTAGAAGAAGTTGGATTGGAAGGCAAAGAGAAAAATACGGTTGTGTCTCAGATTTTGTATTTTTGAATGTATCTGGGGAAGCTATGGCGAAGACTTTGTGGGAAAAGCTAGGGACTTTGTCCCAATCTAAGTCTCTAGTGAATATTATTAGCTCTTAATAATATTTGGACTCTAAACATTATCTTATTCTCATGGAGCACTTTCGTTAAGTGCACAGATGTGGCACAGGATCTGACAGAAGGAATTACGCTATTCCTAAGGGTTTACTGGAGCTATTGCATGGAGGACTTCAGTTAGAACTCATGTGACAGAGTTTGGTGGAGTTGTAGAAGTATTTGGTGGAGTTGTGTTCAGTTTAACTCAATTAGACATAGTTGAGCTAGTTGTATCTAGTCTAACTAATTGATACACTAGTGAGAGTAGTGTGAATTAATTATTAATTAATTCACTAAATATTAACTCATTAATCAACTGAAGAATACATCAGTTAACTACAGTGCATGGACAGTTCAGTGGAGACCAGTGGAGAGGTAGGTGAAAGAGCAAGTGTGACTATCAGTTGTGACTATAGTGTTGCATTGTTTGCACCACAAATTTAGTGGAGATGCCTTTAAGTATTGCGTGAGCAAGGCTAGGGAAATTAGAGTTCATCCAGATCCATTCTTCAGCAGGGATTACACAGTAGAGGCAAGCTAGTAGGTGGCAAAGATCGGTGCATGGATTTGCAAGATCGGGCCTGATTAGTGTGTAGCGATTGGACTGCACTGAGAGCTTGTGATAAGCTTTGTATGAGTATTGTTACATGATCTCTATGACATATATTATATACAGATAGTTGGGGTTTTAAGCTTCAGGCTTTCCCATTAAACAGATGTGTTAATGTGTGTGAATTTTTATGGTTTCATGTGTGCATTGCAATTGATTTAATTTTTGCATGTGATGATCAATGGTGGAATAGATTATGTATTGTGCATGAAGTTAAAATAGTGTGTGATCAGGAGAATCTTGGACATATGCATGCGTAGTGCATATAATTTCTACATGGTATTGGAGCGGTTGATCATTGGAGCAGATTGCAATTATTGAAACAATTTAGTTTTGTGCTGGTGGAATTCGAATTTGCTGCAGTGTTTTCTTGGTGTCGAAGTTGAGCATTCATTGAAATGTCTTTCAACGGATTGAAATTGGAGTATTCCCTTGAGGGCATCTCAAATTATATTGCATGGAAGGACAGGATGGAGGCGGTGCTGGAGGATAATGGGTTGAAGGAGTTCATAGATGTTTATATTCCTAAACCGGGTTCTAGCGATGCAGCCGCACTTGACGCATGGCAAAAGAAGGTAGCAAGGTGTCGAAAGATTCTGTTAGAAGGTGTGAAGGATCACATTGTTTCCAGACTTCATGGTAAAGCCACTCCATTCTTGATGTGGAAGGATTTGATAGAATTGTTCCAAAGCAGAAGTGACCAGAGGAAGTTAGCGCTTAAAGACAAGCTTAGGAAAACAAAAATGGAGAAGAATGACACTATTCCGGTATAATTGACAAAGTTTGTCCACTGCAGGGATGAGCTTGGGAGTGTAGGAGTTAGTGTGGATGAAGAAGACTTGGTGAGCTTGGCTCTCCTTGGGCTTCCGAAGAGTTGGCATAGCTATGAGGACTCTGTCAATGGACGGGAGAAACTGCCAGGATGGGAGTGACTTTGGTCGGATCTTGTGCAGGAGGAGATAAGGCGGAGTACCAAGGATGCCTCTTCATCAAAGAATGATGAGGAAGAGGATTGCGCTTTGGCTTCCAAATCAAGGAAAGGGAAGGGGAAGAAAAATCCTTCTCAATCCGGTGCGGATGGAAAATAGTGTGACATGTCCAAAGTGAAGTGTTTTCACTGTCACGAACATGGGCATTTCGCCCCAAATTGTCCACAAAAGAAGAAGAACAAGCAGGCTGTTGGAGCTGTAGCTGGTGAGGCTCTTGCCTCACAATTTGAGCTGGATTTCTCATTGATCGCATGCATGGTTTCTAGTGCATTGGGATCGGGGTGGTACTTTGATAGTGGCGCTTCCTTTCACATGACGGGAGATGTGAACCTTTTTAGTGACTTGGTGGAGAAAGATCTCCAGTTGCATGTTGAGTTGGGCAAAAATGGACGATACAATGCGACCAGCATTGGTACCATTACCTTTCAGAGGGAGTCAGGTAAAATCATTCTTTTCCAAGATGTAGTGCATGTTCCAGGTTTAAAGAAGAATTTAATCTCAGTCGCAATGTTAGAGGATAAAGGGTATGATGTTGTCTTTAGTGAAGGAAAAGTTTTCCTTCGGTACAAAGCAATAGGAAAATTCAAGAAGGTTTGGATTCAAGCGAAGAATCTCTACAGATTTGAAGTAGACGGGATTTCTACGGAGCTTCCTACTGTTGGGAAGTGTGAGAAAGCCATTCAATTGAAGCTTGAGAGGGAGCACGATTTGCATGCAGGTAAGAGTGAACCTCGGGATGTGGAGCAGCCACAAGATGAGGATCATGGAGTGGGAGAAACCACTCATGCAGAGAAATTTCGTGCCAGCTGGGTAGAGGGAGTGCATGTAGCTATACCACCAAGTGAGAGGTGGGGCGACATGCATGAGTAATCCCAAGAGGATATTTCTAGGCAGGATTCATTGAGATGGTGTGGATCTCATGAATTGAAACTGGCTACGAGGTGCCCATAGAGCAGCAGTAGCATGATCAGTTGGATTGATACAGGCAGATCAAAGTGACAGTGTCAGATACTGGAGCGCGATTCAGAGTTGACAGCAAGTGCAGAGTGCATGGGTGCAGAGTTCAATAGCGCAGTGGTTCTTGAAGACATGTGCAGTTGTTACCAGTAGAAGTCGAAGACTTTGATGATAGATGCATTAGACTGTTTGAGTTGTTTGGAGCCTTTTCAGTTTCGGAAGAGTTGCAGAGCATATGCATGGAGTTGCATGGCGCTTGCAAAGGTTGCAGGGCGAATGCATGGAGTTGCATGTCGCATGCAAAGACAGTCCTTTCTTGTTGAGAGGGAGTGTTGAAGATTGCAACAAGAAATAGTGAAGGAGGCATCCTGAAACATCATTACTGATCCTAGTTGGAAAATAATCACCTAAACTAGGTGGGACCCACACAGGTGATTTTTGGCGCAAAGTCTATTTTTAGACTATGTTTATTTTTAGACATGTTGATCATATTCTATGAGTTGCAGGATGTTATTTGTGGATGGTTGATCAAGTTGGAAAAATAGATGGACTTCTATCTTTAGACATATTGGGCGGAGTCTATTTTTAGATTGCTAGTCTAAAAATAGATATGTCGAATATTATTAGCTCTTAATAATATTTGGACTCTAAACATTATCTTATTCTCGTGGAGCACTTCAGTTAAGTGCACAAATGTCGCATGGGAGCTGACAGAAGGAATTACTCTATTCCTAAGGGTTTACTGGAGCTACTGTTTGGAGGACTTTAGTTAGAACTCATGTGACAGAGTTTGGTGGAGTTGTAGAAGTAGTTGGTGGAGTTGTGTTCAGTTTAACTCAGTTAGACACAGTTGAGCTAGTTGTATCTAGTCTAACTGATTGATACACTAGTGAGATTGGTGTGAATTAATTATTAATTAATTCACTAAATATTAACTCATTAATCAACTGAAGAATACATCAGTTAACTACAGTGCATGGATAGTTCAGTGGAGACCAGTGGAGAGGTAGGTGAAAGAGCAAGTGTGACTATCAGTTGTGACTATAGTGTTGCATTGTTTGCACCAAAAATTTAGTGGATATGCCTTTAAGTATTGCGTGAGCAAGGCTGGGGCAATTTGAGTTCATCCAGAGCCATTATTCAGCAGGGATTGCGCAGTAGAGGCAGGCTAGCAGGTGGCAAAGATCGGTGCATGGATTTGCAAGATCGGGCCTGATTAGTGTGTAGCGATTGGATTGCACTGAGAGCTTGTGATAAGCTTTGTATGAGGATTGTTACATGATCTCTATGACATATATTATATATAGATAGTTTGGGTTTTCAGCTTCAGTCTTTCCCGTTAAACATCTATGTTAATGCGTGTGAATTTTTATGGTTTCATGTGTGCATTGCAATTGATTTAATTTCTGCATGTGATGATCAATGGTGGAATAGATTTTGTATTGTGCATGAAGTTAAAATAGTGTGTGATCAGGAGAATCTTGGACATATGCATGCGTAGTGCATATAATTTCTGCAATATTGTGGTAATTCAGTTTTCATATGTTGATATTAAAATCTCATATGAAGATAAGTGCATCAGTTTGTTGTGTTCTCTACCAAATTCGTGGGACAGTCTGGTTATTGCAATAGGTAGCAATACAACTACCTTGAATTTTGATGAAATTGTCTCAGCCTTGCTGTCGGAGGAAATGAGATGGAGAAATATGGAGGGACAGAATGGAGATGCATTATTTATAAGAGGAAGGTCCAAAACAAAAACAAAAATAAGGTTTTGAGTGGGAGATCTAAATCTCCAGGAAATTTTGTAAAGGTGTGTTGGAAATGTGGAAAGGAAGGGCACTACAAAAAGGAATGCAGATCTAAAGCTCCTAGGAAATGAAAGGGGTCTGAAGATTCTCCTTTTGCACAGGTAAAAACCACTTCAGATGAAGGTGGGGATGTGTATTTGGATTCTTCTTCAAATACACATGTATATCATGAGGCATGGTTGAGTGACTCAGGTGCATCCTTTCACTTCACTCTCCATAGGGATTGGTTCTGCGAGTATGAGAAGTATGATGGTGGTGATGTCTTCTTAGGGTATGATAGGAAGGCCAGAATCATCGGACATGGAAATTCAAGCTGAAGCTGCAAGGTAAAAGGATTAGAACACTTCCTAGTGTTTTTCATATTCTTGCATTGGCCAGAAATATGATTTATGTAAGCAAGATGGATGTTGTAGGTGTAAAAAAAGTGCTCGAGAAAGATACCTGCAATATGGTTAGGGGATCACTGGTATTAATGCGGGGAGTTCGGATTGGAAATTTGGACAAGATTCAGGGTAGAACTGTTATTGATGGGTGCAACAGTTTTGTGGTTCCTGAAAGTGGAGCAGAAAGCCTAGAGGTCTCTGGCGAAAATACCATGTTATGGCATCAAAGGCTTGGACATATTGGAGAGAAGAGCCTTTGGATACTGCATGGTAATGGTATGGTATAAGGTATGTCCAATTTCTCTCTCGATTTTGATTTTTGTGAACATTTTGTATATGGGAAGTAGAATCGGGTGAGTTTTCCTTCTGGTGCTAAGAGGGTGAACAAGATATTAGAGCTTGTGCACACTGATGTGTTTGGACCTGTGTCGATTCCATCACTAGGTTAGTATGTGTACTATGTTTCTTTCATAGATGAATTCTCAAGGAATACATGGATATATTTCTTGAGGAATAAATCTAAATTCTTTGACAGATTTAAATAATTTAAGGCTCTTGTGGAAAACCAGACAGAGAAGAAGATAAATGTGCTAAGGACAAATAATGGTGGAGAGTTTTTCAAGAAGGAATGTGAAGAGTTTTCTAAGAAGTGTGGCATAGCATGGCAGAAGACTACTCCATACACACCTCAGAAAAACCAAGTTGTGGAAAGAATGAACAGAACGTTGATGGAAAAGGAAAGAAGCATGCTCAGTGGTACCAGGTTAGGACAGGAATTCTGGGCATAGGCAATAGAGACTGCATGTTACCTGGTTAATAGATCACCTTCATCAGCGTTGGAGTATAAGACTCCACATGAGGTATGGACTGGTAACAAACCCTCTCTTTCACATCTGAGGGTATTTGGATGTGATGCATATGTACATGTTCCAAAGGAGAAAAGGACCAAGTTGGATAATAAATCTGAAAGGTGCATCTTTATTGGGTATAAGGATGGTTTAAAAGGTTACAAGCTTTGGAACCCAAAAGCAAGGAAGGTAGTGTACAGTCGAGATATTGTGTTTAGAGAGGTGAAATATGTTGTTAAACATGAATTCCTAATGAAGGAACCTGAGAAGATAGAGTTTGAGCTAAAGGAGTATGAATCAGACTCTACAACATAAGAAGATTCAGAAGAGGAAGATCCACAAACTCCAACTATGAAAAGATCCGTTCGGGAAATAAGGCAACCAAAAAGGTTTAGTTCATCTGATTTCTGTTCAATTTTTTCTTTAACTATCACTGATGATGATCCCAGAACTGTAAGGGAGGCAGTGGATTCAGAGGATGGAAAACTCTTGAAGGAGGCCATGGTTGATGAAATGGCATCCTTGCACAAAATTGAGGCATGGGATCTGGTGGAGGTTTCGGCTGAAAGGAAGCCCATCGAGAGAAAATGGGTGTTTAAGAAGAAGATGAATGTAGAAGGCAAGGTGGAGAAATACAAAGCTCAGTTGGTAGCAAAAGTTTATTCCCAGGTGTCAGGAATTGATTTTGGCGATATTTTTTCTCCTATTGCCAAGGTTACTTCTATTATATTACTTTTATCTATTGCTACTGCACTTGATTTTGAGGTAGAACAGATGGATGTGAAGACAACATTTCTTCACGTGGATTTAGAAGAGGAGATCTGCATGAAGCAACCTTAAGGCTTTATGGTGAAGGGTAAGAAATAACTTGTATGCAGGTTAAAAAAAGTCTTTGTATGGGTTAAAATAGTCACCAAGGATGTGGTATCAGAAATTTGATACCTATATACGGGGACTTGGCTTCACCAGAAGCAAAGATGATCATTGTGTTTATTTTAAATTAGTTGGTGACTATGTTATTTATTTGGTCTTGTATGTGGATGATATGTTGTTGATTGGAAATGACAAATTAATTATCCAAGATTTGAAGACCCACTTGTTATCCAAATTCGACATGAAGTATCTTGGTGTTACAAACTATATTTTGGGCATGGAAATTAAGAGAGATCAGGCAAAGAGGAAGCTCTGGTTAAACCAGAAGAAGTATGTCGAGACTATATTGCATAGGTTCAATATGCAGGATAGTAAACTGGTGAAGGTTCCTATTCCTGTAGGTGCAAATTTTTCTACTGAATAGTGTCCCAAGACACAACAAGAAGAGGAGGATATGTCCCGTGTTCCATATGCAGGTGCAGTGGGTAACTTGATGTATGAAATGGTCTGTACTAGACCAGAAATTGCACATGCAGTGGGAGTATTGAGAAGGTTTATATCAAAACTAGGGAAGGAGCATTGGACAACAGTGAAGCAGCTTTTCAGATATTTATGTGGCACTGGTGATTATGGTTTGTGTTACCAGGGAAGACCAGGATTGGACCTAGTTTTGGACATCCGTGGTTTTGTTGATGCAGACTAGGCTGGAGATCTAGACCAAAGAAGATCTACAAGTGGTTATGTATTTAGCCTATTTGGAGGTGCAGTCAGTTGGATGAGTAAAAGACAGTTTGTAGTGGCTCTTTCAACTACAGAGGCAGAATACATGGCAGCCACTCATGCAAGCAAGGAAGCAATTTGGTTGCAGAGATTTTGTTCAAGTATGGGGTTGGTGCAGGGGGCTATAAGGATAGACTTTGATAGCCAACGTTCAATTTTTTTGGCTAATAACATTGCTTATCATTAAAATACAAAGCACATTGATGTTTAATATCACTTTGTGAGAGATATAGTCAAGGATAAAAGGGTGTTGCTGGTAAAGCTGGACACTTTGAAGAATGTTGCAAATGCATTGATGAATTCTGTGAGCACTCAGAAGTTCTCTTGGTGTAGAGAAACAATGGGTGTTGTTGGTAAAGGTGGACACTTTGAATAATGTTGCAGATGCATTGATGAAGTCTGTGAGCACTCAGAAGTTCTCTTGGTGTAGAGAAACAATGGGTGTTGCAGAGCTAGACTAATGACTAAGCTCTCTTATGGCCCCCTACGGAAAGAAAACAACAAGTGGGAGAATTTTGGGTATGTGTTATATTCTTTCCATGATTAGTCACACGCAGATGAGGGGCGATAGATGCACCTGTACGTTGCGTCAGGGACAACAGGGGGGCGATAGACACGCTTGTACGTTGCGCTAGGCGTAGCAGGGGGGGCGACAGACCCGCTCATGGTTTTGTGCATGTGTTTGCACATGGTTTTGGGGCATGATGGTTTTCGGCACCTGGTATTTTGTAGATCTAGTCAAGGGAACTACGTTTATGTTCTAATCCAGGGTTAATGGATTGGGGTTTATGAATGCTTCGGCATGTATGTATGTGTTGTAACACAAATAAATATAATGAAAAATCAAGCAGGTAGTCCCGATTTGGGATCCAGGGGAAAATATCTGTGTATATTTGTTTTATGTTTTATTCTCTTACTATTTTTTATTTTTTTCTTTCAAGATTCGTTTGCAGATAATTTTGTACAGGGTTAAAACCTACACCCACATGGGTCGTCACTCCATCACATTCACATGAGTCCCTTGATATTGAATTGCCTTCAAATAAGTCCATCTTGGAGGTCATGGTTTCACCAGATGAGCTAAGGGATATTATCCCTCATGATTACTCTACTCTCCCATATGTGAAATCGATGGAGGATGGCACTCAAGTTTGGTATTTCTATAATTCACACCTCCCCTCACATCTACCCACTTTCACTGGCTTACCCGGGGTAAAAATGATATGAGGGGAATTTGTGACCAAACTCAACCTCCTAGGTGAACTTAAGGAAATGGAGTTAACAAACAAACCTTACCGAATTCCCTCATGTGCCACAGGACCCTCCAGGAGTAACCCAGCCCCTCCAGGTGTCCATCTGATCCGGATCTTGGGGGGAGGCCCCCAAGATCTAAAAAGTTGAAATGGATCTAACAAGATCTGCAAAATTAGAATGCCGGAAAAAAAGAGAGAACACAAAGAAAATAAAACCACAAAGAAACTTGTTTTATTAAAACAGAGAATAATTGTAGAAGCTAAATTGTGGCAGACCCTCTTTCCTTTTACAAACTGAGGCTTGTTATTTATATCCTTTTTTGAGTTACAATACCATGTGTAGATACCATAGGCCAATACCATGAGTAGATACCACTTACAATACCATGGGTAAATCCCATGTGTGGATGAATACCATGGGTGGATACATACCATGGGTCACTTATAATACCATGGGCGAATAAATATCATGGGTGGATGAATACCATGAGTCGATGCCATTTACAATACCATGGGTAAATTCCATGGGTGGATGGATAACATGGGTAGATGAATACCATGGGTTGATGCCATTTTCCATTCGGATCATTCCTCCCTCCTTAAGAAGCAATAGTTCCCATTGCGTGAAGTTCCCTCCTGAGAAGCCTTTGTTGAATATGAAGAGTCACTGAAGAGAAGGGTTTTGTGTAGTTAACCCATAACCGTGATGAACGAAGATCCGAGGATAGAGATACCCTGTAGTGCTTGTGACCAACTGTTATATTGACAGTGTGCGGCCTAGAAAATGGACTTAGATGAAGTGTGGGTTTGTGGATGAACCAAAACCATGAAAAATGAATATCTGAGGATAGAGATACCCTGTAATGCTTGTGACCAACTGTGTGACTAACAGTGTGCGGCCTAGCAAATGGACTTCGATGAAAAAGATTTTGTGTGGTTGACCCATAACCGTGATGCTGATTGTTGATGAAGTAGCAGGTGCCTACATAGCTTGGGGTGGGAGGGCACGTCTCCAAATAACCCAAGCCAAACGCTTCTATGATCAAACTGATGAATGTGAAGCAGGTGCCTACTAAAGCGAGGTGGGAGGGCACGACTCCAAAGGGAACCCGCTCTGAATGCTGCTCCAGATTTAAAATGAGCATAACTCGGTCAATATAACTCAAAATATTTATTATAAACTTTTTTTGGAAATGGAATGATCATTCTGCATCTTCTCATGTGTTTGAAACCACTATCTGGAGACTCTAGACCCGCAGATTCGCGCTGGAACTGTTTCGCCGTCACAAAATTTCTGAAAAAATAGTTGATTTCAAATCAACAATAACTCCCACATCCGAACTCCGATTCGACCGATTTTTTTTTTTGAACTTCGGTGATTTTTCAAGAGGAGCTCAGATCTATATCAATTCCTCCAAATTTTTTCACTAAAAACTATGAAAAATGACAGGAGAGCCGCCGTCCATGAATTGTCGTCAGAAAAATTGCTTCAACATTGCTGATTTTGAATCAGCGATATCTCCCTTATCCGAACTCCAATTTGGCCAATTTTTTATTTGAATTTTAGTATTTTTTAGCAAGGAATCCAAATCTGGTCTTTGTTTTGTAAAATTTTCACCAACATTTTCAGATCTGATCTAAAACTCGCCACCCAAAAAAATTCATGGATTTTGCTAAAGATTGTTGCAAAACATTGAAACTGAAATATGTTTCAAACCCTCATTCCCATGGAGGCATAACCTAAATCTGATACCACTGATCCAGATCTTGGGGGGAGGCCCCCAAGATCTAGATATTTGAAATGGATCTAACAAGATCTGCAAAATTAGAATGCCAGAAAAAAGATAGAACACAAAGAAAATAAAACCACAAAGAAACTTGTTTTATTAAAACAGAGAATAACTGTAGAAGCTACATTGTGGCAGACCCTCTGTCCTTTTACAAACTGGGGATTTTTATTTCTAGCCTCTTTTGAGTTACAATACCATGTGTAGATACCATAGGCCAATACCATGGGTAGATACCACTTACAATACCATGGGTAAATCCCATGTGTGGATGAATACCATGGGTGGATACATACCATGGGTCACTTATAATACCATGGGTGAATAAATATCATGGGTGGATGAATACCATAGGTCGATGCCATTTACAATACCATGGGTAAATTCCATGGGTGGATGGATAACATGGGTAGATGAATACCATGGGTTGATGCCATTTTCCATTCGAATCACCATCCCCTGGGCCATCCTGACTTTTCCCTAAGTTTTACCCCTAGTCACTCCCTTTCCAAGGCATTAGTGCAACTGGAACCTACTAGTTGCATGCATAAGCCTACATTAGTGCGATTGTGGAATTTTTCACTCAATGTTGTGCCAGCGAATGCAAATTTTAAGGCTAGATTCTAGGGCTGGGGCTAGACCTCTGCTCAAAAATCCCTGTAACTTTCAGAAATCATAAATTACACTAGGAAAAATATTGTAAACCAAAAATCGACACCAGGACTAGGCATGGCCATCCCCAATTGGGATTGACATTATGTCAAACACTTGGAAACAATGCAATCTATAGATCATGAATACGATACTGAGCATAAGGGACTGGAAATTCATATGAAACTTATTAAGAAGGATTACCACACTCTCCCATTATTTGTCTTAACATTAATTATTTCTTACATCCATTATTATTTCAGTTACAAGTAGAAACATGAAATAAACCATGACTAGAACCAGTCACATAATTATGCTTATAACCAGCATATAACCACAAAAACAACCATAAGATAACAACCATTAAAGCCACATAAATACAAGTACAAAATCAAGAGAAGCTTTCTTTCATTAAACATAGGCAAGAGCCAACCAAGTTCGAGCTTCCACGTACCACCCATCCATAGACATGGTTAAACCAAATCTTTCTTTCAGACAGTCATCCTTGTGCCATATTCCAAGCATGAATGTGGGATATCAAGGATAAACCAATCCAAAAATAGCCAAGGGAATCCAAAGGTTAAACCACCTCCACCGTCACCATACCGTGATCTCACCTAAACCAAAACTTACATCACAAAACCGAACTGAGCTTGGAATGCCTCTAGATCTCATCACTATGCTTGAGGAATTTTTTGTCTCCTTGTTTCTAGGCTTTACCACATTCCACATTGGATCACTAGGCCCTTACCGAGACACCACCCTCAAGATCTACCATGTATACCACAAAAATTGGTCAAGGGATTCCTAAGCCTTTGGGAATGAACCTGAGACCACCTCTGCCCCAGATTTAAATACCATATGAAAATTCCAAAGATCAAAATTGAGAAAAATCCCATCATAACATGGATATCCAAAGAAAGGCAAGGCAAGGTTGAAAACCACTTTCAAAACCCAGCAAAACCATGCTACCAACAACAAAAGAACCAAATACCAACATGCAGATACCATGAATTTCAAAACCAACTAGGAAATAATACATGTAATCTGTTACTTGCAAGTACTCATGTTGAAGCTTCTTGATCCTGCTCTTCCTTGCTTTATCTTTGCTTTCCTTTCCTTTCCTTGTCCTTCCTTTGCTTGCTTTTCCTTTCTTTGATTGCTTGATATCCTTCTCCTTTTGGTTCTCTTCTCCTCTCTGATTCTACTTCTAAAAATGAACTGTCAAAATGCTACCAACTTATGCTCTGAGGTATTTTTATCATTTATGCCTCTAATTTCTTCAATTTTCCATTATTTTCCTTCAATTTCCTCCTCACTTGCAACCTGTGACCTTTCACCTTCCTTTTCTCCTAATTTCCTTTATTTTCATAAATAAATGTGCCAAAAAAAAAAATCCTTTTTAATGCCTTAGCCATTTCCTTTGCCAATTTCCCCTTAGCCAAAAACACATCCAGTGATTCCCAGTAGGATATCTTTTCCCAACATTCATCTTGGAATAAGTGTCCCTTGAATATGGTCTTATTTTGGTGGTATTTACAATAAGTGTATTTACAAATACCAAAATTGCTTTGCCTCAAACAAAAAACAATGAAGGATACATAGCCCGCATCTGATCAGTCATATCCCTTGTAACTTCTTCGGGACCAAAGTTCTTCCTCTACACTTTAACTTTCTCTATGGCTCTGTTCTTGAGCATGAGTTGTTTCCACTATAATATGCACTAAGGTTTCGGCTGAAATTATCCTTCTTGCTCCACCTACAATACAAACCAATCAATAACATGATAAACATCCTTTATATACCTTTTAAGTAAGGAAACATGAAAAACATCATGGAATTTCATTGTTGGAGGTAGTGCAAGTCGATAGGCCACTAGTCCAATCCTCTCAAGGATATCAAAAGGCTCGTAATACCATGGTGCCAACTTGGCACATGATCCAATCCTCAAGGATCTCTTCTTGGGCTTGATGTGCAAATACACATGTTCCCCAACCTAAAACTCCTTAAATTCCCTGTGTTGATCTGCATAACATTTTTTCCTATCTTGTGTTGCCTTTAAATTATTCTTTATAACCTGGATCTTTTGTTCCATTTCTTCCAACATGTACGATCCAATAAGTACCATGTTCACTTCATCACTCCAGCTAATGGGAGTATTACAACTCTACCCATACAATGCCTCAAAAGGACTCACCCTCAATGACTCCTGATAACCCTTGTTGTATGCAAACTCAACCAGTGGAAGGTACTCCTCCCATTTCCTCTGATGGTTCATCACATACATCTTCATCATGTCTTGTAGGATCCTATTAACCCTCTTCATCTATCCATATATATGTGGATGATATGATGTACTCAGGGCCAAATCTGTCCCCAATCCTGCAAACAACTCCTTCCAAAACTTGGAAGAGAACTTGACATCCATGTCTGACACAATCTTCTTCGATACACGATGTAATCTCACAATCTCCCTGATGAAGACCTCTACCACCTCACTAGTTGAATATGTAGTCTTAATTGGAATGAAGTGAGACACCTTTCTCAATATTTGGACCACAACCATAAGAGAATCATGCTACATCATTGTCCTCGGAATACCTGTAATAAAATCCATGGAAATGACCCTCCATTTCCATTCTAGAATAATAATAAGTTGTATTAGACCATCTGGATGCTTAAACTCTGCCTTCACCTGTTGACATTCCAAACATATAGCCATGAATTCTTGCATATCCCTCTTCAGATTTAGCCAATAGTATAACTTATTCACCATTGTCAATGTCTTCTGATATCCTGGGTGACCTAAGTATGGACTGACATGAAGTTCGATCAAGATAAGCTTCTTGAGCTCACTGTCATCCGACTCATAGATCCTGTCCTTAAATCTTACCAAACCATTTGTCGTGAGACGATAGTCTACATCCTGATCACCTGTGCATTGTTGATTTGGGATAGCATCGGATTTGCTCCAAGTCTCATATTTTGTGGAGAGGCTTAGACACATGTATTATAAATAACCCAAAAAGCGCTTGGTGAAATTCCACTCAGATTGTATTCTATAGAAATAATTAATTATTTTTAAAGGGACCCTAAGTTAAAACTTAGGAAAATAAAATAATTAAAGGGTATTAATAGAATATGAGTGTGAATGATCTAGAAGAAACAGATCAAGTCAAAAGTTAATCTTAGCCATTGCTTAAGATCTAATCTTGGTCATTGAATCTTCAACGAGAAGGTCATCAGAAGGACTTGAAGGGTCATTTAGAAGATACATTCGAGAGACACAGAGAATATAGAGATCGAATTCTTCTGACGGAGTAGTGCTTGGACGAAGATCATATCTAAGTGAATCTTCATTAGAGTGATGGGCAGTATCACTGGTTGGAATTTTTCCTGAGCCAAAGATTACATGGCAGAAAAGATAGAGAGAGCCACAGCATTACGCAGATCCAGTGACACATAGCCTACATAGTCACTCTGTAGAGCTATGGAGGGGAAATCATTTTCCTACCAGAGAGACGGCGCAGAGCCAGTTTAGACCCCGGAGATATTTTCCAGAGGCTCAGTCTCCAAGCCACCAGGTAGACCATCGCAAAGGCAGAAGGGCAGTCGAGTTATGACGTAGTCACTGTGTAGAGTGATTCATTCACTGCATAGAGTGACACAGTCACTACGCAGAGGCAGCGCAAGGTAGTCCACCCTTGGTGTAGATTAGTGCAAGTTTCCCATGGAGGAGTGAGGTTTGTCTCACGAGATCTCTTTCGTCAGCTTTGCTGAATGATTTGACAGTTTTTTCAATCATAGATATGTACTCACAATTTACTGCATAATAACATAAACCTTAGATGTGTTGCATCGGTTTTCCTGCATTGGGTTTTTCTGTGGACATTTTTCCAAAAATAATTGTGTCGAATGGTTGTGTAATATGTGTATGTTTAGATTTGTTTGCGCACATATTTCTTCTACAATATTATTTGTGTAGGCCGTAGTGAATGGATTTCGATATTTTCTTGTAGAACACAGTAAATAATTTGTTCAGTTAAATAACAAATAGAACATTTTCCATCAATTGTTGCAGTAGGATCCTGAGTTTATAGTTTTCTCGCATGGTATCAGAGCTTGTTTAAGCTAAGTGCAGGCGAGACAAAGAACGGATCCAAAAGATCCAGTGTTTGTGAAGGCAGGATCAAAGAGCTGCAGCAGCAGCAGATCAATCTCCCTGAATATTAATAATTCCAAGCCATGAGTGCTAGTAGCTACAAGGAAATCTCTCTCTGAGTGAGTCGACAGAGAGGTAGGATTCTCCAGATCACAGTTTTCTCTGAGGCATAGGCAGCAGCGTATATATCAGTGCAGACCAATAGCTGGAGGGACGCAATTGGCTACACATCAGTAATTGTTGGTGCAGAGTGTCAGGAAGCACAGAAGAAACAAAGTTTGGGATATTTTTCTGACCTCAGTGAGTTTCTAGCCCAAGAAACTCAGGTTCCCCATGCAGTAGAAACAATTTTTGTGGCTTACTCCTCAAGGATTTTGTAGATTCAGCTATGTAGATGGTGAGAGGTGGCATATCAACAGCAGTTGGGTGAGATGGCCGCCAATGGATTGTGTAACTAGGACCGGTTGGAGGGTGCCTCAAACTATGTGATCTAGAGGGCAAGGATTTCCTTCCTTCTAGATGAGCACAATCTCAAACACTTTATCGACAGTGCTCAGGCTGAGCCGGTGGATGCAACACCACTACGAGCCTTCATGAAGAATATGGTGAAGGCTAAGCAATTTATCCTCGATGGAGTGAGAGATCACATTGTTCCACACATCTTGAGCAAAGGTATAGTCAAGGAGATGTGGGATGGGCTGGAGACGTTGTATCAAGGGTCTTCAGAGCAAAGGAATATGTATTTGGAGGAGAATATGCGCACCACCAGGATGCAGAAGGGAGAACGTATTGATCCATTCATGTCTCGGCTTCAGGAAAACTAAGGTCAGTTGGCATCCGTAGGATCAACTCCTAAGGCCACAGAGATGGTTAGATTGGCCCTCGACTCGGTGTCATAGGAATAACAAGTTTTTTTCCAGAGTATGTGTTTGGTCTCATTCTAGTCTCCTAAATTGAGCTCATTTATTGTCAACCAGGGTCAGTAAATTGTTGAAGTGTGGTGCACTATATGTGCCTAGGTATCTATTTCCCACTACGTTGTGTTTAGTGTTTTCTGATGTTTTTGGTTTTATGGTTTTATTTTGAAAAGGAAAAGAACTACATGCTAAATGAAGGGAAACTATTGGTCAAAACAGAGTGAAGCCTAAACTATGATGGTAAACAAATGCAAATGAAATACTGAAACAGAATCAAATCTAAACTGTGTCTAAGCAGAAACAAAGCTTGATAATGAATTTTAAACAAATGATTCAAAACATAAACTCAACTTGTCAAATGCTTTCATCAAAGGTGTTTTGAGAGAGAGCTTGAGACATGGTCAATTAAGTATGCAAATCCTCCTATCTAAACAGTTAAACAACTAAATTATAATGATGCAACATTTTGTCCTTGATTAGAGATTTGTTGAAGCATAATTGGAGTAAAACATTGATACCATCATAAGGTCTTTTACTCTAAGGCTAGTTCCTAACTCTATTCTGCAATTTAATTGAATGTCACAAAACCTTACTCAAGAGTTATTGATTTCTTTTCAAAGTAGTCTTTTGAGGGAGAGCTCTGTTTATGAAGTGATAAGGAAATTGCAGAGGTACTTCAGGCCTTAAAATGATATTATCTTCTGTTCATGTAGTTATGAAGCAATTATAGATTTTAGAACAAGAAGAGGTTTGTGAATAATGAAGGCTGTTTTGTTAAGTTTAACAACTGAAGTAATCTAATGTGCAGTGAATGACAGTCTGAATGTGAAGTGAAAATGCAATGAGTTGAACTAAAACTGAACTTAAAATGTCACTAATCTAAAACAATGCTGAACTACAAGTCATTATCAAACTCAAAATAGAACAACTGAGCATGAGTTAAGTGCAAGTAAACTCCGGAGTATCCTAACCATGCTATGCAAACAGAAAGACTGAAAGCAATTAAAAACTAAGATATCATGGCTATCTCCCACTCGTCATTATGATATTTTTGGCAAGCGTTTAAGAGCAAGGACAGCTATGGTACTTAGTGCAAACACACAAATGAAGCGTTCAGGATCACAATCATGCTTAAAACATTATAAAGATTTCTTGGAAGAGTTTCTTCTTGTGGAAGAGTATTTAGCATAAGTATAACTGTGATGGTGAACAAAAGAGATTACAATCAAATCCTACAATACTGTAGCCAATTCCCATTCATCATTATAATATTTTGGAAGAGCTTCTTCTTTTGGAAGAGTTTTTAGAATGAGTATAACTACAGTAGCTAATGAAAGCAACTACGAACTCAACTTCAAAAACGTAAAGGCAGCTAGAATACTTATCTAAATTACGCAAATAAATCCATGCAAGAGGCAGGGGCCCTCTACCACCTGACGGAATCTAACTCCAAATCAAATCAACGCTTTCAAAACAACACTGTCTACTTCATTAAAAGAGAAATAACTTGAACAGAGCAATCTGCGTTTTCAGAAATGTAGCACAGAAACTCAGCAAAATCTAGAACAAAAATCTCTAGCCTAGCTCTCGGTTTCCCAAGTGTTTATATAACAAATGTTCATAACAGAACTTGCAACAATTCAAGGATTATTGTCTTTCCTTATCGAAATCATACTAGGACTCTTAAAGTGGCTGCGTGGAAAGGAAATGGACATCTGGACTGAGACAGTCCTACTAGAAGTTTGCTTTCTTAAATATGTTCCCATGTATCAAAACCATACACAGAATTCGTTTCTTCCTTCATGGTGAGCAATGAACCATGTAGACATGACGTGGAATATGCCCATATGCGGTTTTTCTTGAGACGACACCTGTAACCCACTCAAACTGTAAAACAGCTACGGAATTCGAGATCAGCTACCGAATGCGCAGTCAGCTATGGAATGCCTATATTCTGTAGCTATTTTGCAGAAAATTGTTAAAATAGCAAAAATCATGAAAATACAATATGTTAATCAATTGCATGTAACCTTTAAGCAATCCTAATCATTCTTCATTGATTTTAGGCTTATGAAGTGATAAAATGATGATGAAATGAAGTGAAGGTTTGTAAAAGAGAAGGCAATTCTAAGGCTCAACATACCCCCACTGCAAGACTATTGCATGTCCTCATGCAATTTCATCAAAACTTATTCCATGTGCTTTGAAACCTCTGTTAAAACATTCAACCTTATCTTTCTGCTTCTTTTGACCCTAGTCTATTTTCTAATCTCTGTTAACTTTTCAGAAATTAGTTCTTCATCTTCCTCTTGTAGTGGAATGTCAAGTTTATTTTCAATAACCATGTCAGATTTTCTTCTTCTGCTCCATCAAAAGATTTGACAAAAGATTTTGTAATCTCCTTATGGAAGCCATCAAATTTCTCTATAAAATTTAGCCTCCCTTCTTATTGTAGTAGCTCCTTGACTTGTGGATATCCTTCCAAATATTTGACTTCAACTGATTGTGTCCTGACAATTAGCCACATTCCTCCTTTGTGCAAATTATCTTCCTTTTAGAATTACTTTTCTATGCTTGAAGCTAGATTGACTACAGAGTCTAATACTTTATTTTGAAACTGTATCTCTGTGTCTGAAGATGGATTAGTTGAAGAATGATGCTTCACCCTTAGAATTACCTTTCTGCACTTAGAGATGGATTGGTTGCAAAGTGTAATGGAAGTGAATGGATGGAGGTAATTAAGCTATAAGGGAAAATGAAGTGGCTATGGATCTGATGGAGAATTTATGATGACCTTGTGGTGAGATATGGAATGTTGGATAAGGGATATGGCTAATCAATTCGAATGATAGGTTGTTTAGGAAACACATGATTATACACATTGTATCTATTTCATGTTTTAACTTTTTGCTATTAAAATAATTTTCACAATTTACCTCAGAATTTTGACCTTGTTAATTGCCGTGCTTGATGTTGTTCCTTTGGTCCTCTTTTAGCTTGTTGGTCTTCAAAACAGAATCCTTCAATTTCCTGTAATCATCATCTCTTTGTAGGCTGTACAATTGAGTCAGAATTGCTGAATAAGATGTGGCTGCAACATGCAATCTGTAAAAAGAAATGATGTATGAATATGGAAGATGGATGTGAAATGTAATGGAGTGAAAGTGGAGTGGACTTGTGAAATGAAATGAAAATGGCGTGAGATGGAGTGAAAGTGGAATGGACTTGTGAAATGAAATGAAAATGGCGTGAGATGGAGTGAAAATGGAGTGAGATGGAGTGGAATTGTAGAATGAAATGAATTTTGGAATTTCTCTCAAATGGTATATCAGACTTCCCTGAAATTTTCTGAGGTTGTCACCAATATTATTATGCATTTTCCGACGAAAAATCTCTGCCATTGGTTACACGGATCTCCCGGAAGATGAGGAATGGCTGTAGGTGAAAGTGGCCAATTTCTTGAAAAATACACACTAAAATTTTCTGAAATTTTCTGTGTTTATTCACCCTACCTCAATGCATTTACCATAAAAATTTCAGGACCAACGGATGCACGGTTTGAAAGTTATGACAAAATCAATTTCTGCCCTGTTTCACCCTTCATTTTGCCCAATTTTGCAACAAAAAAGTACGCCACGGACTCATTTTAAGGCCAAATTGAGTGATTCCAATGGGAAAATGTGTATTTTTACCTTCTCTACTGCCACATGCTTCCAGAATTTCATTTTGATGAAGAAAAGGTGCTGCTGTGCAAAAACACTCAAATCTGTCCTAATCTGTCCAAAATGCTGAAAAGTGAGAATCTGCCTGAAAAACCCTTCTAAAATGCCCTTAAAAATTGTTTTTTTTCAAATTCTGTCCGCGTTATACTCAATTTATCATATTCTGAGAAAACCCAGAAGCTCAGAATTTTTTATTTCTGCTCCAGTCTCTTGAAAACGTTGCGCCAAAACTGCCTTCTGGAAAAAGTTGCAAAAAGACGAAAACAGGCTGCTACAGCAATGGCTGCAGAAACTGCCACTTTCCGCAGCTGTTATTGAATTGAAAAAAATATGAACATGCTGCTACAAGAAACTAATAAAATTCACTGCTGCAAGTTGTTGTTGATTCCATAAAACCATTAGTCTTCATCAAAGCCAACATTCATAGTACAATTCTTACCATGCGAATAAATGTGTCGAAGTCGAGCATGGGAAGAAATCATTGGATTACCGATCAATAATGAAAATCGTTAACCAATGCGAGAAAACTCACCGATAATGTAAATGAGTGTCAAGGTACCTCGGTGCATCTTGACAGGGACGAATGAATGTGTCGAAGTCGAGTCGCCTGCAAGATTTGACAATCAAGAGACATTGTTGTATTCCCATTGTTATCAATGAGGAGGCTTGCCATTGATGAATGCAAGCTCCAAGGCACTTCAAATAATCTCTAATCTTGATCCCAGATAAAGTGTTGAGGTCGATGGGACAAGATCTGTTGGAAGGTG
The DNA here is from genome assembly GCA_034641835.2 of Pinus albicaulis. Lineage (NCBI taxonomy): Eukaryota > Viridiplantae > Streptophyta > Pinopsida > Pinales > Pinaceae > Pinus > Pinus albicaulis. The sequence goes on along the minus strand of CM076575.1, from coordinate 1,163,509,659 downwards.
GACCTTAAGGAATTCCACATCATCCAACTCGAGCATAGAACTGTTTGGTCAATTTAGTGTGTCCTAAATTGCTGCATTTAATTTGTCAATCCGGGAATCGTAAGCTGATGAAGTGCGGCGCACTATATGTGCAAGATAACATATTTCTTAACTTTTTGTCGTTTTTGGTTTTTCTAAGGTGAAATGGAAATTCTAAAATGAAAACAAGTTTGGTTATATTTTTTCAAGGAAGTGATATCCCCTATAATGATTTACCAACTTGTAACTTTAAAAAGCAATTTGAAATTTACAATGACAAGACTTGAAAGAAAGTAAAAGTGCTGCTGAAAATGAAAAGGTGCTGCTAATCTAATAAATCAAAACAGTAAACTAGTGAACATGAAAACCAAACTATTCTTGCTGCCAACTAAACACAAAAGAAACTATGCTTAAGGAAATTCAAAATTGCAACAAAATAAATCTAAATCAGATTACATCAATTCATTTTCTGACCCTTCATCATTAGACCAGCTATGATTTTCGGAAGTAATCATAAACAACTTGTGTAACTGATATTTAATTTGCAGAAAATAAACTAATACTAAACCATACACTCATGATTCAATCCCTCACCATCAGTCCAGCTGTGGCTTTCGGAGGCAATTGAAGATGTCATACATGATTTAATATATCTAAATTTGCAGAAAAGAAACTAATACTAAACTACACATTTCATAATGCAGTCCCTCACCATCAGTCCAGCTGTGGCTTTCGGAGGCAACTGAAGATGCTATGAGCAGCTTAATATATCTAAATTTGCAGGAAAGAAACTAATACTAAACTACACATTTCATAATGCAGTCCCTCACCATCAGTCCAGCTGTGGCTTTCGGAGGCAACTGAAGATGCTATGAGCAGCTTAATATATCTAAATTTGCAGAAAAAAAACTAATACTAAACTACACATTTCATAATGCAGTCCCTCACCATCAGTCCAGCTGTGGCTTTCGGAGGCAACTGAAGATGCTATGAGCAGCTTAATATATCTAAATTTAACTACTAAAGCAGATAAGCAAAACTGAAATGTACAAAGCAATACTGAAGTTAAACAAAAATCTATGAAAAGCAAACTAGCAGCAGAACAATGTTAGTTTCATGTCATTAGTCAAAATGCTATGAAAATGCCCGGGCTGTCTATCTAAAACCTGCAATCAAGAAAACTGATCAGTGATTAACAATCATAAAACATGAAAGACGGAAATGAAATGGAAATTATGGAAATGTATAAACAGAAATGAAACAACTGCAAAGTATGAACATATGGATGGATTATGATACAATGACTTTTAAAGAAATGAAATGAGAAATATACACTAATACACAAAACCTTAGCTGAGCAGGGGCCCTCTACACAGCCTTGGTAACGATCCTCAAACACGAATTAAGTTGAAAAATAGAGTCTTCTCATATTAAAAAGCAGTTCATTACAGAATGGTAGTGTTACGGCACAAGTGCAGCGTAATCACTACAGAACAGACTAAAAGATAACAGAGTACATTCACTAACATCAACTATCGACTAACTTTATGTGCGTATGCAAACGCTCTATATATAACAATAAGTTGTAACTGTCTCCTAAAGTTCATGATGGCAGAGAGCACGTAGACCACTACGTCCACGGATATAGGAGTATGGCCGTGTTGGAAAGTGAATCTACAGAAGGTGGATGCTTGAATTCGACTCCAGAGCTCTGCACAGATGTCGATTTAACCTCCGCAGGCTTAGAAACGGCCGTATGGATCTTTATGTGCCACGAAACAGAGTCCGGCCGACATGAAACTCCATGGTTGACTTCCATGTGGACGCCTTTGACCACGGCTTCTTTGGACGAGTTTGCTTGAACCAATAGGACACGAACCATGTCCACGTCATTCCTAGCCTGCCCATGTGGCTCGTTTCCCTTGTAGACACATGTAGCATATAGTTTCACAAAATAGCTGCGGAAAGTTGCAGCAGCTGCGGAAAGTGGCAAGATTCCGCAGCTGAATGAACCAAATCTAGATCAAATAGAAAACACAAAAATATAATTAAAAACCATGTTAGATGCTCTTTTGCACATGATATTGACAATTTGGGAGGTTTAGGTGAGTGAAAAAGGTATGGAAAAGTGTATGGAAAAGATGCGAATTTGGGACTCAACATACCCCCACTGTGAAGGTGTTGCATGTCCTCATGCAACCAAAATTTTGATACTCTTTGTTCAGTTCATGTGCCTTGATACTTCAGCCAGCACATCCAACCCCCTTCTCTTCTTCTTTGGTACTGCCATCATTCTGGTTTTCTTCATTAAGCACCTAAATTTGATATTCACAAGTGCTCTGCTCAATTTCTGGCATTTCCTTTTTAATTTCTTATTCTTCTTTTGCCAAATTCCCAAATGTAACATAGTATTATCATGGATGATCTTGTCCAGCTTGCCCTGTTCTTTCAATGTTTCATTTTCATTTTTGATGTGCCGATTTAAAAGCTCCGGCTCAAAAATTTCCTGTTTTAATGACTGAACTAAATCATCCTGCAATGTATGAGGCTGAATGGAAGAGGTACTTGGACCTGTGGCTGCCTTTTCCAAGGATTCTATATAGTCATATACCTCCTGCTGCTTGGGGTCTACTTCCGGTGTCATTTTCATTGGGCTGTCCCCAAAATGCTGTAAAGGAGAATTATGTTCAAAATTTGGCCGAGGAGGGCTTACATCAATGTTTTGCTGAGAATAAGATGGAGTATGCTCATTGTCTGATTGGGAATGAAAGGAATCAGGTTCACTAACTGACTGAAATGGACTATGGTCAGTTGGAGACTGTTCAGATGTCTTCTCACCCAAATCAATGAAATGAGGACCCTTAATTTGTGTTTTTCTCAATTTTCCCTTAAGCCTGCTGCTTCTCCTCACATGCTGTGGTACACTACCCTTTTGTTCTTGTTTTCCTGTCTCTGCCTTCTTGGATATAGATGATTGTTTTTGAAGATAAACTAATCTTTCAGATAGTATTTGATGATCTTCTTCTTCGGAAGAAGAAGTTTTATGGACAACCTCAATAATTTCTTTCCCTTTTGGTATTATTGGCTTCTTAGCCTTGATTTCCTTCTTCTTCCTTTTTACCAATCTCTTTTCCCTATCAGTTCTTTCCATAGTAATAGTAGGAGTGTTTTGGATTTCCTCAATTGTTCTTTTCCTCCTACTTCTTTTTGCTGTGCTAGCTACGGGAATTTCCTGAGTAGGAGTAATTTGGGTTTCAACATTCATTCTTTTTCTTCTACTCCTTCTAATTGAACTACCTTCAGGAATTTCCTGAGGTTCTTCAAAGAAGTTTCTAACTAGGAATTGTTCCCATGTATCTTTTCTTTCCTTTAGCTCCTTTTCAATCAGAATTTTTATAAGGCCGTGGTGATAAAGATGAGGCTCTACATCTCCTAAGTGTTTTTGAATAGTCACGGCCATTTTCTTCAAGCTATTGAATAGAAAATAAGGGAGATTGAGAGTTTGGTTTTCAAGAAAATTCATCAATAGCCTGGTATGGTACATGTACATAGACCCAAAACGGCCTTCACATGTAATAAATTTCTGAACAATTAGTAGTAAAGTGGCCCATTCTTCTTTTATTGCATGCATAGGGATTCCTCTTTTAAAAACAGTGATATCCATACCTTGATTTCGTAGAATTGTTCTCCATGCCTCATCACTGATGCTTTTATTTTTGAACCAACGTTCTCCCTCCTGAAGAAGTTCTGTGGTTGTTGCTATTGATGCTTCATTAACCGAAAACTTGAGGTCTCCAACTTCTACTTCCGAGCCATCAAATGACCTTGCAAACGCTTTCGTAACTTCTTTGTGGTAACCTCTGAATTTCTGAATAAAACACAGCCATTTAGCTTTCTTCAATATCTCTTTTGCTTGCGGATATCCCTCTATAAACTTTGGTCCTTCCGGCTCTGCCCTTAATAATTTTCCCATTTCACTTCTCTGTGCTTCACAAGTTTGCCTCTGTGAGGGTTTAAGTGGAAATGGAACGATGGAATACACAGGATCGAGCACAATACTGTGGGGATGTTATCATAAAATGGAAATGAACACCATAAACGGAATGGAGTAAGACTGTGGGTAGATATACGGGAGTGAGAATGAGCAAAAGGAACGAAATGGAGTGAAACAGGGAGTGAGAATGAGTAGAGTGGGGTTTTGTAAACACGACAGAGACACGACAAAGGGGTTAACAAAGTATAATACATTCGGCCGCGTTTTGAATTTTGGTGGCTGTGTAATAAATATGAACACGTTTCAATCAACGGTTATGAAGTTATGCGGCTTGTAAGAGTCCTTTGTCAACTCAAATACGTCTCATTATCTTCGGTGGGATATTGGAACATGAGTGAGAATCGGAATTTCAATGATGAAACCGTTTATGAATGAATGCAAGAGGATAACATGGAGATCGTGGCAGGTTACGGAACTGTCAATATAATCATTGCGCGTAATGGGTAGAGCTCATGGTTTAAAACTATATAAAAATGTGTTTTTCAATACTATTTGAAATAAACTTTATTCATAGCTTTGGAATCCTTGCTTTTGCCCTTGGTCTTCAACTGATTGATCTCCATTGGTGTCTTGAATGTTCCATTGATCCTCTCTCCTGCATTTTATTTCATAATTATGAAAATAACAATTGACTGTACATTCTCTTTGAAAACAGAGTAGTAGCTGCGGAATCTGCTTCTGGCTGCGGAAACTGGAGTCAGCTGCGGAAACAGATGTCAGCTGCGGAAACTGACACAGCTATTACTTGGTTGAATAAAAATGAACAAATGACAGATGACCAGGTGGAAATGGTCATAAAAAAGATTTTTATTGATGGAATGGATGAAATGAAGTGGAATGAAGTGAAATGAAATGAAATGAAGTGGAATGAAATGGAGTGGGTGGTGAAATGAAATGAAATGAAAAAGAGATTTTTTTGGAAAATATAGAGTGTCAGGTGTCCCTGATTTTCACCCTATATTTTCTGCATAAGACTGCCAATCAATGATTGGTTTTCAGGCTTATACCATTTTTTTTTTTTTTTTTTTTTTTTTTTTAAACTGAAAAACAAAAGCTAGGTTGGTGGAGAAGAAGAATTCTTCTGTACCAGCCTGATTGCAGAACTTTCTTGAAACATCTTGACAAAATCCTCTTTTGAGAGTGGCTTATGATAAACTTTCAATCTATGGCCATTCACAATAAGAGGAGTTTGAAACTCATCAATGGTCTTGATTCTTACGGCTCCATTGCTAAAGATCTTGTCAATCTCATATGGCCCAAGCCAATGAGTCTGAAATTTCCCTTGAAAATCTTTAAACTTGGAGTCAAATAACAATGCCCAATCTCCTTCTTGAAACTTCTTCTCTTTGATATATTTGTCATGCCATTTAGTTCTTTGATATTGAACTAGATCAGTTCTTATAATTGCTTCTTGTCTGATCTCATGTAGCTCATTCAACTGCTCCATTCTATGCTTTTGGGCTTCTGATAAGTCCATCCCCAACTGAACTGCTATCTTGAAGGTCTTGACTTGGAATTCAATGGGGAGCAAGACTTCTTTCCCATAAACAAGTTCATAGGGAGAATGTCCTATTGTATTCCTCCATGTAGTTCTGTAGGCCCACAAGGCTTCTGGAAGCCTTTCTGCCCAATCTCTTCTATGTAGATGAACATTTTTGGTGATGATACTTTCAAGAACTTTGTTTGTGGACTCCACTTGACCATTTTCTTGTGGATGGTAAGGAGTAGATCTTCTGTGCTTTATTTTGTATTCTTCCATCAACTTCTCCACCAAATTGGATGTGAATTGGCTCCCCTGATCTGTCACAATTTCTCTTGGAACACCAAAGCGAGTAAAAATATCCTCATAAAGAAAATGGACAACTGAATTTTCAGTAGCAGATACTAATGCTTTAGCTTCTACCCATTTAGTAACATAATCAGTACAAACCAATATATACTTCTTTTGCTTAGATGGTGGATTAATAGGTCCGATGAAATCTAAAGCCCATTTTTCAAAGGGTTCAATGAGTACCTGTGTTTGCAATGGCATTTCATTTGAAAGGGTAGGTTTCCCTACTCTTTGGCAACTATCACACCTTTTGACATATTGTTTTGCATCTTTGAAGAGGGAAGGCCAATAATATCCCAAGGAAAGGATTTTATAGGCCGTCCTTTTGTCCGCAAAGTGTCCGCCGCATGGTTCATCATGACATGCCTTAAGAATATCGGGCATTTCATCTTCCCTGACACATCTTCTGATCACAAGATCTGGCCCTGTTTTAAACAATTCGTTAGAAATCCATGAATATTTTGAACTCTCCTGAATAATCTTTCGTTTTTCTCTTTGAAATAAATGTGAAGGTAGTTTCCCTGTAACCAAATAGTTAGCAATATCTGCATACCAAGGGGTCTTAATAGTTACTGCAAACAAGTATTCATCGGGAAATTTATCTTCTACAGGAGAATCTTCTTTAGTATTCTGAATCCTAGACAAGAAATCAGCTATTGTATTCTGTTTTCCTGGTCTATCCAACACAGTAATATTGAATTCTTGCAAAAGTAAAAGCCATCTTGTCACTCTGCCATTAGTAACGGGTTTGTTCATTAAATATCTAATTGCAGAATGGTCAGTATGAATAAAAGTTTCATAGCCTGTTATGTAATGTCTAAACTTATTAATTGCATGAACAACAGCTAAGAACTTTTTTTTAGTCACAGTATAGTTCAACTCTGTGGGAGTCAAATTTTTACTGGTGTAATAAATGGCATAAGGAATTAAATATTTTTGACCCAACACAGCTCCTAGAGCTGTATCTGAAGCATCCGTAGAAATATGGAAAGGGAGTTTCCAATTTGGTCCTCTCAAGATAGGTGCTTTAGATATTCTTGTTTTCAAAGTTTCAAAAGCTGATTGACAATCGGGATCCCATTTAAATTCACAGTCTTTTGTAAGCAATTTGAAGAGTGGAGATGCTATTTTAGTGAAGTTTTCTATAAATCTTCTATAGTAACCAGTAAATCCTAAAAAACTTCTAACATCTCTTTGACAATTTGGAATAGGCAACTTGGAGATGACTTCAACTTTCGATCTATCAACCTTAATCCCATCTCCTGAAATATGATGTCCTAAAACAATCCCTTCAGAAAACATCATAAAGCATTTTTCATGGCTTAATGAAAGGTTTGTTTCTTTACATCTTATAAGAACTTTTTCCAAATTTTCTATTGCCTCTTCAAATGAATTACCATAAACTGTAAAATCATCCATATAAACCTCTACACAATCATGGATTAGATCAGAAAAAATTCCTAGTACTGCTCTTTGGAATGTTGCAGGTGCATTACATAACCCAAAAGGAAGCACTCGGTAGGCAAAAGTTCCCCATGGACAAGTAAATGTAGTCTTATCTTGATCTTCAGGTGCTACCTGAATTTGATTATAGCCACTAAAACCATCCAAAAATGAAAAGTACTTTTTACCTGCTAATGTATCTAATACCTGATCAATAAAAGGCAAAGGAAAGTGATCCTTCAAAATTGCTTTGTTCAATTCCCTGTAATCAATGCATACTCTCCATTTACCATTCTTTTTAGGTACTATAACCAAAGGAGAAACCCATCGGCTATCTGAAATTGGATAAATAAAGTTTACATTGAGAAGTTTTTGGAGCTCTTCTTTCACTATCTCCCTAAGATTTGGATTCATCCTTCTTTGAGGTTGTCTGATTGGTCTACTGTTTTCCTCAATATAGATATGATGGATGCAAGTCTTAGGATCAATACCCTTCATGTCAGTATACTCCCATGCAAATGCGGTAGAATGTTTTTGCAAGATTCTGGTTAGTTCTTCTTGTTGTGATTTCTCCAAATGTTTGTTGATATTCAATGTCTTTTCTGGAAAAATCTCAATAGTAGAATTACCAAACTCTTCCATAGAGTAAAGAGACATTTGTCTTGATGATAAATATTCTATGTCAGATTCCAATTGAAATTGTGTGGGGTCATATTCTGAAGTTATCTCAAAATTTTCTAATGTGTTCAGAATTTGACTATCCTCACTAATTTCAGAAATGGTAAAGACAGGTTGTATAGTGTTCTCATCATCGACCCATTCATTGTCTCCTATTTCTGTGATTTCTCTTGCTGGAGGATACAAATTGAATTTCTTTGTCGAATTACCATTAGAAATGTACATGTCTCCAGATCTACAACTAATAAAAGCATCAGCTGTGGCTAGCCAAGGTCTTCCTAAAATAAGTGGATGTCCTCCTAGATTACTTTTGGGAGTCAAAATCATAAAATCTACTGGATATTCCCAAGAATCTAAGGAGACTAAAATATCTTCTAATACACCATCTGGTTTAATAATTGATCGATCTGCAAGTTGCAGTAAAGTAGGTGTAAAAAGAAGGTTAGGAAGTTTTAGCTGGTCCATAGTCTGTCTACTCATAATGTTAATAGCAGCCCCTAAGTCAATCAATGTGTTTGGAATTTCTATCCCATTTATATGTGTCTTGAAAATTGGACTTCCTGGATCTACATACTTCTGCATGGTAATTTTTCCCATCATAATATCTGCAATTTTTCCTACCAGTTGGATTCTTCTTGTGTCTTTTAGTTTCCTTCCTGGTCTTTTGAAACTCAACTCCTTTATTGTTTTTGCTAGAATAGGAATCTCTCGAATGGCTTGTAGCAAGGGAATCTTGATACAAACATTCTTCAATTCATCTAGAAAGTCATAGTTAGGCAACAAGATTTTTTTTTCCACCCCCTTATCAATTTGTAGTCTTTCCGGAAAAGGAGGTGTAGATGAAGATGCAGGTTGCTCAACTATAGGAGTTGTGGGTGTTAGCTTTTCTTTTTCTTTTTGAATTTTTGAATTTTGAAGAGATTCTTCCTCAAAACCCTTATTGACTTGAAGAGAGTCCTCTTCAGAGGTATCTTGCTCTTGAATGTCTATAGAAGGTTTTTCTAAAACTCTACCAGATCCGAGTTGTACATCGTTGAGAGGAACAATCATATAGGTAGGAAATTGTTGTCCTTCTACCATATAAGTAGTTTGAGGATTCTTATTGTTAGGATTTGGCAATGGCTGAGATGGAAGTTGATTTGTCTTCTGTTGGTATGGGAGCATGAGTTGAGGATTTGTATTTTGTTGAGAAGGTTGTTGTTGTGGAAATGGCAATGAAAGTTTTGGATTTGGGCTTGGAAGTTGTGGAGCTTGTTGATTTTGAAAAGATGGAGGATATTGATAAAATTGAGCAAATCTCCCATAAGGATTTTGCATCCCTTGTACCCATGGCTGATATGAGTTTTGATGTTGGGGCCAAGGTTGTTGCCAAGGATTCCAATTTGGTTGGGTTTGAAGATTCATAGGGTTATTAAACCCTTGAGATTGTTGTCCCTGCCAAGGTCTCCTTGCGACAAAACAGAGAGATTCTACTGAATTTGGATCTTCTTGAAAAACAGCTTTGAGTCCAAGGATTGAAGGACAATCCTTGATCTCATGATTTTCTGAGCAAATCATACATGTTTCTACAACTTTTGCATCCAAGGGACATTCCCTTAAAGCATGTTTCCTTCTACATTTCGGACAAAAGATGGCTAAAGCATCTGTTTCTGCTTTCTGCTTGTTTTGGATTTTAAGGGTGTCTAGTTGTTCACTAAGGCTCCCTAAGATATCATTTTTGAACTCATCAAGCATATTACCAATCTCTGCCCTACTTACCGATCCAGTTGCAGATTTGTTAGCCCTAATAAGAGAAGAATCCCTAGGCCCTTTTCCACTTTTAGATTTTCCTCTTGAGAGATGGATACATAATTCTGTTATATCACGAAATGGAAGTTGAGAAATTTCTCCTTTCCCCATCATGTTTAAAATTTCTATCCATTAATCTCTAATGGCTTTTAATAGGAGGGCTTTCAAGGTTTCATTATCTAAGTTGCTCATCTTTGCTCTTTTCAAGTTGTATTGAAATCTTTCAATTAAGTCTTCCAAATTTTCATCTTCTTTTTGCATCATTTTGAATACCTCATCCTTGTGATTGGTGGGCATACAATAGTCCAAGTATCTGTCTAAAAATGTTTGTTTCATATCATTCCAAGTCCTAATAGATTGAGTGGCTAATCCCATGAACCATTTCAAAGCAGATCCCTTCAATGTTGAAGGAAACAGTTTGAGTTTTTGAGAATCTTCCATATAGTCATAAGTTCGGCACACAACTTCAAACTCAAACAGAAATGTTTCGGGATCCTCACTTCGCAATCCATAAAAGTTAGGGAGAACAGATGGTGAGATATTTTTCATTGTTGCATGAGTTTCCTCATCAACTATAGGGAATCCAAGCAAATTGTCCCTATTTCTACCATCATTTCCTTCACCATTTTTATCTCCATTATCTCCTCCTCTTCTACCTCCACCTCTATTTATTACTTCCTCTGCCATGATAGTTTCTTTAGAGTCCTTATAGTCCTCTAGTTCTTCTACCAAGGAAGGATGAGAGAAAGTCTCTCTGTTTTCTAAGTGGGTTTTAGTAGGTGGTATAGGAGAATCCTCTAATTCAGCTGTTCCTTGACTTACAAAAATCTTAAGGCTAGGGGTAGATGGTGGTGAATCTGGTCTATGCCTTGAAGAAGATGGAGTTATGAAAATCGAACTCTTGGCTTTAGCTATAAACCTTCCCCTAGAATCTCTTGCTCTATGCATGTCATTTTTTTATTTTTTAAAAAGTTGAGCTAATAATTCTCTTTCTGATCTTCCAGATCACACTAGGTGCAAGAAGAGAGCATACTTAAGAAATTACTAAACCAATAACTCTCTTTTCTGATCCTCCGGATCACACTAGGTGCAAGAGGAGAGCATACTTCAAGAAGTTATCAAGTTTTCCCTTCTTTTATGATTTTATGTGTTTTTTTTTTTAAGAAATTGGCTACCTAGTTACACTTCCCCGGCAACGGCGCCAAAATGTTTGGTCGATTTAGTGTGTCCTAAATTGCTGCATTTAATTTGTCAATCCGGGAATCGTAAGCTGATGAAGTGCAGCGCACTATATGTGCAAGATAACCTATTTCTTAACTTTTTGTCGTTTTTGGTTTTTCTAAGGTGAAATGGAAATTCTAAAATGAAAACAAGTTTGGTTATATTTGTTCAAGGAAGTGATATCCCCTATAATGATTTACCAACTTGTAACTTTAAAAATCAATTTGAAATTTACAATGACAAGACTTGAAAGAAAGTAAAAGTGTACTGCTGAAATGAAAAGGTGCTGCTAATCTAATGAATCAAAACAGTAAACTAGTGAACACGAAAACCAAACTATTCTTGCTGCCAACTAAACAAAAAAAAGAAACTATGCTTAAGGAAATTCAAAATTGCAACAAAATAAATCTAAATCAGATTACATCAATTCATTTTCTGACCCTTCATCATTAGACCAGCTATGACTTTCGGAAGTAATCATAAACAACTTGTGTAACTGATATTTAATTTGCAAAAAGTAAACTAATACTAAACCATATACTCATGATTCAATCCCTCGCCATCAGTCCAGCTGTGGCTTTCGGAGGCAACTGAAGATGTCATACATGATTTAATATATCTAAATTTGCAGAAAAGAAACTAATACTAAACTACACATTTCATAATGCAGTCCCTCACCATCGGTCCAGCTGTGGCTTTCGGAGGCAACTGAAGATGCTATGAGCAGCTTAATATATCTAAATTTGCAGAAAAGAAACTAATACTAAACTACACATTTCATAATGCGGTCCCTCACCATCAGTCCAGCTGTGGCTTTCGGAGGCAACTGAAGATGCTATGAGCAGCTTAATATATCTAAATTTGCAGAAAAGAAACTAATACTAAACTACACATTTCATAATGCAGTCCCTCACCATCAGTCCAGCTGTGGCTTTCGGAGGCAACTGAAGATGCTATGAGTAGCTTAATATATCTAAATTTAACTACTAAAGCAGATAAGCAAAACTGAAATGTACAAAGCAAGACTGAAGTTAAACAAAAGCTATGAAAAGAAAACTAGCAGCAGAACAATGTTAGTTTCATGTCATTAGTCAAAATGCTATAAAAATGCCCGGGCTGTCTACCTAAAACCTGCACAAGAAAACTGATCAGTGATTAACAATCATAAAACATGTAAGACAGAAATGAAATGGAAGTTATGGAAATGTATAAACGGAAATGAAACAACTACAAAGTATGAACATATGGATGGATTATGATACAATGACTTTTAAAAGAAATGAAATGAGAAATGTACACTAATACACAAAACCTTAGCTGAGCAGGGGCCCTCTACATAGCCTTGGTAACGATCCTCAAACACGAATTAAGTTGAAAAACAGAGTCTTCTCATATTAAAAAGCAGTTCATTACAGAATGGTAGTGTTACGGCACAAGTGCAGCGTAATCACTACAGAACAGACTAAAAGATAACAGAGTACATTCACTAACATCAACTATCAACTAACTTTATGTGCGTATGCAAACGCTCTATATATAACAATAAACTGTAACTATCTCCTAAAGTTCATGATGGCAGAGAGCACGTAGACCACTACGTCCACGGATATAGGAGTATGGCCGTGTTGGAAAGTGAATCTACGGAAGGTGGATGCCTGAATTCGACTCCAGAGCTCTGCACAGATGTCGATTTAACCTCCGCAGGCTTAGAAACGGCCGTATGGATCTTTATATGCCACGAAACAGAGTCCGGCCGACATGAAACTCCATGGTTGACTTCCATGTGGACGCCTTTGACCGCGGCTTCTTTGGATGAGTTTGCTTGAACCAATAGGACACAAACCATGTCCACGTCATTCCTGACCTGCCCATGTGGCTCGTTTTCCTTGTAGACACCTGTAGCATAGAGTTTCACAAAATAGCTGCGGAAAGTGGAAAGTTGCAGCAGCTGCGGAAGGTGGCAAGATTCCGCAGCTGAATGAACAAAATCTAGATCAAATAGAAAACACAAAAATATAATTAAAAACCATGTTAGATACCCTTTTGCACATGATATTGACAATTTGGGAGGTTTAGGTGAGTGAAAAAGGTATGGAAAAGTGTATGGAAAAGATGCAAATTTGGGACTCAGCAAGAACCAAGAATGATTTGAAGAACCATGAAAGATTGAAACCATCATGAAATTGCAGAACTTATTGTGAAATTTGCCCGCCAGTTGCCTGGTTTTCAAACAAAGCTCATGTCCAATTGCGCCAGCAAGCTAGTTTTCACAATAGGACTTATTTTTCTCTTTACTCTTTTTTTCTTTTTTCCTTTTTTTTTTCTCTTTTTTTTTTTTTATGTCCTACTCTACTTGAAAAAGAAAATCTTGTTCAAGTATATGAGTACTTCCAATGGAACCATGTCTGTAACAAGATGATAGATAAACTCATATGCAAGTTTGAAAGACACTCTTTGATATGTACCTGTATATGAGATGCCAACTGTCTTGATTTAGATGATGTCAAAAGATATTGAATAATTGAGCATTGGAATCCAATGACTGAATTGAACCAAGATTCAATGTAATATTGTCTTCCTTGTCTTTCCTCTATCATGAAATGCAAGTCTTCGGAGATATGATCTTCATTCATAGAATCTAGTGATAGGCATGCATGAGACTTTTCAATCTCTGGTTCCAATATCTCCTCTTTATCAATAGACATCCCTGATTCTTGGACCTTATATGAGTCTACTTCTTCTATTTGTTGTTCTTCAATGACAGCTGGTGAATCATTTTGCAATACCTCAGAATTGTAAGTTGATTGAGGTGTTTTATTGTTGGGGATATGAAATGGTTGTGGAGGTAGTGGAGTGGGGAATCTTTGGGGTTTTTGTGTGGATGATAATGGGAAAGGTTGAATTGAGGTAAAATAAGGGTGATATTGATGTTGTGGTGGAGACAAATGGTATGAATAACATTGATGATGGTATTGAGGATAGAGAGGGAAAGATTGAGGATATGGTGGATTTCCTTTGTATGGCCTTTGCCAACTTTGGTGCCAAGATTGGTTTTGAGGTTGGAATTGAGATGGCCAAGGTTTCCAAGGTTGATTTTGAGGTTGGGATTGATATGGCCAAGGTTGCCAAGGCAAGGGTGTTTTCCAATTACCTTGAGGTTGTTGTGCATAACCTTGAAACTGTGCATAAGGATATTGCATCATATTGGGTTGATGAGGCTGCCATAGTCCTCTTGGAGCTACATAACAAAGTTGCTCTTGTGCTTGATTTGCTCCATTATCCTTCTGGTAAATTGCCTTCAACCCTAGTAATGATGGGCAATCTTCAGTAGTATGTGATCCTGCACAAATTTTACACATTTTAATGTTATCAAGTGGACATTCATGCAAAGCATGTTTCTTTCTACATTTAGGGAAAAATATAAATGAAACAACTTTTTGCTTGTTTTGCATTCTTAGCATGTCAGTTTGTTCATTTAAATTACCAAGAATGTTTAGCAAATTGTTAGGTTCGGTTTGACTTACCAATCTTGATGCTGACTTACTTACTTTTGCCACAAATGGATCTTGAGGGGATCTTACACACTTTGCTTTTCCTCTTGATATGTTCTTGCATAGTTCACAAATTTCTTGAAATGACAATCGATAAACATCTCCTTTTCCCACAAGATTAAGAAGATCAATCCATTCATCCTTTATAGAATTTAGTAGAAGAGTTTTTAATGCATCTGATCCTAAATTATGCAATTTAGATCTTTTGATATTATAAGTAAATCTCTCCACTAAATCTTCTAGGCTTTCACCCTCTTTTTGGTTCATCTTAAAGACTTCATTTCTAAGGTCATGGTGCATGCAATAACCTTTATATTTTTCCAAAAATACTCTTTTCATATCATCCCATGTCCCTATAGAATTTGTTCCTAAAGTCATGAACCATCTAAGAGCTCTATCCTTCAATGTTGCTGGAAACAAATTCAATTTTTGCATGTGCAATGAGTAGCCATAAGATCTACAAATTATTTCAAATTCAAAAAGAAAGGTTTCCGGGTCTTCTGATCTCATACCTTTGAAGTTAGGAAGTACATATGGATGGATGTTCTTCATTTGAATATTGATATCAATTTCTTGAATGGGAAATCCAAAAGGATCTTCCTCATTGTCATCATCTCCATCCATTTCTTCAACCTGCTTTATCACCTCTTCTTCTACCTGCAAAAATATGAATTCATGATGTGGATGTGTGGCTCTTACTGCACCACATGATATAGTGGGTGTGGTAGGTGATTGAAGTTTTTGTTTTTGTTTTTGTGGATGTAGGAAATCGGGATACCTAGTTACACTTCCCCGGCAACGGCGCCAAAATGTTTTGTCTCAACCTAGTCTCCTAAATTGAGCTCATTTAATTGTCAACCAGGGTCAGTAAACTGCTGAAGTGTGGTGCACTATATGTGCCTAAGTAACCTCTTCCTACTTCGTTGTGTTTAGTGTTTTCTGATGTTTTTGGTTTTATGGTTTTATTTTGAAAAGGAAAAGAACTAAGTGCTAAATGAAGGGAAACTATTGGTCAAAACGGAGTGAAGCCTAAACTATGATGGTAAACAAATGCAAATGCAATACTGAAACATAATCAAATCTAAACTATGACTAAGCAGAAACAAAGCTTGATAATGAATTTTAAACAAATGATTCAAAACATAAACTCAACTTGTCAAATGCTTTCATCAAAGGTGTTTTGAGAGAGAGCTTGAGACATGGTCAATTAAGTATGCAAATCCTATCTAAACAGTTAAACAACTAACTTATAGTGATGCAACATTTTGTCCTTGATTAGAGATTTGTTGAAGCATAATTGGAGTAAAACATTGATACCATCATAAGATCTTCTACTCTAGGACTAGTTCCTAACTCTATTCTACAATTTAATTAAATGTCACAAAACCTTACTCAAGAGTTATGGATTTCTTTTCAACGTAGTCTTTTGAGGGAGGGCTCTGTTTATGAAGTGATAAGGAAATTGCAGAGGTACTTCAGGCCTTAAAATGATATTGTCTTCTGTTCATGTAGTTATGAAGCAATTATAGATTTTAGAACAAGAAGAGGTTTGTGAATAATGAAGGTTGTTTTGTTAATCTTAACAACTGAAGTAATCTAATGTGCAGTGAATGACAACTGAATGTGGAGTGCAAATGCAATGAAAAACTGAACTTAAAATGTCACTAATCTAAAACAATGTTGAACTACAAGTCATTATCAAACTTAAAACAGAACAACTGAGCATGAGTTAAGTGCAATTAAACTCCGGAGTATCCTAACTATGCTATGCAAACATAAAGACTGAAAGCAATTAAAAACTAAGATATCATGGCTATCTCCCACTCATCATTATGATATGTTGGACAAGCGTTTAAGAGCAAGGATAGCTATGGTACTTAGTGCAAACACACAAATGAAGCGTTCGGGATCACAATCATGCTTAAAACATTATAAAGATTTCTTGGAAGAGTTTCTTCTTGTGGAAGAGTATTTAGCATAAGTATAACTGTGATGTTGAACAAAAGAGATTACAATTAAATCCTACAATACTATAGCCATTTCCCATTCATCATTATAATCTTTTGGAAGAGCTTCTTCTTTTGGAAGAGTTTTTAGAATGAGTATAACTATAGTAGCTAATGAAAACAACTACAAATTCAACTTCAAAAACGTAAAGGCAACTAGAATACTTATCTAAATTACGCAAATAAATCCGTGCAAGAGGCAGGGGCCCTCTACCACCTGACGGAATCTAACTCCAAATCAAATCAACGCTTTCAAAACAACACTGTCTGCTTCATTAAAAGAGAAATAACTTGAACAGAGCAATCTTCGTTTTCAGAAATGTAGCACAGAAACTCAGCAAAATCTAGAACAAAAATCTCTAGCCTAGCTCTCGGTTTCCCAAGTGTTTATATAACAAATGTTCATAACAGAACTTGTAACAATTCAAGGATTATTGTCTTTCCTTATCGAAATCATACTAGGACTCTTAAAGTGGCTGCGTGAAAAGGAAATGGACATCTGGACTGAGACAGTCCTACTAGAAGTCTGCTTTCTTAAATATGTTCCCACGTATCAAAACCATACACAGAATTCGTTTCTTCCTTCATGGTGAGCAACGAACCATGTAGACATGACGTGGAATATGCCCATATGCGGTTTTTCTTGAGACGACACCTGTAACCCACTCAAACCGTAAAACAGCTGCGGAATGCGGGATCAGTTACGGAATGCGCGGTCAGCTATGGAATGCCTGTATTCTGTAGCTATTTTGCAGAAAATTGTTAAAATAGAAAAAATCATGAAAATACAATATGTTAATCAATTTCATGTAACCTTTAAGCAATCCTAATCATTCTTCATTGATTTTAGGCTTATGAAGTGATAAAATGATGATGAAATGAAGTGAAGGTTTGTAAAAGAGAAGGCAATTCTAAGGCTCAACAGTATGCTGGGCAGAGAAAACTTATGGAATTGGGAGTCAATGTGGGCATCTATTTAGCAAGAAGAGATGCGGAGAGATTTACTCAAGTGTCAACTTGAGGGCAACAACAACAGTAGTTCGAAGACCAAGAAGGAGGAGGAAGAGAATGTGGCCCTTGCATCAAAGAGGTAGAAAGAGCAATGCAAGAGGAAAAAGGATCTGTCAAAGATTAAGTGTTTCTGGTGTGGCGAGATGAGTCATTACACCACAAAGTGTCCTCTCAAGAAGAAGGAAAAAGATGAGAAACATGATCCTCAAGCTGGAGCAGCAAAGATAGAAGAGGATGATTGTGAGATGATGGCTCATATACCTCCAGGAGAGAGGTGGGCTGATTTGGATTTGTAGACCCATAGATCTATAATATGGACAGGATCCTTGAGGATTCCACCTCTCGGATCACCAGCTTGCTACAGGAGCCCTGAACAGAAGTAGCAGTATGGATGAGTACAGAGGAGTGAGAAGAGATAGTGTAGTAGTTATCGGCGTGGATCAGAGGTAGAAGCAACACAATGCACAGTGGCGCAGCGCAGAGCAGAGGCAACAGTAGCACAATGCACAATGGCACAGCACAGTGCAGAGCTACAACAGCCTTAGAAGGACAGCGCAGAGGCTAGCAGCAGTCAGATCTTCATCACTGAGATGCAATACAATTTTCTAATTTCAAATGTTTTCCAATTGCAGTAAGCAACTGTGTTGCAATGCAGTAGCAGTTGGCAGTGGCAGAGTCAACAACATCACAAATGCATAATTCAGAGGACGTTGCAGTACAGTAGCAGTTGGCAGTAGTATGCAGTGTCAGCAGTAGTACAGATGTAGCATTGGTGCAGAGTTGATGGACAGCAAAGCCAGACATCAGTAGCACAGAGGGATATGCTTCAGAGTCAGAATATTATGCAGTAGAGCGTATTGTTAGAGCACATTCCTCGCTAAGAGGGAGTGTTTATTTGGGATAGCTTCAGATGTGCTCTAAATCTCATATTTTGTGGAGATGCTTAGGAACATGTATTCTAAATAACCCAGAAAATTTTTCGTGAAATTCCACTCAGATTGTATTCTATAGAAATAATTACTTATTTTTGAAGGGACCCTAAGTTAAAACTTAGGAAAATAAAATAATTAAAGGCTCTTAATAGAGTATGAGTGTGAATGATCTACAAGAAACGGATAAAGTCTAAATTTAATCTTAGCCATTGATTAATATCTGATATGGGCCATTGAATCTTCAATGAGAAGGTTATAAGAAGTAATTGAAGGGTCATTTAGAAAATACATTTGAGAGACACAAAGACTCTAGAGATCGAATTCTTTTGACGGAGCAGTGCTCGAACGAAGATCAAATCTAAGTGATTTTTCATTGCAATGAGGGGTAGTATCACCAGTTGGAATTTTTCCCGAGCCAGAGAGTACACAACAAAAAATATAGAGAGAGCCACAGCATTACGCAGAGCCTACATAGTCACTGCGTAGAGATGTAGAGGGGATATCGCTTTACTACCAGAGAGACAATGTAGAGCCAGTTCAAACCCCAAAGAGATTTTCTAAAGGCTCGGTCTCCAAGCTAGAAGGTAGACCAATGAAAAGGCACGAGTTGTGATGCAGTCACTGCGTAGAGTGACAGAACCACTACGCAGAGGCAACGCAGGGCAGTCCAACCTTGGTGTAGATCAGTGTCATTTTCCCATGGAGGAGTGATCTTTGTCTCACAAGATATTTCATTATTTTTGCGGAATGATTTTACAGTTTCGTCAATCATAGATATGTACACATAATTTACTGCATAATAACATAAACCCTCAGATCTACTGCATCGGTTTTCCAGCATTGGGTTTTTCCGGGGACATTTGTCCAAAAATAATTGTGTCGAATGGTTGTGTAATATGTGTATGTTTAGATTTTTTTCCACACTTATATTTCTTCCACAGTATAATTGTGTAGGATGTATTGAATGGATTTCGATATTTCATTGTAGAACACAGTAAATAATTTGTTCAGTTAAATAACAAATAGAATATTTTCCATCAGTTGCTGCAGTATGATCCTGATTTTACGGATTTTTCACATGCATGCCCCTATACCTATACCTGTACTCTGCGGTAACTTGTGCCTGAGCTCTACATACCTATTATCCCGTTGTCCTACCTATAAAATCTGATCCTGTAATTATGTCCCATAGGAACTCGTAGATGTTATATGGTTCACCTGTACTTTCCTCCTGAGAACATATGCAACCATGTTCTCCTTTCCCTTAATGTATGAGATCTCGAAATCAAACTCACTAAGGGTGACCAACCATCTAGATTTCCTAGCATTCAGATTCAGTTGGTCAACAAAATATCTCAACCCATTGTGATCACTCAGCAATACAAATCTCCTGCCAAGAAGATAGTGCCTCCACATCTTCAACTCGTGAAAAATAGTTTCCAACTCAAAATCATGAGTTGTGTAGTTTTGTTCATGCTCATTCAATTTCTTTGACTCGTAGCATACCACCTATTATGCGGAATTATGAATTACGGATAAATCATTCTTCCCTAGACAGGTGCTTATCTAGAACAAAAAATTAAAGACTTTGCGACTACTTTTCCTAATTGTAAATAGACACACATAACAGATCAAAGAACTTACTTGGAGTCCAAGCGCTTCCTATTCTCCTTCTGTCGCTCTTGTTGTGGCTTCAAATCCAAGCTAGATGTCCGAAAATATTTCCTACAAAGATGAACACTAAATAGAAAAAGATAGAAATAATACAGATGTCTATTCAAGTTAATTAGTTAAATCAATGAAACTTAAACCATATACATCAGATAAGAATTCATAATATGGGAAACCTGAGCTTATACAGATACATATGTGGGAAAGTAAGCAGCAATCTTTATTAATGGATAGAAGGGGAGGTTACAACCCAGTGATTTATTTTAAGTGACCATCTCCAACAACATCCCAGCCTCATCATAATGCAAATCTCTCTAGCAGCATGTTACACAATTCAACTCTTCAATTGAAATTCCACCAGCGTTTCTCTACTCAAATTCTTCCTTCTCAAACACTAAGATCTATGCTCAATTTATAGAGGAGTTTAAGGTATTTTTACAATCAATTACTTTCCAATAATAGGAAATACATGTTCCCAATCTCGTAGATGTCAAATGGACACATGGATTCGAAGTTTGACATATGTGAACTCTTCTAGAAGGCACTGGCCAAGTGGAGATTTTGGAACAACGAGAATTTCACTCCTAATGTGACCAACGGACCTATGAGTGTTGGGAGGTGCTTTGCAGAGCAGCCTTGAATGGGGCTACCTGCATATGCAACACACTTAGTCCCTTTAGAGGTAGCATTGATGAGCTCTCATATTATATATTATAAACTTCAAATCTTGGAAACCTTTGCAGATGAAAGTCGTGAATTATTTGTCTTTTAATTTGTCTTAGGGCATGTAGCAACTGAAATGATAGGGGATCATAGACCCTATTCATTGGTCCTGGAGATGATGTCCAGTTAACCAGGTCATTGGGAATGATGCCCAAATTGACCTATGACAATTGCCCCCTAAAGCATGAAGTCAAAATAATAGTAACAATATTTTGATTGAGATGCTTTACACTGTGATGGGCTGGAGATGAAGCGGAGTGGCAAACTGCATCAATCTTACAATACATTACATCATGTTATATCCCCTTGATCATAATTGCTGAGGGTAGGCATTCTCATGTTCATCACATACACAATCTAATAACATGTAAATAATTCAGAAATTCGTCTACATTGGAATGTTGCCCAATACGGACATGCCCACAGATATAGGCCCATGTTCGGATGACAATCTGTATGTAAGGTCACCATACAGATGATGTGTACAACAATCCTGAAATCGCAGCCCGGATGGCTGAAACTAGATCTGGGGTCTTCATATCTTGTTCACTCGATCATTCGGGTACAATTCTAGCCATGCGAATATATGATTTGTAGTCGAACATGGAAAGACATCGTTTGATTACCAGCCAATGATGTGAGTTGTTAAAAAATGTGAGAGAACCACCATTGATGTCAATGGCCCTCAAGGTACTGTAGTACATTTTCTAAGGTGTGAATAGATGATTTGATGTTGAACGCCAAACAAAATATTTTAGACAAAACTCTGAAAGCGAGGATCTTGTCAATGCTATAACAAGCCTCATGGTACTGGAACACAATGTTTCTAAGTGAACTTCCTGGATAATGAATTTTTGTCGACAGGAAGCCACCTTATTACGAAATGGGAGTTACTGATTTCGGAGACAGAGGTATGACTTGATATAGCAATGTTCAGGGATGACGATCATGAGAATGAAGGTTTATGAGTATTGCAGAAGGATGAGTATTCACTGGATGACTTCTCTTGAACATATCGGCGACACTAAGATGAGTTGGCAGCATTGACCCAAAACCGAAGTGAAGGTATGATGAACCATAGGTATGAATGAACCGTCAAGAAGATTACCCAACCCAAACAGTCACGGTGATGGAGTGAAGTGTCATGTTCAAGAGTGACTTGATACCGTAAAAAGTTCTGTTCACTTTCCCAAATTTTCCCCGATCATTTGTCGACCAGTACCTCTTTATTGTTTAACAAGATTGAGGAGGATAACATTTGCTTGATCTATAATTCAACCCTTCGGGCGAATAATGTATCGCTATTTAATAATTTAACGAGTCTAGCGATGAATGAAACTCGATTCTTGCCACGATCGACAAGCCTGTCACTATTTTATGTTTTAACGAGCTTAACGACAGTGATAGCCTGGTCCTTTTTCATATTTAGAGAGTTTGAAAAAGAGGACGAAAGAAAACTCCATAAGTACTTTTTCGTAAAGTTGTCGCTCAGATCCGAAAAAGTGTAAAATAATATCTGAGAGAATCTCTTTAGTCATGTTTGACCAAGGTGTTCCTTTTTCGTAAATAATCTATCTCAGTTCGGAAAAGGGTTAAACTTATACTGAGTAGATATCAATTCATTTACTTTAACGAGCTCGAAAAGACAAGTGCTCGACAATCTTTTCATATTATCGGAGTCTGAAAAGAGTTGAAAGAAGACTCCAGGGGTTCCTTTTTCGCTGTTATTGAAGCTCGAAAAAGAGATAAAAGTGTGCTTCAAATCCTTTTTCATTTTTAACAAAGCTCGAAACATAAAGAGGAAAAGTATGCTTTGTGGTCAAATCATTCTTGAAATAAATCTGCACGACTAATCTGTTCATCAGTTGTAAGACCTGTTCACAACAAAATCAAATGGATTAAAAATACCTGTCTCATGATAAAAACATAATAAAACCATAGTCATAGCAATAAATATGATTTGCAAACAATTAAATTACTATTAAAAATAGTTTTACTATTCATTTTTACCATTCCATAGTTACCATTTGCATTTTGGAGCTTTGAACCTGATTTTACCCCTGAACTAAAGCTACTGATTGTGTGCAATTGGTAAGAATGTTTTGAATGCCCCCTGCAAGAGCACATGTCGAATGCCCCCTGCAAGAGTAGATGCCCCCCAAGCTTCATTTCATTCAGCTAAGAATATTACTGGTTACTAATAGCTGGGTGGAATGAAGGTTCATTATAGAGGAGGATTTGTTTCATTTTTTAACGAGCTTGACACAGGAAAAGAACTATGCTCATGGAATCTTGTTTCATTTTTTAACGAGCTTAACACAATAAAAGGAACTATGCTTATTCACCTGATTCATTTTTTAACGAGGTTGACACAGGAAAAGAACCATCCTCATGGGAACCTGTTTCATTTATCGAGGTTGACATAGGAAAATAATCATCCTTATAACCCGTTTCATTTTTTAACGAGGTTGACATAGTAAAAGAACCATCCTCATCGGCACTTGTTTCATTTTTAACGAGGTTGACACAAGAAAAAAGAACTATCCTCGTAACCTGATTCATTTTTTTAATGAGGTTTACACAGGAAAAGAACCATCCTCAAAGTGAAATTGGACTAGTGAGTGTGTGTTGGAAAAGACATAGTCTAACAGAGTCATCATTTAAAAATCTTGATGAGCACCGCAAATGATAAGTTATAACATGCGTTGACGAGTCTTCTTGAGGGTTTTCATTGAATTTTGGAATTTCGAGGGTAATTTTTGTGAAATCACTAGCCACCAAGGGGAATAACTGATGGGACCAGCTTGATATTGCACTAAATATGTGAATAAAGGATCAAGTCGTTCAGTACTCATAAGGGAGGAACCAGATAGGATTCCAGATGATGACATGGGTGAAGTCAATGGATAGAACATCGAAGATGAAGCAACAGTAGACGTTGTCGCAGCTGAAATAGATGGTTCAGTCTGGGATGTTATCTCAGCCATGGTCAAATGACCCAATGTATACCCTATAGAATCTACGGGAACTTGAAGTGAAACAGGATCAACAAAAGTAGAGGAAGGTGATTGAGGAAAAGACTCGTATAGGTAAAGCTCCTACTGAGAATGAGTTGGAGTTAAAGGTGTCTCGTCTTGTGGTATTTCTTCAATCGAAATCAAACCAGGTGGAAGAACTTCTTTGTCAGACCCAAAGTATATTTCAGGTGGTTGACTACGTGATATGGGAGACTCAATGGCTACAATAGATTGTGGAGTGACCAATACAGAAACAACTTCCGGTTGTTCGACTTCGGGATCAATATTTTCTCCACTTAGGGAATATAGAAACTAAAATATAAGGCGATGATAAACCCTATTTCATTGGTCCTAGGTATGATGTCCATTTTGACCAATAACAGTTTCCCCCTAAAGCACAATGGGATCCGGATCGACTTCCAGTTGAACAACGTCGGGTTCGAGAGGTATGGTCTCACAGATTATATGGATCGTGACCACGAGTAGCTGTGAGGACTCCGTCTCGACAACAGTAGACGAAACAGGATATGTAGAAACAACTTGTGCTGACTCTGGTATATGGGAAGATGATGCTTCACCAAAGGTACTGATAGTACTGGTTTCGGTAGAGTGATGTCGCCTTCATCGTCCATAAGTAACTTATGGTGGTAAAGGTGGTTTCAATACTAGTCTACGCGAACGATGGGGAAAAGGATTTTGTTATTCCACGACAACTGATTTATTTTAAGCACAAAAAAATAAACAAAATAAAAGGGTATTGCTAGGCAAAAGGTTTACCAAGAAACTGTGAACTACAGAATACCTCCTAGCGAACCAAGAAGTACGGGCAGGAAATCTCCCCGAATGATGTGTTCGGTGTATCACAATTTACAAGGTGGCCGACTCGGTTCACTATGGATGGATAGAAACCTAAAGTTGTCCTCCCAAATATACTTGAACGTACGTGGAGGCCCAAGTCCGTATTAGCGATGTCTGATGCGAAACTGCACAGTGAGAGCACCACTTTATACTTTTCTTACTCTAACACCGCCCGATATACCCGAAAGTACGTGGACGAGTTATGATATACTTATGTACGTGGAGTGAGGTATCACACTCAGAATGTATCACAGAAAAATTAACGACAGCTGCTATGTTTTACGACGCTGGAACATGTCTCTAGCCTAGACCTTCTAAATGTTATCTTTATGGTTCCAATGCTTTGTTAGGTAAAATGAGATAAATTTTAATTTGATCTTGTTTATCAATTTACCTTTCAAGGTTCACCGTGATGATGTATTGGAAATTCCTAAAATGCAAACTAAAATGATAAGAAATCTTTCACTTTTAGTTTTTCAATGAAAATCATAGCTACTAGAGGGAAAGAGCAATCAATTTGAGAGAAAACAAATCAAAGAGCACAAACTAAATGCAGATTTCCTAATTGTTCCTTTTGCAAATCACACAATCCACTACATGCAAATGCAAGTTTTTCTTTTCATTTCCTTTAATGTTATGAATGTAGAAAAGAAACTAAGTGCATCAAATCAATAAAAAAAATGCCTTTTACTTTTGAGAAATGAAGAATAGAACAACAATTTCTCTTTTGAAGGAAAAATGAGGAATTAAAAAATAATTTCTCCTATCAAGAAACAAAGAATTTATGACAATTTCCTTTTCAAAAGCAAATCGATCTAATGCGACAATGAAAATAATTTGAAATTAATTCATCAATGATAAAGAAAAACACTTTAAACAAACATTGAACAAACTATTCTTTCAAAGGAGGAAGAGGTAGATAAGTTCATTGGTCAATATGAGTCTCGAGCTTTGGATGGTTTCAGGAGGCAACGCAGTCTCTAAAGAGAGACAGTGCTTTGCAACGCGGGCCTGAAAGGGAGAAAATGCTATGCAAAGCACTGTGTCCTGTCCAACAGTGCATTGGGCGCAGTGTACAATGAAAAACACAGTTGTTTAACACACTTCTAATGCAAATTTGGATTTCAAAAAACCTAATCTTTCTGAGTAAAAGCTACTGGGTGAATAAACAAAGAAAATCAGAGGCAAATACACCTAGGATTAAGGGTAAACTCCCCAGCGGAGTCGCCAATTTGTTATGCGGAATTATGAATTACGGATAAATCAGTCTTCCCTAAACAGGTGCTTATCTAGAACAACAGATTAAAGACTTTGCAACTACTTTTCCTAACTTTAAATAGACACATAGAACATATCAAAGAAATTACTTGGAGTCCAAGCGCTTCCTATTCTCCTTCTGTTGCTCTTGTTGTGGCTTCAAATCCAAGCTAGATGTCCGAAAATATTTCCTACAAATATGAACACTAAACAACAAAAGATAGCAATAATACAGATGTCTATTCAAGTTATTTAGTTAAATCAATGAAATATAAACCATATACATCATATAAGAATTCATAATATGGAAAACATGAGCTTATACAGATACATATGTGGGAAATTAAGCAGCAATATTTATTAATGGATAGAAGTGGAGGTTACAACCCAGTGATTGATTTGAAGTGACCATCTCCAGCAGCATCCCAGCCTCATCATAATGCAGATCTCTCCAGCAAAATGTTACACAAATCAACTCCTTAATTGAAATTCCACCAGCATTTCTCTACTCAAATTCTTCCTTCTCAAACACTAAGATCTGTGATCAATTTATAGAGGAGTTGAAGGTAGTTTTACAATTAATGACTTTCCAATAATAGGCAAGACATGTTCCCAACCTTGTAGATTTCAAATGGACACATGGATTTGAAGTTTGACACATGTGAAATCTTCTAGATGGAACTGGCCAAGTGGAGATTCCGGAATAATGAGAATTTCGCTCCCAATGTGACCAACGCACCTATGAGTGTTGGGAAGTGCTTTGCAGAGCAGCCTTGAATGGGGCTACCTGGATATGCAACGCACTTACTCCCTTTAGAGGTAGCATTGATGAGCTATCATATGATATATTTTAAACTTCAAATCTTGGAAACCTTTGCAGATGAAAGTCATGAATGATTTGTCTTGTTCTTTGCCTTAGGGCATGTAGCAACTGAAATGATAGGGGATGAAAGACCCTATTCATTGGTCCTGGAGATGATGTCCAGTTAACCAGGTCATTGGGAATGATGCCAAAATTGACCTATAACACCACTTGTCCCTCCTACATAATGACTCCACCAAGTCCTCTTTTACAAGCATCTACACACACCATGAATTATTTATCTAGATGTGAAATCTTAAGAACTAGAGCATTGGTCAACAACTACTTCAGTTGCTCAAAACTAGCTGCACATTCAAACTTCTTACCTTTCCTCTGCAAAGGTGTAATAGGATATGCAATATGTGAAAAGTTCATGGTGAACCTCCCATAGTAACCTACTAATCCCATAAATGATGTGAATTTCTCCACATTCTTAGGAGCTTCCCACTTCATGATGGCTCTTATTTTTTCTATATCTACTACTATGCCTTCCTTGGAAACAACATGTCTCAAGTAGTTTACCTCTGACTGGAAGAAACTACACTTGCTAAGCTTAGCATATAACTGATGCGCTCTTCGCAATCTTAACACTGCTTCTAAATGCTCGACATGCTCTTCCTCATTCCTAGAATATACCAAGATGTCATCAATGAATATAATAAAAAACTTGTCCAGATAAGGACGCAACGCACTATTAATCAAACACATAAATTTATTTGGGGCATTAGTAAAACCGAATGGAACTACAAAAAAATCATAATGCTCATACCTAGTCTTTAAGTCAGTCTTGTCGATGTCCTCTTATTTGATGCGTACGTGATGACATCTTGATCTTAAGTTGATCTTAGAGAACACTGTTGCTCCCTTCAACGTACAAACAAGTCATCAATCCGCGACAATGGATACATGTTCTTGATCATCACTTTGTTCAGTTTCTTGTAATCAATGCACAACCTAATAGTACCATCCCTCTTCTTCACGAAAAATATTGGTGTGCCCAAAGGTGATACACTTGGCCTAATGCATCCCTTGTCAATCATTTCGCTTAATTGCAACTTCAACTCTACCAACTATGGAGTGCTCATTATGTAAGGTGCCTTTGATGCTGGTGTTGCTCCTTGTACCAACTCAATAGAAAATTCCACTTCCCTCTAAGGAGGAAACTCTGAAATTTCTGCGGGAAACACATCTGGAAACTGTTGTAGAACATGGTACCTATTCAAGACATATGCATCCTTAACTTCCTTACCTTTGTCGCTAGAAATATGCAATACAAATAACACACACCCTTTCTTGTGACTATGCTTGGCCTGCATAGTTGTGGCCATTCTCACTGATGTAGGCTTCTTCTTTCCCTGCAAGATTCTATTTTCTCCATTATCATCCAAGCACTCAATGGCCTTGTCATAACAATCTACTTTGGTCCTGTAAAGGTACAACCAATCCATACCCAAAAGCATGCTATATGATCCCAATCGCAATACATTCAAATGTGTTGTTGTAGGCATACCATGTAACTCAAATGCATAAGCTCTTACCCATAGTTGCATAAATCCGAGGAATATTATGACCAACATCCCCAAATCTATGCGCCTGCTCAGCACTGTAGATTTGGGGTCTACCACCCTCGTACTGCAGACAATCCCTCTTGTGATGATCCTTGCCACATATCCAACACTGCAATGGTGCTCTACCATCACCTCTCATCTGCTGCTCTCTAGGTTATGATCCCTGTCCCTTCTTCACTGTATTGAACTTCTTGTAAGGAACCACATTTTACTTCTCACCTGCATCCTGAGGTCTTCCCCACGTTGGTGCCCATGTTTATTTAGCTTCCTCATTTCCTTTCAAATCATGCTTTAGATTCCTCATTTACAACTCCGACAAGCTCTGAAGAATCGCTTCATTAACCTCTATCTGCTTTTCTTGATCCCTTGCAAGTCTTTCGTGAGCCTCAACCAACCTGTCATTATCTGCTTTACAACTTCTGACCTCTGCCCTCAAGATCCTCAATGTTTTTTCCACACCAGGAGAATACTCATCTCCTTGTTTCCCAATTGATCCGCGGGGGAGAATCACGAGAATTATAGTCTACCATTTTTCTTGTCATCCTTGAATCTCTTCTTCCTACAAGTATATAATTTCAAAAACAAATAGATAAAAAAATTAAATCCATACCTTATTTTGTTTCAGGGGAGGGTTATCTCATCTGCAAGATCATTCCACATTAGCATGTACATGTATAATCATAAGCATATCTAGATAATCAATATATCAACATATAACATCACGCATGACCATACCAATAGTATACCCTAATCCCATGCACAACGACAATAATCTTAAAAACATCAAACATTTCCAAAGAGAGTGCAACCACGCTCTGATACCGCCTACCTTTGGTATCAACTATGCCCAAAAGAGAGTGAAACTTGCTCTGATATCACCTATAATGCACATCTACCCACTTTCACCAACTTACCTGGGGTAAACATGAGATGAGGGGTAGTTATGACCAGACTCAACATCCTAGATGACCTTAAGGAAATGGAGTCGACAAAAAAACCTTACTAACTTCCCTCAGGTACCCACGAGACCCTCCAGGTGTCCATCCCTTGAGCGAACCTAAATTTTCCATGATTTTTACCCCCAGTCGGTCACTTTCCAAGGCATCAATATGGCTGGAACCTCTCGTTCGCATGCATAAGCCTACATCAGTGCAACTATGGATTTTTTAATTCAATGTTGTGCCAGCGACTGCGGATTTTAAGGCTAGATTCCAAGGCTGGGGCTAGACCTCTACCCATAAATCCCTGTAACTTTTAGAAATAATAAATCACACTAGGACAATGCTTGTAAACCAAAAACTGACACCAGGACTAAGCCTAACCATCCCCAATTGAGGCTGACATTTTTTCAAACACTTGGAAACAATGCAATCCACAGGTCATGAATACATTACTAAGCATAAGGGATTGGAAATTTATATGAAACTTATCAATAAGGATCACCACCATCTCCCATTAGTTGTATTAACATTAATTAGGTCTTGCATCCATTATTCTTTCAATTACAAGTAGAAACATGAAATAAACCATGACTAGAATAGTCACATAATCATGCTTTTAACCACAAAATTAACCATAAGATAATAGTCATTAAAGCCACATAAATACAGGTACAAAAGTAAGATAACTTAGCTTTCATTAAACATAGGCAAGAGCCAACCATGTTCAATACTTCCACGTACCACCCGACTATAGACATGGTTGAGCCAAATATGTTTTTTAGCGAGTCAGCCTCGTGCCATATTCCAAGAATGAATGTGGTATCTCATGGATAAACCAATCCAAAACAAACAAGGGAATCCAGAGGTTAAACCACCTCTACCCTCACTATATCATGATCTCACCTAAACTGTCACCAAGATCATAAAACTGAACTGAGCTTGGAATGCCTCCAGATCTCATCACTATCCTTGAAGAATTTTCCATCTCCTTGTTGAGGAATTTTCCATCTACTTGTTTCTAATATTTACCACAATCCACACCGGATCACTAGGCCCTTACCAAGACACCACCCTCGGGATTTACCATGTATCCCGCCAAAACCGGTCAAGGGATTCCTAGGCCTTTGGGAATGAACCTAAGCCCACCTCCACCCTAGATTCCAAAACCATCCGGCAATTCCAAAGCTCATAACCGAGAAAAATCCCATCACACCATGGATATCCGGAAAAATGAAAGGCAATGCTAAAAACCACTATCAAAACCTGGAAAAACCATGCCACCGACAACAGAAGAACCAAATACCAACATGGCCATACCATGCATGTCAAAACTAGCTAGGAAATTATACATGCAATATGTTACCTACAAGTACTCCTGTTGAAGTTGCTTGATCATGCTCTTCTTTGTTTGATCTTTGCTTTCCTTTCCTTTCCTTATCCTTTGTTTGCTTTCTCTTCCTTTCTTTGCTTGCTCGGTCTCCTTCTGCTCTTCTCCTCTCTAATTGTAATTCTGAAAATGAACTGACAAAAGGCTACCAACTGATGCTCTGAGGTATTTTTATCATTCATGCCTCTAAGTTCTTCAATTTTCCATTATTTTCCTTCAATTTCCTTTTCACATGCAACTTATGACCTTTCACCTTCCTTTTCTCCTAATTTCCTTTATTTTCATAAATAAATGTGCCAAAAATTCCCCTTTTCCTTTCTTTTTTTGCGTTAGCCATTGCCTTTTCCAATTTCCCCTTAGCCAAAAACACATCCAGTGATGCCCACTAGGATATATTTGCCCAACATTCAGCTCGGAATAAGTGTCCCTTAACCGTGGTCTTATTTTTCCTTTATTAACTTTTATTACATGAACTTTTAACCCGGGTCTATTACAATTTCTCACATTGAACTTGCCACCATATCAACCACTTTAAGTTCCCTTGTCAATTAATCTCTCATACCTTCTTCATGCCTTGATCCTCACTATCAAGGAGTTGTATTAGCTCATGAGACAATTCACCCTTTATGTCCTCGAGTCGTTCTCGATAATGCTATGGTTATACGCTATCCAAGGAATCATCAACCTTTCATATCATGGAAGTCTAATTAGATGTGGCATGGCCACATCATGGGGTGACATATGTTTCCAACAACTACGCATGTGTTCATACATTGGAATCCTTGGCTAGTGTTTGACAGTGGGAACTACATTGCATAACCTATCAGACTTTATTATGCTTTGTACATATGTAAAAAAAAAAAAAAAAAACTTCTTTTGTCACTATTGCTCTGAGGTATATCCCTGAAACTGGCATATAGGACTAGGATTCACTGATCTTGTCACTACATTATTGCCCTTTTTTGTCTCTATTTTGGCTTACCTTAGGGCCCACCTTGTTGGGTTGCGACATTACCCACTCCTTTTTGCACGTCATAACTTGTGCAGTAGAGCCCACCATCCATGGGCGTCGTAGAATAACATCTGATTGTCATATTTGTGTCCATGTTGTAGTCATTTTCAGTTTTGGGATCCTCTTTAGTACCCACCATGACATCAAATTTGAGCCTCATGCCTCTCTTTGTCTATTATGTCTAGATATCATCTTATAGGGGGTCCCCACACTTTTTCTCATGTCATTTTATGGTCGCCTTTTACCATGGTCCTCAATTTCCTGCTCAACGTTGTCATATAGATGCTTGCCTTCATTTTAGTCACCAAATTTGCATCCATGCTTGACCTCTTGCCTTTGCTTTAGCCTTTCCTCCATCTCACAACCTTCCATCACCTTTTAGAGAAACCACTGTGATGAGTGGATTTCCATTTCCATACATTTCGTCACTACTTCTTGCTCTACTTAGGTCGGTTCTGTCAATACCCCTAGGAACAAGATGCATACCATTATACTATTTGTCTCTATGGAAAGAGATTCCTTTTGGTATTATTTCCATGCTCGTTAAACAATGAAAATCCCGAACTCCTTTTGCTCTATTTTCGTGCTCATTAAATCTATATGAAAATGTTGAGCCTATTTTTGTCTTCTTTTCATGACTTGCTAAACTCATGAAAATCCAGAGCTTATTTTGCTACCATATTTTCATGCTTGTAAAAATTATATGAAAATGTCGAGTTCTTTTCGTCTTTTCTTACTCATTAGTTAAATTGAAATTCGGTGAGCGATCTCTTGTCTATTCTCAATCTCGTTAATCCATGAGAAGATCATTAAACTACTTGTTTTCTCTTTTGTTCTCATTAAAATATGAATGGGATACATTATACAAAAGGGGGGGGGTTTATAGTCTTAACTTTGTCTTGGAATTTCTATGTCACCCTTGAACATGACACTTGTTCGATTCATACTCTTATAGTTGGTTTTTTCCGGACTTTTGAACCAAACCTTCAGCTTGATACAAGTCATTATGTTGCTTGAGTCAATACCTCGCCTGATTGGTTACCCTTCCAATCTATGGGCTTTGGTGATTCCTCTTTTGTCACCATTGTGTCTGTCGGTATTCTTCATTCTATACCGTGAAGTTCACTATTGTTTCGTGTCATTATATGTTCAAGTGAAGTCTCAATCAAGAGTCAACCATCTGCACACATCATTATACCTTTTGTGTATACCATCCCTCTGTCAGTTGTACATCGCTTTCTCATTTTCTATCATTTGAGACATTATCTTCGTTTTAGTTTCATGTCGATGATGGGGGATACATTAAGGCCCTCCTTTGCCGGATCTCTTCCCATCAACTTCAACACATTATCCCGGATGTAGATTTAGAAACAATTTCCTTGGAGCTTGCAATCATCAGTGGCAGGTTTTCTTGCGGATGCATTGGGTTTTCATCATTGGCCCATGTTCATCAATTTTGCAGAGTGGTCAACTTCAACTCATTTATTCACATTCTGTAGAATGTACTAGGTAGATTCAGAACCATTTTCATTAGCAATTCTCTCCCTCGCATTTGTTAACGATATACATCAATTTTAGATATCATTTTTTTTTTGGATTCAACTCCGTTAAGTAAGTCATTCATGTTCATCGATTTTGCAGAGTGGTCAACTTCAACTCATTTATTCACATTCTATAGAATGTACTAGGTAGATTCAGAACCATTTTCATTAGCAATTCTCTCCCTCGCATTTGTTAACGATATACATCAATTTTAGATATCATTTTTTTTTGGATTCAACTGTGTTAAGTAAGTCATTCATATATGACTTACTTATATGAGATACATCAATGTCTGGTAATCATATGGTGTCCCCGCATTCTCGAAATTAGCTCATTCATTCGCATATAGTAGAATTGTACCATCAGGAAGTGTCAAAGACCTTAGGGCATGAGGCCACTTCACTTATGATCATTGCCTCCCCAAGCTACGATTAGAGAAAATATTATGTACTTTCAGTACCATCATTGGGGGCACTCACATCAATGTCCAACACTACTAATAGATATTGTGCCAAATATCTATATTCTAACATGACTAGTCCTTGATGACATTAGTCCATAGTATGTTGTGTGGGAATCTATGATCTATTCTCTTAGTACCAAGTATGGGTATGCCTACCTCGAGGATGTACTTATTTATGTATCTAACTATACTTTTGAGTTTCTAAAAGTCTCTTGCATGTGATCTCTTCTTGCCTCACTCACTGGTCCACTTATTGCAATGTATTTCAACCATAATTTTCTCTTCTAACCTCATACATTAGGGGGCATATGTTATAGATCAAAAATAAATCCCCTAGGATCAAGAAGACAAGCACATCCTTTTCCAATCCAGAGGATCAATTTGTGATTGGTGACACATTATAAAACAAGTGTTTTGAGGGATCAACGCTCCTTCCTAGTTGTAGAAACTGAACCATAAGGCCTAACAAATGACGCAGCAACAATTGAAAGTCACCCCTGAGGAGAGATGGTCAACCGTCGTCGTGGCTCTGCCAGCATTCCCTTACTGACCCCGCTCTTTGACTCCACGTGGTCCAATTATATTTTCCTCGAATATTTATTTATCAAATTCATGGAATTTGATAAATAAACTTAATTCACAACCCTTGCAATTTTATTCAAATCTCTCGGTTTAATATTATACCGCCAACCTAATAATCAATGTTTAAATCTTCGAAACTTTACATTGATTCCAATGCTCTGTTTCAAATAAACAACTTGGAAATAAACCTTTTGTCCCGGGCCCCACTTCTACGGTCAATAGACCAGTCAAACGCATGCACCGTACCCCTTTTATCGTCTGCGCACATTGGTTATCGTTCGTGCATCTATGGCAGGCGACCACCGTCCGATGGCCCCGTCCCATATCAACGGCTCTCGATAATATCGCTCGACGTCCCGGTACGATTGTTAATGCGCGATGGCGCGCTTTAAACGATGGTTTTCGTGGGTCCACCCTTGCCACGCGTCGATGGTTCTACGGAATCGCTCTAATTCAGGGAATACCGCTCAACCCGCAAAAGCGATGCGATATGGGCAATCCACCTCTGCAAATCCGCTCGTGGTTTTGCTATAGTGATTAACCAGGGTTAATGCGGGGTCGCACTAGCCTTCTTATTCATTTAACTCGGGTCTGGCCCCAGTTCAGGATTCAATTAACAATAAAGCAAGGTTATCTCTCTATTAAGCGGATTTCAACTATCGTAAAACAGAGTTAATGACCACAGATTTTCACAGGCTTCTCTACTCAAGCAAATTGAGGGAAAAAATAGACAGAGACATGCAGAATCTATACAACAGTTCGATCCAGTAGATACATATGCACAGAGTTCAATCACCTCGCAATTAAGCAATCTCTTTACAATCATGGATTCGAAACGACTCTATGGCAAACGCGGACAGAAACTATTTAATTGGAAGCAATTGTGAACACATATTTTATTGCAGAATCTCTCTACTCCTCTTTTTCTCCTCTGCTGCTCTCTCTTATACATCCGAGGGATAACCTTTATATACATCAACATATGTCCTTTCGGTTCCTCTGTGAGGACCGTTATGGTAATTCAAGAGCCTGATTACAATTATTCGAAAACTAAAACATGACAGATGGACTAACCATTCGACTTCTACAACTCTAACTGATCTAATAATACAATCAGCTGAGGTATTGACACCTAGCTGTTACAATTCGAATATTTTCGACCCCTACTAGCCACAACATGTGGACAAAACTCCTACATTGCTGGCTAGTGTCTAATGCCCCTGCATCAGACTCCTGAGGGAAATTTCTTCATCAGCTCCTGTCCATGAGCTCTTCCACTGATCTGCCTATCTTCTGCAACACTCCTTCAGTCATCCAAGTGGCATCTTCCTCTGGCTTGTCCTTCCATTTGATCAGGTACTAAAAGTACTCTTGTTATCTGGTCCTTCTGAATGGTCTTTTATCCAATATCTTCTCTGGTTGCAGTGGTTACGCTGGTGGTAGCTGTTCCTTCCACTGAATCTGTTCCTTGTCTGCTGATCTTTCTTCTGCACTATCATCTTCATACGTGTAAAAATCTGCAACATTAAAAATGGGAGATATTCCAACATCATGAGGTAATTCAAGCTCATAAGCATTTGCAGAAAACTTCCTAAGTATCTTGCATGGCCCAATCTTTTTGAACTTCAATTTGCTATATTGCTTCTCAAGTGTGCCAAAACTTGATCTCCTACTTCAAAATGAACTTCTTTTCTGCTCAAGTCTACTCTGCTCTTGTATCTGATGCTTCTGCCTTGTAATTGATGTTTCACTTGTTCATGTATGGCCTGGATCTCTTAAGCAAATTCCTCACCATCTGCACTCCTTAGCTCTGCCTTTCCCAGATTTCTCAACTCTGATATTCCTCTGGGGTGCATTCCATAAACAATATGAAATGGAATCTGCCCTGTGCTCCTGTTTGGTGAGTCATTATATGCATATTATGTCTGGGGAAAAATATGGTCCCACTGCTTGGGATGTTCTCCTGCAAGACTCCTCAACAAATTTCCCAGACTCCTATTCACTACCTCAGTTTGTCCATCAGTCTGAGGATGATAAGCTGAGTTGAAACTCAGTTTGGTACCAATTTTCTTCCACAATGTCCTCCAAAAATGACCCACAAATCTGGTATCTCTGTCTAAAACAATACTCTTGGGCAACCCATGCAATCTAACAACTTCCTTGAAAAACAAGTTAGCAACATGGGTGGCATCACTAGTTTTATAGCATGGAATAAAATGTGCCATTTTGGAGAATCTATCCACTACAAAAAAGACTGCATCATTCCCTCTTTGAGTCTTGGGCAATCCTAGAACAAAATCCATACCCACCATATCCCAAGGCCTGTCTGGAATAGGCAAGGGAGTGTACAATCCTGCATTCTGGCTCCTTCCTTTAGCATATTGACAAATCTTGCAATTCTTCACAAACTTATCCACGTCTGCTCTCATATTAGGCCAGTAATAAAAGTGACTCAGCTGCTCATAAGTCTTATCAGTACCAAAGTGTCCAGCAAGTCCACCACTATGCTTTTCTTTGATAAAGTTTTCTCTCATGGAACATTTTGGTACACACAGTTGGCTTCTTCTGAATAACAAGTCCTCCTGCAGGAAATAATCCAGCCACTGGCTTCAATCTGTTAAAACAGGGTTACTACATGCCTCAAATGCTTCTTTAAAATCTAGATCTGTTTTATACAATTCTTTCAGAAAATCAAATCCTACAACTTCAAAATTTGTTTCTTGAAAAAGCATGTGCCTCCTACTCAAAGCATCAGCTAATTTATTGGCTTGGCCACTTATATGTTTCAAAACAAAATTAAAACCTTGGAGATACTCAACCCACTTAGCATGCTTATGTTTCAACTTGGGCTGTTGTACAATATACTGCAAAGCATGATTGTCAGAATATAATACAAATTCCCTCGACATCAAATAATGTCTCCACTTCTTCAGTGCCTGAACAATTGCATAGAATTCCTTCTCGTAAGAGGAATACTTTCTTCTGGTGTCATTCAGCTTTTCACTGAAATAGGCTACAGGCCTATCATCCTGACTCAACACAGCTCCAATGGCCTCTCCACTGGCATCACATTTTACTTGAAATGGTTTAGCAAAATCAGGCAGAATAAAAACAGGCTTCTCAGTTATCTTTTGCTTCAAAATTTTAAAATTTATTTCTGCATCAGCAGTCCATTTAAATGGTTGTTTGCTCTTCTTTATTGTCTCAATTATGGGTGCATTGATCTTACTGAAGTTTCTTATAAACTTTCTGTAAAAACTAGCAAGTCCATGGAAACTTTTTACCTCAAAGACATTCCTGGGTGAAGGCCACTCCACAATCACCTTAACCTTTTTTGGGTCCATCTTCAATCCTTCTACAGAAACAACAAAGCCCAAATACACCAACTCTTCCTTCATGAATGAGAATTTCTTCAAATTTATCAGCAGTTTCTCTTGGTGCAACTTCTTCAAGACATGATTAAGATGCCTTAAATGTTCTTCTTTAGTTATGCTGAAAACTAATATATCATCCAGATACACTATCAAGAATTTGCCAATGAATTCTTTTAATACTTCATTCATAAGTCTCATGAAAGTACTAGGTGCATTTGACAACCCAAAAGGCATTACCATCCATTCATACAGTCCTTCATTTGTTTTAAAAGCAGTTTTCCACTCATCACCCTCTCTTATTCTAATCTGATGGTATCCAGTTTTCAAATCTATCTTTGAGAAATATTTAGCACCACTCAAACAGTCCATTAAATCCTCAATTCTGGGCAAAGGGAATCTGTACCTGATTGTGATCTTATTAATTTCTCTAGAATCAGTACACATCCTCCAGCCTCCATCTTTCTTTGGGCTCAATACTGCTGGTACAGCACATGGACTAAAACTTTCTCTGATCAGCCCCTTGTCCACCAATTCCTGTACTTGTCTCCTGATTTCCTCATTTTCCTTGGGAGTCATTCTGTAGGTTGCCTTATTTGGCAGATTTGAACCAGGGATAAAATCTATTTGATGGCTGATCTTTCTCACAAGTGGCAGCTCATCAGGTAAATCATCCACAACAATGTCACAGTAATCATCTAACATCTCTTGGATTTCTACTGGCAAATCAGAAATCTTTGTAGAAGTAAGAACTACCTTAGGTTTGCAAACTAAAGCAAAACTTACCTCTTCTTCTTCTATCTGCTATAGATATTCCTTCCCGCTTAGCAACAAGGTCTTTGGATCAATCACTCTGTTGGATGGCTCTCCTTCTTCCATGGGTATCAATGTATGGTGTACCCCATCTTTGAAGAACTTGTAAGTGTTCTTCTTGCCATCATGCACTGCTGCTCTGTCAAACTGCCAAGGTCTACCCAGCAGTATATGACACACATCCATGGGCATTACGTCACACAGGACCTTATCTTTGTATTTGCCCATTTGTAGCTCTATCTCACACTACTGTTTTACAACCAGCTGGTGCCCTTTGTGCAGCCAGGACACCCTGTAGGGAGTTGGATGCTCCCTTGTCTTCAACTTCAACTTTTCTATTACCTCAGTGGAAACCAGATTGTCTGTGCTGCCACTATCAATGACTAGCTGGCAACACTTCCCTTGGAATTTGCATATGCTCCTAAACAAAGTCTTCCTTTGTGCAGGCTCATTGACCTCTTTGGCTTGCTTCAACAGGACATTATTTACCACCAAGGACCCTCCCCTCTCTGGAATAATTTCTTCTTCAATTTCTGCCTCTTCTCCAGCCTGGGCAACAACAGCATTCCTTGGACCAGCACCCACATTCTCTGGACATTCATAGTGCTTTTGTCCCACTTGCTGACATTTATAACACCTCAATTCTCTACCCCTGCCTCTGTCTCTGCCTCCTCTTCCTTTTCCTCTGTAATAACCCCTTCTGCCCCTTGCATCATCCTTTGCAAATGCATTCTGAGGTGAGCTACTGTCAGCTCCATCCCTGGGTGTAGTAGGCTTTCCTTTACCACCTTGACTTCCCTTTTTACGGAAAGTACCTCTCTTCTTGGCAGATTGTTTCCTCGGGAGTTTCTCCTCTGCTTTCAAGGCCATCTGATAGGCCTCTTCCACTGTCTTGGGAGACAGGAGACCAATCTCATCTTGGATCTCCAGCTTGAGACCATTCACATATCTGGCAGTCTTCTTAGGTGTGTCTTGGAATTGCCCAGCCCTTATGCTTACTCTGTAGAATTCCTCTGTGTATTCTTTTACTGTCAGCAACCTCTGTCTCAGGTTCTACATTTGCTTATACAATGTTAGCTGGTAATCACTAGGCAAGAATTTACCTTTTAATTTAGCCATCATTCTGGTCCAGATTTTGATAGGTTGCTTGCCAACTCTCCTCCTTTCTGCCTGCACTCCATCCCACCAAAGTGCAGCATGTCCTTTCAGCTTTGTCACTGCAAACTTGACCCTTTTATCTTCGCTTATTTCTTCATAATTGAAGCACTTGTTCATTTCATTTATCCAATCCACCAGTTCCTCTAGATTCAGTCCCCTTGCATAACTCGACACTTCAATTCTGGGCTTAACTGCAGACCCCAAAACAGTTCTAAGGAGCCTCATGTCAGGAGGAATTTCAACATTTTCTTTAGCTTCTTCTGTTTCAGGTTCACTGATGTCTTCCAGATCTCTGGGCTGTCTTCGCTCCATGGCATCCATTCTGGCTTCGACCGTCTGCAACATCCCCAACACCTCAGCGTTGGCAACAGGCCTCCTTCTGCCAGCACCTCTACCAACTCGGATTTCCATGTCAGCTCTTCTGCAAAAACAACCTTAAAACAATGGCTCCGATACCACAAATGATGCAGTAACAACTGAAAGTCAACCCTGAGGAGAGATGGTCAACCGTCATCGTGGCTCTGCCAGCATTCCCTTTTAGACCCCGCTCTTTGACTCCACATGGTCCAATTATATCTTCCTCGGAGATTTATTTATCAAATTCATGGAATTTGATAAATAAACTTAATTCGCAACCCTTGCAATTTTATTCAAATCTCTCGGTTTAATATTATACCGCCAACCTTATAATCAATGTTTAAATCTTCGAAACTTTATATTAATTCCAATGCTCTGTTTCGAATAAACAATTGGGAAATAAACCTTTTGTCCCGGGCCCCACTTCTACGGTCAATAGACCAGTCAAACGCATGCACCGTATCCCTTTTAGCGTCTGCGCACCTTGGTTATCGTTCGTGCATCTATGGCAGGCGACCACCGTCCGATGGCCCCGTCCCAGATCAACGGCTCTCGATAATATCGCTCGATGTCCTGGTACGATCATTAACGCGTGATGGCGCGCTTTAAATGGTGGTTTTCGTGGGTCCACCCTTGCCACGCGTCGACGGTTCTATGGAATCGCTCCAATTCAGGGAATACCGCTCAACCCGCAAAAGCGGTGCGATATGGGCAATCCACCTTCGCAAATCTGCTCGTGGTTTTGCTACAGTGATTGAACAGGGTTAATGCGGGGTCGCGCTGGCCTTCTTATTCATTTAACTCGGTTCTGGCCCCAGTTCAGGATTCAATTAACAATAAAGCAAGGTTATCTCTTTATTAAGCGGATTTCGACTATCGTAAAACAGAGTTAATGACCACGGATTTTCACAGGTTCTCTACTCGAGCAAATTGAGGGAAATAATAGACAGAGACATGCAGAATCTATACAACAGTTCGATCCAGTAGATACATATGCACAAAGTTCAATCACCTCGCAATTAAACAATCTCTTTACAATCATGGATTCGAAACGACTCTATGGCAAACGCGGACAAAAACTATTTAATTGGAAGCAATTGTGAACATAGATTTTATTGCAGAATCTCTCTACTCCTCTTTTTCTCCTTTGATGCTCTCTCCTATACATCTGAGGGATAACCTTTATATACATCAACATATGTCCTTTTAGTTCCTCTATGAGGACCGTTATGGTAATTCAAGAGCCTAATTACAATTATTCGAAAACTAAAACATGACAGATGGACTAACCATTCGACTTCTACAACTCTAACTGATCTAATAATACAATCAGCTGAGGTATTGACACCTAGCTGTTACAAGTCGAATATTTTCGACCCCTACTAGCCACAACATGTGGACAAAACTCCTACATTGCTAGCTAGTGTCTAATGCCCCTGCATCAACAAAGCTCCTACCTAGTGGTGGTGACCAAAACAGAAGGCCATTAACACTCTCTCTACATTAGAGCTCTGAAACCATGCGAGAATTATTAGAGTTAAAATAATAAATGTTGATTAAAATAATTATTGATTTGGTTTATCTTAATCATTGCCTTGATACAGTCAAGAAAGTTTCTAGGTGCAATCAAGGCCAATCATAAGGAAATATATATAAACATAGCTCTTCACTAGTCACAAGGGGGAAGAAAGGAACTAATGTCAGAATGCTGCCAGAGTTGTGATTGTGATAAACTTGTGCATCCACACCAGTTCGCATAGAGGTTAGGGAGCAGATCAAGGGTAGAGGCTTGGAGAACTCACCGATGTACTCTAGTTATATTTAAGGACAAAAATAATAAATATTTCCCCCACATTTATCTCATATGTTCTTGACATGTTATATGATTTATTTGTTATGTTTTGGCACTTACATTGTTTTGCAGGAAGATTGGGCTTAGCTTCCTTCTCTATGTGCAAGTGATCTAGGATATCCCTGAGTAAAGATCTCAGGGACATCTTCATACAACTGGCTTCATCAAATAGAGTTAAGGATCTAACGATAAGAGGCATGTTTTCCATTTTTCTCTTGTGATTTGAAGTGCTTGGGGTTTTCTTGTTTTGCTAGTCCACTTCTTCATACACACACACATTGTCTAGGCAATCTATGGGAAAATCTTGATGGGATTAAATTAACCTTTTATTGTAGGAGAAATTCTCTCTTAACAATAGTCTCAAAAGGT
The DNA here is from genome assembly GCA_034641835.2 of Pinus albicaulis. Classification (NCBI taxonomy): domain Eukaryota; kingdom Viridiplantae; phylum Streptophyta; class Pinopsida; order Pinales; family Pinaceae; genus Pinus; species Pinus albicaulis. The sequence continues at coordinate 1,163,467,323 of CM076575.1, read as the reverse complement.
GTGCATGCTTGGAAGTGGAGGGCCCCCATAACTCAGCTTGTGCACTTAGTTTTCTCATTGTCCATCATGTTTACTTCTGGTATATATTTTCATGCTATTTTGATGCTCGCATACTATCCTATTATGTACTTTCTCAATTATCTTGTATATACTCATATTTTTATTGTGGTATGCTCATAACTTTTCATAACTAGTTTATATCCATACTTATTTTGTTGACTATCCATACTTGTTTCATTTTGTTGTCCATAATGAGAATATCATAGATTAATTGATGCACGTGAGGTAAAATTATTGATGAGTTCAATAAAATATTAGGAGAGACTATCTCTTCATCCTTCTAAAGAGAAAAGGCAATGATGTATTCTTAATTAGTCAAACTAGCATCGTCTCAAGAAAATTTTAGTTCATGCTTTTGTATATTAGATGATGTTTTCATAGATTAGACAACGATTAGAAAAACAAGCCTACTGTAGGATGGTGTAAACGACTAAGAGTGGCCACCCAAATATCTCTATTTTGGAAAGGCCTTAGTGCATGTAAGTCCCTTGGAGTAGACCTATTCTATCATTGCTTTTTAATTTCATCTTCAAACTATTTTATTTTAGTGTGATACTCTCAAAATCAACAATACATGGTAGTGTAAAAGATCGGGATTCAACCACTATAATCTTGGGAAACTATGAAATTTGCAACATTTGGGACAACGATGCATGCTTAGTCATTCAACAGGTCTCTAGTATATTTGTGTTTCGTTTTTCAAGAAGTGTGGTTTTGTATCATGCTTTATGAGATTGTTCCTTTGATTATTTGAAATTCAGATTTTAAGTATTTAACTAGCACTCAATTTTAGCACTTAGTCGTAATCTAGTATTTCATTTTTGCAAGTGAGAATCAATTTAATTTCAATTCCTTACATATTGTATTGTGCTTATAAGTCTACGATTACCTGAATTGATATGAATATTATGTTCTAATTATGCAAATAGATTAGACTCACAAATAAATGGTGCATTAACTAGATAAATACATGAAAATTGTTAAAAAGGATTCAAGCCCATTAAATGTAGACATGAAAGAAGCAACTAATTGTTATGTTTTCTATTAAGGTTTATATTTTGCAATGTTATTGGGATTCTAGATTTCTATTCTAAAAACTATACTATTAAAGATATATTGGAAAGTTTTGCTTAAATATTTTGATAGGCATTCCAAGACATTAGTAGATGTTTTCTCCAAAAACCTCGAAACATAATTTTGATGTAAATTTATTGCTAGATTTGTCATAATTTTGACAATATAAATTTCCGATTGCTATTAGAATTTATTTTTAAAGAGAAGTTAGTTTAAAGAATATGGATATTATTGCAAAAGATGTATTGTTAATTTTTCAAATTGTTCTATGTTGTATCAATTACTTTAGCCCAATTTAATTCTTCATTAACAATGCATATAATCATAAACTGTAATTGAAGATAGAATAATATATGCAGTGACAAAGAAGACAACAACATAACCATAAGAGACAGAAAATTGGTCCAAGACTAGGGGAAAACCCAACAAGGGGTAAACCCTTTCAAATATTCTTCTTTAAAAGATTGTCATAAGAGATTTCAGGAGAGAGTACAATGAGGCTAATACATAAGTTTGCAACAGAAATATTCAGTACAGATCTACAAATCTACAACAGAGAGAAACACTTATCCAACAAATCACTGAAGCCAACTGAAAGTAACTATCAAATCCAAGATCTGAATTCGGAACGCTACCAGAAATACTGACTGTGTTCATCTGAAACTCCTTGGACACACCCTTAGGCTTCTGTGTTAGCATCTGTGACTACTCGGACGCTCCCAAGAATACTCTGGGCGTGCATCTGGGGTCAAACTTACCCAGATCCACTCCAAACCCCTTAGACACTACCTTCTAGTTGATGTGTGTGCGTTTGTGGCAACCTAGATGCAACCATGACCACTCTGTGCGAGTGCCCAGGGACTAATGCACCCAGATCTGTCTCTGAATCCCTGGACACAACCTTAAGTCTTTGTGTCTACGTCTATGGCTTCCTTGATGCATTCATAAGCCTCTTTTCCAGGATCCTAGGACAAAAATACTCTGTTGTGTGCCCGCGTTCTAGATCAGAGCGAGCCTCACTCCTATGATTTCGAACCCTTGTGCGAACTCCTTTTGTCAAACCTGTGCGAACTAAGACAAAATACAAGAAAATAATATAGCTTGATCAATGTGTAAGAATGAGCTTGAGGTCACTTCTATTTATAGGCTTTCATGAGGGTCCACTTTGGGTTGAGGCCGACCCAACCAATTCCACATGTGCTTAGGGTCGACCCATTCCATTATACATTAATAAATAAAATAATTCAAGAATTAAATTCCGCTTAACTGAATGGGGTGATCTTTAGGTCATTTTTGGTCCTCTCAAAAAGAGGAATTTAATGAAATCATGATCTCGGTCATCTAATTTGTCTAAGGTGGAATTTGACCCTAGTTTCAAAAATTAACACTCCCTATCAACTAGGAAGAATTCCACCTACCAATATATTCTTGTTGATATTTACATCATCCTATCACGATGTCATCATGCTATGGTTGTCTCTGCTCAACTATATCTGCTGAAACTTTCTAGGATCTAAAATAAGAAGAATCGGGGAGCAATAAATTTCACCCATACCAAGAAATAGGATAACTCATCATACCTAGGAGCACATCTTCAACCATGTAATCTCATCGGGGAGCTCATTCTCAACCCTTAATTTCAAGAGGGCAGAAAATCTCAACCAAATCCTATTGCCTACCGATCTTCCCATCAATGACCCTCAATAGTCATGTGGTAGAACACCTACATCATAATCGACTTAGGTTGTACACCCCAAGTACACTCTCAACTCGTTAGCCAAACGAGAAGCAGTATTCCAAATAATCCTTGCTTGAGGGTATGATGCTAACTGGGGTATACTATGCAAGGACCAAATAGGGGAACATTCTCCGACCCTATGAAGATAGGGCAGCAACATCTTCAACCCTACGGGTAACAAATAGGGGAGTACCCTATTGTCCAGATATCCCTCAACCCCAGGAGCCCTCTATCTCTATTCCTCACTATGGGAGCTCAAGCAAGGTAGGAAGAGTTGGCTCAATGTCCTCGATCAGCGTTGCCCCTTATCCGGAGGGGCTACATCCATCAGTCCAAGTTGTTCTATGAAGACCAAGAATTTTCCTTTCGGTAATACCTTGGTGAGAATATATTCTATCTGCTCATTTTTCAATATGTGATGCAGTCTAACAACTCCTCTTTGCACCATGTATCAAATAAAGTGATATCAAATCTCGATGTGCTTGGAATTTTCTTGAAACACAAGATTCTCTTCCAAACAGATCCTACTCTTATTGTCACAATATATCATTGCAGTGTCTAGGACCTGCTCAAATAGCTCTCCAAAGAGCTTCCTCAACCAAACTGCTTCGCAAATAGCCATGCTAGGGGCAATGTATTCTACTTTGGTTGTGCTTAATGCTACAAATTTTTGTTTCCTGCTCATCTAGGATATCATGGTAGATCCAAGGCTAAAGCAACATCCATATGTACTCTTTCTATTAGTAACATTTCCTGCCCAGTCAACATCAATGTATCCATGAATTTGAGCATCTCCAACATACTATCTCAGACCAAGTGTGATCGACCCATGTAGATATCTCAATACATGTTTGGCAGTGATCCAATGTGCATGGAGGGGCTTGGTCATGAATTGACTCAATGTGTTTACTACATAGCATATGTTTGGATGGGTGTTCACAAGGAACATCAGAGCCCCAATTATTTGTCTATATTTGGATGGATTTTCTAGATCGGGTCATGCTGCTTTTCCACACAATTTCTTGAAGTTCATTTCTATCGGAGTAACCATAGATTTTCATTCAGTCATTCCAAATATTTCCAGTAGCTTTACCACATATTATCCCCATGAGAGGAAAATATCGCCATGCCTTTTCTACACCTCAAGGCCTAGAAAGTAGTGCATGAGTCCAAGGTCCTTCATCTCAAATTCAGAGGCTAGCTCCCTCTTATACTTGATCATCAGAGGCTCACTTCTTGTCAAGAATATATCATCAACATATAAAACCAATATCAATGGCATACCTTGGACTACCTTGAAATAGAGGTTTGGATCGAAATTTCTTCTTGTGAATCCCAACTTTATTAAATAAATGTCAATGCGTGCATACCAAGCTCGAGGAGCTTGCTTCAAACCATATGATGTCTTCTTCAACCTACAAACATGTGTTCTTCGATATTCTATTTCAAATACCTATGGTTTTTCAACATATACTTCTTCTTGTAACATGCCATGAAGGGAAGCGGTATTTACATCCATCTATTGAAGAGTCCATCCTTGAATAGTAGTAAGGGAAACTATCGAACGAATGGTTGTGTATCGAGCCACGAGAGAAAATATGTCATCACAATCTTCTCCCTCTTTCTGAGAGAAGCCTCGAGCTACAAACCTTGCTTTCTATTTCTCAATGCTTCCATCAATTCCATGTTTGATCTTGAATAACCACTTTCAAGTCACAACGGACTTCCCATTCGGTCTCGGCACAACATCCCATACATCATTTTTCACAATCGATTCATATTCTTCGTCCATAACATCCTTCCATACTTATTCTTTGATTGCTTCTTCAAATGAGGATGGTTCTGCTTGAATCATGGTACTCATAGCAACAACATATACCTAATACATGCATGGTTTCTTCCTTTCTCTTAATGATTTGAAAATGGGAACATTTATTTCATCATTCTGTAAAGTGTCGCAAAGCCAAAGTTGTATCTTCTTAGTAGGAGGATCACTTGGAGGTGGATCTAAAGGATCCATAGGCTCCATGGGATCATCAAGAATATCAGACTCGAGCATGGAAGGGCCATCTAGAATATCCCAGTCATCATTTTCCTCTTTGGGGGGAGGAGGGGGAGGAAGGCCTCTTGCTTTACCAAGAGCTGCATCTTCATTTAATGTTACATCCTTGCTAATTTCAACCTTCCTTTGACTAGGAATATATATTCTATATGCTTTACGGTTTTCGTAATAACCCACAAACATACCTTTTCTTCCTGTAGCTTCCAACTTGTTCCTTTTGTCCTTCGGCACATGAAATTATACGGGGCATCCAAATACACAAAGATGGCTAATATCAGGCTTAACACCCATGAATATTCCTTTGGGGTCTTGTTTTCTAATGCTTGATGAGGCACCCAGTTTTGAACATATATTGCAGTATGTGTGCCTTCAACCCAAAGAAACTTTGGCACCTTTTGATCATGGAGCATGGTGCGGGAAACTTCTAATATAGACATGTTATTCCTTTCAGCTAAGCCATTATATTCAGAAGTATATGGCACAATTGTTTCCTTATGGATCCCTTATTTCATGGAAAATTATATGAATTTGTTTGACATGTATTCCCCTCCATTGTCGGACTTGAATACTTTGATTCTCTTCCCTGTTTGATTTTTTATCAAGGCTTTGATTTCCTTGAAATTTTCAAAGGTTTCATCCTTGTGCTTAAGGTATTAAATCCATGTCTTTATTGTTAAGTTGTTAATGAAGGTGATGTAATAGAGATGACCACCAATAGAATGCACAGGCATCAGACCACATATATCTGAATGAAAGAGATGGAGGATGTCATTTGTTTTGTTCTCACCAGAGGGGAATGGTCCTCTTGTTTTCTTTCCACTATAACAACCTAGAAAACCTCCATCATAACGAGCCTAAATATCAGGAATACCTGAGACCAGTTTCTTCAATATAGGAAGAGCATCATAGTGTGGACGAGCCAGTCGGCGGTGCCACCATTCGCTTAGATGATTGGTATTATGAACCAATGCTAGGAGTGCCCTTATAGTGACTTTATAGAGTCCTTTAAATTTTGATCCTAATGTGAATGCATCTCTCATAGGTGAATTAGCATACCAAGGCAAAAAAATTCCAATGATGAAGGCAACCCTCATCCCTTTATCTTCCAATGCGGAAATAGATACCAAGTTCTCCATTAATCCTGACACATACATAAAATCATGCAACAAAATTGATTCCCCAGAATTCAAATTAAATTTGACGGATCCAAAGCCTTTTATGGGATGAGTGGAGTTGTCTCCAAGAATTATCTTAAGCTTAGTCTCCCTCTCTACCGGATTAGAGAGGAATTCCTTGTATCTAGAGAAGTGATGAGTGGCCCCACTATCAACCAACCAACTATCCCAAGAATCCGGTGGAGAAGAACTAGTAAGGGAAGAAATAAGAATGTATTCAAATTTATTTACAACATTATTGTCATACTTGGGAGCCCTTTACTTCTTTTGAGGAGGATGTTCTTCTTCACAGTCGCTTGAGGAATCTCTTCTTATTCTTTCATATCTTATGTCGAGGTTGTTCCTTTTATTGTCTTTTATTATTTTATTATTGTTATTTATTCTGGTGTTGTGTCATGGCATTTTTTTATTCTCGGGAAAATCGCGTGCATAATGCCCTTTCTTGTGGCAATTATTACATTCAATATGAGACAACAATTTTTCATTCCTTCCTTTTGTATTTTAAGAAGGCTTATTTGATGAACCTCCTCTCACCTTCTTCCTTTTGTCATGAGTGGTATATGCAGTAGACTCTCCCTCTTCGTGCTTATGAATTATTCCTCTTGCTATCATCCTTAATTCTTCTTGAGTAAGCTACCCAACAATTTCATGAAATGACGGGAGGACATTGTTGTTGTTGGTTGTAGTAATGAAGGTTTCCCAAATAGGAGGGAGACTGTTGATTTTTGGTATCATCGAAAGTTCCATAAGTCTCGAAATCTGTGGAGAGGCTTAGGCCCATGTATTCTAAGGAACCCAAAAATTGTTTGTGGAAATTCCACTCAGAATATGTTTTATTGAAAAAATTAATTATTTTAATGGGGACCCTAAGTCTAAACTTATGGAAATTAAATAATTAAAGGGTATTAATAAAAAAAAGTGTGAATCTTCTACAGAACATGGATCAAGTCAAGTTATAATCTTAGTCATTAATTGGAGATCTAATCTCGGCTGTTGATATCTCAACGAGAAGACTATAAAGGAAGGCTTGAGGGTCATTTGGAAAGATACACCGAGTGAATCTAGAGATCAAAATTTCTGAAGTGAGCAGTGCTCAAGACGAGAAATTGATCTAAGTGATTCCAGCGCAGAGACGTGCAAAGATAGCTTCAAGAGAGAGAGTGATTTTATCAGTCGAATAATCATCAACGAAGAGATGCAAAGAGAGATCTAATAGATCCAGAGAAGTTGACACAGAACCAACGCAGAGCCGCACAGGGCTATGCAAAGGCCAAGAGGGTTTCTGAGATTTTACTGTCGGATCATATTCAGAAGCCAAGAGCCTGGGTGTGAGACCAGGAGGCTGAGATATGATATTCCAAGAGGCAAATTGATCTATTTCTTAGGTGACATAGTTCCAAGAGGAGGTGATGCAGTGCCTACGCAGTCATTATGCAAAGGCAATGCAGGGACCTCCAGGGGAACCTCATCCAGTGTCCGGATCATTCATATTTTCCAGTGATTGAGTGAGATAAAACTCACAATCTTTCTGGAAATATTTCTCTCTCTGTAACTGAATAACCCTTGTGGTATTCATAGATGTATTAAGAAATTTCTACTGCTTAATAATAAAAACCTCAGATCTGTTGCACCTGTTTTCCTGCATTGGGTTTTTCCAGGGACTTTCGTCCAAAAATAACGATGTCCTATGTGTATGTTTTTATTTTCTCAGTTCCTTGTTTCATAATCATATTTATTAAGTGTAGGTTGCTTCAGTAATTTACTTCAATGTTTCAACAAGTAATCTGAAATAATTTTGTAATGTAATTTACAAAGTATGTGAAGTAGATTCGACTGGTTGCAGTAGGATTCCTGAGATTGTTAGATCTAGGAATTTTCACATGGTATTAAAGGGTTTGATGTGAAACAGGAAGAACATATCTAGCACTAAAATGAAGGCCAAATTGTTGCAGCAACGTCAGATCAAATCCCTAGAGTGATTACGCAGTTCTATCCAGAAGGGCTAAATTTTCGAGGTGGTCTCTCTCTTAGTGAGTTGACAAAGAGGCAAGAATTTTGAATCGAGATCTTTCCAATGCAGAGGGAGTAGCACAGAGCCTTCACGCAGAGCCATTGGGACATAGTTTTTCTGCAAGCAATTGCTGGGTAGAGAAGCGTCAAAAGAAGAAGAAGAGCACATAGTGAGGGAATTATTCCTCGGTGAGTTCCTTTGTCGAGGAATTATGTTTTTCTCATTTGTTGGGAAGCAAAGGAGGATTAAACTTACCAACTCCATCAGAGAGTGCATAAGCCAGCCTAGAAGCTGCGCAGTAGGGAGAAAGAGGGAGCAATTCAACAGTTTTCGACTGAGATGGCATCTCACGAACTTAGAGATCAGGATCAATTGGAGGGATCCTCCAACTACGTGATCTGGAAGGAAATAATCAAATTCCTTCTGGACGAGTATGAACTCAAGGAATTCCTAGACAACATGATTGTTGTACCTACAAATTTGAATCAGAACAAAAAGTACAATTTCGATATGGCAAAGGCCAAGAGGCTAATCCTTGATGGTGTCAAGGATCATATAATCTCTCATATAGATGACAAGGAAACAACCAGACAGATATGGGAGGTCTTTTCCGTGTTGTATGAAGGAACTTCCGAGCAGCGGAAGATGTACTTGGAGCAAAAGCTTCGCATGATCCAGATGCAAAAGGGGGAACACATTGTTTCATTCCTGACGAGACTTTAGTGTAGAAATTTATTAATACTGATGTATTACCAAATTCTCCTGATCTAACAAATTAATCTTATGTTAAATATAGAATCCTTCCACTGTTAATTTTGCGGAAATTAAATCGCCAATTGCAAACACATATGAAGCAAATCAATCGCACATAGACACAGTTGTTTAACGGGAAAGCTTAAAGCTAAAAACCCAACTACCATATATTATGTATATCAATGGATCATGTAATAATCTCATACAAAGCTTAGTACATCAATCTCTCAGTACAATAAAAAATCATTACACACTGTCATGCAGAAATTTGCATATCTATGCACCAATTTCTTGCCTCCTAACAGCCTGCCTCCACTGCGCAATCCCTGCTAAAGAAGACCCCTGAATGAATTGGAATTGGCCTTTCCTTGACTGCGCAATCCTCATTGGCATCTCCAATGTGTGTCAGATGCATTGAATGCATCACTATAGTCACAACAGATAGTCCATCTCACCCTTTCACCTATCTCTCCACTGGGTCTCCACTGGAACTGACATGCAAGTAGTTAACTGCAGTATTTGTTCAGTTGTAAGTGATTCTCTAGTTATGAATTAATTAAATAATTAATTCACTAAACTCTCACTAGTGTATCTTTCAGTTAGACTAGATACAACTAGCTCAACTGAGTTAAACTAAATAACAACTCTTGTAACTACTCTTCCAACTCTGTCATAACTTTGTCATTTCAATTCTAACTGAGTCCTCCATGCATGAGTCACCAACCACCCTAGGAAATGCGTAATTCCTTCAGCCCACTGATTTACCAAATCTGTTAACTGAAATAAAGTGCTCCAGGAGAATAAGTTGATATTTATTGTCGGATTATTATTAAGGGCTAATAATAATGGACATGCATCTATATTTAGATTGACGATCTATAAATAGACTTCGCTCAATATTCGAAAAATAAAATTTCATCTATTTTTCACAGTTAATCAACCATCTACAAATAGCATCCTACAACTTATAGAATATGCTCACCATATCTAAAAATAGACATACACCAAAAATAGCCTGCGGGCCCCACTTAGTGAAGGTGCTTAATTTTCACTAAGCTCATCATCTTGTTGAATCTCAACATTTAGGATATCCGTGATCAGTTGGCGGCCGTGGGATCTACCTCATCTACTACAACTATGGTGATACTGGTCCTTAACACAGTCACTAAGGAGTGGAATTTTTTTTTCCAAAGTATCTTGGGCAGGGAAACACTACCTAGTTGGGAGTCGATGTGCGCAGCTCTTCGGGAGGAGGAGTTGAGAAGAGATTTGGTCAAGTGCAAACTTGATGGTAGTAGTGGGAGCGGATCAAAGAATCCAGAGGAGGATGGGAATGCAACCCTCACATCAAAGGGACAACAAGGGAAATGAAAACAAAAGAGAGATGTTTCGAAGGTGAAGTTCTTCAGATGTGGTGAGATGGGCCACTTTGCATCGCAGTGTCCTTTGAAGGAAAAGGACAAGGATGAGAAGCACGATCCAAAGGTTTCAGCTGCAAATATAGAGGAGGATGAGTATGCCATGAGTTCCCACGCATCTTGAGGAGGGAGATGGGGTGACATAGAATTTTAGTTCACCTTGAACTTTAGTGGGGAAAGATCCTTGAGGATCCCACTTCTTGTATCACAACCTTGCTACGGGTGCCCATGATCAGTAGTAGCGGAAAGGAGGAGTCTTCAGTTGCAGCCAAGGAGTGATGGAGTGACATATGCAATGGATAGCATTGCCAACTTCTGAGAAGCGTAGAGCAGATCTGTAGTAGCATAGCACAGTGCAGAGAATAAACAACGCTATGCCAAGCAACAGTAGCGCAATTTAGAGCAGCAACAGCGCAGTGTAGTGCAGAGCAGCAACAACATAGTGCAGAGCAGTGACAACGCAGTGTAGAGCAACATTAGCGCAGTGCATCAGAAGGAAAATGTAGTAGCTATCAGCAGTCAAATCTTCAACACCAAGGTGCATCCACTAAACTTTTGTTCATTTTTTTTGGGTGGTTTTTAGTTGCTTCTCTCAGAAACTGAGTTGTAGTGTTAGCAGTGGCAATGCTAGCAACACAGTAGATGCAACACTTGAGACGGAGCTATAGTACGGATGCAACAGTGTTAGTGGAAATGTCATGGGCAATAGTACAGTTGCAGCAGCAACGTAGTGGTTGGTGAATAGCTTGTTAGACATCAGCAGCGAAGAGGATGCTTCAGGGTCAGAGCAGTATGCAACAGGCATGTTGTAAGAGCACTTTCCTCGCTAAGAGGGAGTGTTGATTTTGGTAGTATCAGAAGTGATATAAGTCTCAAAAATTTTGGAGAGGCTTAGGCACATGTATTCTAAAGAACCCAAAAATCGTTTGTGGAAATTCCACTCCGAATGTGTTTTATTGAAAAAATTAATTATTTTAATGGGGACCCTAAGTCTAAACTTAGGGAAATTAAATAATTAAAGGGTATTAATAAAATAGAGTGTGAATCTTCTAGAGAACATGGATCAAGCCGAGGAATTATGTTTTTCTCATTTATTGGGCAGCAGAGGAGCAACAGACTTACTAGCTCCATCAGAGAGTGCGTAAGCAAGCCTAGAAGCTACATAGTAGGGAGAAAGAGGGAGCAGTTCACCAGTTTTCGACTGAGATGGCATCTCATGGACTTAGAGATCAGGATCGGTTGGAGGGATCCTCCAACTACGTGACCTGGAAGGAAATAATCAGATTCCTTCTGGACGGTATGACCTTAAGGCATTCATAGACAACATGGTTGTTGTACCTACAAATTCGAATCAAAACAAAAAGTACAAGTTCGATATGGCAAAGGCCAAGAGGCTAATCCTTGATGGTGTCAAGGATGATATAGTCTCTCATATAACTGACAAGGAAACAACCAGATAGATATGAGAGGTCTTTTCTGTGTTGTATGAAGGAACTTCCAAGCAGCAGAAGATGTACTTGGAGCAGAAGCTCTGCATGATCGAGATGCAGAAGGAGGAACACATTGTTCCATCCCTGAAGAGACTTTAGGATATCCATGATCAGTTGGCAGTCGTGGGATCTACCCCATCTACTACAACTATGGTGAGACTGGTCCTTAATGCGGTCACTAAGGAGTGACAACTTTTTGTCCAAACATCTTGGGCAGGGATACACTACCTAGTTGGGAGTCGATGTGGGCAACTCTTCAGGAGGAGGAGCTGAGAAGATATTTGGTCAAGTGCAAACTTGATGGTAGCAGTGGGAGAGGATCGAATAATCCGGAGGAGGAGGGGAATGCAACCCTCACATCGAAGGGACAACAAGGGAAACAAAAACAAAAGAGATATGTTTCGAAGGTGAAGTGCTTCAGATGTGGCGAGATGGGCCACTTTGCATCGCATTGGCCTTTGAAGAAAAAGGACAAGGGTGAGAAGCACGATCCAAAGGTTGCAGCCGCAAATATCGAGGATGATGAGTATGCCATTAGTGCCCACACATATCGAGGAGGGATATGGGGTGACATAGAACTATAGTTCACCTTGAAATTTAGTTGGGAAAGATCCTTGAGGAGCCCACCTCTTGGATCACAACCTTGCTACGGGTGCCCATGATCAGCAGTAGCGGGATGGAGGAGATTTCAGTTGGAGCCAAGGAGTTATGAAGTGACATATGCAGTGGATAGCATTGCCAAATTCTGAGCAGCATAGAGAAGAGCTGTAGCAGCGCAACACAGTGCAGAGAAGAAACAACGCAGTGCCGAGGAGCAAGAACGCAGTGCAGAGTAGCAACAATGCAATGTAGAGCAGCAACAACGCAGTGTAGAGCAGCAACAGTGCAGTGCATCAGGAGGAAAATGTAGTAGCTATCAACAGTCATATCTTCAACACCAAAGTGCATCCAATAAACGCTTATTCATTTTTTTGGGTGGTTTTCAGTTGCTTCTCTCAACAACTAAGTTGCAATGTTAGCAGTGGCAGTGCTAGCAACACAATAGATGAAAAACTTGAGAGGGATCTGTAGTATGGATGCAACAGTGGCAGTGTTAGTGTCATGGGTAGAAGTATAGCTGCAACAACAGTGTAGTGGTTGGTGAATATCTTGTCACACATCAGCAACGTAGAGGATGCTTCAGGGTCATAGCAGTATGCAGCAAGCATGTTGTAAGAGCACTTTCCTCGCTAAGAGGGAGTGTTGATTTTGGTAGTATCGGAAGTGATATAAGTCTCAAAACTTGTGGAGAGGCTTAGGCACATGTATTCTAAATAACCCGGAAATCGTTTGTGGAAATTCCACTCTGAATGTGTTTTATTGAAAAAATTAATAATTTTAATGGGGACCCCAAGTCTAAACTTAGGGAAATTAAATAATTAAAGGGCATTAATAAAACATAGTGTGAATCTTCTAGAGAACATGGATAAAGTCAAATTATAATATTAGTTGTTGATTTGAGATCTAATCTCGGTCGCTAATGTCTCAACGAGAAGACTATAAAGGAAGGCTTGAGGGTCATTTGGAAAGATACACTGAGAGGATCTAGAGATCGATTTTTTTTTTACAAAGCAATGCTCAAAAGAAAATTAGATATAAGTTATTCTTGATTGTAGTGAGGGGCAGTAATGTCGGTTGGATATTTTCCTAAGCCAGAGAATACACATCAAAGAAGGCAAAGAGTGGAGGCAGCGTAGCAGCTATGAGAGCCAATGCAGTCCCACGCAGAGGAAGCGTTGCTGCCTCAAGGGAATTCAAGATTCAACTGAGGGTCAGCCAGATCCAGTGACGGAGATCCGGGGTGTGAGTCTCGAAGAGGCCAAAAGGGAAGATCAAGCCAATAGAATACCTGTGATGCAGAAGTCACAGATGCCCCACGTAGAGTGACGCAGAGATTGTGCAGCGCAGTGGAGGGCTTGCAGATTTGAGGTTGTTGGTCAGTCGGGCTTCCGGATCAATGTGAGATTTCTCTCACGAAATTTTTGTCATTCATATTCTCTGCAGGGATTTCTAGAAAGGCATCACATATTTGTATTCAGAAATTTACTGCATAATAAATAAACCCTCAAATATGTTGCACCGGTTTTCCCGCATTGGGTTTTTCCGAGGACGTTTTTCCAAAAATAACGGTGCCATGTGTTTGCATTATTCTTTCTTGCTCATTTTCCTTTTCAAAAATGTATTTTAATGAGTGAAGGCTGCTTCAGTAAAAACTTCAGTATTTCCAGAAGTAATTTGTTAATAACTTGTTAAATCTAAATTTACAAGTATGAGAAGTAGTTTAGTTGTAGCAATAGGGATTCTTAGATCTGGGATCTTGGAATTTTCACAGAGACCTCTAAGAGTCACAACTACTAGTTCTCTATCAGGCACATTTTCACCAACTCTCTACAGTTGATCTCTAAGATGAGAGATCCTTATAATGTATGATTGAACAACTCCTCCTTTGTTCATCTTTATTTCCTTGAGTTGATCTTTCAAGGTGATGATGTCATTCAAGTTGTTGATTTCATACATGCTGGCTATCTTGTCATGCATGTCTTTAGAATTTCTTAAATTCCCAACATATGCAAGTAAGTGATCTTGTAAACCATCAACTATAATTTTCTTTGATTTGAACTCACGTTTATTGTACCTGTTCTTGAGGGAAGAAGAAGCATTTTCTAGAGGCTCGAGCATCCTTCCTTGAATGCATTCCATCACATCCTTGTTGTCAGCTATGATCTCCAACTTGACTTTCCATGCAACAAATTTTGATGTGTAACCCAACTTTTCATGCTCCTTGAAGGTAGAGGAAGACATCTTGACCTTGGTTAGTAGATCTTATTTCTGATAATGAGGGCTTCAATGCTTGTCTTCTTTTGGGCTTGCCCTTCACCTCAACTCTAAAACCATGTTAATTTTTTAAATTGTTCTATGTTGTATCAATTACTTTAGCCCAATTTACTTCTTCATTAGCAATGCATGCAATCATAAACTGTAACTGAAGATAGAACAATATACGCAGTGAAAAAGAAGACAACATCACAATAATAAGAGACAAAAAATGGTTCAAGAACAGGGGAAAACCCCACAAGGGGGAAACCCTTTCACATCTTCTTCTTTAATAGATCGTCATAAAAATATTTCAGCAGAGAGTACAATGAACCCAATACATAAGTTTGTAGCAGAAATATCCAGTACAGATCTACATATCTACAGATTTACAGCAGAGAGAAACCCTAATCCAACAGATCACTGAAGCCAACTAAAAGTAACTGTCAAATCCTAGATATGAATCCAGGACCCTACTAGAAATATTGACTGCGTGTGTCTGAAAATCCTTGGATTCACCCTTAGGCTTCTGCGCCAACACCTGTGACTGCTCAGACACTCCCAGGAAGACTCTGTGCATGCATCCGAGGTAAAACTTACCCATATCCACTCCAGACCCCTTAGACGATACCTTCCACTTGATGTGCCTACGTCTATGGCAACCTGAACGCAACCATGACCACTCTATGCGAGCGTCCAGGGACTGACACACCCAGATCTGCCTCTGAAGCCCTGAACACACCCTTAATTCTTTGTGCCTACATCTTTGGCTTCTTGGACGCACCCATAAGCCTCTGTGCCAGCATCCGAGGGCAAAGATACTCTGTCGCGCGCTTGTGTCCGAGAAACAAAAAACCCTAGATCAGAGCGAGTCTAACTCCTGTGATTTCAGACCCTTGCGTGAACTCCTTCCATTAGACCTGTGCGAACCAAGACAAAATAAAAGAACATAAGATAGCTTGATCAATGTGTAAGAATGAGCTTGAGGTCACTTATATTTATAGGATTTCATGAGGGTCCACTTGGGGTTGAGGCCGACCCAACCAATTCCACATGTGCTTAGGGCCGACCCATTCCATTATACATTAATTAATAAAATGTTTAAAATATTAACTTCCGCTTAACTGAATGGGGTGATCTTTAGGTCATTTTTGGTCCTCACAAAAAGAGGAATTTAATGAAATCATGATCTCGGTCATATGAGCTATCCAAGGTGGAATTTGACCCTAGTTGCAAAAATTAACATGCATATGTAGGTATTGTTGGATGTAAGGGACAAAATCATGGTTAGGATTGAGCTTTGTTAATTATGTAGAGAGTATGTACAGTAACTTAAGAAGATATATGATTTCTGAGATTAGAAGATGACTATACGACAAATATTAAACATCGTGCAATTAGCCAATCCATTGACTTATTGCTTTCCATGCAACTAGCCAATCCATTGACTTATTTCCTTTTCATTTTCTCTATTAGATGAGAATAATATGATATCCCATATACATGATGAAAAAGCAATAAGCCAATTATTAGCTTATTGCTTTTTCACGATAAAAAATAATAAATCAATAATTAACAACTATATAAATTAAATGACCAAGATATGCATCAAAATAGTAACCTCATCATCTCATATTGCCAAAAACAATCATAAAAAAAATTAAATTATAATTTTATTATTACTATTATTGTTATTATTAAAATAAAACAATAAATCAATAACTAGGGCAACTATATAAATTAAACCATTGGGTTTATTATTATTATTAAAATAAAACAATAAATCAATAACTAGGACAACTATATAAATTAAATCGCTAGGAACACCGATGATGGCAACAAAACACTTATGATATGCATCAAAACACTTACCTCTCTAACATTGCCAATATTAAAAAATCATAAAAATTAACTAAATTACAACTTTATCTTAATTATTATTATTATTAATTATAAAAATAACTAATATATGAGTTGAACTTATATACATTTAAAAAACATGTAACAAGATTCTTATTCGCAAGACATTCAAAGACAAGGAAGACAATAAAAGCAAAATTTCCCTCCAACTTAGCATCCTCCAAGCATAAAACAGACGAATGTCATTGAAACATAGAGACATGGCAATGAGACTTGCAGAAATTGAAGCCATGCTTCACAAAGGGAAATGTGTAGCCTCTCTGAGCACTCTTGCTATGCCCATCGATGTATCTATATTGGCCTAGTCACCACTTTTGCTCTTGTCACACCAGTTGGAGGTGTTTCTCTATGGTTGGCATTCCCACAGTTACTACTAGCCAATGACATAGTTATGGCCATTTTGTTTCAGTTAGCATAACATATATTTTTGTTATGCTTCTATCTCATGATGATACTCTCTCTTTATACTCTTTTGGACTAGGGATTTACTTTTTCATGGCTGGTCTGGTTTCCCTAGTGGCAAACGATGACTGGAAATAACTTGATATATGATCTTTTTTTCATAATCAATAGAAATTTTAATTTACAAAAAAAAAACCAATGTGGTTTCACCTCAATTTTATTATGAGAAATCTTAATCTATTTCAATTTCATGAATCAATACCATGACTTATTAATACTGCATGTCCAAAAAACCATAACATATATATATATATATATATATATATATATATATATATATATATATATATATATATATATATATATCAAATTATTCAATTTAATTAACATGAAATAATTAATAACTACTTTCTTTTCTCTCTTTCATTTTTTTTTTTTTTTAATTAATTTGGCGGACACATCTTCATCATGTCCAATATATCATGGAGGGTGGAAAGCATTATATGCACTTCAAAATAGATGTAGAGAGACAAAGTTATTGGATTGGAACACAATCAAAGTACTTTTTGGGCTCCTAGTTTGTCCAGTGCTATTATATGGGTGTGAATTGTGGGCTAGTAGCATACCTATTTCAAAATGAAAACAAATTGAAAAAATTCAAAAATGCTTGATCATGAGCAAGTTCAAAATAAAAAGTTCAGTTCCCTATGAGATAATGTTGAGTGAAACAGGAGTAGCTCCCATCGAAGCAATTGCCATGGTGCGTCTTATAAGGCATCTAAAAAGAATTGAGCAAATGGGAGGAGGTAGATGGCCGAAAGTTATCTTCAATGAAGGTATGAGTGAAAGAAAAAAATCATGGATGAGACAAAACAACTAATGGATGCAAAAATGGAATATTTACCTTAATGCATGTCCCACAAATAGCAAGGAGTTAAAGAATTTTGTGCTGGAGAAGTTCAGTAAGGGTATATGGGGAAAAGAGCTGGGTAGAAATAAAAAGTATTATGTTCAGGAATTCAACCCCACTTGTGATCTCCAACAAAAAGAGTACATTGGAGCTAGCATTCTGTGGAGAGCAAAGGTTCTTATTGCTCAATTAAGAACTAACTCACATCAACTTCGGTGTGAAACGAGACGGTGGAAGAGACCTAAAGAAGCTTGGGAAGAAAGGGTATGTACTTTTTTCACTTCTGGGGCAGTGGAATCAGAAAAACATTTCATTTTGGAATGTGATGCTTTCAGAGACATCAAGGACAGTTACCGCAGTATGTTAGCATCAATTCCGTGGCATTGTCTTTTCAGTGAGGAAACTATTAGAAGGTTGGGTCAGCTCATCATCAATTTGTGTAAGAAAATGATTGAATTACAGAAGACAAAAAACAAGGAAGCTAGTAGTTCCATAGACTATTTTTAGTCTCGTGGACGTTAAAATATCATTCATTTTTATCACCCTGATTTCACATCAAGAAGTGCCTTAACAAAGCACCTAATCACCATCTATCCAAAACCTCCTAAACAACTAATAACCACTATTAAAATTTTTATAAAAATTAAAAATCTACTCTTTATATAATAATTTTTAATAATTAAATTAGCATTCTAAATCAATTACAAAATCAACATACTTATCTATATATATAGTTTATTACATGATATTAATAATTTTTAATAATTAAATTAAAATTCTGACTCGGATACAAAATCAACAGTTAATTTATTACATGCTTATCCATATATAGTTAATATATTACATGATATTGATATTAATATTTATCATGAATATGCTCCAATTGGTTATTGGTTTTTCTCCATGTGTAGCACTACGAGCTTGCTCATTGAGTCAACCGATCACCACTTTTCTGAATATTCGATTTTTTGTGATTTGACATATTATTTAGAAAGGAAGAAAGAATTTTTAATGTCCACGAGGCTAAAAATAGCCTATGGGACAGATTGCTTCTCTATCTGACTCTTGTATTCGGCCCTTTTCCTGTGAAGTTTTACAATGACCACTCCCAACTTATAGACAAACTCTTCGCTGAATAGCTTATCCCAAGAATTAGCTGTCAGAATACCTGCATAGTTTTCCCTGGTGTCTTTGAAGGCCTCACATTCTAGAATGAAATGTTTTTCTGTTTCCACTTTTCCGGAGGAGCAAAAAATACATACTCTTTCTTCCCACATTTCTTTTGGCCTTTTCCAGCGCCCTGTTTCACAACAGAGTTGATGATAATTAGTCCTTAATTGAGCAATAAGAATTTTAGATCTCCAAGAAATATTAGCCCCTATGTACGCCTTTTGTTGATGGTTATGCGTGGGGTTAAACTCTTCCATGTAGTACTTCTTCTTTCTCTCTAGCTCTTTCATCCAAGTATGTTTGTGGAATTTATCCATAACAAAAGTTTTTATCTCTTTACTGTTTGTAGGACACATGTTCAAGCAAAAACCCCATTTACTAAACCATTTGTTATTTTGCCGCATCCAAGTCTTCTGTCTTTTGCACAATCTGTCTCTAAACACCACCTTAGGCCATCTACTCTCTTCCATTTGCTCAATTTTTTTCAGATACCTTATGACTCGCACCATAGCAATTGCTTCAATAGGAGCAGCCCCTGTTTCACTTAACAGGATAGCATAAGGAACTGCACTTTTAATTTTGAATCTATTTGTAATCAAACGTTTCTGAATTTTCTCAATTTGTTTCCACTGCATCTTGGTTGTGCTGCTGGCCCACAGTTCACAACCGTAGAGAATCATCGAAATCACTAGAAGCCCAAAAAGAGTTAGAGTGGCTTTCCAATCTCACAGCTCTGCCTCTCTACACTTATTTTGAAGAGCATAAAATGCTTTCCAACCCCCTAAAGTTCTTTTCTTTCTACAACCATCCCAACTTAAATTTCTGTTGAAGTCAATTCCGAGGTATTTGTAGTCTGCAACTTCTTCCAGAATGCTGCCTTCAAAATAGAACTTATGTTGGTTATGCTTTATTTTGTTAGAGAAAACCACTACTTTCGTTTTGCTAATATTGACTTGCATCCCAACCCTTCTACAAAAATGCTCAAGGGAACGTAAATGCTCTTGCAAACCAAGAGCCGATTTAGCAATCAATATAAGGTCATCTGCGTACAAAAGAAGCCTGATAACGAACTTGCCCAAATGGATACCGTCACCGCCTTGCGAATTTAGCCACTCTTCAAGCTTGTCAATATATAACCCAAAAAGGGTAGGAGACAATGGGCAACCTTGCTTGACCCCGATATTGCTTCTAAAACTTTCAGAAATGCCTGCTGAAGTTCTAATTTTGAATTTCACCTCTTCATACAGCCAATGCACAACTGCTCTCAAATGCTTGGGAACCCCGAGTTCCTCCATTCTGCCCCAAAGCTTATCCCTAGGAACCATGTCAAAGGCTTTTCTAAAATCAACAAAGCAACAAAAAACTTCTTCCTTTTTTTCCCAAACTTTTTCAATGATGTGCCTTAAAGTTATACAATGATCAACTGTGGAATGTTTAGGTCTAAAACCTGCTTGCCCTTTAGCACGTTTATCTCTTTCTTCTGCCCACTTGCTGATTTTCTTTTCTAACATGCTTCCAAATAACTTTTCAAACAAGGGGTTTATCATTATGGTTCTATAGTTGGAGGGATTATTGACGTCACCACTCTTGAAAAGAGGTATTGCCATACTAGTTGTCCAATCTGTGGGGAACCCCTGCTGCAAGATGTTGTTGAAAATTTTTGTGATGTGAGGTGAAAGAATTTTAAGCCCCACTTTAGATACTCTGCTTGGAGTTCATCTAAGTCTTTTGCTTTTCCAGCGCCCAACTTCTTGATACCCATCTCTACCTCTTGCACCGTGAAGAGTTTTGTGTCCGTGTTGACCAAGGGAGGAGGGTCAACCTTGGGATCCTGCTCATAAAGTTGTCTTGCATAGTCAAACCATTTAGAAGCTGTAATGTTGTTTTCAGTTTGCACCTTTTTCGATTGGAGCTCCTTCCAAAATAATTTGGGGTTATTTTTCCTGAGGAAGATTAGTTCTTCTCTCCTTGAAACCATGAAATCAACTTTTTTCTTTTTTACCATCTGCTTGTAAGCTTTGAGCTTTATGTTATCCGTGTTTGATTCCTTCCACCTTCTCCTTGCCTTTTTGCATTCCTCGTCAAACCAAGCATTAACCGGAAAACAATTTGTTTCAGACTTCTTAATTTTTGCTCTTTTGCACTCCGCAAGTGCGCTTTGAATTAAATGTGTTAATCTGTGACTATGAAGGCCATGAGATGGGATTTCCTCCTTGAAGAGTCTCTCTAGCATTATTTTGAAGGTATTACAATTCTCAGGATTCAAGAGAATTCTGCTCTTTGGGGGATTTTGTTGAACACACTGATTTTTTGACCCTAATTGCTTTTTTCTGGTCCAAGAGAAACTTAAATAGATTGGCTTGTGATCTGATTTTAAGTCCCAAATTTGATCTCCAATCAACACTTCCTCCATTTTCTCACACAAACTATGCGAGCAAATTACAAAATCTACTACACTTGCTCCATTGTAAGTATTGCAAGTGAAATTACGGACTTTTCCCATCTAATCAAACCATTACAAATGACTAAATCAAACAACACCCTGTCCTATTTATGAATTCTCCGAATGCAGGAGGGCCTGCGGTTGGATATAGGCCAGGACTATGGCCGCTGGTAACGGTTTCTCAGGACAGACAACCAAAGTAATTTCGCAGTTGTGCCGCCCCTTAGAAGAACCGAAGTTTCATTCTCATTAAAAATAGGGAATCCTTTGGGTCAAATGTAGATAGGATTAGATTCTGATCGCGAGTTGATAGCAAGTTGGGAAATAAGTCCGCCACTCCAAACAATATATGAAGTGTTATTCCATACGTTATTTATACGTTATTTAGACATAACCTCCTCAATTTCTCCCGTGCATATATACGACCTTTACATCGCTATTAAATTGATCTCTATTCAAAGAGGAATATCCAGAGCAAGTTGCTTAGCCAGATCTCGGCGGATCAAAGAACGGAGAGATGTATGCAGACAAGGAGAAGATGAGCGCAGCATATGGGTCATGGAACTCTCCAGTAACAGCAGATGTGGTCTCCGGAGCCGAGAAGCTCTTGGGAGGCTTCGCTGTCGACGGGGAAGGGCGTGTCATATGGTTGGAAGGTCGTCCAACTGAAGCTGGGCAAGTTTCTAACCCCCGCCTCAGTTCCTTCAACTGTCATAATGAATCATATGATATAAATGCAGGCCCGATCAAAGGGTCAATAGATTTTGTGTATGGCCATTTATGTTTATATTTATATCTCTTAAACCTTAAATCCCATATTTTAATTTGGCACTGCCAGCTGTATAAATCTATAAAAATTTGTGGGTTCTGGGTTCAGTACAAACATCCATTTCTTTGAACATAATACGAAGATGAGAGCATTCTACGGATTGATATTGTTTTTTTTTTTTCCTAAAAATCATAACTCTCATTTATAAATATGAAAATTATATGGTGTATATGCATTCTGCATATTCAGATATGTCAGCTTGTGGCTGCATAGAATTCATAAGAGATACATTTCTGAAAAGTTCAAAAATAGATATGATGGCACTGTATAATGTCTGGTAGATATAGCTGCTGTGTATATACATGTAAAAAGAGAAAAACATAGATAATTTAAAATTGTCATATAAGGTAGCCAAAAATTGATAGTGTTGTGTATCATCTGTAAAAATTATGGCACTGCCGCCCTTTGTCTTTGCATGTCTTCAAAAGGCCCATGGAAGAATTGGTAGAATTGATGTTCATGGTGTTCTTGGATCTCCCAATGGTCCCTTAGTATGTGCACTGCCTCCTTGGATAGTGAATCGGAAATTTTGTTCCTCTCCTTGTAAACATGTTGACATTAGAATCGAGATATGGTCAAAATGTGCTTTGAGTTGATATACCTCATCCAATATGTTCTGTAGTGTGTGCACACGTAACATGCAGAATGCTGATTGAACCAATCAATGATGATTTTTGAGTCCCCAAAGATCTGTAATCGATTGCAGTGTTTAGTGAGAGCAAACTGTAGAAGGGCTCTGAGGTAGGATAACTTAGCATAATTGTTTGTTCCCCTACCCAGACCGATTTTGACTTTGAAGTAGTGTAGTTTAGTAAGGTGCCGGAGTATTCCCCCCCCACAACCATCTTATTGCGCAGAGCCATCAAAATAGGCCCACGGAAAAGATGAGTCAATGACCTCAGGAATGATGTTCCGGGTAGTGGGGGGAGGAGGGTCATCCGGGCTCAAGTGATATAGAGTGGAGATGTGTGCAGCAGTGGTAATCCAAGAAGGAAGGATGTCATGAAAGATGGCACGGTTGCAAGCGATCCATACCCCCCAACAGATTAATGTGGGGAGGTTTCGGAGTTTGTGAGGGTTGGAGGATTGCCACCAGGAATCCTAGGCCAAGAGACCGAGTGACCAGCCCAACTCTTATTAAGGTTGAGCGTTGAAAGGATATGAGACTAGAGGGCTTGTGTGACAGGGCAGTATAGAGAGAGATGATCAGTGTCCTCCTCAGCTAGTTTGCAAAGTGTACATCTAGTTGGTCCAATGTGAGAGCACAGTTGTAGGTGTGCCCCTGTGGGGATCTTATTTGAGAGAATACTCCACATTAGCAATTTTTCTTTTGCAGGACATTTCAGTTTCCAAAGTGGGCTCCACCACGAGCACTGAACCAAAGGTCGATGAGTTTCATAAATGTGCAGATAGCCCTCCTTTGGAGTATGTTTTCCATGTTTGGAGATCACCCAGATGATCTCGTCCTCTCTATCTGTGATTCGAACATGTGATTCTGACCGTGCAGCTAGGTAGAGAGCCCAGTCATCCTCCCATTGCTGATGTATGTGAAGGTCACGGAGGGTCGACCAGCCTTGTGAAAAAATGGTTGTGTTATCTTGGTTTGCCACTTGGTTGAGAATATAAAATCCAGCATTCTTCAAATCTCGGATGAGATTTGGTGGGAGGATATGAGCATTACCACATCCAGACCATGGATCACAGCCAATGCGGACCTGCCTATCGGAGCCCACCTGCCATGCAAGTCCATTTCTTATGTGTTCAATAGAGTTTAGGATGGCTCTCCAGACTGTAGAGATGTTGGATCTGTGCCATGGACCTCTCCTGATCCAATCAATAGGTTGGAATGGATGAATATATTTATAAGTGACAACCCTGGTCCACAGATTATGGTTTGTGAGGATCTACCAACCTAGTTTTGCAGCCAGAGCCTTGGAAAATGTGTGTAGATCTTTTATGCCCCAACCCCCCCACTTTTTTGGGAGGGCAATAAGATCCCACTTAGTCCAAGCAAAAGTGTGACCCTCCTTTGCACCATTCCATAGAAACCGTCGACAGATTCTCTGTATCCTATTGAGTATGCCTTTTGGTATCCAAGCCAAGGACATCCAATAAACCGGGATGGCCTCCAGTACTGATTTAATAAGTACTAGTCTACTTGCCCGAGAGAGCCACCTGTGGTACCAAGCATTTAGTCTCTTGTCGATCTTTGCAATTAGCTAGGTCCAATCTGTTGCTTTGTAGTTGACTGGCTTGAGATGGAAGCCCAAGTACGTTAGACCCTCTTCGAACCTGTCCAGGTTAAAAGGAAAGCGCTGCTGTGCATAGTGAGATTCATGTGGGGAGCAGCCATGGCTGGTGATAGTAGATTTGGAGTTATTACAAGACATACTTGTAACTTTGCAAAATAATTGAAGAATAGAATTGACCACCATTATGTCTCCAAGGGATCCAGTCATGAAGATAATGATATTGTCCACAAATAATAGGTGTGTCAATATGCAGTTGTCTGTGAGCTTGATGCCCCTTAGCCTGCCTCTGTCCCTTTCATCAATCAAGCATCTACTCAGTCCTTCCATGATTAGTAGGAAGAGAAGTGGGGATAAAGGGCATCCTTGTTTGAGGCCTCTCTCTGCATGGAAGAAATTTGTTGCAACCCCATTTATGAGGACACTGTAAGAGACTAAGTTGATGCAACACATAATCCAATTGATAACTGGATTAGGGAAACCAAGGTGAGTGAGTAGCACGTGAATATAAAGCCAACTAGTCTGATCAAAAGCTTTTTCAAGATCAATCTTTAGGATCATACCTTTGATCTTATTTGTGTGCATAGAGTGTAGTCCCTCTTGTGCAACCCCGATTGCTTCATGAATCTGTCTATTCTCTAGGAAAGCAAATTGTTCAGGAGAAATATGATTCGATAGAATAGGCTTGAGTCTGTTTGCAATAATTTTGGCAATGATCTTGTAAATGCAGTTACACAGGGAGATTGGGCGAAAGTCCTTAAAGGAGGAGGGGTGATCTGACTTGGGGATGAGGGCAATGAAGGTGGAGTTAAAAGCATCATATATGCGCCCCGTTTTCCTTGTTTCCTCCACCACCTCCAATAGCTCTTGTCCCAGAAGATCAAAGAAAGCAAGGTAGAATTCAATCGACCAGCCATCAGGTCTAGGGCTCTTATCCTTCTTAAACCACTTGAGGACAACCTCCAGTTCTCCCATAGTGACAGGATTAAAGAGATCCTCAGCAATATCTTGGTTCACATATCTAAGGAAAAGACTAGAAACCTTGATAGTTTCAGCCAGTGTGATGTTCTGTGAAGCTTTGTAGAGGTTACTGAAATGAGTGGTGCCCATATTTGTGAGTTGGTAAAAAATTGAGGCAGTTGAGCCATCCTCATTTTCAAGTTCCCAAATTGTATTTATGGCCTTCCTACCTCTGGCATATTGTTGGAAAAATTTGGTATTTTCATCCCCGACTTTAATCCAGATGGCCCGACTTTTGAGTCTCCACATTTCATCTCTGTCCTTAAGTATTTTTAGGCACTCTGTTTCTAACTTGATAAGGTAATCTTTTGCAAAAGTAGATGTGAAACCCCCATGAGTGGGGTCCTCAAGTAATTCTATCTCCTTCTCAATCTTAACAAGCTCATGGTCATTCTGTTTTTTCTTTTCTTTTGCCCACTCGATGGTTAACCTCTTAATAAGATGTAATTTTTTTGCAAAGGAGGTAGAACATGAATGTTCATGTTGAGGCTGTGCACTTCTCCAAGCATGGTTGACCTTTCTAATGTAATCCTCATCCTGAAGCCATACAGAGCAGAACTTGAATGGTTAGGTAGGTTTTTGGGATGCACCAGTGATCTCAAGGTAAATGGGGGAGTGATCAGATATGTCCCCAGAACCAACCCACTGCCTATAGGATCCCAGATGCTGAAGCAGTTCTTCCTTGATGAGGAATTTGTCTAGCCTACGGGCAATCATATCATCACCAGTACGTCGGTTGCGCCAAGTTGGAGAGGGGGTGGCCATAATGGGATCCACCAAGTGATGAAGAGCAGTCTGATGCCTGAAGACGTCAGTGAGTGGATCCATCTATGCATTGGGCCCCCAGGATTCAGCAAGACCCAGGGAGAAATTTAGGTCCCTAGCTAAGATGATGTTATTAGCTCGTATGAAGGATGTTTGTTATAATGATATCCAAAAATCCTGGCGGTGTTAACAGGGGCCATACACATTAACAATCCTTAGTACTATTCCAAGTTGTTCAGAGAAAATATGAGCTACAAGGACTCCTTCCCTACCCCAGCAATTGATGAGTCTGATGATGTTAAGTTTTGCCTATGTTCTATGCCATTTCAGATTAGGGCATAATACTGAAGAAGATAGAACATGCTTAATAGATCGATAGAAGACAAGCCAAAACAGAGATGAGAAATGGTGGCGTTACGGCGATCAGCAGGATGCTTCAACCAGCAAAGTCTCCAATAGGTCATTCAGCCAAGCGTGTCACACCTATAACCCAGAACAACCCAAACAAAGAACAGTCTATATATATCACAGCTCCAATGCTATCCAGAGAGAGAGAATTCCTCCACACCAATGTGTGTCAAATGAACTCTAAGTCTCTCCAATATATAGGAATCTTTGGGGGTGTGTGACACGTCCTTTAAGACATTTAAGTCTATATTTTATTCCAGGGCGACCTAGCACATAAGTGGAATAAATTCAAAAGTCACATGTTCTGCTCATCCCGTCCCGGGGATGATCACGAATCAATCTTACACCTCTCCGAAAGAGGAATCCAATAAAAATATTGGGATCATCATCTGAGCAGCACAACCCGGAGTTTGGACCTAGTTGCCCAATTTTAACAGATGATCCGCGGGTTAAAGCCCAGAGCAAGTCCACCCGATCTCCCACGGGCATCCAGGGCGTGAAAAGTCCAAGAGGGAAAGAGAGAAGAGAGAGCAGCAAGAGTAGTCTCATATGGTCCAAGGGTTTCTTGAAGGAGCATAATATCCACATTAATAGAGTCATAAAGGCGCGTAAGGGCAAGGTGCTTTGCAGGGCTAGCTAGCCCCGGACAATTGAAAGAGAGGTACTTCATTGGGTAACCATTGAGGGGGCTTGTCTTGCTCTAAGAACCCCTTCAATGGAAAGTTGTTTCCCAATTGCTACGTCCAAACCAACTTGTAATATGGCCTTGGATATATTAGAATGACGACCTCTGGGGAGTTTTGCAGGGATGTGTGATAGATTGTGGTAGTGCCCAGGCCGGATGGTGCAGAGGTACAGGGACGGAGGTTGTAGGAGTGGGTGGATGATGCATCAAATGTATCCAGGTTCGGGGGGGAGGTGGAGGCAGGGGGATGGCAGGGGGGGAGGAGTAGACCAGAGGGGAAGTTATAGTAGAGCATACAATGGATGACACATGAATTCCAAGTTGGAAAGATGCAAAACAATTATGCAATGCAGGCAATGACGAAAAGGATGAAAAAGTAAGAGGGGGAGGAGAGGTACCGGAGCCCGGAGGGTGCCCAGAAGAAGCTACCCCAGTCATGGATCTGGTGATCAAAGTCGATGCATGAGCAGAGCCGCACTGACAGTCCTCGAGGATGGCACATCCATAGGCGATGTGAGGAAACCCGACAATTGTGTCTGCCTGTTCAGTGAAAAAGTGATCGGTTCCTGTGTGTTCCGGAGACTAGCTGATGAAGGGGCAGATGGAGCAACAAAGAGCAATGGGAAGTCTTTGAACACATGCCGCATCTTGTGGCATTGTCTGCATCTGAAGGGGGTACACCTTCATAGTCCAATATTTGAACACGGGTTGTGTTCCTCCAATGGATTTTGAGTGTTTCGTCCAGTCCCTCCCGAGTGTCCAAATGAACTAGAATGCGAGCAAAAGCCATCTTACCAGTCTCAATGTAAGTGCGATCATGGTCCAAATAGGTCACCAGGATATTCCCGATGCTGACAAAGATATCCTCATCAGTTCCTATATGATCAAGCCTTACGGCGCCTCGCTGTACCATATCCCGGATAGTGGTACCAGCCATCAACATGCTTGAATCGTTAGTGGAACACGGGATTCTATGACAAACGAATCCCCCTCTAGTTATCACAAAGGATAACGGTGGCATCTAGCACATGCTTGAACAACTCACTAAAGAGTTTTCGCATCCAAGTGACTTCACAACAGGCCATACATGTTACAATGTATTCGGCCTCAGCGGTGCTCAAAGCTACCAACTTCAGTTTCTTGCCCGAAGCAGATCTACATGTGAAGTAGCATCCAAATGTGCTCTTACAATCCACCACACTGCCAGCCCAATTGGCATCAGTATATCCATGAAGTGTCATACTCCCAGCAGTGTATCTCAACCCATGGTCTTTCGTGCCTCAGAGATATCTCAAGAGTTTCTTGGCACCAACCCAGTGAATGTTATGATCAACCATGTGTTGACTCAAAGTTTTCACTGCACAACATACGTCTAGACAGGTGTTCATTAAGAACATCAAGGTCCTTATGAGTTGACGATACTCAGTAGGACGAGCCCAGCAGCGCTGCCACTCAACCTCTTAAAGTTGAGTTCCATCGGTGTCGACACGGACTTTCAGTCCACCATACCAGAAGCTTCATAATGTATTTTCCTTGAGAAAGGAAAATCTTGCCAGGTCTCTGCTAGACCTCCAGGCCTAGGCATCAGCCCTCTCATTTTCCTGACACACCCTGTTGGCAGTTAATGGTAATGTTAAATCCTTTATTTTTCATTTTCATCCTTTTACTTAAATTTTTAGCATTACCATGAAATGACTCAGGATGTTTAAGAGTGGTTTCGACCTCATTGGATTTCATATGGAGAAACTAGAATTTTAGATTTCACTCAAAATTCAGCAGACTTAATGGTTTTCAGGGTTTCATGGTTTGGGGATTTGCATTGTTTCCATTTGATTCTATTATGTGCAAGGGTATGAGATTGGCATTTGATCAAGAGTATGAAGTCCTTTAAGAACCTTGATGTTGGTGGCATTGATTGTTGAACTTTGTTGATGTTGGTGGTATTGATTGTTGAACTCCCCTACCATGGCCTTAACAAGAATGTACCCTTCACTCAAAGGAAAACAACTGGTTAGGCATGTTAATCTTTTTCTACCGCATTTTAAGGTTGACGAGATGAACCCTTCACTCAAACCAAAATCATTGGTTAGGCATGTTAAACTTTTTCAATTTCTATCCTGTTATAAGGTTGAGCAATCCAAGTCTGAAGACTTTGAGCTAGATGATGTTTATGTATCTCTTGTTGATGATCCCATTTCTAGTAGCGATGAATCAATGATGAGTTTCATGAGGAGGAGGAGGAGGAGCAACAACAGGAGGAAGAGGTGACACTACCTACCCCTGCTACCGGTAGAGGACGTGATCTGCCTACTTTAGCTCCTGGTGCTTCAGGATCTGGAGCACAACAGAGTCTATTTCCAGCCCCGCCAACTTCTTCGTCTAGAGGGAAAGCTGTTACATTTTCTCGCAAGAGGGGTAGAGGAAATCATTAGTATAGGTTATTTGGTGCATTCCTTTGTATATAACATTATGACTCATGATATGAGATACATTATTATATTTTTTGTTGATATTTTGAGGTTGAGTTGAGACTCAGGACTTAGTATTCAGGACATGATTCACTATTATGTTTGATGTAGCACTAGACATGATATTACACGTCTTATATATTAGTTTTTTTTTCATATTTATGTGTCAATGCATTTATTTTATGTTGTGGGTGCTTTAGATATTAAAAAAATTGAAAAAAAATGAATATTTTTGTATGTGTCGTTTTTCTCGAATTTTACGATTTTTTCCAATTTTTTCCCCTCGCCGATTTAATCCCAATCACGATTTTCAAAACATTGGTTTAAATGCTCCGACCTCGATTTGCGATTGCGATATATGTCTAAAAGGTTTTCTCCTCCCACTTATCATTCATTCCGCTCCACGTCTCCCTTATCAATTAAACCTTTTTCAAAGGGTTTCTTTGTAATATCTCATAAAATGAATCTCCGCCATTCTATCCAAAAAGTTTTGGGTTTTCCAGCAAAGAAGGAAAGGAACAATGGAACAACGGAACAGCAGCAAAGTTTCTTTGAAACAGTTTTCTACTACTACTCTTAGCACCGGCACGTTTCTACAAGGCACCAGACAGCATTCAAGGAACAACCACACGCCATTTTCACTGCTGTTTACACTTTTTGAGGAGTTGGTTGCACTAGAACAGAAGAGGAATTGTTAAATTTGGACAACTTGGTCCAAACTCCATGTTGTGATGCTCAGATGAAGATGCCAATATTTTTATTGGATTCCTCTTTTAGAGAGGTGCAATATCGATCTAAAGATCATCTTGATTGGATGAGCAGAACATGTATTTTGAATTTATTCCACATGTGCAAGGTCGGCTTGATTTATCTCACATACATTAGAGATGTGTCACACACCCCCAAAGATGCCTATATATTGGAGGGACTTGGAGTTCATTTTATACACACATTGTGTGGAGGCATTTTCTTCTCTCTTGATGGTGGAGCAGCATTCTTGGTTCTGCTTTTAGGGCTTCTTGGTGCAGCGTCTTTGTGGAGTATTCTTGATGGGATGTCTTGGGGTTGTGTGACATATGTGGGTGGCTGACCTTATGAAGACTTTGCTGGTTGAAGCATCTTGCTGATCGTCGTAACGCCACCATTCTTTATCTCTGTTTTGGCTTGTCTTCCATTGATCTATTGGTATGTTCTATCTGCATCTTACTTTACTTATGCCCTAGAAGGTTAAAGTGTATTTGCATCTAAGCATAGAAAATCTATGGAAAATTAACATGGTATCGGAGTTAGAGAAGACAAAGCCCAATTTAGTTGAGAAATTGTTTTTCTGGTGTCCAAGCTACTGAATGAAGGCAGAGTGAGGAGACCTCGGCTTCAGGTCTGTTGGGGCTGGTTGGTGCCCTAACCGTAGCATGAAAGAAGAACCTTAAGATAGTGTGAAGGAGGCCTAGGGACAGCGTGGACATTCCTGTAGTGAAGGCCGAGTGCTGTAAAAGGCAACGTTTGTTTGAACATTGCCCTCGAAATGATGAATTCTGGAAATTAAAGTGGGCCGAGTTCAGAACACGAGTTTTCTGTGTCAAACGATTATTTCCGAGCCACCAAGATCCCAGCTGGTCACGTTTTTTTTCTTATTGATGGAAGAAGTCACTGTCTGCGCAAAAGTTATTTCCAGTCTATGCTGTGTTGGAAATCTTAACTATTAACTTTGGACAGCGTGTTTTTGAACCAAGGATAAGGACTAGAGTGTCATGACATAAAACTCATTCCAGCGGGTTCACTCAAGCCGGAGCCGCGTATATGCGTGAACCCTCAACAAAGAATAAAGCCACATATATACGTTGTATTTGTGGCGGGTTCGGTTTTACATTAAGGCAGGGTTTGAATCCCTTCATTCTTCTTCCAATTTGCGTTCTGGTCATGGTTTCCTCAACGACAGCATCAACGGAAACCGGTCTTCAGTCTCTTTCATCGTGCACGTTTTCCATGAATGGATTATTCCTCCATGGGTGATCGGTGCCTTCTTTATAATGATAATTATGCACATCCCCGAGTTTTGGATTCCAAAAATCAGTCAATTTTTGGCCAGAGCAGGATCGAACTCTTGACACATATCATTGGGATTTTCCTGTATAGCATACATGATTGTGCTAAGAATTGAATTTGTGTTACTTCTAGTAAACTCACTGGACTATACACAATTCCATGATTTGAGAAGGCAGGGAATGGCAGAAGAAGAGGCAGCAAATACAAAATCAGAAGCCGAGTGGATTAAATGATTTGACAGTCGCATCATCGTGGTAGCTAATTAAGTGAAGTCAAATTTAATCCAAAGCTCAGAAGCCAACGTCTGTAAAATAAGCGTTGATGGATTCATAAATTTGGCTAATCCTTCACCCGTGCGCAAACACAAGGATAGACGGGCAAACAGAATCGGGTTGAATTAGAAAATCAGGCAGCATTGGTCCTCGCACAGGGCGTAGTAACCCGCAACACCAAAAGTCAGATTGGATGGACAGTTTTGCAAGTCACGCTGACCGTGACCCGCGTTGCACGAACAGCTGGGCGGTCGGGCAGACTGTGACCCGTATTGAACGAGAAAAACGACAGGACGTGACCTGATGATCTGGAGCTAAATTCAGAAGGATGTAATGTTTATAAAATTATATTGATTTCTGGGTTTTTTAGATGGTTTGGATGGAGCCTCTGTGATTTCAGTGATGAGAGTAGTTTAACAGAGATAAGGGGGCGGATTAATCTTGGCATAATTCGATGTAATATATGAAGTCTCAGATGAGTAATGACAGAGATGTGAATCTTCCATTAAACCCTCTCGACATTCCTGCAATTCAAATTGTATTCTTCAGGATCTCCTCTGCATATTTACTTTTCTGTGATACGGACATATCACAGTGGACTCTGTGCTGTGATGATAAGGTAAAGTTCTATCAAGTGTTGTTACAATAGGTTCGGTGTTTCTAAGTGCAACAATACATTCATGGTGCAGCTCGGTGCTAAGTATGATGTACATACCTCTGTTCATAGATATACCACAATGCTATAGTGAGCATGTTTTGGTGCCATCGAAAATCGAAGAAGAAAGGAAGAAGCCCAGAAAAATATGATCCATGGTTACATTCTTACAATGATCCACATAACTATTTGGTAAAGATTGAAAATCATTGATCCTAAGAGGAAATTCAAGGCAGCAGAAAGATAGCTCAAATTAAGTATGAAGATCTGAAGTTACTAGTCAAGCAAACATTCTTGGCTCCTTCATTTCTATATATATCAGCTATGATGATATGTTGATAGTCTTGTTCACAATTGAAGTTGTGAACAAGACAGATCAAATTTATTTTAGATATCTTTTGAATGAATAAGCTACAGGGTTTAGCCAGCAAAAGGAATTGCAACACTTGAAACTTTCAAGAAAAGCTTGGAGCAGAAATACATAGCTCTGTGATACAACTCTGTGTAACTACCCTTGTCAGCAGAAGTGCCTTGATGAATATGAAATACAAATCCGTAACATCTTGGTGAAGCAAGGACCTTCATGGATATGGCAGCCCATGGTGATTACCTAATGCAAGGCTTCAGAAGGAACTATAATGTCTTAAGTTCAGATATTAATCCATCAGAAAAGGGTCCTCTCATTTACCTATACTAGAAAGGGTTGATGAATAACCTCGATCTGTTTCTAAGATCAAGAAGTCGTTGAACCAATCATAGTCAACACCTATGCCTTGATATTAAGACCTTAAGTCAATTTAAGGATAAGCATTATATATCGGATAGCTGCTCATTAAGATCATTTGGCTGGAAAGTTCCTCTAAGGATAAATCAAAGACTGAATTTTGTTACTCTGGAAGTACCAATGAATCAATATATATATATAAAACAGCAAGCATGGCTTACTATGAAGCCACTCTATTGAAGAAATTCTTCAGCAAGCCATCTGTGTGAACCGTCATTGTATATTGCAGATGATGATACCGAGAATCCATTATATAATAGATGAAAGGACATTTATGTTTTAAGGCATGTTTGAGTAAACAGATCTCATGATAAGTATGTTGTCTGATAAGCACTAAGCTCCCTAGAAAGACTAGTTTAGGCTTGTGATCTCCTTGGGTAAGAGGGAGTAAGATCTGTATCTTCTTCGTCAAGATATGCAAAAGTTGAGAACTGCTAGAGTGCTTCTATGATCTCGAAGAACAATATTTATCTATGTGCTGTTGGATGGAGCAATGAGGCTCCTATTGACGCTCCGGTCATCAATATAATCACCAAGAACTAGCCTTGGTTTTCATAAAGCAACCTAGTGCAATAGAGGAAGAGATGTATGTGGAGCAACCTCCGGGGTTCGAAGTGCAGGATCGGGACACCCATGTCTGCAGGTTGAAGAAAGCCTTCTATGGGTTGAAGCAAGCACCCAGGGCTTGGTATGAGAGGATAGATACCTACTTGATGAAGCTGGGCTTCACTCGTAGTAATGCTGATTCAAACCTTTACTTCAAGGTTGATAGAGAAAAGCCTCTCATTTTGGTGCGATATGTGGACGACCTCTTCCTGACAGATGCTGACCCTCTCATTCATCAGTGTAAGAGGGAGCTCGCTTTTGAGTTCGAGATGAAGGACCTAGGACTGATGCATTACTTCCTAGGACTGGAGGTCTGGCAGAGACTTGGCAAGATTTTTCAGGGAAAATATATTGTGAAGTTGCTGGAAAAATTTGGAATGGTGGACTATAAGTCCGTGTCGACACCGATGGATCTCAACTTTAAGAAGTTGAGTGGCAGCGCTGTTGGGCCCGTGCTAGCAAATCCTACTGAGTATCGTTAACTCGTAGGGGCCCTGATGTTCTTAGGGAACATCCGTCTGGACGTATGTTGTGCAGTGAACACATTCACTGGGTTGGTGCCAAGAAACTCTTGAGATATCTCTGGGGCACGATAGACCATGGGCTGAGATACACTGTCGGGAGCATGACACTCCTTGGATATTCTGATGCCGATTGGGCTGGCAGTGTGGTGGATCGCAAGAGCACATCTGGATGCTGCTTCACACGTAGATCTGCTTCGGGCAGGAAGTGGAAGTCGGTAGCCTTGAGCACCGCTGAGGCCGAATACACTGCAGCAAGTATGGCCCGTTGTGAAGTCACTCGGTTGCGAAAGCTCTTCAGTGAGTTGTTCGAGAATGTGCTAGATGCCACCGTTATCCTTTGTGATAACCATAGGAGGATTTGTTTGTCAGAGAATCCCGTGTTCCACGATCAATCCAAGCATGTTGATGTTTGGTACCACTTATCTGGGATATGGTACAGCGAGGCGCCGTAAGGCTCGATCATAAAGGAACTGATGAGCAGGTTGCGGATATTCTCACATAGCCCTTGGGGAAGGTCATGTTCCTAAACCTTTCGTGAGAATCTTGGAATTGTGGAACGACCCTATTTAGAGGGTCCTGTTGGATGATGAGCTCTGGGAGCTCCAGGGGGGCTTTAGGGATAGCTTCTTGGTGCTATAAGCAACCATAGGGTTAGGCTTGTCGAACCTAGTTGGTGTGCTTCCACCCCACCATGATGATATTGAGTTGGTTTACCTCTCTCTAATCTGTGTCCCGTATGCATCCTACCCATGGAGTTTCAGACTCATGGGAAGTACCTCTCATTTGGTCAATGAGGTGGGAAATGTGAATAGAGACCATAGCAAGACCGATGGACGCATCGGAGACTGCCGTACTCTCTATGTCTAGGATGGCACGGTCCAACTACTTGATCTGGTATCAAGTATAGTGAGGTTTTGGATCTCCAACTGACTTCGGGTCAGTGAAACTAACTTCGGGTTAGTATATGACTCTCTTGAGTCCTAGTGAGGTTTCGGACCTCCAACTGACTTCGGGTTAGGTAAATTAACTTCGGGTTGGTATGAGATTCTTTGTGAGTCCTATAGAGGTTTCGGACCTCTGGGCTGAATCTGTCAGCCGGGAATGATGTCTTGGTGACTGACCCACTTCTGTTCTGAAATAAAGAAGCCAGCAAAACAAGTTACGGCGGGATGACGCACGATGTTTGGATTGCACAAGTGGATGGACTTCTCCCTAGTTGAGAGGGAGTGTTAATTTTGGAAAACTAGGTCCAAACTCCATGTTGTGATGCTCAGATGAAGACGCCAATATTTTTATTGGATTCCTCTTTCAGAGAGGTGCAAGATCGATCTAAAGATCATCTTGATCGGATGAGCAGAACATGTATTTTGAATTTATTCCACATGTGCAAGGTCGGCCTGATTTATCCCACATGCATTAGAGATGTGTCACACGCCCCCAAAGATGCCTATATATTGGAGGGACTTGGAGTTCATTTCATACACACATTGTGTGGAGGCATTTTCTTCTCTCTTGATGGTGATGGAGCAGCATTCTTGGTTCTGCGTTTAGGGCTTCTTGGTGCAGCGTCTTTGTGGAGTATTCTTGATGGGACGTCTTGGGGTTGTGTGACATATGTGGGTGGCTGACCTTATGAAGAATTTGCTGGTTGAAGCATCCTGCTGATCGTTGTAACGCCACCATTCTTTATCTCTGTTTTGGCTTGTCTTCCATCAATCTATTGGTATGTTCTATCTGCATCTTACTTTACTTATGCCCTAGAAGGTTAAAGTGTATTTGCATCTAAGCATAGAAAATCTATGGAAAATTAATAGGAATCTTCCCATAGATTGCCACATCATACAAACCACTTCAAATTGTTAGCCTTGACGCTGTTTATTTTCATTATGTCATAGCACTTTGTATTAAAGTTTTAGGATAAGCCTCATCTCTTGCACGAGATTGTAATAACTTTTGGGAACAGGTTTACTGCTTTTGTGGAGATGACAGTTTATTATTTTTGTATATATATGATAAACTGCGATGTAAAACAGGTTGGTTGGTGATTTTAGAATCTTGGCTCATATGATCAGTACTCTTTTCAGTGAATAAAATTGAAGAAACTTCTGAGGACTTATTATCAATCTGGTGTGTGTATTGTTAATCTTCTCTTGTGTTTCCATATCTTAATATCTTCAGTGGCAGCTTGTAATCCCTCATATTGTTGTGTTTTTATCAGTCTCTTGACATGTTCATGTGTTTTATCAAATTTTATTAGTCTCACACAGTGAGCTTTCTTGATGAAATATACACGATGACAATGTAAAGAGCATCACTTATAACAGTGATCTTACTTGATATTTCAGTGAGAATGTTGTAAGTCTAGAAATAGCTTTCTCTTGTTGAAATATTGACAAATTGCTACTTGTGTTATTTTCTACCAAAAGCAGTGGATTTCTGCCTTGCAGACCCATTGTTTCTTCTTCCATTTCACCTTCTCTCCCCCTCATAGGCTACAAACTCACTCTTTTGCTACCACATCAGACCCAATACCCTCATTAGTGTAGAAATTTCTAAATCTTAATTCTTATGCAGAAATTATTTCTGTTAATCCGGTTAAGCTTCTTCTACTTATACAAGTTATCAACTGAATAAATTCAAGTTAACATCAAAGCAAAACAAATAACAGATCTCTACCAATTCAGATCTAGAATAAGCAGATGCACACATAGACAAAGTGACACAGTTATTTCTAGACAAACTGTCCCCGGAAAAACCCAATGTGGGAAAACCGGTCTCTGGCTGCTGGAGGGCTCTATTATTAAGAATATTTCTGAATACACAACTCTGGGTTCCAGATCTGGAAAACCCTACGATTGTGAGCTTTGTTCTGCACGGTGATCCCACACCCTCCCCACGGATTTCGGAACCCAGATCTAGGCCTGGAAGCCCCAGATCTACTTGAAGGCACTACGATCGACCTGAAGGCCTCCAAATGCTCGAGTGCTATCAACTGGAAGGGGCCATGTTACCGGTCTGCAGGTGGCCATGGGTCACCTACGGTCCCGCCCCTAAGGGTCTGTCTGTCCCAGGAAGGAGGTTTCACAAAAAATCAACATTTGTCCCTTCTTCTTCTTTATTATAGATCTCTTCTTCACTTCTTTACATTACTTCTGTTCTTTAGCTGCTGTTGTTCTTGCCTTCCTACTGTATTTGTCTTTCTGATCTCTTCTCTGCTTCTTGTGTATTCTGGAACCCGAGATCAGATCATCCCCTTGGTCTAAATTCCCCTCTTTGCAACTAAAACACTTGAGAATTCTTAGCAACCCCGCCCTAGAATCTCAGCTTAGCTTCAGTGCTCTACCTCTGTGTGTGTTACAAATGACCCCAAGCCTTTCCTTTATACTTTTCTCGTTGACAAATCAACGGCCAAGATTAAATCTTTAATCAATGGCTAAGATTAAAAGAAAGCTTGATCCGTGTGACTTAAGACAATTTCATCACATGTTTAATTCAATTCACTTTAATTATTTTATTTTCCTAAGTTTTAACTTAGGAAATACATTAAAATAATTAATTAATTTAATATCTCCTAAACCAGATGAAATTTCCCAAATCCATTTCTGGGTCTTGTAGATCAAATGAACTCTAGTCCTTCCTCAAAATTTGGGACCTAGAGCACAACTGATGCTACCCCAAATACACAAAATCTCAACACTCCCTCTTAGCATCAAGGGTGTGCTCTAGCAATACATCACACTTATGTATTACAAGATTTTGGGCACTGGTTCTGTGCTGCTGAAGCTTGGCCTCCTGCCACTCAACTCTGCACTGTTGCTGCCATTCTATACTGCTGCCCATGACTCTGCCACTGCCTCTGCAACCACTGTACTGCAGCTCCCTCTCAATATGCTGCATCTGTGCTGCTCAAAGCACTGCCACTGCTGATCTGCTGCACGACAACTTCAGTTGTTGAGAGAAGCAACTGAATCTCCTGCCCAATCTTTGACAAACAAGTCATTTGGGCTGCATCCTCATCACTGAAGCTCCATAGGCTACATATCTGTGCTGGCATCTAAAGAACGATGCACAGCTACAACTCTGCCTGCGTAATCAGACTCCCTCTGCACTACTGAAGTCACATCAGCTCCTTGTGCTGAAATCTATCACACTGCTGCTGCACTGCGCTGTCCCTCTGAAGCTCTCTGCGCTGCTGCAGCTCTGCACTGCGTAAGCAGCACTTCTAAAGTCACATCAGCCTTTGCGCTGCTACTGCTTCTACGCTGCAGCTGCTATGCTCTGTGCTACTCCTCCCAGCCTCCAAATCTGCTTCTACCTCTGCCTCATTTGTGATCTATGCAACCACTGCTCCACTTGTCTCGCTACTGTCTTAAGGCTGCCATAGCTCGCTTGTGATCCAAGAGATGAACTGCTCAAGCATCCCGCCTTACTTCCATGTAGCTCCTCTAGATGCCCATGTCACCCCACCTCCGTGGTTCATGAGCACTCATGGCTACATCATCTCCTGACCTATCATCTGCCACCGCTGCTTTGGAAGAAGATGCTTCCTTGTCCTTCTTCTTTTCTGGAATGGCTGGCAAAATGTCCCATTTTGCCACACTGGAAGCACTTGATCTTAGAAAGATCCTTCTTCTTCTTTGGCTGCTTCTTCGATGCCAAGGCTGCATCTTCCTCCTCTTCCTTCTTAACCTTGCTCAACGCAGGGCTGTGCTACTTCTTGGTGAACCTTCATAGTTCTTCTTGCCGCAGGATCGACCACAAGCTGTCCCAATCTGGGAGGTCCGCTTTGCCCAATATATTTTGGACAAAGGTTTCCCACTCATCCGTGACTGCATTAAGGGCAGTCTTGACTATCACCGCATCATCTACGGTTGCACCCATTGCAGTCAGCTGATCCCTCATTGACTGCAATCTGAAGAGGAAATGCTCGATGTCTTCTCCCTTGGTCATCATGAATGACCTCATTTGGGCCTCCAACAACATCTTTCTTTGGACAAACTTTCCCTCATATAGTGTAATATCCCGAAAGGGAAATAGACAGCAATACAAGCATACGACAATATGGAAAATGCCAGAAATAGAACATAAAGCAAATACTCATAAAAATGCCAGGAATGCTAAGCCATTTTATTAATCTGAGAATATAATGAAATACAATGGATAATCAGAATGATAGCTCCTATTCTTGCTCAAGGCAAGTGAAGAACTCTCTCAGAAAGATAGGAAATGGCTGCTACAAGAAACTACGTCCCAGCTGCTAGGAAACTGCCGTAAACTGCTACTGCTGCGGAAATGAACTGAAACTAGGGGCTGATCCCCTTGCCGAAATGGGCTGAAAATCTGCAAATCACCTGTACTCGCCAACCTGGACCAAACCCAGAAACCATAACAAAAATGGACCACCTCCGAAAATCACCAAGGAAACCCTCCTCAAGGAATTACGCTGTCCTTCCAGGCCCAGCGCAGATGCCAAATGATAGATGCTGAAACAGAGCCACAAACTCCCTGGAAAATCTCCAACTGGTAAAGACTGAGCCTCCACACCGGATCTCACTGAAACTCCTGCAGAAAACCCCGCACCGGAACACCTCCAACAAGAACTGCGTCCTCTCTCCCAGGGACTTCGCAGTCACCAAAAGAAGCCCAGCTCCTCCGCAAAACAAACACCCAAATCTCCCGTAAAAGACTGAAGGAAAAACCTTGCCCGAGCAGGCACTCGAAGTCCCCCGGGGCCAAGGGCGAGATCTCCGATCGGAGACACTCAACGCACTAAACAGTGCTGCGGACAAGATAAACAGCCAGCGTGCTCAAAAAGATAAAAGTCTAGCTCAAATATCATCAACAACAAGAATGCCAAATGAGATGGCTCTCCCACCTTTTATAACGCTGGCCCTCCTAAAAAACCCTAACGTGGTCCCTCTCTCTCCCACGTGCTCCTCATAAGACTGCGCAGAAGCTCCTAGAGGCTACGTGAGCCTCCTCTCATACGTGGTGTGGACCCCCAAGGCTCCCCCTTAAGTTATAACGTTGCACCTACTAGGGAAACACTTTATTTTATTTAAGTGAGTTAGACCCCTTTTCTCACTTTTATTTATTAATAAACTATAGTCGGCGAAACTATACAAAAATCAAATATTCCAATTAGCGGTGCTAATTAGGAATATTACAGTCTCCCCCGGCATAACGTTGCTTGTCCTCAAGCAACTGAAGTGATGGATGCTGCAATATCTTCTCATTCTCCCAAGTGGCATCCTCATCCGGCAAATTCTTCCACCTCACCAAGAATTCCCGGACCGTCCTGCTTCGTAGCTGCCTCTCCCTGGTATCAATAATAGCCTCTGGCTGCAACACCAAATGCCCCTCATCATCCGTGGGTGGTAGCTCATCTGTAACTGTCACCTGCTGTCCCAATGCCTTCTTCAGGCATGATACGTGAAAAACATTATGAATCTTGCTGCCTTGGGGCAGCTCCAACTCATATGCGACCTGTCCAATCCGGCGTATCACCCTGTACGACCCATAAAAGTGGGGCTTGAGCTTCTCAGCCCCCTTCTGCTTAAGTGATGACTGTCGGTATGGCTGTAATCGTAGGTAGACCAAGTCTCCTATCTCAAACTGTCTCTCCACCCGACCCCTATCAGCATACAGCTTCTGCTGATTCTGCGCTGTGGCCATGTTATCCTTGAGAGCTCGGAGGATGTCCTGACTCTCTTGGATCCAAATCTTGGCTCTCGGAGCCTTGCTAGCACCAAACATCACGTTAGCAAAAGATAAAGGATGATACCCATACAAAGCATAGAATGGTGACATACCAATAGTCATGTGATGTGTCGTGTTGTAGCAATACTCTCCCAGATGCAGCCACTTCAGCCACGCTCGCTGCTGTCCACTGACATAGTTACGCAAGTAGCCCTCCAACCACTTGTTAACTATCTCTGTCTGTCCATCCGTTTGTGGGTGATAACTAGTGCTCAGTGTCAACTCTATCCCCACTAATCGAAA
Source organism: Pinus albicaulis (assembly GCA_034641835.2). Lineage (NCBI taxonomy): Eukaryota > Viridiplantae > Streptophyta > Pinopsida > Pinales > Pinaceae > Pinus > Pinus albicaulis. The sequence continues at coordinate 1,163,425,531 of CM076575.1, read as the reverse complement.
AAGCTCCTGCCAGAATCCGCCCATGAAGCGGCTGTACCTGTCACTGATAATGGTCTTAGGTAGACCATGCAACCTGAAAATCTCCCTGAAGAACAGCTCGGCCACCTGTGCTGCTATGTGGTGCGCGGATATGGCGAAAAAATGAGCATACTTCGTCAGTCGATCAACGACGACAAAGATGCAGTCCTTGCCCTGCACCATGGGCAACCCTGTGATGAAGTCCATCGATATGCTCTCCCATTTCCCCTCTGGAATGGGAAGAGGCTGCAACAACCCTGCGGGATGGCTCATCTCTCCCTTGTTCCTTTGACAAACATCGCACTCCCTGACATGTTGGAGTACGTCCTCCTTGAGGCCCTTCCATGAGAACCTCTCTCTAATGGCCCTGTAGGTTTTGGTAAACCCCTGATGGCCAGTCAATGGAGAATCATGAGATGCATGGAGTATCTTCTTCTTAAGCTGAGATCCCTCAGTCAAGAAGATCATGTCCCTGTAGTAGATAATCTCATCAACCACCCTGTACCTGTCATCTGCTACCTGCCCATCCAGCACCTCACATGCAAACCTGTCCTTGGAGTACTCTACCAACAGTCGAGCCCTCCAATCTGTGTCCAAACTCATAAGAGATAACGTGGCCGGTCTATGTGAAAGGGCATCTGCTACCATGTTATTCTTGCCTTTGACGTACTCTATGTCAAAGTCATAGGCTTGGATCTTACTGATCCACTTCTGCTGCCTCTCCTGCAACTGCTTCTGCTCCAGAAAGAACCTGAGGCTGTTGTGATCGGATCTCACCCTGAATCTACTTCCCACTAAATACTGCCAGTATTTGGCCAATGCATGCATAATGGCCAACATCTCCTTGTCGTATATGGAATACAACCTCTCATGCGGAAGGAGCTTCCGGCTCTCAAAAGCTATAGGATGACCACCCTGCATCAATACTGCGCCAATCCCCTCTCCTGACGCATCGCACTCCAAGAAAAATGGCTGCGTGAAATCCGGCAATGCAAGCACGGGGCAGTTGGTCATCACCTCCTTGAGCCTATCAAAGGCTCGTTGTGTTGAATCTGTCCAACTGAATGCCCCCTTCTTCGTCAAATCTGTGAGGGGTGCAGCAAGCTGTGAGAAACCCTTGAAGAACTTCCTGTAGTAAGTGCAAATGCCAATGAATCCCCGAAGCTCAGTCACGTTCCTCGGCTCTGGCCAATCTCTAATGGCCCTGATCTTCTCCTCGTGGACTCTCACCCCGTCCACTCCTATAATATGCCCTAAGTACAACATCTCCGTCAATCCAAACTCACATTTGGAGAGCTTGGCATAGAACTGTTGCTCCTCCAAGATGTGCAACACTGTCTCAATATGCTGGAGATGCTCCTCCCAAGTCCTGCTGTATATGAGTATGTCGTCGAAGAAGACCAGTACGAACTTCCTCAGATGACTGCGGAAGATATGGTTCATGCACGACTGAAAGGTAGCTGGTGCATTGGTCAGCCCAAAAGGCATAACCAGAAATTCGAAGTGCCCATAATGACACCTGAAGGCGGTCTTGGGAATGTCCTGTTCCCTCACGCGTATCTGATGGTACCCAGATCTCAAATCAATCTTTGAGAAGAACTATGCTCCTCTCAACTCGTCCATCAACTCATCGATCCTGGGAATGGGGTACCTGTTCTTCAGGGTCTTCTTGTTCAGAGCCCTGTAATCAATGCACATCCGCAATGTGCCGTCCTTCTTCTTCACCAACACCACAGAAGAAGCAAAAGGACTCGTGCTCGGCCGAATGTGCCCAAGGGCCAGCAACTCCCGAATAGCTCGCTCGATCTCATCTCGATAGGACTTGGGATGCCTATAAGGTGTGGTGATCACAGCCTGTATACCCTGCTCAAGCTCAATGGTATGCTCAAACCCCCGATCCGGTGGCTGCCCTGGCGAAATATCCCCGAATACTATGGCGTACCTGTCAAGGATGGTCTGTATCTCTGGGTGCACTGCCTGTCCCGTAGTCGCTGCCTCTGATGCTCGCAGCTCTACTGCCCACTCTATATCTCCCTTACGGAAGGTTGCCTCCATCCGATGAGCCGAAACAGTCTGAGGCGGATATGTGTGCTGTCCTCGTATCTTCTCATGCCTCCCTGTCTTGGGATCATCCCACTCCATCTCTAGGGCCTTCCAATCTGTCGTGACTTTCCCTAGAGTAATAAGCCACTGAACACCCAGTATCATGTTGGTGTCCGAAATATCGACCACAAAAAAATGATTTGTCAATGTATAGGTGCCCATCGTCACTGATAACTCGGGAACATATCGAGCACACACCATGGTCTGATCTCCTGGGACCAAAACTGAAAATCCATCAAAACTCTCAGTCTGTATACCTCTCCGCTCAACCATCTGTGCATTGATGAAATTGTGGGTTGCCCCACTGTCGATCAAGACTGAGACTCGCTGGCCACGCACTGTCCCTCGTACGCGCAGCGTCAGGTACTTGGGAACTCCCTGCAATGCTGCTAGAGCTCCTCCAGTAGGTGCAAATGACGCACCACCTGCTGGTGGTGGTCGAGGTGGTAAGGTACCCTGCGCTGCACAACTATCTCCTGCCTCCACATCATCCTCCTCATCCTCTTCCTCGCTGCTCTCGGAGAAGACCTCAATGAAATGTGCTTTCCCTGCAGCACATCTATGTCCCGGTGCCCATGGCTCCTGGCAAGTGAAGCACAACCGCTTCTTCTTCAGCTCCCTCCTGGCCTCATCATCAACCTGCACCCGTCCAGGATTCCCCTGGGGAGGCGGAATCCTCGTGTCCTTCCCCTTAGGCTGGAAAGCCTGTCTCTGGGGGTAAGGTGTCCGAGTCCTGGGCAAGACATCCTGTAAATCTCGGGTCCTGCTGATGGCATCCTGAAGTGTAGCCGGTCTAGTCGACCTGACTAGGCCACGAAGTGGCTCTGCTAATCCCTCCACAAACATGTAGATCATCCGAGCTGCGGATAGATCTGGCACCATCACTGAAACCCTCAAGAAATCCGAAATGTAAGTCTCTGGACTCCCAGTCTGCTTGAGTTTCGTCAGCTCAACAAAGTGCTGCTCCGGATCCCTCCGGTCAAGCCATCTTAAGGTTGGCTTGTGACATTATGGCCTAATTGAAAGCTCAAGTAAAATTTTAGGCTTTTACTTGTAAATCAATGAAAAGTTACTTGGTTAACCCTTACCCTCATATAAATAGAGGAGAGTCACTTTCATTTTGAATTAGTACACTTCACATAACTTCTCTCTTTCTTAAAAAGTGCGCACTAGCTCTATTGTTCTTTTCTCTTTGATGCAATCTAATCTTGGTGGAACGAATTGTCTTGGGAGGGATATTTTTGCATGAGTAGAATTGTCTTGGATTGGTGAAGTGATTCTTGATTCAATGGTGTAAGTTTATTGCTGATTTTCTTCCATTTTGCATGCATATTTCTGAAATTAATGTTTCTTTGTGCCATATTAAAAAGTGCAACATCTTTTATGAAATCTTGTTTCTTTATGCTTTGCAAAATTTGTCTTTCAATAATCCATCAAGGAAACTTTGTGTATGCCTTCTTTCACATTAAATATCCATTTAAAGAAAGTTGCTAGGATTTCTAAGAGAGGCTTCTTAATCCTCCACCCACGTCATCTAGGTTCCTCTATCTTTGACCTCACCATCATTGATTCCATTTCCCAATTGAGAGAAGGTGCTAGACTAGCTTGTGGTGATCACTTTAATTTCTTCTTTTTCTCTTCAATTTATGGTAACTAGAGTTAGGGTTAGCTTATATTGACATTTAATAGCAATTTATTGCTGATTTATTATTGCCCCATTGAAAGAGATTGCATTTAATAAATATAGAAGGAAAAGTCTAGCATTAGTTCCCTGTTTTAACCACAAAATTAGAGCTGATGTCTTGATTTTAATTGCTGTCATATGCATTTTCAGCCAGTAACAACTGTTGTTTACTTAACTCTAATTTTCCTCATTCATAGCCTTCGCCTCTTTTGTTGATCCTACAACTCATACACTATTTTCTCAAGTTGCTATATGCCATTGTATGCCCTAAATTTGCATACCATAAAAACCCTAACTTGTACCAACCTTCTTCTAATTATAAAGGTTTTAAGAAAGTGTAATTGAACTCTAGGAAACTTTTATCTCAGCCTTTCAAGGCTTGGCTGGTACCTCTTCCTTCAATTATAAGACCTTGCATCACCATTGAGCCCTCAGTTGAATTATTGAATATCTTGCTGGTGATCTTTCATAGGGAAACTTCCCTTATGGGGATAATATCCACCACTAAATAACTGGATAGAAGCCACTGAGGTGACAATGGTGGTTGATCTCTTGTTGCCATAAGACCTACATTGCCTAGTGATGCTTTGTACTAGATTTGCTAGATTTTGCGTTAATAGGGACACTGGCAAGACTGCTAGTTTGGGTAGTAATAGGCACATTTAACAAATTTGAAATGGTCTTAATGCTTGACAATTTTGAATATACACACGAAAGAATTCAAAGTAATTGAAAGACATGATTAGTAGGGTAAATAATTGGCAATCTTATTTGATTATCCATATTATTGCAATTTATATTTATATATAATATTTTTCTTTCTGTTCAGCCAATTTGAAATGTGTGACATGACTTGAAGATTTCTATTTTTCTGATCTCTATTAGTATTTTATTATTGGAACAAATACCTCACAATTTCGTGGATCATGTTCAGACGGTCAGTTTTAGTGAGGGAGGCTACAGATGCAGGAGATGCAGCTGAAGATATCACCCCGGCTGGATTTAATGTTAGGACCTTAGTACATGAATATGGTGGAGGTGCATTTACTGTCTCAGGAGATGTAGTTGTGTTCTCCAACTATGAGGATCAAAGACTCTATAGGCAGTCTATCAAAGGAGGCATGTTTTCTTGATTCTTTGACCTTATTCCATTGTGTGGTTTTAACTTTTGAATGTCAGCATAGCTCTGCTATATTTTTTCTTGGAAGATCATTAAGGCAAACAGTTTTAAGGTATGATTATAATTAACTAGTCTGAATTAGCTTCGCTGAATGCATCTCTCATTAACAAGAATGAGAAGAAAGAAGGCCGAAAAATAAAATTTTGTATCTGATCACATAACGGTTGGGCATTAAACTTTTATAATTGGCTCTTATGCACAGAGTAATTAGAAAAAAATACCATTTCTCCTTACTGAAACAGTATGATGGTCATTGATAACTATATTACCTATAGTAGTGCAAGGGCATCAAAATAATCCACGCTGTATTTTTGACCTGTATTTAGCATGCTTTTCGTGACTTTGTTCATTTTTGGGATTGTTCCTGGGATCATTCTAGTGCAAATCCCACTCTCTGTTAAACTAGATCTCGTTTGTCAGCCAATTGAAAACTGTGATTTAGGGTATAGTTCTATAGTTATAAATAATAAGCATGGGAAGCATAACATATAAGTTGGATAGTATGAAAAGAAAACTTGAAAGGAGAACTGCCTTCAAATTCCATAAATCTTAAGCTTTTTGTGTGGAATTTCTTTTTAGTGGACATGCCACAGCTGACTGTGTTCTTGTTTTTGAAAATGCCATCTATTTTACATTATTAATCAAGATTCTTGTACATCAAAATTATTACATCTAGGAGCCAAAGAGAGGTCTGACAAGAGCCCGTGGTCTACATAAGAAAGGAGACCTAGCATACCAGCTTTGGTTCTGACTTGAAGACTATCTACATCTTTCCTAAAAATGGTGATACTGGCCGATAGCTGGATAGTGTTATCTGATCTAAATATAGAAACTTATCTTGAATTGAATGAAGTGTTAACCTCATGAAAAGTTGCGTGGAAGATATGTTTTCAAAAGAAAGAATTTCCCCTCTGGTTGATCATATCCTAGTCCTGATTTTTCTGCCAAATCATCCATTTGTACCCAAGCAATCATTTACAACGTTGAGGAGAAATAAAGAAAACATTATAATCAACAGCAAACCAAGCCCAGAATGCTTTGACAACTTTATTATTTCAGAATACATTAACCGTTCTAGGATTGTGACAAACAACACAACAGTTAGTTGTTAGCCCAATGAGATGATCTTTTACTGCTAGACAGTTAAGGAGAACCAGTCATTGAAGTACTTGAATCTTAGAAGAACGGGACTTTTAAATGTTGTGACACTACTTAAGACATGTTGATTTGTGATTGTGAACATTCCACTTTCTGTTGAGACGATTACCTGGTGAACAAACTGGCTGGCACTTGTCATAAAAGTTCCTTAGCTTGGTAGTCCATAAATGGCTTCCCGTAAGATCGTTTCTAATCCCCCTTCCAAATGGGTCCATGAATAGCCATACTAAGCTTGAACATAAAATCTTCTGGAATTTTCTGGTGTATTGCAATGCCAGCAGATTGGTTAGGTGCCTGAAGTCTTTGGGAATGATTTAAGACCTCACAAAGAGAAATATTTGATTGTGTTCTTGTCCCGTAAATCGCTCCACATGTTAAAAGCCTTTCTTCACCAATTATTTTATTGCAAAGTATTGAAAATTGGTAGCTTCGGTCGGGTTTTCATGGTCAAAATTGAAGAAGAAATTAATTATTTTCCAGCCGTGTCAGCCTCAAATGTACAAGTCGGCCCCACCACTTAAAATGTAATATCCCAAATTTTGTGAGCATGAGAGTCACTAAGGAATTTTGCCCAATTTAAGTAATATTAATTAAAAAGGGGCAAATATTATTGGAGAAAGGTGGTTAGTATTATTTTATTAGAGAATAATGAAAAATGATTATTTTATTAAACGGTGGCAAAAGTAACTTGGTGGAAAATGTAACTTAGTGGAAAATGCCCCCCACCTATAAAATAATATTAAAAAAAGGGTTTAGAGGCATGAAGAGAAATTATAAAAGGAGGTTGAACTCATTTTGTGGATTATCTTTTGACTATTAGATTTCGCCTTTCATTTTCTCTTGGGGCTGTTTAGCACAAGAAGAAAAATGTTGTTTAGCACTAGGAATTCTAAGCGGAATTCCACCTCTACCTTCGGTGAACTTCGAGTGTCACCCTGGGGGAGTAAGAAGGATTCCATCTCAGGGCTTCTCTAGGAGCTACATTGCATATTATTTCCAGATGGAACATGCTTCTCTTGGGGCGCAAAAGCAAATTCGAAGGGGTTGAGAGAAGCTAGCAGACAGTGGAGCTTTGGGTCCGAGAATTTGCAGAGAATTATCCATACGGAGGACGAGTTTTTCCTTGGGGATTTGCAGGGACGAGAGTGCTGCATTTTTGAGGACCGAATTTAACTATTCCAGGGCCTGTGCAAGGGTTTACTGGCAGCTTCTGTGCACTTGCATAGATTCTGAATTTGGGGAGCATTTGAGCTGGGATTTGCTTGGTGATTGAGGGGAGAAATTTGCAGGAGTTAGGGAGGATTTCTTGGAGGGAGATTTGGGCCAAATTCAACAGTATCTAAACTATAGGGTGTTTTCTGGCCAAATTCAACAGTATTTAAACTTTAGGGCGTTTTCTGGCCAAATTAAACAATTTACACTTGTTGGGGGTCACTGGGGGTCGGTGGATTTAGCCCAAACCCTTTTTGGGTTTTTGTGGGTTTATTGAGAGGATTTTCTGGCTAATTTTATCGAATTTTCCGGGCAATATTTAGGCCATAAATCCACATTCTTATAGTAGGGCGAATTGCTAGTTAGTTGAGAAATTTGCATCACTTGGTGGACTTAGTTTCGGCTTGGAGTTGGGCCAATCCATTTCTGAGTTTTTCTGAGTTTTGGGAGAAAAGTTTAGAGCTAAATTTTCAAAGCATTCCGAGGAGTATTCAGCGCTAAGATCAACATTCTAGCCAGTAGGCAATAGCAAATTATTTATGGATAGTGCACAGATCACTCCAAGACCATTTCTACCACTTGGGTTCGGGCCATTTTTCTGGGTTTTTATCAGCTTGCATAACAAGCCTAGGTTCCAAAATTTCAGCTCATTTTATGTACTCTTTTATCATAAAATTAATAAAATGGCTTAGATTTTGTTGCTGGACATTTTGGTGTTTTAATTGTGTACGAGTTCTAGTTTATTTATTATTCCTAGTCCATTGCTCGGTATTAGTTGTTAAATTCCAATTAGGAACATTACAGTGCTTATTGTTGTCGCCTTGCCGCCTACACCTACCTACTAGTTAGTGAGAAAAGCCTTTAACCCTACAAGGTGTGGTTGGTGGGGAGGAACTCAGAGAAGGGGCTGTCACCTATTCCTGACTCTCTCCGTTTAAGCTATCTCCTATGTTAGCTATGGGGGGTGGTCCCTAAAGAAAAAGTAAGTTAAAGATGTGAGTTTTCTAGCAGAGTTGTTAGAGTGAAACTGAATTACTTTTAAAGATTTATGAGAATTTATGAGTAACTTTGAAATAATAATGACAAACCATTCAACCAATGCAAATAACGTACTCAAAAGTAAAAATAATGGTCAAAGAGATGAAAACACAATAATCCTGACATCGAAACAACAAATGTTAGCACAAGATATATGCAAAATAAAAATGATAATAGGATAACCAAATCACAACATTGAAACATATCTTGTCATAGTTAGAAACAACTAAAAAAATTAGATGCTAAATACGAAATTAGACTCTGCGAATATAGAAAGTAAGCATCACAATACTTGCATGAGATCAAAAACCATCAAAAGACAAGTAAAAAAGAAATGTGATGAAGAGTGCTCTTGGTTAATTTTAGTTAACTATCTCTATGTAATATTCCCAATTAGCCTTGCTAATTGGAATATTTCATTTTTGCTTTATTTTGCCGCTTTAGCTAGACATAATAAATAAAGTGAGAAATAAGAGGGGTCACCTCACTTTAGTCACCTCACTTTATAATAAAGTGTTCTTTTCCTAGTAGATTGACGTTGTAACTTAGAGAGGGGGCCTTGGGGGTCCACGTGGATATGATGGGGAAGGCATCAGGCTAACCCAAGGTAAACTGCGCAGATCCGGGGAGAGTTAAGTTTTGGAGGGAGTTTGATGTTATAAAAGGAGAGGCTCTCACCTCATTTGATCATTCATGATTTGATATTCTTATTGATAGCTGGACTTTGTACGCTGACCTGTGGGTTGTTTAGTCGGTGCAACGACTGTTTATTAACCGAGTGTCTCCCGTCGGAGATCTCACCCTTAGCCTCGGGGGACTTGATCTTTAGGCCACAGTAAGGTTTTACGGATTTCACCCTTAGCTTCGGGGGACTTCGATGCACGCCTAGTCGAGTTTTTCGAGTTCCATCTTCGGTTCCGGCGGTGGGCGGCGGCGGTTTCGGAAGCATATGCGAGGGGAGGAGAAAGTCCTCTTGTGGCTAAGCAGACGAAAGGAAGGAAGGACGGTTCTTGAAGGAGAAGAATGACCGTCCTTGGAGAGAGAATGATCATGGGAGAAGGGAAGAATATTTGTCCAAGGAGGGCAACGATTCGGGATTAGCGGAAAACAAGGTTTTGGGAGCGAGAAGAATGGCTGTCTAGCCCTAGAGTGAGGACGCTGTCCATTTCTGAAGGTAAGGGTTACAGATCTGAAGGCTTATTGTTAGATCCAGCTTTGGGAAGGATAGATCTTGCAGATCTAGTCCTGTATGTGGCAGATCTAGTCTTGTATGTTGCAGATCTGGGGGTTTTGCACTAGATCCAGCTTGGAGAGTTGCAGATCTGAAGAAATATTGGCAGATCTAGTCCAGATCTGAAGGGTTAACATCAGATCCAGCCCTAGAGGCTGTAGATCTGAAGAGATATTGTAAGATCCAGTATAGATCTGAAGGTTTGGTAGCAGATCTGATAGGGGAGGACGCAGATCGGGAAGGGAAGGACGCAGTCCCCGGGTTGGAGGCTTGGTCTGTCGGTGCGAGTGTTCTGGGCAGATCCACTTGGCGGGACGATCGAGAAACGGAGACTTGGGAGAGCGAGGCTCAACGGCGTTTTCCTCGCCCTTGGTCGGGCGTTAGATGTGCGGAGGGTTTCCTGCGCTGTCACTAGCAGAGACAGCGTTTTCTATTGTGGAGGGTTTGCAGTCTTCAGCCCCAGCACCAGCGCAGTTCATCTTCAGCTTGCAGAGTAGCTAGGACGCTGTCCTTGTTTCAGCCATTTTTCTGTTGAGAGGGTCTCCACTTGCCTAGGGCAAGGATAGGTGCACTTACTCTGATTTATTGTACTCCTCTCTATGTACTTTCTGATTAATAAAATGGCTCGGTTTCTGGTATTCCATGTGCTATGATTCAGTGATCTGGTTCAGCGTTATATTTTCTATATCTGTATTGGTGTACTTCTGTTTATTCTTTTTGGTTGTTCCCCCCTTTGGGGATATTACAGTGGTATCAGAGCATAATTCTGGCTCAGCCTGTGGTCTATGACATCAGAAAAGAAATCATACGGAGCAATAGCAGTTGCAATTCCAGAAACGCAGTTGGAAAAAAGGCCAAAATGAAAAGGGTCAAATTTTGAATTTTGGAATTAGGAAAAACGTTTTCTGGGTTTTTCTGGGTTTTGGGCGAGGATCACTTTCCCAAATTCCTGGAATTTTCTGAATAGTTTTCGGTGGATAAATCAGAGGTTGAAGTTAAGCCACAGTATGGTTTTGCAGCAGCCGTGCAGTTTCTGAGGAGCCTGTAGACATATAGCAGAAAGAGCTGATGGCAGGTGATGTGGATAAGAGGAGATTTAGGGAGACAGATCAGCGGAATCCAATGGAGGCCATGTTTGCGAAGTTGACTGAGAAGTTGACTGAGAAGATGGATGCATTCATGCAGGAGGTAACCAAGAAGGTTGCAGAGGGGACGCAGAAAGAACCCCCTAGGGTCTTTCAGGTAGGGGAAGGATCGGGAACGTCTAGTTGCATACCGGATGCTATTCCCATTGTGACAGCGCAGAAGGTCGATTCCATGGACACGCGACCTACCATGCCTACTTTCCCGGTAGAGGAAGAGGAGCGAACGGAACCAGGAGAGGTGAATCTAGCTCAACAGGCGACTCTGTTTGCGGATTGGCGGAGCATGGGACAGGAATTCATGGATGCTCTCCCTTTCGATCAATATATCCAGTTCAGATGTGGCGGCAAGACTTATGAGCAGGAGCGACACAAGGGACGTGGCTCCCACCGTGATAGTCACCGTGCAGCGAGCAGATTCCATTTACCGACATTTGACAGGTCATCCAGGCGCTCAGGAAGAGCTGGGGTGGACAAGTTGGATACCTCTTTCCCGCTTGACCGAGTATCAGAGAGGAAAACCATTAAAATGGTTACCTCGCACTTGGAGGATGAGGACACACAGGATTGCAGGGAGTTCGAGGATACACCTAGTGTGACACAGGACTCCCCATCATTAGAGCCCTCCTTGACCATGCCGGTTGATATCGTAGTGGAGGAGATAGAGCCTACCCCGGTAGAGCCATCCAGTGAGGTGATGACTGGAGCCGTGTCCGAGTCTTCGGATGGTAGCAGCACACAACAGATGGGTGAGGTGTCAGGAGATGTATCCACCCTCGATGAGGTAATGGCAGGTACAAAGATATTGGATGATGGTCGCAGACAGCAGTATCATCGGCTTCGGACAGACTTTCGAGTTTTGAGGGAGAAGGCCGCGTCGGTACGGGAGACCATTTTGTTGCAGGACCAGGAGCTGGAGGGTATGAGAGCGACTTGTGCCAAGTCGGCGGCCAAGTTGGTCCACATTGGGGAACAGCTGGATTCCCTGATGGTACAACCTGAGGGCACATTGCAGCATCAGATCATTCCCCTTCAGGTATGCATGGATGGGACTAGCAGAGTTGTTGGGTCATCTCTTCCCATTGGAGAGAGAGAGGCAGAGCCATCTAGTAAGATCTCATATGTTGACTTGGATAGCGGTAGGAGGCGATCAGAGTTGCACAGGGTACAGCATCCATATGTTGACGTTGGATGGAGAGAGATTTTGAGTTGGTACTCGGTGGAGCGGGCTATGGAACACAATGATTTGGTTCCCTTCTCACGAGAGCAGATAGAAGATGGGGGACATCTTCGGATGGATAACGTCTCTCATGCTTGTGTTGGACATCCCTTGAGCCATACACACCATGATGGGAGGTTTTTGCCCACCACCTATGTGAGTCTTGATAGGGTCTCATTGATCCTTGAGGAGTTTATATTCCAAGATCCCATGCAGTGCAAAATCAGAAATTTGATTTGGGAGGATGGTAACCCTCATGGGAGGAGTACCAGGATGAGGAGAAGGAGGCATCCACAATGTATTGAGTGGATGTGGTTGATGAGCAAGGAGCTAGGAGGCTATTTGCAGATCCGTGATACCAGGCAGCAGGAGGCTTGGCTGCGCTGGTTACTCTTGAAAGAGTTTGGCCATCACTTGGCAAACACTCTTCCTAAGAGTAGGAGGATGGAGAAAAGATGGATGGATACTTGCATCATTGAGCAGCATAGAGTATGGATGCACGGTGTTGATGTGTTACTCATATCATTCATTGTATCGTCATCACATGAGTTGCATGATGGAGGTATGGGGAGGCAACACAATTTCTTGTTGCTTTGCTTGGGAGAGCAAGGGCAGATTTGCTCCCACACTTTGCATGATGTTGCAGGAGGAGGAGATGGCACTATCTCCATGGTCTTTGATTGGGAAGCACTTCCATCGTGGGAAGTATTCCATATTTGTTGCAGCATCATTAGAGGAGTCTTTGACAAGGAGCATGTCAAGGAACAGAGTCTTGTATTAACAAGAGTTTACTTACATGAGCTCACAGCGTTGTCACCTTGGAGCAGAACATTATGGATGGAGTGTGCGCAGCAGGGATATGGTGGATTGATAACCCATAGGTCCCAGGATCACTACATATTTGTTGCACAAAGAGGAGGTAATGATGATAGAGACATCTACGGCATATTCTTCTTGACTTGGGTTTCCAAGCATGAGGAGGATTATCTTCTTGCAGCACATGGTTCATTCTTCTTCATAACATGCCAAAACACTATGGAGGACTCATGTGCGGATCCATGTGCCATCTTACTTCCAGCATATGGTCAGATTTGTATGGGAGGCTTGATTATGAAAGAGACACATGAGCTGAATGTGCCTTTGAGTATTTTCTGCACTACATGTTCTAATGGGAGCATGGGAGGAGGCATGGCCACCACTACTATGTATGCGTTCTCTTTTGATATGGGCCATGAGATAGATGTTCATCCATTGTACAGCCATGGGCAAGTGTTTGGACCTATGTTGCTATCATATTCAGCGATTTACTATCCATTAGTAGATGTGATGGATCTTGTACGTTGCTTGCCATGTGATTTTCTGAGGTTGCAGTGGATGAGACTGCGTTGTATCCTTGTGAGAGATTGTTTGCACTATGTATCCTCATATAGAACCTTCAGCAAACATCTCATTAGGGTGATCCATGATGATCGTGTCATATTCTTCATGGATGGTTTGTTTTGGGCCAGCTTGTTCTTCATTGATGGAGGAACCTTCTATGGTGGATTGTTTTTCACTTTGCCATTGGAGGGCAATGATTTTGCAGCCCAGGATCAGCATAGACTCTACACTTGTCATGAGTGGAGAGAAGGACAGCATGAGGTAAGCTATGGTGCTCGCCAAGTTCATATTTTCAGCCCACCTTCATTACCAGAGCTTGAGGTGGAAGGAGATTTTTGGGAGTTGCCTTGTTGGGAGGTGGCTCATTTGGTCTGGATGATTGCTTGGAGATGGAGGATCCACAGGAGGGAGATATTCCTCATTATATTTTCGACTCCATGCCTTGATGGGAGAGAGATGATGAGCTCGTGCACAGTCGATGGGACAACTTACACAGCCATAGATGCAGAGCAGCAGCGGTCATGGTCTTCAGTCATAGCTAGAGGCAGTGAGCAGTCCGAGCCATGGGGCTTGTACGATTATTGGCCACAGTGGCGATGGGATCCGGGAGGACTATTGATTGTCTGGTACCATGAGAGGCCAGTTTGGGATCCTGGCATTGAGATATCCCTTCATGTCAGGGTGATGCAGGAGACAGAGAGGTTTCAGTGGGACCCAGGCACATTTTGCAGTATCGGCAGGGAGCATCAGCTAGAGAGTAGGCTTGTTCAAGCATTGCTTGAGAACAAGCAATTTTTGCCGGATGAGGTTGCCACTTGGGAGAGCGAGCAGACTTTACAGCATCCATCACTTCGGTTGCTTGAGGACAAGCAACGTTTTGCCGGGGGAGACTGTAATATTCCCAATTAGCCTTGCTAATTGGAATATTTCATTTTTGCTTTATTTTGCCGCTTTAGCTAGACATAATAAATAAAGTGAGAAATAAGAGGGGTCACCTCACTTTATAATAAAGTGTTCCTTTTCCTAGTAGATTGACGTTGTAACTTAGAGAGGGGGCCTTGGGGGTCCACGTGGATATGATGGGGGAGGCATCAGGCTAACCCAAGGTAAACTGCGCAGATCCAGGGAGAGTTAAGTTTTGGAGGGAGTTTGATGTTATAAAAGGAGAGGCTCTCACCTCATTTGATCATTCATGATTTGATATTCTTATTGATCGCTGGACTTTCTCTGCTTCAGCACGCCGGTTGTTTAGTCGGTCTGCAGCACTGTTTAGTGCACGAGTGTCTCCGGTCGGAGATCTCACCCTTAGCCTCGGGGGACTTCGAGTGCCTGCCCTGGTAAGGTTATTTCTGGTTTCACCCTTAGCTTCGGGGGACTTCGAGTGCCGCCCTAGTAAGGTTAATTTCTGAGTTCTATCTTTCAGTTCCGGCGGTAAACTGACGGTTGCGAGCATATCGAGGAGGGAGAAAGTCCTCTTGTGGGTACGCGCGAGCAAGGGAAGAAGGACGGCGGATTCTTCGAAGGAGAGAAGGACGTGTCTCTGAAGGAGAAGGCCGCGGTCCTTGAGGGAGACAAGGACGACATCCCGAAGGGAGGAACGCCGATTCGGGATTGACGACGCTATTTGCAGGAGGCGGGGGAAAAGGGCCTGTTTGTCTAGCCTAGAGAGTGAGGACGACGTCACATTACCGAGAAAAGGTAAGGGTTGCAGTTCTGAAGGCTTATTGTTAGATCCAGCTTTGGGAAGGATAGATCTTGCAGATCTAGTCCTGTATGTGGCAGATCTAGTCTTGTATGTTGCAGATCTGGGGGTTTTACACTAGATCCAGCTTGGAGAGTTGCAGATCTGAAGAAATATTGGCAGATCTAGTCCAGATCTGAAGGGTTAACATCAGATCCAGCCCTAGAGGCTGTAGATCTGAAGAGGTATTGTCAGATCCAGTATAGATCTGAAGGGTTGGTGGCAGATCTGATAGGGGAGGACGCAGATCAGGGAGAGAAGGACGCAGATCTTGATTGGAGGCTTCAGATCTGTCAGATCTGAGTATTCAGGAGCAGATCCACTTGGTAGGACGCTGATCTGAGGAGCAGACTTGGGAGAGGCAGGCTCAATAGCGTTTTCTAGCCTTCAGTGGCTGATCTATTGTCTGGAGGGTTTCCTGCGCTGTCACTAGCAGAGACAGCGTTTTCTATTGTGGAGGGTTTGCAGTCTTCATCCCCAGCACCAGCGCAGTTCATCTTCAGCTTGCAGAGCAGCTAGGACGCTGTCCTTGTTGCAGCCATTTGTCTGTTGAGAGGGTCTCCACTTGCCTAGGGCAAGGATAGGTGCACTTGCTCTGATTTATTGTACTCCTCTCTATGTACTTCCTGATTAATAAAATGGCTCAGTTTCTGGTGTTCCATGTGCTATGATTCGGTGATCTGGTTCATTATTATATTTTCTATATCTGCATTGGTGTATTTCTGTTTATTACTGGTTGTTCCCCTTTGGGGATATTACAGTGGTATCGGAGCATAATTCTGGCTCAGCCTGTGGTCTATGACATCCGAAAAGAAATCATACAGAGCAATAGTAGTTGCAATTCCAGAAACGCAGTTGGAAAAAGGGCCAAAATGAAAAGGGTCAAATTTTGAATTTTGGAATTAGGAAAAACGTTTTCTGGGTTTTTCTGGGTTTTGGGCAAGGATCACTTTCCCAAATTCCTGGAATTTTCTGAATAGTTTTCAGTGGATAAATCAGAGGTTGAAGTTAAGCCACAGTATGGTTTTGCAGCAGCCGTGCAGTTTCTGAGGAGCCTGTAGACATATAGCAGAAGGAGCTGATGGCAGGTGATGTGGATAAGAGGAGATTTAGGGAGACAGAACAGAGGAATCCAATGGAGGCCATATTGGCAAAGTGGACGGAGAAGTTGACTGAGAAGATGGATGCAAAGATGGATGCATTCATGCAGGAGGTAACTAAGAAGGTTGCAGAAGGGACGCAGAAAGAGCCCCTTAGGGCCTTTCAGGTAGGGGAAGGATCGGGAGCGTCTAGTTACATACCGGATGTTATTCCCATTGTGACAGCGCAGAAGGTCGATTCCATGGACATGCGACCTACCATGCCTACTTTCCCGGTAGAGGAAGAGGAGCGAACGGAACCAGGAGAGGTGAATCTAGCTCAACATGCGACTCTGTTTGCGGATTGGCGGAGCATGGGACAGGAATTCATGGATGCTCTCCCTTTCAATCAATATATCCAGTTCAGATGTGGCGGCAAGACTTATGAGCAGGAGCGACACAAGGGACGTGGCTCCCACCGTGATAGTCACCGTGCAGCGAGCAGATTCCATTTACCGACATTGGACAGGACATCCAGGCGCTCAGGAAGAGCTTGGGTGGACAAGTTGGATACCTCTTTCCAGCTCAACCGAGTATCGGAGAGGAAAACCATTAAAATGGTTACTTCACACTTGGAGGAAGAGGACACACAGGATTGCAGGGAGCCTGAGGTTACACCTAGTGTGACACAGGACTCACCATCATTGGAGACCTCCTTGACCGTGCCGGTTGATATCGTAGTGGAGGAGGTAGAGCCTACCCCGATAGAGTCATCCACTGAGGAGATGCCCGAGTCTTCGGATGGTAGCAGCACACAACAGATGGGTGAGGTGTCAGGAGATGTATCCACCCTCGATGAGGTAACGGCAGGTACAAAGATATTGGATGATGGTCGCAGACAGCAGTATCATCGGCTTCGGACGGACTTTCGAGTTTTGAGGGAGAAGGCCGCGTTGGTACGGGAGACCATTTTGTTGCAGGACCAGGAGCTGGAGGGTATGAGAGCGACTTGTGCCAAGTCGGCGGCCAAGTTGGTCCACATTGGGGAGCAGCTGGATTCCCTGATGGTACAACCCGAGAGCACATTGCAGCATCAGATCATTCCCCTTCAGGTATGCATGGATGGGACTGGCAGAGTTGTTGGGTCATCTCTTCCCATTGGAGAGAGAGAGGCAGAGCCATCTAGTCGGGTCTCAGATGTTGACTTGGATAGTGGTACGAGACGATCAGAGTTGCACAGGGTACAGCAGCCACGTATTGAGGTTGGATGGCGAGAGGTTTTGAGTTGGTGCTCGGTGGAGCGGGCTATGGATGAAGGGGAGGTCTCAAGGAGAGATCTCGCTAGAGATGCACTTCGACACACCATGGGGTGCAATGACTTTCTTCCTTTCTCACAAGAGCAGATAGAAGATGGGGGACATCTTCGGATGGATAACGTCTCTCATGCTTGTGTTGGACATCCCTTGAGCCATACACACCATGATGGGAGGTTTTTGCCTACCACCTATTTGAGTCTTGATAGGGTCTCATTGATCCTTGAGAAGTTTATATCCCAAAATTCCATGAAGTGCAAAATCAGAAATTTGATTTGGGAGGATGGTAGTACCGGGATGAGGAGAAGGAGGCATCCACAAGCGATTGAGTGGATGGGGATGATGAGCAAGGAGCTAGGAGGCTACTTGCAGATCTATGACACCAGGCAGCAGGAGGCTTGGCTGCGCTGGTTACTCTTGAAAGAGTTTGGCCATCACTTGGCAAACACTCTTCCTAAGAGTAGGAGGATGGGGAGAAGATGGATGGATACTTGCATCATTGAGCAACATAGAGTATGGATGCACGGTGTTGATGTGTTACTCATATCATTCATTGTGTCGTCATCACATGAGTTGCATGATGGAGGTATGGGGAGGCAACACAATTTCTTGTTGCTTTGCTTGGGAGAGCAAGGGCAGATTTGCTCCCACACTTTGCATGATGTTGCAGGAGGAGGAGATGGCACTATCTCCATGGTCTTTGATTGGGAAGCACTTCCATCTTGGGAAGTATTCCATATTTGTTGCAGCATCATTAGAGGAGTTTTTCCAAGATCCGGAAGTTGTGCTTCAGATCTTCAGCAGTGCTGGTGCGGTGGAGATTCTGCATGTGCAAAATTGTGCCTAGATAAGTCAAGAAAGGCAGGAGGAAGATAGTTACTCAACAGATCTGAGCCAAACAGATCTGAGATTCCATCAGGAGGATCAGAGAGTGTTGTTCGATTGTGTTTGGGTGAAAGATTTCCAGAGGGAAATCAATCTTCAGCAGAAGCAGTTACTAGAGGGTTTCTACTCACCAAGAAACCTAGATCCAGAGTTTCTGTAGCCACGGAAAGAGGGAGAAGAAGTACTGTTTCTGTCAGATCTGAGCAAGATGGCGCGATATGGACTGAGAGATCAAGATAGGTTGGACGACATGTGCAACTATGTTATTTGGAAGGCCAGAATCCTGTTAGTTTTGGATGAGTATGGGCTCAAAGATCATACAGAGAAGGTTCTTGCTGTACCAACAGATGCAAATCCTCTAAAGAAGTATGAAGAAAATCAAGCGGGGACTAAGTGTTTGATCATAGATGGAGTCAAGGACCACGTTATACCTCATATTGCTAGAAAGACTACAACAAATGACATGTGGGTAGCCTTGGACATGATGTACCAAGGAGGCTCTGTCCAAAGAAGAATGCTTCTAGAGAACCAGATGCAGTTGTTCCAAATGATGAAGGGTGAAGTGATAGATCCATTTCTCTTCAAGCTTCAGGCTATCCGAGATCAACTGATTGGCATAGGTGCTACTCCGGATGAGGGGCTCTTAGTGATGACTGCCCTGAATGCAGTTTCCGAAGAATGGGAAACGTTTGTCCAGAGCATTCTGGGAAGGGCAGCGTTACCATCATGGGCAGACATGTAGGCTATCCTCCGCCAAGAGGAGATCAGGAGGGTCACCAAGAGGCAGAATATCAGTGGTGGAAGCGGAAAAGCCAAAGTCAAAGAGGAGGAGGATGATACAGCCCTTTCATCGAAGGAAAAGAAGCAACAAGGGAAGAAGAAGGACCTTTCCAAGGTTCGGTGCTTTAACTGTGGCGATCTTGGACACTTCGCCAGCACTTGTCCTAAGAAGGACAAAGGAGCTTCTGATTCCAAGGCTGTAGCAGCAAAGGATGATGGCTCTGATGATGATGCAACCATGAGTGCTCATGTATCTCGAGAGAAGAGGTGGGGTGACATGGATCTGTAGAGCATCTATAGACAACATCGGGTGTGCTCTAGCCCTAAAATTTTGTGGAGGGGCTAGGACACACTTGAACTCCAAAACCTAGAAATGTTTTGAGAAATTTCAGTTGGTGTTCAAGTTATTCAAATAATTAATTATTTTAATGGATTTCTTAAGTTTAAACTTAGGAAAATTAAATAATTAATGTGAACAATGTCCTTAGGAAGTAGCAAATATGACTTTAAAATGCTCTACAAGGGGAAATTTTTAGATTTTAAAATTTGAAGTAGATGATCAAGTATCTAGAGAACGAGAAAACTCTCTCTTGGTCTTCCTTTGATGAAAGGCTTGGGCTTGAAAATAAATGAGTCTTGGATCACTTTGAATCTGGGTGTGAGTTGGCCTATGTGAGACTTCTCCCACGCTTGAATGGATTTCCTGCACACAATACAAATAGATCTTTCCTACACAATTGAACAAATATCAGTTTGCAAAAGGATTAGAGCATCATAATGAGTAAGATAAACCAAACATTCCTCCGAAAATGACTTGGAAAACCTATTTCTAGAATGCTACTCTAAATCAATGATGCATGCAAGATAGCTTGCATGTATCAATCCAAGCTAGATGGCAAATATAAACTAATACTGGTCAAACATGTAAACGAATTCAAACACAATAACAATAGTATGGAAAGAAATCACCTCATAACGCCAAGAGAACATCTGCTAAATAGCCCCAAAGTCTTGATTTTATTGATATGCAAAAATGACAGAGTTTGCTCAAGCCCAATAGCTCATAACATGATACAATACAATAGCCCACAACTTTGTTATATAGAGATTCGAGAGCAATTCCCAAGGACGAATGCATGTCAGAAGTGAACTTGGAGCAAATCCCAAGTAAAAGTAAGCCAAGTTCCATATGGAGAAGACTGAGACACCCAGAGAAAAATCGAATTTCTTTGTGCGCACCAAGGGAAATCAAATTCCCATATGATCTAGTGAACTCATCCATAAGCCAAACGAAGTCCCGTGCTACACCAAGTCCACCATTGCAAACTCGAACCAACAGAAACCGTACCTGTAGATGACCCTAGTGATCTTCTGCGTAGATCCCTGAGAACTGCGTGTTTCCTCTGAGTGACTGCGAGGAATAACGTAAATCCTGTGAGTGAAGTGTTGAGTGTTGTTGCACTCTAGATAGCTCGTGAGAAGAGGTGTCTTCTGTCAACTAATCTTGTAGAATATTCCTTTTATGCTCAACTGCCTTTAATAAATTCGATTTTCCTTGTGTGTAACTGCCGTTTTATCTCTGGAAAATTCGATTTTAAATAAATAAATGTGAATTAATGATGCAATGTGCTCAGTCGTCCTCCACATGTCCATTGACTCAACTCTTTGACTTAGAATAATTTCCACGTCATTTTGTCACATGGAATAATTTGTTTCTCTATTTTATTTAATTCTAGCCTAATTAAATGCCACAATTTCCACTAAACTTAGGAAATGTGGGTTTTGAGGGTCCAAAACTCATTATTAACCCCTCAAAGTGTGTCATAGTAGAAAGTTGAGGGTGAGAGGTGTAGTTTTGATTACTCATACCCCATACAACTTCTCTAGACAACACTTATTACAATCCAATTACAATTTTTATTGCAATTTTTGATCTGCGGGAAATCTAAAAAATTAAAAAATCACTACCTAGACCTAACCAAATTCCACGAAATTTTTTATATGATCTAGTATGGTAATATACACTGACTCTAGACACTAAGTGTGAAAATTCTACTGCAGTATCATGGTTTACTTCTCCTGCTTGATTAAAATTATACAAGTTATCTTCAGAAATTAGATTCAGAAAATATCGTAGTAAACACAACTACAGTCTACACATGCAGATCATTTACTGAAAATTAAGCTCATTCAATCAAAGTGACACTTGGATTTTTGGACATAAGTCCCCGGAAAAACCCAAAGCGGGAAAACCGGTGCAACAGATATGAGGGTTTATTTTGTTAAGTAGATCCTGAGTACAGTAAATCTAGGTTCCAGATCTGGAAAACACGACAGAGAATAAAATAAATCTGCAGCTAACCTGTTGTTCCAGGACCAAATATCTGATTGATCCACACTCTCAACGAGATTTACAAGACTCAACCCAGATCTGGCCCTAGAAACCCCAACGCTGCCCCTGAAGCCCTAACGTCAGCCCTTCTAAGCTCCGAGTGCCACTGCGTTGCCCAGAGAGGGACTGCGTAACCCCAGAGAGGGTGACGCAGGCCTTACGCTAGCCCTGGAGACCCTCTGCGTAATTTTGAAACCCTTTGGAGCTGCAACGCTATCTTGCGTACCTGCTGCTACTGCTCTCTGTTCCTCTGCGCTGTCCTTGTTTGCTGCTCCTCTGCCTCTTACTGACTCTTGGCTCCGGGATCAGATCATCCCCTCAGCCAATACTACTCCTCGTTGCAGAAAAACTCTTCCGGAAATTCTTAGCAAACCCTGCCCTAGAATTCCAGATCTATTCTCTCAGCTTTGCCTGTGTGCGTGTCTCCAACTGACCCTCAAGCCTTTCTCTTATACTTTTTTGTTGAACCCTTCAACGACCGAGATTAAAACATTCATCAACGACTGAGATTAAAAGACTGCTTGATCCGTACCTTTTAGAACATTTCAGCACGTGTTAATTAATTCACTTTAATTATTTAATTTTCCTAAGTTTAAACTTAGGAAATCCATTGAAATAATTAATTATTTGAATAACTTGAACACCAGCTGAAATTTCGCAAAACACTTTCTGGGTTTTGGAGTTCAAGTGTGTCTTAGCCCCTACACAAAATTTCAGGGCTAGAGCACACCCGATGCTACACCAACTATACAAAATCTCAATATTAAGATGCATTAGGGGCTCAACCTTCAGGTCGTCACCCCAGCTTTGGGGTAATGCAATGAGTGAAAAAAGCTAGAAAATTATTCGCCGCTAAAAAGAAGGAATAATTAACCAAGTAAAAAAAACACTCCAAGGTGTACTCGCTTGCTGATCGAGTCCCAACATCCTAGGCCTGTTACAGACTCAATACTAACTCAAATTCGTCATTACTAGCGTCACTTATTACAATTCCCCGTATGGCGTGGAATCTGGGTATAAGAGAAAGATGATGAGAAATAGAAGAAGAGTTGAAAAACTCTGTTGAACTGATGATATCTGATGGTACAAATGTCTTTTGGTTCATCCTTGGGCATGGAGTCTTCTCATTATCATTAGGTGCCACTCTAGTGGTCAACACGTATCAGAGCCATGATCTTTGCCAGCTATGGACCTTAAGCCTAGTTATGGCAAGGCCAAAATAAAAAGCTAAGAAATCATGGGATCCAAAGAAAGGTTAAAATCAAACAACATGGCAGTAACCTTGAATGAGATGATTAGGGTGCATGAAATGATGATTGATTTGAGGGAGCAACTAATTCATACCACAATTGGGAATCAAGACCATTCTCAAATACACAACAAATCCACTATGCCCCAAATTATGGATAATGCATCAAGATGGCAAGACATGATTGCAACTGATGTGGAGTTATTGGCAGCAAATTTGAGGGCATACCAATCATTGGGACATGACATTCAGGCGTCCCTTTCCTTTTTGGAGTTTTTGGAACTAAGAGACATGCACAAATCAGTGGGAATTCAGTGGAATTATGTAGGGATGACGAGGAGGATCAAGGGAGAAGATGAGAAAGTGGTTGAAGGGGCCATGATTGGCAAGGAGACAGTTGAGCATACACTCGTTGATGAGATGTTGACAGTTAATGAGGAAGCCAATGTTGTGACTGAGTTTTCAGGGGATAGTAGTGCACCACAGGTTGACAAGGTACTGGGAGACTTCTCCACCGTTGATGAGGAGCCGTTAGGTACAAAGGCATCCAAATCTATCACAGAGTTGCCGAACAATAGTCACCTACCGCTGATCGGTGAGGATGTTTTATATGATGGGTTGTCAGTGGAGGAGCAGCCTATGACTCATGTTGAGCCCATGGTGGAGGACGAGCAGTCATCTTTTGGGCCAACCATTGATTTAGAGCAGATAGATGCACATAATGCCAACAGAGTTTTAGTACTTCCAGACAATAGCTCTCTTTGGGCTTCTATAGATAGGGCTTGTAGCATTGCTAGGCTACCCTTGCACAACGGAGAGAGAGATGCAGAGTCACCACGACAGAGTTTATGTGTTGACCGGGATGGTGAGATGAGCTGCACAGGGTGCAACACTTGCAAGACGGAGGGCTTGTTCTATGTGCGGAAGTTCGTGCATTCAATCCCTCTCTTGCGGTTGGATGGCGAGAGATTTTGAGTTGGTACTCGGTGGAGTGGGATGGACTCATGGAGATGGTCGTAGTCCGGAGCGAAGCTCAGCGGGAGCTCTCAGAGATCGAGGGTACTGGAGGCCCATGTTGGCATTGGGATCCAGGTGGGGCTTCCTATCCGATATTAGACATGCAGGATGGCTATGGCATCAATGAGGTAGTCGACCCAGTGATTGAGTGCATGCATTCTTTAGAGGAGTTTCAGTCGACACTAGTGGCCAGGCAGTTTGTGAGCAGACTCCATGGGTTGTTTTGGCATGTTGGTTTCGCATGGGGTCGCAGGATGATTAACATTCTTTGGCAAGAGCTGGTTGGAGGAGGTGGCATGGGTAGGCCACCATACCAGGCATTGTATGGAGACGTTGTTCTCCCATTGAGGTACTAGGCTCAAGGGTCACCGAGGATCGACACAACAGAGATATCCCCTCTAGCAGTTTTGGAGTTAGGCCGCTCAGGTGTACTAGGATGGATGAGGAGACACGGGTGTCATGGTGGGTTCACTAGTAGAGTGATAAATACTTTGGCACATGTGGGATACCATATGTTACAGGGTGGTACGACAGTAGGCAGTGGTACACAAGACTGGACAGTTTTATGTCGTAGGGTCCAGTATTATACTAAGGGATGTGGCCTGATGCATACAAACCCACTTTTAGACCATAACATCCAGTGGTGTGCGGGGCTATGCAACGACGAGCAGTGGCCTGCAGAGGAGCATGGAGATGCATGGTGGTGTGCCATAGCATGTTGGTTTACACTGTGGTGTAGAAGTGACTCTCATCGCATTGAGTACCTGTGAGGAGTGTCAGGTACAGTGACACAGGCAAAGCACGAGACAGTACAGGATGGTACAACATTAGTAGGGGGTATCCAGCGGTGTATAGGGGTAGGACGCAATGTACAGTGGCATGCCGAGGAGTACATGGATGCTTGGTGGTATGCAGGGGTGTATGTGTGAAAATTTCTGAATCCTTATTACAGAAATCCTATTGCTAACTATTGATTTACTTCTCCTACTTGATTTATTACACAAGTTATTTAACTGATATTCAGTAAAACTTCGAAGTAAACACAAATAACAGCCTACACAAATACAGATCATTTACTGAACATCACGCACATATGACAAATGACACAAATTTTTTGGACAAATGTCCTTGGAAAAACCCAATGCGGGAAAACCGGTGCAACAGATATGAGGGTTTATTATTATTAAGCAACAATTTCTGAGTACATCTAGGGTGCCATAAACGCGGCTCACCCAATAGAGAAAACCTCGACAATTAGAGAAAATGTGAGATATACCTAACTCTCGCAAGTCTCGACTGATCCAGATGAGCAACTGGTGAAACCCCAGCTGGCTCTGCGCAGCTACTGCATTAGCCTGCGTAACCTTGGCTAAGGGATTGCGTCACCCTAGCTTTGTGTGGATATGCTTCTCCCGGATCTCCATTTCAGCCCTGTTGGCTTAGAAACCCTTGCTTCCGGCAGAATTTCAGACTTCTGCTTGGAGACACTGTGTTGCCCCTGTGTGAACCCTGCGTGGGCTTGCGTCACCCTCCTAAGGGATTGCATTACACCCTCTGATGGCTGTGTTGCCTCCATTGCATCTCTGCTGCCCTTGCTCTGCGCTAACTGTTGGCCCTCTTGGCCAATCACTGCATCTGTCCTCTCACTGTAACTCTGAGTCACTTAGATTTGATCTTCGTCCGAGCACTACTCCGTCAGAAGAATTCAATCTCTTAGACTCTGTGTGTCTCCTCCAACTGACCTCAAGCCCTTCCTTTATACTTTTCTCGTTGACACATCAACGACTGTGATCTAATCTCTAATCGACTGCTAAGATTGAAAGAATGCTTGATCCACGCCACTTAGAATGTTCTCATCACATGTGTAAATCAATTCACTTCAATTTTTTAATTTCCCTAAGTTAGACTTAGGGTCCTCATTAAAAAATTTAATTATTTGAATAACTATTACACCAGATGGAATTTCTCCAAATGCTTTCTGGATCTTGGAGATCTCATGTGTTCCAACCCCTCCACAAATTTTTGGAGCTAGAGCACATCCGATGCTACCCCAAAATCTCAACACTCCCTCTTAGCGAGGAGTGTGCTCTAGCAATACTTCCACACTGAAGCATTTCCCTGATCTATGGCATTGGTCTCCGCGCTGATGATTGGCCTGCTACCCTTCATCCACTGTGCTGTTGCTCTCTGTACTACTGCCCATGTCACTGGCACTGACCCTGCCGCATTTGTACTGCAGCGCCCTCTCAAATTGCTGCATCATGCTACCAACTACTGCACTGCAACTCAGTTGCTGAGAAGTAAGCACTTGAAGGACCCCTGCCCAATCATTGACAGACAAGTCAGTCGGGTTGCATCTCATCACTAAAGCTCCCTCGGCTGCTGCGCTGCGATGTCTCTCTAGAGCCACTGCGCTGCTGCTGCTCTGCACTGCGTAAGCACTGCCACTTTGCGCTGCTGAAGTCCCATCAGCCTCTGCGCTGCTGCTGCCACTGCACAACGCTGCTCTGTCCTCCAGCGTCCCAACACTGCCTCTTCTTTACTATGATCTTCTGCACCCACCACTCCAGTCATCCTGCTACTGTCTTAAGGCTCCTGTAGCTCGTATGTGATCCAAGAGTTTGGGCACCTCAAGGATCCTGCCTCCCATGTAATATTCCCAATTAGCAATAGCTAATTGGAAATATTAAATTTTGACTATTTCACTTTAATAAAGTTAAGTTAGAAATAAAGTGGGTGAAGAGGGACACTTAACTCACACTTAGGATAAAAACATTTCCTAAAGTCACTTGGAGACATGATTACTTCGCAGCGTGGGGCCTAGAGGACGAAGTGGCAGTGTGGAGGAGATGTTAGCATGGGCCCAAGTCAGTGCAGAGCTAGAGGGACAGAGTGGCCCAAGGAGACAGCGCAGTGGATGGTGGGGCCTAGGTGAGAGCAAGGCTCTCCAAGCATAAAAAGGGAGAGAGGCTCCTCATTTGGATGATTCGATTATGCATCTATGTTATTTGTCTCTTGACATTGAGCACGCTTTTGCTGTTTAGCAAAGTCTGCACGTGCTGTTCAGCACATCGGGTGTTTCTGTGCAGAGATCCCAACCTCAGCCCAGGGGGACTTCGAGTGCCTGCTCGGGTGAGGAGTTCCATCCTTATTTTGCTGGAGAGAGTTGCAGCAACCATAGTTGGGAGCATTCACTTGCAGAGACAACGCAGTCAGTGAGAGGGAGGACACAGTCTTTGGAGGAGGTGATTCCGAATTGAGGGTCTATCAGGGGATTCAGCCCGGGAGAGTTGGAAAGGGGTCAGCCCTTCCCTATTCCATCATTTTGGTAGAGTTGGAGGCCATTGTTTGCAGAAGATCATTCAGGGCCAACGTTTATCATTAGGAAAGCGTGGAGCCTCAAGGGAGGTCATTTTTGGAGGTCAGCCATTTCCGAAAAGCTCTCTGGGCTTTTCTAGGTATTGGGTGGAGAGGCCATTCCCAAAGTTTCATAATTTTCTCAGGTGGGGAGCAGCCCCAAATAGTCACTTCATTCCAGCAGTAGCAGCAACACAGCAGCAGCACCAACAGCTTTGGAGATTACGCAGTCATTGAGGGAACAACCATTTAGTGATATATATTCTGAGAGTATTTCTACGCTTGCCTAGTGCAAGCCAAGGTGCCATCATTCTGATCACCTTTGTACTTATTTCATCTTTCAGTATTTAATAAAATGGCTCAACGTTCTCCATAATGTCTCTTGTTCATGTGATATCTCTCTAGTTGCTGTAGTTCTGTAGTTCTTTGTTTATGTGCTTTATATTGCTGTTTATTTCTATTTGGACTATTACAGTGGTATCGAAGCTCATAGACTTGGCTCAGCCTGTGGAGCAGATTGTCTGACACCAGCAGGAAAACCATACATCTGTTACCGATGGAGGAAGTATAAAGACCAAGAGTGGAGGTTAGAGATCACTTTTGGGGAAGGTGACTGCGTTTCGGTAGTGGACGCAGAAGAGGAGGAATCAATGGCGGAGGAAAGAGATGCTGGGAAGGAGTTCGGTGAACTTCTCCTCAAACCAGTGCAACATTTGTCGAGGCGGATAGAAGAGATGGGGCAAGGGTTCACTGCAGAATCTAGACAGCGTGAAACCCCAAGGGGTTTCCATATCGGAGAGGGATCAGGCACATCCCATCATTTGCAGGAGCACCTCACAGCGCAACAGATGGCATCACATACACCTCCATGTTCCACGATGCCCACATTCCTTGCCGCAGATACTAGGGCAGGAGCACAGCAGGAGCAGGAACCGGCTCACATGGGAGATTACTTTGCCAAGTATCAGTGCTATGTATAGGAGTTCAGAGATGCCCTCACATTCCATGATTTCATACAACTCAAGAGGGATAGCAGACCCCGCGACCATCATAGGGGAAACAGGCATTCTCAGGATGGGGATGTACAGTGCACGGTAGGCAGATTCTATCTACCGACATTTGATGGGTCCACCAAGTGTTTGGCAAAGGCTTGGGTGGAGAAGTTGGATATATATTTCCAGCTTAACCAGATGGCAAAGACAGAGGCCATCAAGGTGGCAATGCTACCCTTGGAGGGCGAGGCTCATGACTGGTGGTTCCACGAGATGGCTACGCTGGGGCACTCAGGAGTGACAGTATATGCTGAGTTTACACGGAGGGTGATAGAGGGATTTGATCGGAGGGATCCAGAGGAGCACTTTGTTGAGCTGACTAAGCTCAAGCAGACCGGGAGTCCGGACACATACATTTCAGAGTTCTTGAGACTCTCCGTGATGGTGCCTAATTTATCCGCAGCCCGGATGATCTATATGTTCATCGATGAATTGGAAGAGCCTCTTCGAGGGTTAGTCAGATCGACCAGGCCAGCTACACTCCATGACACAGTCGGGAGGACTCGGGACTTGCACGATGAACTACCCCGGACTAGAGCTCCTTTTCCCCAAATACTGGCATTTCGGCCGAAGGGGAAGGACATGAGGGTTCCGCCTCCAAAGGGGAACTAGAGCAGAGGGCCCTTGGATGACGAGACCAGGAGAGATCTGAGGCGGAAGAGGCTATGTTTCACATGCCAGGAGCCATGGGCACCAGGACATCGTTGTGCAGCGGGGAAGGCACATTACATCGAAGTTTTCTCCGACAGTAGCGGGGAAGAGGAGTATGAGGAGATAGAGGCAGGAGGTAGCAGTGCAGCGCAGAGGGGAGATCATCTGCCACCTCCACCACCAGGAGTGGGAGGTGCGGCATTTGCACCTACCGAGGGAGCCTTTGCTTCTTTGCGAGGAGTCCCCAAATACTTGACACTGCGTGTCCTAGGCACTGTGCGGGGACAACGCGTTTCAGTGTTAGTGGATAGTGGGGCCACCCACAATTTTATTGATGCCTAGTTGGTAGAGCGGAGGAGCATACCAATAGAGACCTTTGATGGGTTTTCGATACTGGTTCCAGGTGACAGGACCATGCAGTGTGCCAGGTATGTGCCAGCCTTGGCAGTGACTATGGGGACTTACACCTTGACAGATCACTTCTTCGTGGTGGACATTCCGGACACCAATGTGATACTGGGGGTGCAATGGTTGATCACGCTGGGGAAGGTCACCACAGATTGGGAGACCTTGGAGATGGAGTGGATGGATAAGAAGACTAGGAGGCACGAGAAGATTCGGGGTATGCACAGCTTTCCACCACAGACAGTTTCAACACATCGGATGGAGGCAGATTTCCGGAAGGGAGACATAGAGTGGGCAGTGGAGCTGCGTGTTTCAGAGGCAGGATCGATAGGGCAGGCCATGCACCCAGATGTATAGTCCATTTTAGACGGCTATGCCACCGTTTTTGGAGAGATACCACTAGGGCAACCACCAGATCGGGGATTTGAGCACACGATTGAGCTGGAGCAGGGCATCCAGGCTGTCATCACTACACCCTATAGGCATCCTAAGGTCTATCGGAATGAGATTGAGAGGGCCATTCATGAGCTCTTAACTCTTGGGCACATTTGTCCTAGCACGAGCCCTTTTTCTTCTTCAGTAGTATTGGTGAAGAAGAAGGACGACACATTGAGGATGTGCATTGACTACCTGGCGCTCAACAAGAAGACCATGAAGAACCAGTACCCCATTCCACGGATAGATGAGTTGATGGATGAGCTGAGGGGATCGAAGTTCTTCTCGAAGATTGACTTGAGATCCAGGTACCATCAGATTCGCGTGAGGGAGCAGGATGTTCCCAAGACCGCTTTCAGATGTCATGACGGTCACTTTGAGTTCTTGGTGATGCCCTTTGGGCTGACCAATGCTCCGACCACTTTTCAGTCATGCATGAATCATATCTTCTGCAGTCACTTGAGGAAGTTTGTGTTAGCGTTTTTCTGTAATATCCCAGATGGGATATTTTAACTAAAAATGCAGAAAAATACTGAATACCACAATTTGCCGTGAAATAAACATTCACTTAACAGAAGATTGCCATGTAAAATAAAAAAGACAGTAAACACTGCAATCCAATACCATATAGAAACGAAGAAAAATCTGACTTTTATTATAGATAATAAACAGGGGGTTTACATATAGATCCGACTCGTAAAGAGGCGAGATAGAAAACCGGCCACCAAGATAGCTGGCTGAACGACAACGGCCACAAAGCGAACTCGTCGCACTCTCCCTCCCAGGCAATGCGACATCGAACCCACCGAAAATGATGAAGCCCAAGTTGAAGATCCGAATGATCCTCACACCAAACTACGAAGCTCGTGAAACTCCTAAGTGAAGTCTCCTCAAAAGTATTGGGTTTTCGTCCAATACTCAAATCACCCGAGGGTTTCCGATCTCGGAGACTACTCGCATGAAGTAGAGAACCACGTCCTCAAACCTCTCATATACAAGCAAATGATCTACTCCAAAGATGTCTCCCAATGGCCTCCTCCCTCTCTTTTATAGATCCCTTGGAGCCTTCTAGAGCATTATTTTATTATTTTTTTATTCATGGAGCACTTTTCCCTTTTATTAAAATATTATAAAATATTCCCTTTTTAATGCGAAAAGGGTAAATCGACTACCACGCCTTCTCCAGTCATTTGAAATCAGTGTCTCAACTATCCCATCGTGTAGGTCTCCTCGTCCCGGTTCCAATGAGCTATTACACTAAGGTGTTCCATCATGTATTCCTCTCGGAATGCCACCTTGAGCATAATTAGTCGAGTTAAGCCCATAAATAACTCAAAATTCCGAAAGTTATCGGAATGCATCGGAGCAAAAGCCAAGCTCGCTCTGGATGATGGAGTATATCAAGCGAATGCCTTCGAACACCATGAAAACTCCTCAAAACTCCTCCAAAAGCTCCCGAGCCCACCGATAGCACCAATCCGTACATGTGACCCGTCCGCTCCTAACTTTGGAAGTCCCTCCTAGCCCCTGTCATGGGTGATACCAAAAATGGGAATATTACAGACCTCCCGCTCCCAAGATTGCTTGCCCTCAAGCAATCGAAATATGTGGGCCACTCTTTTGGCCCGTCGCATCTCGGCACTCCAATGCCCGGATCCCATACCAACCTCGGGTGCTGCTATGCACCCGTGTCAAACCTCTTGGAACGAGATCCCTCAATGCCGGGATCCCAAAGCCGATCTCTCTCGTCCCCGACTCAACAAACAATCCCCCCGGATCCCAATGCCACCATGGCTAATCATCGCCCAAGTCCCATGGCTCGGGCCGTGCACCTGTCTCCGGCTATAGTCGATGCTCTCGGAGGTGAAGACCACCAACAAGCATCAATGCTCTCGGGCTCCTGTCTGTGTTGTACCCATGAATCGCATATGCTTTGCTCCACCAACTCGCATACCAACTCATCACCTCTCTCCAATCCAAGTCCCGACTCAATCCCATGCCGATCCTACTCTCCCGAAATCGAGGAGTCCCGAGTAACGACAACCTGGGTGCCCTCCTCGCCAACTCGGAATCAGTAACATCTACTATGTCTAAGGGCCCCCTGCTACGATGTGCTCCCCCTACGAAAAAATATCGCACCATCAAGAGGGTACCAACTCATGATCTCCGCCGCATCTATCTCGGAAGAAGAATCCAATGTAGCAACAACTACACATGGAACATGCCCGGGTGTTGTCGCCGCCCGTAGTCAACTCCCACCGCTTTCCGCCCTCGTCTACCAATGAAACCGCTCAGTAGAAGGAAGCCCCTCTCTCTATAGTGGGCCAAAGTGGGCAAGACATGCCGCAAGCTCCCATCGATGTACTCTCGAGAGTACTACTCACTCGAAAGTACTGTAGCTCACTCGATCGTATGTACATCTATCTCTACCTCATCGATGTGTCGGCCCAAAGATGGATGCTCCACCATCTCCAACAACTCATCCCTCTCATCTGGGAATGTAAAACTCCCGTTGTCCCCTAGCTTCCCGCAGAAGCGTCCCATCGACCCCCAACATCTCTAGAGGATATGGATTTGCAAATCGCTAGTCACACGTACTTGCTGTCTGTGCATCTAATCGCTCCTCCTCAGAGGGTCGACCCCAATGTTAGCCGCATATCCATCATAGGCTCAATGTGGGCACCCATCCTGGATCTCCCCCCAAAGGAATATCATGCACTGATGTGAATAATATCCTCCTCTCGCTAACTCGGGCTCCATCATATCGTTTGCTCGATCGAATCATCACAAGGGACTCATCACCCAGAGTATCTCCTATATGAGTCCCCCAGATCGCTCACCACCGCACCCTCGGAATACAACTCGCTCACGTCATCATCTCTCCATGATCGCTCTCGCCTCACGAAGCATCCTCAATCGATCTCATGGACTCATCTCGAAGAAGAGCCCTCACCCTGGCATACGAAGGAATGTCTACCCTGCTTCTAGCTCGCCACCTCATCTCGCATCTCTCAAACATGAGTGATCGGGCCCCCAAGGTTCTTTGCAAATGAAGCAAAGTCCCTTCCTCCTCGACTCATTTCTGCCGCTCGACCTACCAAACCGGAGCAGCCTCCTCCCTAGTCAACTCGTCTCTGAATAGCCCAATATTCACGCTCCAACGGCCCTTGGGCTGGCTCATAAGCGGCAGGTGAGACCAAACGCTCTCTCCTCCAAATGCTCTGACAACCTAGTCCGCAATTCCGGCAAATGGCCTCACGGATTCCCATACATGACGACATGATGGATCGCATCCGATGCTATGGTCAGTGTCGAATGATGTCTCCTAATGTCTGAAGAAGCATTGGAACATCTCAGTAATCAAGCCATCACACTCAAGGTCAAACATGATCTCATGAGTCGGGTCATGGCCATGACTTCTAAAACCTTAAGCTTCCTCCTAAATGTTGAGCTCCTGCATGTTGTCCAAATCCCTAAAGGTTCTTACTATCAATCCGAAAATTCTTCTCATAATATCATCATTGTAGGGAGGGAAGGGTGTCTGTTATCCTCAAGATATCATCGAAACAAGAGGCGACTATAAGTTGGACTCTCTCACTTGGATGTTCCAAGAATCGGCTTGTACCAATGTAAACATAGATGGCTCCAAAGCCCAATTTAAACTCCAATCGATTGCTCTACCTTTGGAAGACAGGATTCTAGTTCCTCCAACATGGGAAAGTCATTTTCCGATCTTCCACTCTTCAAGTCCATCCCAAGTGCATCAAGCCAATTTCCCACTTCTTCCTCCTTTTGCAAATTCCTCGATGCCTTTGTTGGAGCAAATTATGTACCTTCTTGGAGAAGGGTCTACTGTTCTATTTTGTTTTCACTGGGTCTTCGATGCACGGGTGGTTCAAGGAACCAACTTCTATTTTCATTTTCATCAATCTATTTAGGAATCCCTCCATGGTCCAACCAAGGATGCGGTCACTGTTTTTGAATTTAATGTATTTTTTTGAGTTTGCTAATTTTCAGAGGAATGATGGTTACAATGATGCATTCAGCCATTTCTTAATCAAAGATGCTCATTATTCTCATAACCAAACACACCACCCTCATGCATGTTATACAGCCAACATCAATATGTTTGTTTGCTGGAAATAGCCCCCAAATGCATTTTGAATTTCTAAACTTATAACATAAATATATAATGCAAGGAGAGATGGAACCTGGTGTTACAGTTGGCTGTAAATGTGTTATTGCAGTAGCGCGCAGTCCCAAAGATAAAGTTACAGCAACAAGGATATGTGTATCTTCTTTAAATCAATGCACAGATCCTGTAATTCAGTCTTTGATTAATCAACTGGATGCGTTTCATTGCAAAGTCTGGAAAAATGGATAACGTCCAACCATGTTGTTTTTGCTGCAGATAATCCTACTCACGCCCAATTAGGAAAGAGTCATGGCCTACTTAGCATTTTTAGCGATATTTCTCAAGCTATACATGTCTGATAAATTCGACCCAATTGAAATATTCAATTCTGGAAATGACTGTGGATGCATATTACTTGCTGTGTATAGACGTTCAGGCTAAGGAAAGCCTAACTCAGCAACATTTCCTATGAGTGCAGATGCAGTCCAATGATTTCCCCGACAATTTGGTGATCACGCCTGGAATTGATGCGCTGGATTAGCAAGTGCGTGATAATTTTTCCCACGTACAGTGAAGCGCCCATCGTCCTTCTCAATGCCCAGATTAACACGCTCAGCTAGCAGGAAAGTACATGGAAGTTTTCGGCTGGCTGTATAAGGAATTTTTCACCCACTCCCATGAGTTGACTTCACCCACGAAGTAAGAATTCTCCTCACAGATTTCGCGCTGAGTTCCTGTAGCAGCTCAAAGAAGTTTTGCACCTGTAGTGAACACACTTTCCAACAAAGATCTTGGTCTCAAATCGTGATGAGTACAACCCAGAAATTTGGTATTAGCGGCACGAATACCCAAGGCTTAACAAAGAATGTGGCTTGTCATCAATGGATTTGGCTTCTGCACAGCGATCCGACCAATATCCATGGAGGTTGCACGATACTGCTTCACGTGATTGGATACACCATGATCCACCAGTTTGTCCCCTGGCTATTGTTGACCAGTATGACGTTGGAGTTAGTCAGCTGTAGGCGTCAACCTCTTTTACGGTGCCTCTCGATTTTGAGAGCAGTCAACTATGGGGCCATGATTCCTTCGTGTTAATGCCATGACTCGAACCACGTCTTCATGCGGAATTCATATGCAAGGCCATCATGTCGTATGGCCCTGAGGTTGGCTATGACAATGAATTCCCACAAAGCGATAATTTCCGCTTCCCAAATTGCTTCGATTTTATGAGGATTGAACAAAATCGCAGATATTTGGCAGTACGTCCCTCCTGTGTACACAATTATTATAATTTTGATGACAGACCAGCGTTCTTCATATTTCCATACATAATTTACTCTTGCCACCCTGTACCAATTACTATACTGTCGTCGATATTCTCAAGGCTGCCAATGCACATAACCTATACGTTCACAGCTTCGTCCACCACTTACTATGCATTAACTGGGTCCATCTTTGGCCCTCGATCGGTCTCGCTTTGCGAGCAATCACGATTTATTTATTTCTTTGTCCGACCACAAGGAATGAGTCACGTGCACCGCTTGGCCCCCGGAATGGTGGCCTGACTACGATGAATTGATGCCCTCGGCCTACTTCCACATCGTATTGACACGTGATTGCTCCTTGCAATCTCCCTTAAACCTGTTTATGGCTCCTGAGATGAGAAAGACTTCTTCAATTAATTATTGAGACCTATGAACATCTCGAATCCTGCTGCCAACCCCACTGAGGCAACAATTGGATCCAGATTCGACACAAGGAATGTGTTGTGCGCTTGAAATTGTTGGCCCTTTTTCACAACAAACGGTTCGACCTTTTGGCGTCTCCCATGCTCGGCTTCCGATAATGACAGAACGATGACAACAGGACGGTGGCCTTCGGTCCTCGACACACTGCGTCAATCAATTTAGCTGAGCTGACGTTCTTCAGATTTGGATTGATTTTCGTTTGACAAAGTTATGGAAATGATGTATGAATAGCACTTGAAATTCTGAAAAAATACATTTTTCTCCCCTTAAGAGTAATCGAACTCCATATTGGGCTCGACCTCTACAATGGAAACTGGAAAAGTAGATTCTCGTTTCACTGTGTTTTCAGCCTTCCCGAGAAACCCTTCAACAAGAATGGTCGCAACTGAAAACTGAAAAACTCACAGGCTGAGCCAAGACCAAGGCTCTAATACCATTATAATATCTCGGATGGGATATTTTTTACTAAAAATGCAGAAAAATACTGAATGCCACAATTTGCCGTAAAATAAACATTCACTCAACAGAAGATTGCCATGTAAAATAAAAAGACATGAAACACTGCAATCCAATACCACATAGAACAGAAAGAATCTCAGCTTTTATTATAAATAATAATGAGGGTTACACATAGATCTGACCCAAAAAGAGCTGAGAAGTAAAACTGGTCACCAAGATAATCTGCTGCACTGCTACACTGCTGTGACCTCCAAAATCGAACTGCTGCACTCTCCCTCTGGCAACAGCTACTACTGAACCCACTGAAGCACAAGTTGAAGATCTGAATGATCCTCACACCAATCCCTGAAGCACGGCGAAACTTCTGAATGAAGTTTCCTCAATAGAGTTGGGTTTCCGTCCAACACTCATAAATCACCCGAGGGTTTCCGTCCTGGGGCTACGGCTGAAGTAGAGAACCACGTCCTCAAACCTCTCATACACAAGAAAATGATCTACTCCAAAGATATCTCCCAATGGCCTCCTCCCTTTCTTTTATAGATCTCTTGGAGCCTTCTAGAGCATTTTTTATTATTATATTATTCATGGTGCACTTTTCCCTTTTATTAAAATATTCCTTTTTAATGCAGAAAAGGGTAAATCAGCTACCATGCCTCCTCCGGTCACTGAAATCTGTGTCTAACTGTCCCATCGTGTAGGTCTCCTTGTCCCGGTTCCAATGAGCTATTACATTAAGGTGTTCCATCATGTATTCCTCCCAGAATGCCACCTTGAGCATAATCAGCTGAGTTAAGCCCATAAATAACTCAAAATTCCGAAAGTTATCGGAATGCATCGGAACGAAAGCCAAACTGCTTGGATGATGGAGTATATCAAGCAAATGCCTCCGGACAACATTAAAACTCCTCAAAACTCCTCCGAAAAGCTCCTGAGCCCACTGATAGCACCAATCTGTACATTTGACCTGTCTGCTCCTAACTCTGGAAGTCCCTCCTAGCCCTGTCATGGGTGATACCAAAAAAAAGGAATATTACAACATAAATCCTCATAGAGCATTGGGGAAGAAAATGGCAGAAGGATTCTTCACAGGGAGGAAACCAAATTTAGTTACTTGAGGATTTTTGGTAGTGTGGCTTATTGCCATGTGCTAGATGAAAAACATACAAAATTGGACCAGACTGCAGAGAAGGGGTTTCTCGTTGAGTAAAAAGAGACCTCAAAGGCATACAGGATCTACATTCCTAGCAGTAAGAATATTGTAGTGAGACGAGACGTAAATTTCATGGAGGACTGAGCTTTTAGGAGATCTCGAGAGATGCCTACAAGTGATCAGAATCAGTCAGCAGAAGATACGTTGTAATATCCCGAAAGGGAAATAACCAGTAATACAAAGCATACAACAAGATACAAAATGCTACAAACTGAATATGAAGCAGATACACATAAAATAGAGGGAATACTGAGCCATTTTATTATATTGAGAAATAGAAATGAGTACAAGAGGTAATCAGAGTGATGGCACCTCGACTTGCACCAGGCAAGTGTAGGAATACTCTCAGAATAACAAAGGAATGGCTGCTCTATGCTCTGCATCCAAGCTGCTGGAAAACTGTCGTGCTGCTGCTACTACTGAAACCAATCGAGTATTTGGGGCTGCTCCCCTACTCGGAATGAGCTAAAACTCTAGAATCAGCCTCTACTCACAATATCCAGAAAAGCCTAGAGAGCATTTCTGGAATGGATGACCCCCGAAAACACCTCCCTTGAGGATTTACGCTATCCTCCCAAGGGCCACGCTGAAGCTGGATGAAATCCCCCAAAAGATGGCCTCCCGCTCAGCCAAAAGTCTCCAATAAGCAAGGGCTGGTCCCTTGCTCAATCTCCTAACCAAAATCCTCCGAAATAATGCCACTCCAGAGCTCCCTCAATATGGACTGCGTCCTCCCTCTCAAGACTGCCCAGTCTATAGATGCAATGCTCCTCCACAAATGCCACAACTCGATCCTCCTACAAAATACTGATGGGAATGCCTCACTCGAGCAAGCACTTGAAGTCTCCCAGGGCTGAGGGTGAGACCTCCGAACGGAGACACTCAATGCACTAAACAGTGCTGCAGACAAGATAAACAGCTAGCGTGCTCAAAGTCGAAGTGACCAGCTCAATATGCATAAACTCAAATGAGGAAATGAGGAGGCTCTCCTCCTTTTTATAACAATGGGCCTCTCTCAACTCTAGGCCCCACCATCTCCTACGTAGCCTCCATTTGGCCCACGTTGCCAACTCAACTGCGTTGTCTATGCCCACGTTGTCTAAGTGGGTCCCCCTCTACGTGGTCTCTTTGGCCCCCCTTGGCCCACTTAAGTTACAACGTTGAGTCTACTAGGGAGTGTACTTTATTTAAAAGTGAGTTATATCCCCCTCTTACTCACTTTATTTATATTTTAACTATAGAAGGAAAAATTGATCAAAATTAATATTTCCAATTAGCTATCGCTAATTGAGAATATTACAGTCTCCCCTGGCAAAATGTTGCTCGACCCCAAGCAACTGTAGTGATGGATGTTGCAAGATCTTCTCACTCTCCCAAGTGGCATCCTTATCCGGCAAATTATTCCACCTCACCAAGAATTCCCGGACTGTCCTGCTCCGCAGCTGTCTCTCTCTGACATCAATGATGGCCTCCGGCTGTAGCACCAAATGCCCCTCATCATCTGTAGGCGAAAGCTCCTCCCTCATTGTCACCTGTTGTCCCAAAGCCTTCTTCAGGCATGATACATGAAAAATGTTATGAATCTTGCTGCCTTGGGGCAGCTCCAACTCATAGGCAACCTGTCCAACCCTGCGTATCACCCTGTATGGTCCATAAAAGCGGGGCTTGAGCTTTTCAGCCCCCTTCTGCTTCAGAGTCGATTGTCGGTATGGCTGTAAGCATAGGTAGCCCAAGTCTCCTACCTCAAACTGTCTCTCCACCCGACCCTTGTTGACATACAGCTTCTGTTGATTCTGCGCGGTAGCCATGTTATCCTTGAGAGCTCGGAGGATGTCCTGACTCTCTTGGATCCAATCCTTGGCTCTCGGAGCCTTGCTGGCACCAAACATCACATCAACGAAAGATAAAGCATGATAAACATGTAATTCATAAAACGGAGACATACTGATAGACATGTGATGTGTGTTGTTGTAGCAGTACTCTCCTAGGTGCAGCCACTTCAGCCATGCTCTCTGCTTCCCACTGACATAGTTACGCAAGTAGCCCTCCAGCCACTTGTTAACTATCTCCGTCTGCCCATCTGTCTGTGGGTGATAGTTGGTGCTCGGTGTCAACTCTGTCCCCACCAATCGGAAAAGCTCTTGCCAAAATCCGCCCATGAAGCGGTTGTCCCTGTCACTGACAATGGTCTTGGGAAGACCATGTAACCTAAAGATATCCCGGAAGAACAGCTCTGCCACCTGTGCTGCTGTATAGTGCGCGGATATGGCAAAAAAGTGTGCATATTTTGTCAGTCGATCAACGACGACAAATATACAGTCCTTGCCCTGCACCCTGGGCAACCCCGTGATGAAGTCCATCGAAATACTCTCCCATTTCCCCTCTGGAATGGGAAGAGGCTGCAACAACCCTGCTGGATGGTTCATTTCCCCCTTGTTCCATTGACAAACTTTGCACTCCCTGACATGCTGGAGTACGTCCCCCTTGAGGCCCTTCCATGAGAACCTCTCTCTAATGGCCCAGTAGGTTTTGGTAAACCCCTGGTGACTGGCCAATGGTGAATCATGAGAAGCCTGTAGTATCTTCTTCTTGAGCTGAGAGCTCTCAGTCAAGAAATCCTGTCCCTGTAGTAGATGATCTCATCCATCACCCTATATCTATCATCCGTCACCAGTCCATCCAGAACCTCGCAAGCAAACCTGTCCTTGGAGTACTCCACCAAAAGTCGAGCCCTCCAATCTGCGTCCAAACTCTTCAAAGACAATGCAGCTGGTCTGCGTGAAAGTGCATCAACCACCACGTTGCTCTTTCCTTTGACATACTCTATGTCAAATTCATAGGCCTGGATCTTGCTGACCCATTTCTGCTGCCTCTCCTGTAGCTGCTTCTGCTCTAAAAAGAATCTGAGGCTGTTGTGGTCAGTCCTCACCCTGAACCTGTTACCTACCAAGTACTGCCGGAATTTGGCCAAGGCATGCATGATGGCCAACATCTCCTTGTAATATATGGCATATAACCGCTCATGTGGAAGGAGCTTCCAGCTCTCAAAAGCTATCGGGTGACCTCCCTGCATCAATACTGCACCGATCCCCTCTCCCGATGCATCACACTCCAAGACAAACGACTGCAAGAAATACGGCAAAGCAAGTACTGGGCAACTGCTCATCACCTCCTTGAGCCTGTCAAAGGCCCGCTGCACTGTATCTGACCAACTGAATGCCCCCTTCTTCAAATCTGTCAGGGGTGCAGTAAGATGAGGGAAACTCTTGACGAACTTCCTGTAGTAGGTGCAGATGCCTACAAACCCACGAAGTTCTGTCACGTTTCTCGGCTCTGGCCAATCTCTGATGGCCCTGATCTTCTCCTCATGGACCCTCACTCCGTCCACCCCTATAATGTGTCCCAGATATAGCATCTCTGTCAGTCCAAACTCGCACTTGGAGAGCTTAGCATAAAACTGCTGCTCCTCCAAAATATGCAACACTGCCTCTATGTGCTGGAGATGCTCCTCCCATGTCCTGTTGTATATCAATATATCATCAAAGAAAACCAGCACAAACTTCCTCAAGTGACTGCAGAAGATATGGTTCATGCACGACTGGAATGTGGTTGGTGCGTTGGTTAGCCCGAAGGGCATCACCAAGAACTTGAAATGGCCATAATGGCATCTAAAAGCGGTCTTGGGAATGTCCTATTCCCTCACGCGAATCTGGTAGTACCCGGATCTCAAATCAATCTTTGAGAAGAACTGTGCTCCTCTCAACTCATCCATCAGCTCATCAATCCGTGTTATGGGGTACCTGTTCTTCATGGTTTTCTTGTTCAAAGCCCTGTAATCAATGCACATCCGCAATGTGCCATCCTTCTTCTTCACCAACACTACTGAAGAAGCGAAAGGACTAGTGTTGGGCCGTATGTGTCCAAGAGCCAACAGCTCACAGATAGCCCGCTCAATCTCATCTCGATAGGCTTTGGGGTGCCTATAGGGGGTGGTAATAACGGCCTGAATGCTCTGCTCTAGCTCAATAGTATGCTCAAATCCCCGATCTGGTGGCTGTCCCGGTGGTATCTCCCCAAACACCATGGCATACCTGTCAAGGATGGTCTGTATCTCAGGATGAACTGTCTGCCCGGTAGTCCCTGCCTCTGATGCATGCAGCTCTACGACCCACTCTATGTCACCCTTCCGGAAGTCTGCCTCCATCCGGTGAGCTAAAACGGTCTGGGGTGGGTAAGTGTGCATCCTTCGTATCTTCTCATGCTTCCCGGTCTTCTTATCATCCCACTCCATCTCCAAGGCCTGCCAATCTGTGGTGACCTTCCCTAGAGTAATCAGCCACTGTACACCCAATACCACATTGGTATCCGATATGTTAACCACGAAAAAGTGGTCAGTCACTGTGTAGGTACCCATCGTCACAGCCAGCTCTGGAACATATCTGGCACACCACATCGTCTGATCTCCTGGGACCAACACTGAAAATCCATCGAAGCTCTCTGTTGGTATGCCTCTCCGCTCAACCATCTGTGCATCGATGAAGTTGTGGGTTGCCCCACTCTCTACCAGTACTGAAACTCGCTGCCCATGTACTGTCCCTCGGACACGCAGCATCAAATACTTGGGTACTCCCCGTAATGCTGCAAGGGTCCCCCCCGTGGGTGCAAAGGCTGCACCTCCTGCTCCTGGTGGTGGAGGTGGAAAATGGTCCTGCGCTGCATGGCTGCCTCCTGCGTCCCCGTCATCATACTCATCCTCTTCTTCGCTGCTCTCAGAGAAGACCTCAATAGAGTGTGCTTTGCCTACAGCACATCTGTGTCCTGGTGCCTACGACTCCTGACACGTAAAACACAGCCTCTTCTTCTTCAACTCCCTCCTGGCATCATTATCCAACTGTCCTCTACCCAGATTCCCCTTTGGAGGTGGAATCCTTACATCCTTCCCCTTAGGCTGGAAAGTCTGTCTCTGTGGGTAAGGCGTCTTGGTCCTGGGCAAGGCATCCTGTAAATCTCGGGTCTTGCCAACTGCGTCATGGAGTGTGGTTGGTCCAGTGGATCTGACCAAACCCCGAAGTGACTCTGCTAACCCCTCAATGAACATGTAGATCATCCGTGCCGCGGATAGATCTCGCACCATCACTGAAAGTCTCAGGAAATCTGAGATGTAAGTATCCGGGCTCCCAGTCTGCTTGAGCCTCGTCAGCTCAACGAATTGCTCCTCCGGATCTCGTCTATCAAACCTCTCTATCAATCTCTGGGTGAACTCGACATATGTAGTCACTGTCGAATGTCCGAGTGTAACCATCCCATAGAACCACCAATCCTGGGCCTCTCCATCCAGATGCAATGCTGCCACCTTGATGGCCTCCGTCTCTGCCATCTGGTTGAGCTAAAAGTATATGTCCAGCTTCTCCACCCAAGCCTTTTTCGAACTGTTTGATGAACCATCAAACGTGGGCAAATGGAACCTGCTCACTGTATGCTGGGTATCTCCCTCATGATAGTGCCAGTGCCCTCTGTGATGGTCGCGGGGTCTGCTAGCCCGCTGGCGCTGAAC
Organism: Pinus albicaulis; assembly: GCA_034641835.2. NCBI lineage: Eukaryota > Viridiplantae > Streptophyta > Pinopsida > Pinales > Pinaceae > Pinus > Pinus albicaulis. The sequence goes on along the minus strand of CM076575.1, from coordinate 1,163,382,701 downwards.
AAAATCTCTGAATGGGAGGGCATCCCTGAACTCTTGCCAATATGCCTGATACTCAACAAAATAATCACCCATGTGGCCAGGCTCTGGCTCCTGCTGTGCTCCTGCCCCAGTGTCTGCACCCAGAAAAGTGGGCATACTGGAACGTGTGGGATGTGCCCGATCCCTCACCAATCTGGAAACCCCTCGGGGTTTCACGCTGTCTAGCCTCCACAGCAGTGAATCTCTGTCCCATCACCTCAATCTGCCTCGACAGATCCTGGACTGACTTGAGGAGTGCTTCCCCAAACTTCTTTGCATCACTATCATCAGCCATCAGTACTTCCTGCTTTGTGTCCACTACTGGAACCTGTTCCGCATCCACTACTGGATCCTCTTCTGCGTCCACTACTGGAATGCAGTCACCCTCCCCGTAGGTGATTTGCAACCTACGTTCTCTGTCACGGTACTTCCTACCCCTATAGAAAATGTACGGCTTCTCTCCCGGTGTCATAGACAACTTGCTCCATTGGTTGAGCCAGGTCTATGAGCTTTGATACCGTTGTAATATCCCGAATGGTAAATAACCAGTAATACAAAGCATACAACAAGATACAAAATGATACAAACTGAATATGAAGCAGATACACATAAAATAGAGGGAATACTGAGCCATTTTATTATACTGAGAAATAGAAATGAGTATAAGAGGTAATCAGAGTGATGGCACCTCGACTTGCACCAGGCAAGTGTAGGAATACTCTCAGAATAACAAAGGAATGGTTGCTCTATGCTCTACGTCCAAGCTGCTGGAAAACTGCCGTGTTGCTGCTACTGTGGAACCAATCAAGTATTTGGGGCTGCTCCCTTACTCGGAATGAGCTGAAACTCTAGAATCAGCCTCTACTCACAATACCCAGAAAATCCCAGAGAGCATTTATGGAATGGATGACCCCCGAAAACACCTCCCTTGAGGATCTACGCTATCCTCCCAAGGGCCACGCTGAAGCTGGATGAAATCCCCCAAAATATGGCCTCCCGCTCAGCCAAAAGTCTCCAATAAGCAAGGGCTGGTTCCTTGCTCAATCTCCTGACCAAAATCATCCGAAAGAATGCCACTCCGGAGCTCCCTTAATATGGACTGTGTCCTCCCTCTCAAGACTGCACAGTCTATAGATGCAATGCTCCTCCGCAAATGCCACAACTTGATCCTCCTACAAAATACTGATGGTAATGCCTCACTCGAGCAAGCACTCGAAGTCTCCCAGGGCTGAGGGTGAGATCTCCGAACGGAGATACTCAATGCACTAAACAGTGAAGCAGACAAGCTAAACAGCTAGCGTGCTCAAAGTCGAAGTGACCAGCTCAATATGCATAAAATCGAATGAGGAAATGAGGAGGCTCTCCTCCTTTTTATAACGATGGGCCTCTCTCAACCCTAGGCCCCACCATCTCCTACGTAGCCTCCATTTGGCCCACGTTGCCAACTCAACTGCGCTGTCTATGCCCATGTGGTCTAAGTGGGTCCCCCTCTACGTGGTCTCTTTGGCCCCCCTTGGCCCACTTAAGTTACAACGTTGAGTCTACTAGGGAGTGTACTTTATTTTAAAGTGAGTTATATCCCCCTCTTACTCTATTTATATTTTAACTATAGAAGGCAAAAGTGATCAAAATTAATATTTCCAATTAGCTATTGCTAATTGGGAATATTACATACGTTAGTCTAGCAGTAGGGGCAGCTAGTGGGACCTACAGGAGGACAGTCACAGGGATCGAGTACAGTGAATAGTACCAATATTTCCTCAAGGGTAGGAGATCCAAGGAGTTCTTAGCAGATGGAGTAGCAGGGACTGGAGGAGGAGCTGGTTGAACTTCCTAGCACCAGTGGAAGAGCCAGCAGAGAAGTTCATCAGACATTGAGAGATGCAGAGGAGTTTCTTGGAACTCCTAGGATGGACAAAGACAGCACAGACTGGCTAAAAAATATTAAGCTTTGGTAGCTCAGGTTGTAGAACCTTCCATCTTTCAGGAAGCCGCACAACATTAGTTGTGGGTAGATGCCATGATAGATGAGTATAGATCTATCATGACAAACGATATTTGGGAGGTAGTGCCTAAGCCAGAAGACAGATCAATTGTAGGGTATAGATGGATCTACAAGAGAAAGTATGTTGCAGATGGTAGTGTGGAGAAGTACAAGGCTAGGTTCATGGAAAAGGGGTATGCACAGAAAGAAGGAATAGATTACGAGGAGACCTTTGCCCCAATTTCCAAGTACACTTCTATTAGGTCAGTTATATCCCTAGCAACTCCGATGGGATGGCAGATTCACAAGATGGACGTCAAGACAACATTCTTGAAGAGGGTGATAGAGGAAAAGGTGTAAATAGAACAACCAGAGGGCTTTGAAACTCATGAAAGGCACACTCATGCGTGCAAACTGAAGAATGGCAGAATCGTGGGGAGATCCTCCTTGGACAAGGAAGATACACTTTAGATATTCTAAAGAGGTTCAGAATGCATGACTGCAGACCCATGACTACGCCCATGATAAAAAATTGGAAGAATATAGATGCATCAGATGAAAAGGATGTCAACCCCACCTTGTATAGACAACTCATTGGGTCTCTCATGTATATGGTCAACACTAGGCCAAACATTTGCTCTGCAATTAACACCCTAAGTCATTTCATGGTAGAGACGAAGAGGGTATATTGGGAAGCAGTGAGGCACATTCTGAGGTATGTGTGCGGTGTTGAAGAATGTAACTAGGTTCGGTCTTCATAAATTGTACTTGTCAAAAGAATAAAGAAAAAAAAATTATGTTATTATTAAATGACTTATTAAAGCATGGGTTTCGTGCTTGGATCATATTAATTTAGGTCAAAGTCCCTATTGTGGACTTCTAGGTTTTATTCTGAGTCTATAAGATTATTGCAGATTTAAATTGATCCATATTGGGCTTTTGAATCATGCAAATAGGTCAAGTATTGAGTAAAATATGATTTATGAAGCCTCCACACCAAGTCGGCCTTAAGGTGATCAAGTCAGCCTCAAGCCCAGGAATTTGAGCTCATCTCAAGCCTATATATACAGTGGAATCGAACTCACTTGGGACCATCTCACCACAATACAGAAATTTGATCTGGAAGCTGCAACAACAGAAATTTGCAAAGTGAAGGAGAAGGAATTTTTGGATTCGGTTTTGGGTACACTTATAGAGTTGAAGAAAATCAAAATTTTTGGCACCACTCTCTCTACATTTCGAGCTATAGTTTGGGAGATCGAAGTTCTCAAATTTTTACTGCATTAGGTGCTGCCAAGGTGCTACTGCTAAGAGAGAGGAAGTTGAAGTTTGTTTTGCTGAATGTTGCTGCTTGGAGAAGTTGTATTGGGCCTAAATCGAAGTCTTTGAAGATATATTGAAGTCTCTACCTCAAGATCGAAGTATCAAGAAGTAAGGTCAAAGTTCCAAGTCAAAGAAACTACATCATAGTGTTGCTACTACTGCCAGCTTCAGGAAGGATTACAAGGAAGGCTGAATTGGTGTGGAGGAAGTCCTGGTCAAGGTCTAGAGTCTCAAGAATCACGATTGAAGGAAGAATTACTCACTAGGTTTTCCCTGAGAGTGTGGTTTTGCATTGGTTGTTGGCCTACATCTGGTGTCCTTGATCCATGTGTATTTGCTTGATGAACTAATATGAAAAAAGATAAGAAGAACATAATAAGAACTAAAGAATATCACAAGTAAATAATCAAGAACAAGAGGATATTTTTGCCTTTCTGATTCTCTAACATGGTATCAGAGCTTTGGTGAAAGAAGAGCGAAAAAGGCAGTCTCAAGGACTTGATTAAAGAATTTATAAGAAGTTCACTAGAGGAAATAAGTCTCCACTATCTTCAAGAAAAATGTCTAACACTATCAAGGGAGAGAACAAGCTTGAAGGAGCTACAAATTATAGGTCTTGGAAGAAAAGGATTGACATTATCCTTGAAAAGAACAAGGTCTTAGATTTAGTCAAAGGAAATATGAAAATGCATACGGAAGAATCAAGTGATGCTGATAGGGTGAAGTACAGAGAACTGGAATTAGTAGCTATGGCTTTGATGGTTGAAGGCATAAAGGAAAATCTTGTCCCCTTCATAGCAAATATTGATCATGCTCAGGAAATGTATGAGGCTTTGTCAAAACTATTCACCATCAAGAACATTGGAAAACTGGAAATTCTGAAGAATGAACTAAGAACTACTAAGATGAAAAAGGAGGATATTGTTTCCTCTTTCTTTGTGAGGATAGAAAGGATAAGGGATGAGATTCTTTCCATTGATGAAATAGTACTAGATAAAGAACTAGTGATTACAACCATTCTGGGACTACCATCTTCTTGGGGTTCCTTTGCTTCATCTCTCAACAACTGGAAAGAAACACCCACCTTTGAGGAGCTATGGACAACATGCAGTCAAGAAGAATCAAGAGTCTCCCTGGTAACCAACAATGAATAAGTTTCAAATGCTTATGTTGCTCATCATAAAGGAATATTCAAGAAGAAGGCACCAAAGAAGAAGGTTGATCTGTCCAAAAGTGAGTGTTATCATTGTCACAAGATGGGACACTATACGAGTGATTGCCCTGACAACCCTAGGAGCAAGAAAAGAGACAAAAATCATTCTAACATGGTTGAAGAAATATCATCCCCCAAGAAAGAAAAACCCGAAGAAGATTTAAGGGACATGCACTACTAAGCCCCTTCTCTCTTGTATTTCATTTGTATATTTTATGCAATATAGGTTTAACATATTCTTGGAAATATATTTCTTTGTTTTATAAGTTTTAGGTTTTCCCTCAAGCTTGGGAGGGAGCCCACAACAAATCCTCAAGATAAGTATCTCATTTCCTCTATTTGTCTTCATATACTTACTTAAGATTTTGATTATATTAAATACTAATCACTTGTCTACCTCTATTCCTTGTCTAGGAATCAATCTGTTGGATGTTCAAGAATCATGGAGAAGGCTTCAAGGATCAAATAAGAAGGCCACACAATTCAAAATGTTTGTTAAAGAATTAAAGGAATGTATTATAATATAAAGTCTTGTTACTCTCTTCGAAATATCCATCTTTATGTTACTAATTGTTGCTATGTCTAGCTCTACTGAATCCTAAAAGGATTCTTGTTTGGGATGATTCATCACCTGATGAATCTACCCACCTTATACACCTCTTATTTCTCATATAAATAGAACCTTAAGGAGGTTCTATAGAAAACCCTAACCTAGGGGTATGTTGATAATGTGTGGAAACCCTAAATCTATTTAGGGATATTTATGAAGAAGTTGCTATTTGATATTGTCGTAGTTTGGGATTTTGATATGATCATGGAAGCTCTAGACTTGTTTGAGTTAAAATGATGTTGTTCGAAACTCAACCTTCAAAGTCTAATATAATAAGGGTTTTTGACAATGAACCAAAACCCTAGGTCTTGTTAGGTCTAATAGGGAAAATCCTTGTTATGAAAAGTCCTAGGAATGAAACCCTAGGTAAATGTTCTCTTGATTCAATCCCTCTAGCCTAGTCTAGGAAAATATATATATGTCTAATGTATGAATGTTGACTAACATAAGATGGTTATAATGGTGATCTCCTAATATGTGTGTTGACCTATTTCCTAATGGTCTCAGAATTCAGAAATTTGAAAACAAACCTTAGTCAAAGTTTGAAAGACCTAGGATGATGATTGAAAAGTCTAGGGTCTATAAATAAATCTGTAATGATTAAATTCTCTAGTATGTATGTTCATTTTGAATTCATATAATGTATGGCCGAGAATTTATAAATGGAAAATCTAGGGTTTGGTATCGAACCCTATAGAAGTTACTTCACTGAAAGCTTGAGCTAAATTCTGTGGCTTACATTAAACCCTAGTAGAAGCTCTTCATGATATGTTTTGATAAATGATTTGAAATCTAGGGTATGCAAGTAACTCTAGTGAAAGACAATGTTTGAGTTGTAATCAATCTTGATTGACTCTTTGTATAGAAATCTAGGATTTGTGTGAATCCCTAACGAAAGTTTAACACATGTGAATTCTAAAGGTTGTTAGATATTTTGTAACTATATTGGTTCTAGGGTTTACTAAATGTTATACAATTTATATTATACCTTTGAAAGAAACATTGAAACCCTATAGAATGAAAGACATTGTGAAGTAGTCTAGGTTTATGATAAAACCCCTATTAAAAATGTTGAAGAGTATATGTCTCTTGTTTGGGTATATAATATGTATAAAGTTGAAAGAGCTTCTATGATTCCGATATGGCTAACTTTATGCTTCTATAGTTTTGGTTGTGCTTTGCTGCCTAAAGTTGTGCATGTACATCATAAAGATGAGAAGCTGATAAGTATGATGAGAAGGATGGTTAAGGAAAGATTCTCTAGCAATCTAAAAGAATAAGCTGATCTCTCCTAGATTAAGAGGGAGTCCGGATAAAAGAAGAAATGGTTATGGTTCTCAACTCATGTGTCATGCACTAGACCAGACTAATAGCCGTAAGTCTTAGTGAAGACCATGAGAAAGAATCATAGTCATGATTGAGAATGCTTTTGTACCGCTATAAGAAGGAAAGTAGATCCGATTAAATATGTTACAGCAGGAAAAGTAGGAAAGGAAAGTGTATGAGGAATCTTCTCTCAAAGATTTAACTGATAGTCCTACCGAAATTAGTCAAGAGCAACATCAAAATCAGTAGATTTTCTTTTTGATTATATACTTGAATATGTATTGTTGATTGAGGTTTTGTTTGTATAGGTGAATCTCTTAAAGGTTTTGATAGCATGTCATTTTACCAATCACTTGATTGGGAGAGATTAAGTATTCTTGATCTCGTTGATCAAGGTGTGATGAGGCTTTGTGAGTGAAGCATTGCTTGGAAAGACATCGGTCAAGCACTTCTCAGGTTGATGTCTAGTTGGAGGCATCGTAATGGATATGCACCTAGTTCCCTAGGTTGATGGTTAGTAAAGCCCGATGGTACCTATAAATGTCAAAGCTTTAGTCCATCTTAGTCCTACTTGGATAGATTTCCTTGGTCAAGAATCTAGTGTATGGCATTGGGGTGCATAAACTATTGAGTGACCAATGGATAGAGTTCCCCTGTCGTGAATCTAGTCCATGACATTTAAGTTTCTAAAGATCTAAGTTGCACGAAACGGGAAATGGGCACGAGTTTCTCAAACAATGGGTACAAACGTGACCCCCCCAAATTTTGGAAACGGGGCAACGCAATATATATATATATATATATATATATATATATATTCTTAAAGGTCCTAATATATATATATATATGTATATATATATATATATATATATATATATATTATGACCTTTAAGAAATATGTGAAATCATAAAGCATACATGACACATTATAATTTATTACATTGATTAAATTGTCCAATGTCAATGCATAAACTATAAGTCTCTAAATTTACATCACATTTACTCATGAATGATCACTTAATGAAAATAGCAATATCTAAAATTAGCCACCAGAAATTCTAATTTCTTGTCTCGAGCTTGATTGGGAGTCTCCTCTTGCATAATCGAACAACCTTAGTGCTCTTGATTAAATACAAGTTACATACCCTAGTTCCCTAGGTGCTCTTGATTATTGGGAGTCTCCTTGCATAGAGGGCTTGGTTCTCTTCATTAAATACAAGTTCCATACCCTAGTACATGAAAAAATCCAATGGAAACATTGCAATCCCCCAATCTTGAAATCCGAAAAACATAAGTCCGCTCGGATTTTGAGTGAGATCTAAAATTCTACTTTCTCCATTTTAAATACAATGAGGGTAAAACCACTCTCAAACATCCTCGCAATTTCAATGTAATGTTACAAATTTAAGTAAAAGTGACATTCTCCTTTATCTTTCATTTTCTTAACATTGGCTTCATGAACCGACACGAAAGACTACGGCCATAGGCTTGAACATTAGGCTTCCCTAAAACAAAAACAAAAAACTAAAAAAGAAAAACACAATAAAAGAATATTAAACGCTAGAAACACGTTTCCGTCCGTACCGGGGCACGTCTCCTCAACACAACAACCCAAGCATAAACGGAACCCATTTCCGTGTCGTACGATACGGAAACACATTTATATTTTGTTTCCTGTGGGGAAACGACCCTCTCGCCTAACATTCGTGCAACTTAGCTAAATATTTTCATAGTTCATAGTTGAGATCTACCTTGTACTATTGAGTTAAAAGAATACCTCCCTAGTTAAGAGGGAGTGTTGAAGAATGTAACTAGGCTCGGTCTTCATAAATTGTACTTGAGTCAATACTTATTGTACTTGTCAAAAGAATAAAGAAAATAATTTTATATTATTATTAAATGACTTATTAAAGCATGGGCTTCATGCTTGGTTCATATTTAGTTTAGGTCAAAGTCCCTTATTTTGGACTTCTAGTTTATTCTAAGTCTATAGGATTATTACAAATTTAGATTGATCCATATTGAGCTTTTGAATCATGCAAATAGGTCAAGTATTGATAAAATATGATTATGAAGCCTCCACACCAAGTCGGCCTTAAGGTGATCAAGTTGGTCTCAAGCCCAGGGATTGGAGCTCATCTCAAGCTTATATATACAAGTGGAATCGAACTCACTTGGAACCATCTCACCGCAACATAGAAATTCGATTTTGAAGCTACAACAAGAGAAATTTGCGAAGTGAAGGAGAAGGACTTTCCTGATTCGGTTTGGTTACACTTATAGAGTTGAATAAAATCGAAATTTTGGCACCACTCTTCTACATTTCGAGTTATAGTTTGGGAGATCGAAGTTCTCAAAGTTTTACCGCAATAGTTACCGCATCGTGTTGTCAAGGTGTTGCCGCCAAGAGAAGAGGAAGCTCTAAGCTTGTTTTGTCGAATGTTGTTGCTTGGAGAAGTTGTGGCCTAAATCGAAGTCTTTGAATCTAGATCAAAGTCTCTACCTCAAGGTCGAAACAAGAAGCAAGGTCGAAGTTCCAGGTCAAAGAAAGTACATCAGTAGTGCTTCGTTTACCGCCGTTAGATTCAGAAGGATCACAAGGAAGGCCGACTTGGTGTGGATGAAGTCCCGGTCAAGGTCTAGAGTCTCAAGAATCATTATTGAAAGAAGAATTATCGACTAGGTTTTCCCCAAGAGTGGAGTTTTGCCCTAGTCGCCGGCCCACATCTTGGTGTCCTTTGATCTATGTGTATTTTATTTGATATTTGCTTCGATGAACTAATAAGAAGAAAGATAAAGTATAAACAGACACGCTAAAGAAGATCACAAGTAAATAATCAAGAACAAGAGGATCTTTCGTTCTTCTCGATTCTCTAACACACAACACAAGCTTGAGTATGACAGGTTTTCGAGGGGATGACAATAGACTATGTGGATTCATAGATGCAAGATTAAGGCAAGCTCAAAGGGATTGTGAAAAGTACCTCTCGGGTACCGGCCTCGCTGTTGATCGTGGATGGTTTCTGTAGCGGTAGCGTGTCGTAGCACTAAGCTCGGGCAGGCGAGTATATGGCGCCTATCACAACTATGTGCGAAGCTATATGGCTCTGTAGCTGTTAGTAAGATTGTTCAAGCAAAGGATGGAAGCAACCAGGGTCCACCGTGATAATCGAGCTGCAGGCTCTTGAGAATCCAAAGAAACACATGATAGGTCGGCTATCATAGATATTAGATGCCATTTCATCAAAGACTACGTACAACGTGGGGCACCCGCCTGGCGTATGTTCCCACAGAGAGCATGTATGCATATAGTCACGAAAGCTCTAGGAAAAGCTAAGTTCGGTCTGGGCCTGCTGGAACAAATGGGTATGGTGGAGAACCCGTTTGGTGAGCTGTGGATATGTTACTTTGGATGATTCTCACGTAAATGTTGTAGTTGGGTAGAGTACAGATGAGAGGGAGTTGTCATGCAGATGCAATGTTACAAGAGCCTAATAAAGTTCAACAACTTAAACAAATACAACTCATATTAGAGTTGCGCAAAGGTTGGTGGGAATCAAAGGCCAGACATCAAAGATGACAGAGGATGATGCAAACAAGGTGTTGTATGTAAGTGCAACACTAGAACACATTCCTAGCTAAGAGGGAGTGTTAGTTTTTGTAGCATCATAAGTGTTCTTGTTACCTAAATTCTCAGGAGAGGCTAGAATACAAGAGTTCTCCAAAATTTAGAAATTGTTTCGGGAAATTCCACCTAGAAGCGTCTCAATTAAATTATTAACTAATTTTTAAATATTTCCTAAGTCTAAACTTAGGGAATATGATTAATTAATTAGTATTGATTAGATAAGGTGAGAATCATCTAGAAACTCACACGGATCAATAGGGAATTAATATGGACCATCGATTATTTTTTTATCATGTCCGTTGGTGCTCCAACAAAAGATTATAAGAAGTCAATGGGTAGATGGAGTATACAATTCATTATGTTGAGAGATTTTGAGTGTTGGGGTAGCTTCGATGTGCTCTAGCTCCCAAACTTTTTGAGGGACTAGAATAAATACCCAAGACCTAGAAAGGATTTGAGAAATTTGATCCGGTTTAAGAGAAAATTAATTAATTAATATTTTTAGTTAAGGAACCTAAGTTTAACTTAGGAAAATTAAAATATTAAAGGTAATTGATTTAAACATGTGATGGAAATGACTTAAATCACATGGATCAAGCTTTCTTTAATCTTAGCTATCGATTCAAGATTAGATCATGGTCAGTTTCACTAGAAATTATAAATGAAAGGCTTAGGTTCGCTTGGAGGACACACAATGTGAGTGCGCAGCACTGAGACTAAGCCGGAATTCTAGGGCGTGGTTTGCTAAGAATTTCCGTAAGTGTTTCACTATAGCCGAGGGGTAGTATTGGCCGAGGGATGATCCGATCCCGTAGCCAAGAGTCGCTAAGAGGCGAGAAGCAAGCAATGTAGGCGTAGAGGATTCGTGTTGTTACGCAAGCCCAAAAGGGCGTCGTTGTAGGGCAAAGAAGAGGCACTGGGTGGCTTACGAGAGGCCCGTGCGCACAGAAGGTGAGGGATCGCGCCACCCGGGGCCGGGTTACGAGCCTCTCCCGAGCAGCCATAGAAAACACAGTTAGCAAAGATGACGCGTAGGGCTTCCGTGAGCGTTGTTGGGGTTCCCGAAGATTGGAAAGGGGCCGAGTCTGTAGAATCCTGCCTTCAGGGTGTGAATCGTCTCGCTTTTCTCCGTCTCCTAACAAAGGTGTTGTCGTTGCATTTTTGTATTTCTCTCGTTTAGTTAACCAAGAAGTGCCCGTACTTGTTGTACTTAGAATCTATTTAATAATATAAACCCCTCCGCAGCTAAGACCCGCTTTCTCCCGCATTGGGTTTTTCCTATGTTGTCTAGAAAATCTTGTGTGTCACTTTGTCTATGTGCATGTATTCAATTAAGATCCGTATCTCTGTGAAGAAGTTACTTCAATGTTAACGCCGAAATTTACTAATAACTCGAGCTAAGTAGAAGTATAATCATATTTAACAAAAGAGGGTTTCGTATAAGTAACACTCAAATTTTCACATGGTATCGAGTGATGCATCTAATCGAATCATTAGCAAGAATAATGCAAGAATCCTTGTTTGCAGAAAGCATAGGCCGGCAGAAGTCGTGGACCAAAGAGGACAACGTTGCAACGGAGGGAAGCAGAAAGAGCGCAGAGCAGTTACATAGTCTCCACGTAGGCCCACGTACTTATCGCGTGGAGGCCGCGTAAAGACAACTCTCGGGATTATCTCGCTCGCGGAGAGGCTACCAGTGAGTGACGCAATTCGGGTTATTTCCGATTCGTAGTGCCCGAAGATGCAGAACTTTAGTAGTTGTTGGTGGGGTTTCAGTTGCCCGTAAATTAGCCCGAGCACTAGTTGACAAAGAGCGGGAGAAGAACAACTTCTCGTGGGGATTTCCACCAAAGAAACTGAGATCGACTTCAAAGGATCGAAGAGAGCCGATTCGTTGTGATTTGGAAGACTTCCAAGTGAGGAAGTCATTTGTCGTGAGGGGAGTGAGGGTGCCTTTCTCGCCAAGGACCCTAGATTTGAGTCTCTAGCATAGAGAGAGATTAGTTCCAATAGATTTATCGAGTGCATGACACCCCAAGGGACTACGTGATCAGATAGGTTGATGGCCCGTCCAACTTGCGCTTGGAAGGCCGTAATCCCGGCAGTCATGGAGGCATACTCTGGCCCGAGGGAGCATGCAAGAGAAAGTCCCGGCCACTGACCGATGCGATCTCCCCGAAGAAGCATGAAGAAGCAGCCGACATGCCAAGCGTCTCATAATGGACGCGTGTTAAGGATCATGTTGTACCACACATAGCCAAAAATAAAACGGCTAATGAGATGTGGAAAGCCTTAACTTCCTTATATGAAGGAAGATCCGTCCAAAGGAGAATGTTTGAGAATCAAATGAGGTTATTCATGATGGCCAAGGGAGGAGAGAACAACCCTTCCTTTCGTGACATGTGATCGGGACGCTGATTGCCATGGGAGTGAAAGTGGAGACAGGTATTTGAGGGAATTCACTCAATGCGGTCATAGAGGACTAGGAAACTTTTGTCCAAAGTATCTCGCGTAGTGGACCTTCCTAACCGGGACAATATGTGGGTGATCCTCCGCCAAGAAGAATTTCTGGTTCACCAAGACACAATACAACACTCCGTATCAAGTAAAGTGAAGAAGGAAGAGGAAGATGAGTCTTGGCATCGAAGAGACAAAAAGGAGGAGGAAGCAGGATCTATCAAAGATCAAGTGTTTCCTGCGGCAAACTAGACATTTCGCCAACAATTGTCTTAAGAAGAAGAAGGACGAGGAAGCTTCTACCTCCAAGGCTACCGTGGCCGACGATGGCTCCAAAGATGACGTAGACATGAGCGCTGGGCAACCACGAAAGGGGTGACATGGATCTATAGAGCAACTATAGAGTGATGGTGGATCTTCGCAGCCCAACTCTTGGATCACATCCGTGCTACGGAGCCTTAAGACAAAAGAGCGGTAAAAGTGGAGCACAATGAGGCAGAGAGTCATAGATGGGAGGAGGCAGAGCTAGATGTCAGAGGAGCAAAGACAATGCAGATGCAAAGAAGAAGATACAAACGTAGTGCAGGTGTTGATGTGAATTTCGAAGTGCAATGCAGTCAAGCCATAGAGAGCGTAGCTGCAAGAAGACAAAGGCTCTCAGGAGGACAACGCAGAGCAAGAACCCATGGAGCTTCGATGAGGATGTAGCCCAACCGACTTGTCTCGTCAAATATTGGGCAGAATATTCTGCTTGTTTCTCTCAAGCAATTGAGTTGCAAAGGCAGTTACTTGGTAGCATGATGCAAAGAAAGATTGAGAGGGAGCCGCAAGACATGTGGCGCTGGCGTGTAGCGTCATGGGTAGCAATATAAGAGAGTAGAAGTAGCACAAGATGAAGGGCAAGAGGCCAGCATCAACGCAAAGACCCACACTGTGAGATCGCCAAGTAACTGGGTGAAGTAGTGTTGTGTGCTAGACCACTTTCCTTTCGCTAAGAGGGAGTGTTGAGATTTTGAGTGTTAGGGTAGCTGGATGTGCTCTAGCTCCCAAACATTGTGCAGGGACTAGGAGCATGAGATCTCCAAGACCCATAGATGGATTTGAGAAATTCCGTCCGATTTAAGAGAAATTAATTAATTAATATTTTTAATTAAGGACCCCTAAGTCTAACTTAGGAAAATTAAAATATTAAAGGTAATTAACTAATTTAAACATGTGATGGAAATGACTTAAGTCACATGGATCAAGCTTTCTTTTAATCTTAGCCGTTGATTCAAGAATATTCCGCGCCGTTGGTTTCCCAACGAGAAAAGTATAAAGGAAAGGCTTGGGGTGAGCTCGGAGGGACACACATAGAGGCAAAGCACCGAGACTAATTGGAATTCTAGGGCGTGGTTTGCTAAGAATTTCTAGAAGTGCTTCCTAACCGCACCGAGTGGTAGTATTGGCTAAGGGGATGATCCGATCCTAGAGCCAAGAGCCGCAATGTTAGGGTCCCGTGATTTGGCCGATTGGCGAGCCGTTGACGATGTAACATCAAACTAAGCTTTGGAGCCCAAGGACCTAGCCTTTCCCCGACTCAGAGAGTGGCTCTCTCTATATGTGTAAAAGATGTCGATGTGTTTACTTCTTGCGGTGTTCCGATATTAGTTGCTATGAAAGTGTGTTTTTGGTTTTTTTTTTTTTAGTTTTTAAGTTTGTGAGGGATAAAACTGATCAAATACATAAACTGGATAACAAGATGTAGATAAATTGGGCTATGGGGTCAAACAGGTCAAGGAAAGCTATGAGGTGATGATGTAAAGTTGCTGTAGGGCCGATTTGATTCACGGTAGAAGGGATCTTTGGGCAAAATGGATTAAGTGGACAACAAGTTGGTGAAAGACAAGGGATTTCAAGTGTAACTAGTTTATAGCAGACATAAACATGTTATAGCAAGCCATTAATCATGCTAAGTGTAACTATAAGCTAATTAATACATAGAAATCAAACATTCCAGCCATACATAGAGGTATAAGACCCTCTAACTTCGGGAAATGGCTATCAGACTTTGGGGAAAACACATAAGACAAAATAACAACTCATAAACTACGCCGGAATGCCTAAACATAGTCTCTAAGTCATTGGGCACTTTGACAAACAAGATTTCATAGTTTTAGGCAAAGGGCTAGATCGGGACTAGGCCTCCTTGGTTCAACAAGATGATCAACAAATCAGTCAAAGAGAAAGTTTTATGGATAGAACTATGGGCAGCTAATAGGTAGGTAGGGCAAACCATACATCCTACTCAACATACATAGAACTTATGAATAAAACTTAGCAAAAATACCTTAGGTTACTAAAGAGCAGCTAAGAATTCTTTAGCATAACTAAGGGAGAAGAAAACATCAAGCTATGAAGATTCAGGGATTTTGAGGTGCCTCCATGGGCATATCTCAAAATCAATCTTTACTAATCTATAGCAGCAAGAAATATGTATTATGAATGAAAACTAGAAGACAAAACATATCAAGAGACACTATACCATTCTACCATGTCAAGGAATCCATCAACAATCCTTCATCATTCCTCAAAAGCATCCAAGAGGCAGTCCAAAAATCATAACTCAAGTGTATTCTTCAAAGATCATATGACCAATGCATTAATTCTTCTCTCAAGTTCAGCCTCTGATTTACAATGAGAACCATGGAATAAATAGGCTTGAGGAAGGAAAACCTCATGGAGCAACTAGCTATCCCATTGGCCAAGTCAAAATATCTAAACTTGTCCTCGAGGCTTTGCAAAGCCCAAGGCACAAAATATCCCATAAAATATCTAAAAAACTGCTAAAAATGGAAATTATATTGACTTTACATCATTTCCCAATGATAAAAATAGCTTAACGCACATTTGGGAAAAGCAGATTTTTGGAGTTCAAAAATTACAAAAATACTTCATATTTATGCCTGAAAAAGGTCCCCTGACTTGCTGGATGCAAATGGCAGCCTTCCCGATGTCGAAATGGGGCTCATGAGGGCTTGCTGGAAAGCTCTCTATGTCTACTTTCCGGCGCAACTAGAACCAACTCAATCCGAGGTCCGGAAGTCATCCAAAACTGTACCTGTGTGAAAAAACCCAGAAAATAGCAGACTGCTGATATGGCGGGCAGAATGTGCAAAATGAGGGTCTTTTTCGCCAATTTGAGGGGGCGAATGATCTTCAAATGCCCTGAAAATCGCTGGAGACCTGCTCATGGAATTATGGCATCCATCGGTATCATTCTCTTCCCTTGACGACTCATCAAACTGAAATGGCGAATTTATGAGTTTTTGGCCAAGAACCCAAAAAATGCCAAAAAAAAAAAGTTGCCGAAACAGGCCCAAAATTGGCATGCATGACCCTCAAGGGTCCATAGAAACATGCTCCGAAGCTGAGGCCAAAATATCAAGGGCTGATATGTTTTTCCCTTCCTTCCGTGCTAGGCGCTTCCCCTTCAACTTCTTCAATTTTTCTTGTGCTACCTTTAATTTTCGCCTGGCAAACTGATTTAGCTTCTGAAAGTGAAGAGTCCTCTTTCTTTGTAGCTCAAGATCCCTGTTCGCCCTCTCAAGCTTCGTTTCCAAATGCTAGTTAGCTCTCTCAAGCCATGCTTCTTTGTTTTCCTCAATTTCCTGCTCAAGGAGGGCAGTGAGAGGAAAGGCTTCGAAATGAGCTTGTTCTTCTGCTCTCTGCTTTTCCAAGGCTTTTCTAAGCCCGATGGTTCTAGGCCTCTTCCGCCTAGGCTGGTCTTCCTCCTCTTCATCATCAAACTCGCCAATGAGCTCTTCAATTCTTACTTGCGCCTTTTCTGCCTCTTTCTTATACTTGATTGCCCTTGCCTCATGAATAGCTGCATGAAACTTCATTTGTTTGTTTTCAACCTCTAAGAAGTGGTTGAAATTCCTCGCCCTTTGAAGGTCTTCTTGTAACACCTCAATTTGCCCCTATTTGTGAATGAGGAGGTTTTCAAGGAGGCAGGCCTCATTGTCACTGTCATCGCTTGGGATAGGGATGACAGCTAATTCATCTCCATGCTTGGCACTTTCTCCAACTATGCTTTTGCCTTTGAAAGCCAATCTGGCGCTTTTCCTCCTTGGCAAGCTAGAAGGTGTCTTTTTGGGCAATTTCCTCTTTCTAGGAACAATCTTTGCTACTGTTAAGGTGGCAGCTTTAGCTTGCTGTCCTTCCTCAATATCCTGTCCAGTTTGTGGCTCAAAAGGTGCTTCAATTGTCTGCCCAACTTGCTGCTCCTCAACTGCTGTCTGCTGCTGTCCCTCTACCTGTACCTGCTGCTGTTCATCAACATCTAGCTGCTGCTGTTCCTCAACCTCCAATTGCTGCTGTTCCTCAAACTCCAACTACTGCTGTCCCTTAATATCTAGCTGCTGCTGTTCCTCAACCTCTAGCTGCTGCTGTTCACTGCCTTCTCCTTCTCCCTGTGTTTCACTGCCCTCTCCTTCTCCCTGTTGACTTGGCTGCCCAGTAGTCATTTTGAGTTTTTTAGGTGTAGGCCTACTAGACAGAGGCACTGGGCGATGGACAGGCTGAGTAGGAGACATATGAACAGGAGGGACAGTGGAAAAATCTGAATGGCTAATGAATGAATCCCATGAAACCCTTTTCTTCTCTAGCTGGTGTAAGAAGATAATCTTGATCAAGGAATGATGAAAGAGAGAAGGGATTTGCTGAGGTGGAGCCTTCTTTTGGACAGTAGCTGCCATTTTCTCTATGCTTTTGGACAAAAAGTATGGAAGGTTTAATTGTCGGCTTCTGGTAAAATGCATCAACAAGCGGACATGATAGGCATAAATTTGGTTAAACCTTCCTTCACAAGTGAAATATCTCATTATGGCTTTCATCAGCGGAGCATAACTGTCAAGAAGATAGGAAAAAGGGAAAATAGCAGTGATGGTTTCCCTATGTTCAGGCTTGATGAAAGGTTTATAATCCTCTAGATCAAGATGAGCTTGTTTAAACCACTTTTCACCATGATACGGGATCTTGGTAGCCTTGGATACATACCTTGGGGAGATTTTGAAATCAAGACCCGCCAATTGGAAGTGTTTGTCCTTGAATCTCAAAGCGCACAAATGTGTAAGTGGCGAGAAACTCTTGACTTCTTCTATCCTCTGGCAGAAATCAAGACAGCCTACTTCATGGAAATTGAAAAGCACTGATGGGTGAGCATTGATTTCTTCTATGGAGATAGGCTCATATCTCTTATGTGGACCGCTCCTGTGATCTTGCTTTGGAGGCATTCTGACTTGAACAAGCTTTGGAAGAGGCAAACTGCCTTCACTGTATGAAAAATGCTCTACTGGATTGAAACTGGTCACTATACTATTTGGACATATAGAAAATGTGGTTAGGATAGATTGCAACAATGTTTTTTGTTGAATAAACCACCTCTGCACTCCTTAAAAACAGCCCTTCACTTCTGGATGCACTTTAGCCAGGCAAAATTTTTAATATGGTACCATGTGTAAAGATGAGACAAACTCCTGTGTCAGTTTCCTGTATATAGTGTTAAGCAATCATAGCTACATCTCTGTCTTCAATGTAAAACTGCAATCATCAACCACCTGTCCTTTAGAAGTGGCCCTATTCACCTTCAGAATATCTCTGTCAACAACTCTTCAAAATGATATAATATAGTGAAAAGAAAAGGCAGACCTAGGTTAGGTGTAAAATCAGTGCACAGTGCTTTATGAAGGACACCCTTCACTTGTGAAGTTTAAGAAATCAAACACCACCTTTGTACCTCTGTTTCAATGTTAAATTCAATCAACCAACTCTGCCCTTCTTTTGTCCTGTTCACCCTTGGAAAAACTCTGTCAACAAATTCACAGTAGGAATAAAATAGTGAAAGAAAGGCAATCTGCTAAAAGAGTGTGTTGTGAGAACATGCCAAAATTACTCTGTTTTTTTGAAGTCTCAGATGCCAACCAATACACCAAACTCCTTGCTCAAGGAGGCTTTCAATATTTTAACAATTTTTCCCTGTATAGGTGTGCCCACTTTCCACTATTTTCATCTCAAGCAAACCACCACACATATGCTTAGAATGTCAATACACAGGTTTGGGGTGATAATGACAGAGTTTTTTAGAAGACCACAAGCTTTTAGGCTGAAAATGTGTGAGTTTTCCTTTTCAAACAAAAAGAATGTCAAAACCCCTCTTACTGAGTGTACTTCACTGCATTGATGGTGTGGCAATGTCTGGAGGACTGTGAGGACAGTTTTTTCTTTTAAGTCCAGCACCTTGTCTTTCTACAGCAAAATTTCCTATAATCAAAGCACAATTCTTAACAGGAAAACCCCTGCCCTTCGATTGATTTGAAGATGACATAAGCTGACCCTTAATCTCAAAACCCAGTCTTTCTATATGTGTTCTTTGAACGACCAATTCTGCCTTTTATTTCATCTTTAAACCTCAAAAACTATACAGTGAGTAGTCTTATTTTTCCTGGTATAGTGACATTTTTTTAGGGTTCTATATGCAATGTAATGAGGAGGTTGGCAAAAAGTCTGATACCCTTTTCTTGTTGGTCACCCTTAACAGTGTATTTCTCATGTACATAGCTTTCCCTTCAAGGGTATTTTCAAAGTGATTTCTTGACACCGAGGGGGGAAACGTGTGAGAGTACCTTTAAACTTGATGATCAGTCCTCGTGCAGGGCAGGAGCAGCACCGGGGCCTTCCAAAACTTGCGCGGCACTCTTTTGCAGCCAGCACGTCGCGCAAAAATAACCCTGGGTGGCCTGTCGGGTCGACCTGTCGGGCGGTCGGGCGGCTTGTACAGGCGTGTCGCGCCAATGTACAGGCGCGTCGTGCCGACGAAGGTGGCCCGTGTAAAACTCCCGCCAGGCGCGTCGCGCGCTAACACAGGCGCGTCGCTCGGCTTCAAACGGTGCCAAACCTCTGCAAGTTGACCAAAAATTCCTTGTGTTGATGCTGTGGAGGCGCGGACTCTGTTTTAAATTTTGAAAATGACATTCTCACTTTCATGCTTTAAACTTATATTGTTTCAAAAAACATTTCCAACGGTCATTCCATTTTAAAAGGTAAAACAGAACTTGGGTTTGGCTTTTTGCGGAGTTTTTGGTTTTGAAAAACCTTTGATTCCTTTAACTTCGGTATGTTCAATATTTGCTTTGGAGATTTTCCATACCTTTGAACACGTGTATCACGGAACTGCTTCTTTATAGTGACAACAAAGGCTTAAAAAAAA
The DNA here is from genome assembly GCA_034641835.2 of Pinus albicaulis. Classification (NCBI taxonomy): domain Eukaryota; kingdom Viridiplantae; phylum Streptophyta; class Pinopsida; order Pinales; family Pinaceae; genus Pinus; species Pinus albicaulis. The sequence continues at coordinate 1,163,362,893 of CM076575.1, read as the reverse complement.
ACCAGAACCTTGATTTACTTTTGCACATGTGGTAGAAGGAGGACCTCCAGGTTTGTCCTTTGGAGGACATTTCAACACCAAACTTTAAACTCTGCAACATGTCTACACAACCTTTATACTATTTCTGCCACTGTTTTCAACAACACTGGTTGTAGTTATGATGCATAACAACCCCTTTAAAATTGTCAATGAAATACCTGAATATTTCTTTGTTCTTTGAAGGACAGGGCTGGTTTTGTAAATCTGTCTTGACAGTCTTTGGCATTTGACATCTTCTGCAATCTTTAAATACAACAGGTGCCAAGTTTACTGCCATAACTTGAATTTGGTTGTGGTTTCTCGATTTCAAGAAGGCGCCCCTTTTTTCTCAAAATAAATTCCTGCTTATAGGTACATTACCTATGATGTATCTGTCCTTTGAATGATGAGAGAGATGCATCTTGGCGATTGTTGTGTTATTCAACATGAGATGGCCTGTGTTCTTCCGATGGGTTTGATAATTGCTGCTTCCAGGTGATTCACAAGCTTCTCTTTGGACTGTAAGTGCACTCTTTTGATGGCATGTTTTCACACTATACTTCTCTGTTTACTCAAAAGGAGTTTCTTTAGGCTTCTGGGCAGGTGATAGTGGAATGCCTTTAACCATTTTTTTAAAGCAACTGCTCCTTTTGGTATCAATAGCATACATTATTCATAACATTTCCTCCTTTCCACTATAGGTAAAGTTTGACAGACAGCTCTTTTGAATAGAAAAACCAATACCTTTGCATCATAAACACTATCACTTACCTGTGCAATGGCTTCTATTTAATTTCTTTGTGTCCTTTCTCTGCACTTTTTAGACCAATCAGTTTTCAGCAACCTGCAATGGCTTTGGCCATCTTCTCATATATGGAGGAGGCTCTTCATCAGGTAAGGTATCTGAAGGTGTTTTGACAACTCTTGTTTGACACAGCTTTTCTCAGGATGTGATGGTAAGTAAACCACTTAAAAAACATCAATCTTAGCATCTTTACTTGCAAGCATCACTGTGCTTCAGCAAAAGCCCTAGCCAAAGTAACACTGTCTCCCTGCACTGTTCTAAGGGTGACTGAGATATTTATCATTTGGCTTGGTCATCTCATGACAGATTACTTGACAAATAACCTTTGGACTATGAAGGTCAGTTCTTTTTTGAAAAACCAAGAACTTTCCTCCTGCCTGTGTAATGGCATTTTGTCAGCATCTACTCTATTTAATCTTGTGGACAAATAGGCTTCTTATGATTGGAATGTTTTACTGATGACAGGCCTTTCTAAAGTTCAATAATTCACATGACTTTGAAAGTTTCAGATGACCTCCTTTAACAGACCAGACTCCTTTTCCTTTGAGCTAGCATATTTCAACTCTACTCCTGTTATGATCATCAGTCACATTCATAAAACCTGGAGTTTTTTTTTCATTGTTCAGTAAAGGCAAACCTGGACTTTTGCAATCTTCTAAGTCAATACTGGCCTGCGCCCTCTGCTTATGGATGAAGGAGGCGCCCTAACCCTCTGCTTGTAAATGAAGGAGGTTCTGGGCCTTGACAATTTACCAGTTTGTTGAGACAGTGGTGACCCTTTCTTACTATGATTTTCATGTTGGAAAGAGCTGTAAGTCCTGATGAGTGACTTTTGTTTTGCAGCTTCATCTCAGGCTCATAACACATTTAGAAGCAGCTGTTCCTCTAACTGTAGATCAAGCATTTAATCCTGAGATGAATTTATATTTCCTGCCTTTGTAGAAACTATAGAACACTGTGAAAAACCTAATAGTCAGCTTGAGATTGGGGTTTATGCAGTGCTGAGATCTAGGGGATATGAGTGGCGCGACTTAGGGCTGTTTGTCAATTTCATTTGCAAAGTAAGAGGTCAGTCATGGTAGGTCTGTTGCAGATGGAGGCTTTTTTGGCTTTTTGATGATTGCCAAGGGTGAAATGTCTTAAAGCGCCACTTCCTAACATAGGGGATACTCTTGAAACAGATGTGGATTTGCCTTTTAAAGCTGATGGGCAGACCAATAAGGCTGAAGCTAGATAGGATTGTGACCATGAGGTTCTGATTTCGCCAGGGGTGGACTGAATAGGTAGAAGGGCGAAAAAGTTTTGGGAGGGTTTTCTGGATGACATATTGACATAAGGAAATCAGTTTCTAGAAAACTCAGCTGAAGATATAGTCATCACTAACATGTAAAAATACTGATGGCTAACAGTGGCTCCATTTGGGGAGGGCAGCTCCTCGTCAGGAGGTGTCCAGAATTCAGATTTTTGGCTTATGAAGACCAGTGCCTTATCCATTGGCGCAAAAATTTACCCTTCTTTGATGTTATTTCTGAAAAGTGACAGCATGGTTAACATCAATGATACCTCTACCTACCCCACTATCTTTCCTAACATTTTTTCTTCTCTTTGGCGCATTTGAACTAGCAGCCTTTTGACAATGCATATTTTTTTCTTTTTGCAAAATGAACCTATCTATTTCTACTCTTATATCTGCCAGGAGTTCAGATTAAGCTGATGAACTCCTTCATTTCTCTACCTAAAACTAGATCGACTGTCAAGATTAAGCAGTTTGACAGGATTTCATTCTCTAATCTACAACATGAAATTCAAAAATGATCAAATCAGGGTTAAGCAATCTGATTTGTCATGCATTTGCGGCATAAAAGACAAGCTGCACACAAATGTTATTCTGCAATAAAAGGAAACTAGACAAGTGGGGCTAAGATGTACAATGTGTTTTTCATCCCTCGCTTCTCTCTTTGGTTCTGTTTTAGGCATGTGGAACCAGAATCTCTCCCTAATCTAAGCTCTGTGATAAGTCAATCTTACACAATGTTGACTATCTTGACACTCACTAACTTATCAACAAATAAATTTAAACATGCTCAGCTATGATTAGGCTAGATAGCTGAACAAGACATTGAAGCACTAGTAGCGGCATTTAGACTTGCTCGCTTTCCGAAAGACTATTTTTTGTAATATGAGGCCTTGGTTCTATCTTCACTTGCCCTCTTTTCTGCTTTTTACTGTTTTTGACTTTTTCTATTTTTTCAATATTTCAACAATGGTATGTACAATGATTGAAAGTGTTTCAAACTCAAAAATCTTGGAAATGACGGAATTTCAGCATCTTATCCTCGTAAGGATCTCCTCTCACCCTTGGCCCACTTAACTCTTGAAAAGAAAAATTTGGGAAATTTTCTCTCTCTAACATGACATAGGGATTCATGCAAGAATCTCTAAACAACCCAGTATCCTCCCTCTGTACCTCTTTGAATATCTGATTTCCACTCCTTTCCTTACTGTATGCTTTCTTCAGGTAATGTACGT